>CAXKVT010000080.1:681567-1363135 GCA_964058875.1 Carex rostrata
GGTCCCATTCGTCTCAAAATCTGAAACGGTCCAATATATCTAGGACTCAACTTGCCTGATACGCCAAATCGGTGTACACCCCTGACGGGTGAAACTCGAAGCCACACGTGATCCCCTTCTTGAAACTCCAACGGTCTTCTATGCACATCTGCATATTTCTTTTGTCGCTCTTGGGCCGACTTAAGCCGACTCAAAACGACCTTAGTCTTTTCGGCAATCTCTTCTAACATTTGAGGTCCGGTAGGTGAATACGTACCTGCGGGTCCCCACCACAGCGGTGTACGACACTGCTGTCCTGTAAGGGCTTCTTGTGGTGACATTCCGATACTCGAATGGTAGCTATTGTTGTACGCAAACTCTACCAAGTACAAATGATTGATCCAGGATTCTCGGAAACTTAAAGCACAAGATCGAAGCATGTCCTCCAATGTTTGTATTGTTCGTTCGGATTGACCATCGGTTTGCGGATGATGGGCTGTACTGAATCTCAATTTTGTGCCCATGGCCTCTTGAAAGCTTTCCCAAAAGTGAGATGTAAATCGAGGGTCTCGGTCGGAGACGATGTGCCTCGAACATCCGTGGTATTTAAACTGGTATTGCAAGAACAGATCGGCTAGCTCTCTTCCGGATGTCTCGATCCGGAGTGGAATGAAGTGTGCAATCTTCGTCAGCCGATCCACTATCACCCATATGGCATCATATCGTCCAACGGTTCTCGGAAATCCAGTCACGAAGTCCATAGTGATCGACTCAAATTTCCGTATGGGTATCTCCAAAGGTCTTAGTAATCCCGCCCTCTTCCGTCTATCTGCTTTGACTTGCTGACAGACCTGACATTTCTCCATATAGTTTTGCACGTTCCTTTTCATCTTTGGCCACCAGAAATATCGCTTTAAATCTTGATACATCTTGACTTCACCAGGGTGAATGGTATACCCCGAGTCATGTGCTTCTGACAGAATCAGATTTTTCAGTCCGGAGTCATTCGGAATGCATATGCGGTCATGAAACCGCAGAATACCGTCTTCGTGGAGTTGGAATGGCGAGTCTGCATTTGACTCGAAATATTGTCGGAACTGCTGGCACTTTGGGTCCTCTTGTTGTGCTGCTCGAATTTGCTCGTGTAACTCTGGTCGAACCTCGACCGCGGCCAAGATAATCGAGGCAACTGTAGCTGTACCTGCACTATTGCTATCTCCAATCAATCGAGATGAGGTTTCCAATGCAAACTCACGGGATGCACCTACGTGCAGATTCATTCTTCTCATTTCCTCGAGAAGGTGTGTCTCGCTGGTGATAATCGATGCCAGATTGATCTGACTCTTCCGGCTTAGCGCATCTGCTACCACATTCGCCTTTCCCGCGTGATACTGGATATCCAGATCATAGTCTTTCATCAGCTCCAACCACCTCCTCTGCCTCAAATTCAACTCCCGTTGAGTGAAAATATACTTCAAACTTTGGTGATCCGTAAAGATACGGCACCTTACTCCATACAGGTAATGCCGCCAAATCTTTAAAGCGAAGATCACTGCAGCTAGCTCCAGATCATGGGTCGGATAATTCTGTTCGTGTGATCGTAACTGCCGAGAAGCATATGCTATAACATGGTCCTTCTGCATCAGTACACATCCCAAACCAGATCCGGATGCGTCGGTGTAGACGGTATACTCCTCATCGGTGATGGGCATGGCAAGAACCGGTGCAGTTACCAACCGATTCTTCAACTCCTCAAAGCTTTGATCTTGAGTGGCACCCCACTCGAACTTCACACCTTTATGCAAAAGCTTCGTAAGGGGAGCAGCTAACTGTGAGAATCCGAGTACGAACCTTCTATAATAACCTGCTAGCCCCAGAAAACTGCGAATCTCCGTAACTGTTTCTGGCCTCTTCCAATCGGTCACCGCCCGAATCTTTTCTGAATCCACTGCTAACCCTTCACCTGATATCACGTGACCAAGGAAGGCCACTTTCTCAAGCCAGAACTCACACTTCGAAAACTTTGCGAATAGTTGATGATCTCTCAATCTCTGCAACACTATCCGCAGATGTACCTCATGCTCCTCACGTGACCTTGAATATACCAGGATGTCATCGATGAACACCACCACAGTTGAATCCAACAGGTCATGAAACACTCGCTGCATCATATCCATAAATGCAGCCGGAGCGTTCGTTAGCCCGAACGACATCACCAGATATTCGTAATGCCCATAGCGCGTTCGGAAGGCTGTCTTTTCCACATCAGTCGGACGTATTCTCAGCTGGTGGTACCCCGTTCTCAAGTCTATCTTGGAGTAGATCGAAGATCCTTGTAGCTGATCAAACAAGTCGTCGATTCGGGGTAACGGGTATCTATTCTTGACGGTCACCTTGTTCAGTTCGCGGTAGTCGATACATAACCGTAAGGTACCATCCTTCTTCTTCACAAACAACACCGGAGCACCCCATGGAGATGTGCTCGGTCTAATAAACCCGCTTTCCAGCATCTCTTCTAATTGGGCCTTGAGTTCTTTCAATTCCGCAGGAGCCATACGATACAGACTCTTAGAAATTGATGTCGTACCTGGTACCACTTCTATGCTAAACTCCACTTCTCGTTCCGGTGGTAATCCGACTATTTCCTCCGGAAACACATCCACGAACTCCGACACCACTGGAATCGTATTCATCTCAGGAACTTCCGTATTAGTGTACACTATTGCTGCCAGATATGCAGTGCACCCTGAATCGATCAGATGCCTAACTTCCACAGCCGAGATGCATGGTATCAACCCTCCAACTTTCCTACAGTTCAGCATGCACGACATACCACCTTTTGCGGTCACAAAACAAATCCTGCGGTGCGGACAGTCGATCGTTGCGGCATGTCTTGTTAACCAATCCATCCCCAATAGAACGTCGTAACCCGTGATCTCCATAACCAACAGGTCTATCTCGAGATCCCTTCCATCAACTCTGACTTTTCGGTTTCGGCATATGGTTATTTTTCGGTCAGTCGAACCGAAAGGGGTTTGGACACTCAGGACTTGGTTATTGGTTTCAGTTGTCCAGTTATACTTTTCTACCCAAGCCTTTGATACAATGGAATGGCTACACCCAGTATCTATCAAACAATAGGCACTCTCATCCGAGATAGAAAGTATACCTGTCATCACATCAGCTCGAGAATCAGACGGTTGTGAGCCTTCACCTTCCTCCAGAGTCCTCGTTGCGTCATATGCAACCTCTGCTATACCGAGCGCGTGGGCAGCCACTCGACCTCCAATCCTGCCTCCGCTGGTCTGAGAAGCACCTCGACCACGGAATGGTGGTCTACCAGATCCACGTCCCATGGGCCCTCTGCCACCGCCGTCTCTCGAAAACCCTAGTGCCGCATTCGGGCACTCTCTCGCCCAATGCTCCATACTGCCGCAGGTGTAACACGCTTGGTTGCGGCGTCTGCAGTCGATCTCAGAGTGTGCCTAGTTGCATGAACGGCACCACACAGAAACGAAGCCCGGCCGGAGTACCGGTGCTGCTATCTGCCTCGGAGGGGGTCTAGGTGCCATGAACTGTCTCAGGGGTGGTCTAGCTGTCGACGGTCCTCCCCTTGACCTAAATTGTCGGTTTTGGTCCTCCCTCTGCTTCACATTCCTCTCTATCATCTCTGACCTCCTTCTTTTGCTGTGCAACTCCACTTGCTCAGCGTGATCCATCATGGCCTGCAGCTCAGTAGCCATAGGGGTATCCACGATCATCGATATCCCTCCATCCAGTCCATCCAGGTACTGCCTATGGTATCTCACCACATTAGTCGCGTACCTGGATAAGGCAAGGAACTCATTGTTATAATCCGCCACTGCTCGCCCACTCTGCTTCAAGTCTAGGAATTTCCTTCGCAGCGCCTCTCGCTGGATGTTACTCAGAAACCGTCGGGTGAACTGTAATTCGAACCACTCCCACGGAATCTTGGCCTCCTTCCCGACATAACTACGTCGGGCTCCGTCCCACCAGAATCTTGCACCATCCTCCAACTGCTGCTCTGCCAGCTCCACCATATCTTGTTCTGGTGCTCGACACAGAACTAGCTTTGCACTCATGCTCGCGAGCCATTCTTCAGCAGCGGTATACTCACCGATGCCATTAAACTGAGGTGGTTTAAGGCGCATGAAGGAGTCGTACAACCTCCTAAAATCTTCCGGACCTCCTCGGGGAGCCTCCGGTGCCACCTCACGTCTCTCTGCTTGGCGGCCTCTCTCGTAAGCCGCAATCAATCTATCATCTAGATCTCAGTCCCGGTTCTGCACACCTCCAGGTCCAAGATCAACTCTCTGGACCTCAGGCCCAGCAGATCCAGCCTCACTCGCTTGAACGATTGGCTCGTTCTGTGGATCCTGGATAGGATCACGATTCCAGGATACAGCCCGACTTGGCAAATTCATTGGATCCAAGTGCTTAACTTCGTAAATCCATTCACATACATATCCAAACAAATCGTGGTGACGTTCAATCAAATCAGATCATAATAGATCGACACAACCTACAACCATACCAGCATGCAAATCACTCAAGTCACATCAATTCGAGTTTAAATTGATTGGGCTATGCAAATGCTCTACACAATTCAATGATGCAATCAATGATATTCAACATGACAAACGAATACACAGTTTAATTCCTGAAAATAAAGTATCAAACAAGTCCAAGAATCCCGCACCTTATTATGACGAGCGTACCGCTTAGTTACGGATCAGGCGTCTCGAATTGCCTCGCTAAGTTTTGCTCGACCGAGCCTACACCTATATTATACGTATACTTGGTTTAATTCGGGTTCAGTGGTCTATACGTTTACTTATGGTTGGTACAGTCCTAATTCAATTCTTATGCTTTGGTATCAATTCGTTCGGTTCATCATTTCTTACCAAAATTCTCTAAAACCACACACAATCTCATCTAGGTCCTCGGAACCATACAAGCTCTCAATTGGGTAACCATTCACTTACTAGTTCACCAATTTGGTTCTCGTAACAATTCAGTTTACCGTTTGGTTAAACCCTAATTTGGTCAAAACCTCAAATTAACCGTTAATCGTTCTAAAAATTCAAGATCAGGAAGCAACCCTACCGATTACAAGTCTAATTGGTCGGGTTAAACAAATCAAATCACGATTATGCCAACTTTCAGTTTTGGCACGAAACCCTACAAGTCAGGTTTCACAAATCGGGAGGAAATCGGGAAAAGATTGGCAAATAACAAGCAAGGAGTGTAGAGGAACTAGTCCTCGAGCAATTCGAACACAAATCTCGAGTTTAAAACGAAAATCTGAGAAATCGAGAAAATTCGAGGTTTCGAAAGAAATAGAGAGAGAAAGAAATACCAAATAAGAGGGTTAGGAGAGATCCTCGGCTGCTGTCTCGGTTCCAAACTTGATTTCTCGCAACAACCGAGAGTCAGAAAGAAACGGAAAGTTCTCACACTCTTTTCCTTCTCCTTGGACAAAATCACTTGAAAAATGGGGAAAATATGAAGTGGGAGAGAGAGAAGGTTCGATTTGAGTTTTAGGGTTAAAATTACTCTGAATGCGGATGCACCCATCCGCACTGCGGGTGGCTTGACCCGCACTCAGCACTCAGTCGGTTTTCAGCATGAATTTTAACACAGAAATCACCCGCAGTCAGAACTTAGTAGATTTTTTTGGAATGAATTTTAACACAGAAACCACCCGCAGTGCGGGTGGCTTCACCCGCAGTGCGGGTCACTCACCCGCACTCGGGACTTAGGCAAGAGGTCAGGAAAAGTCCGAGCGTAGTGCGGATGAACCCCACCCGCAGTGCGGGTCAACCTCATCCGCACTCAGTACTTAGCCGATTTTAGGAAATTCAGTTCAATACAAGAATTCATGAGTGCGGCTGAACCCATCCGCAGTGCGGGTCACTCACCCGCACTCAGTACTTAGCTAATTTTTCAGAATTTCAAATCAACACATGTTTGAATGAGTGCGGATGCACCCACCCGCAGTGCGGGTCAACCCATCCGCACTCAGCCTATAAAATCTCAAAATCTCGAAATTTCAACGCGGTTTTGATTCATACTTTATTTACTTATTTAGGGGAACCTTAATTAAGGTTTAAACTTCCATTTTATTAGCAAAATTTTTAATTCTTGCTTTTAAATCCTTTGACTTTAATTACTAAAATTTCGTAACGTAACACATGATATGTGGTGTAGAATGGAGAGGGTGAATGCACATATTTGCAATTGTTCTGCATTTATTATTTCCATAGAGGGCTACGGTGCTACGGTTCAATATTCATGTTTTCAAAATCCAAACGGTCGATCCAAACTGTTCATCTTATTCTCCATATTAATATGTGTTTGGAGACCAAATTTTACATTTTTTGAAAAAATTTTACTATTTTTTTAGATAGGTAGAAAATCAGTTCATCTAAAAAATTCTGCACCATTCAGATATTTGATTTTCTACCTATCTAAAAAAAATAGTAAAATTTTTTCAAAAAATGTAAATTTTGGTCTCCAAACACATATTAATATGGAGAACAAGATGAACGGTTCGGATCGACCGTTTGAATTTTATAAATTCGAATATTGAACCGTAGCACCCTAGCCCTCTATGCAACCCGTAGCACATTAGCCTTACCCTTTTAAGATAATGTATGATGTATCTCCTTCCCAAATTTTTATTAATATCAATCACAAAATTACACAAATATTCTCATTTTTTATTTATAAAAATGACGCAACGTACCGCCAGGATTCGTACGTAGCTGTTCACTTCGGAAGAGAATTGAACCCAATTAAAATCGTCTACTCAAATGTAAACGACCTAAAAGACTTCTAATTAAGAAGAAATGGATTTCTGAGTTGATGGAGAAGTCTATTTTTTTTTCTAAATTGAAAAAGACTATACAAACTATTCCATAGAAAAATCATAATTAACAGGTAGATGGAAACAGAAAATTAAGCTTGCCTGCGGAGCGTACTTGATTGGGTCTCAACGCGTGAACAGTAAATTGATGGGGGAATTTCATGTATATGAAACTCAAAATTACATATTTCCTCCTCTAAAATTTAAAATTATATATTTCCCCTTCTAAACTTCAAAAACTCAATTGTATTTTATATTAAAACACATTCTAAATTTATAAAATACATATTTTACCCTTTTATTAAAAAGCATAAAACACCCATATGACCCCAATTTGAATCTAAAGGTTCCTATACTGTCTGAATTGCTTTAAGATTCGTGCACGGTAGATCAGCATGCATCTTGAAGCTGACACACACAAATATTAAAGCAACATGCACAGATCTTAATGCAATACACAGATCAAAATGGCTTTGGGATTCGTGTGCGCTAGATTAGCACAAATCTTGAAGAAAACACACAATAATCTTATTGTGATGCATGTGGATCAGATGGTAGAAAAATCATTCAGATTCAAATTTGAGTTCGATAGGGCGTTTTATATTTTTAATGATGGGTAAAATTGATATTTTATAAATTTAGAATGAGTTTTAATATAAAAAGGGGTAAATATGTGATATTTTGAAGTTTAGAGGGGAAATACGTAATATTAAATTTAGAGAGGGAAATACGTAATTTTAAATTTGTTAGGGGTATACATGAAATTCTGGTATCATGGCTGTTAATTGTGAAATCTGGGCTTAAAAAAGGAAGCAGGCCCGAAATTCATCCATCAAAACGGGCCTGCAATTAATTTTTCAAACTAATGTCTGTTGACGAAGGCCAGCTCAGCTTCTGCAAACGTTGAGTCCAGGCTAAAAATCACAGGAACCAGTCGAGATGTCTGCGCATTTGGCCCTTCAATCCAAGCCGTCAAAGTAGACAAAGGTTTTGGTCAAATGTTTGTTTGGAGGATTGAATAACCACTATGTTCTGAAAACCCATCTTACAAGTGCTAATGTTAGCTGGTTTACGGCTGCTGTTATGAAAACTGTTTGCAATGAAGGTGTTCGATGAAAATCCCAAGTGACTAATGGAATAGTTGGATGGAAGAATTGAGGGTGAAAAAATAGTATCAAAAGAAGAAAGACGGAAAAAAAAAATTAAATAGTTAATGACAGCAGGACTGTTGGGAGACTAACTCTTAAGCGATATAGATAGGTGGTTTAAATTGTGAGGCGTAATTTTAAAATTATGCCTAGTTAATCTGACCTGATTAATCCGCATTTGAAAAAATAATTAAGGCCTAAACCTCTTATTCTATTTGGGCCTCAACCAAACAGGCAAACACCACTTCTCTAGAAGTGAAACAACCCAATTAAAACCACATAACACTATTATCAACCCAATAAAAATAAAATATTATAAAAAAAGAAAAAAGATTACAAATTCAACCGCATAACACTACTGGTCAATTATCAACCAAAGGTATCACTACAAATTAAAATAAGAATGAATAACATAACATGGCCGACCAACATATCTAATTAATTAGAACTAGTTATTCATTTTGGTTTGATAAACTCATCCGGTACGATATTTTCCGATATAAATCATTTAAATTTGTCTCAAAGCATATACTAGGAACCATGTAATTTTGTATTTCATAATGTGCATTTTATATGAAACTTATTTAGGCTGGTTTGGTTTACTGCAACTAATACCAATTCCGAGCAACTTTTTTTTTTTTTTTTTTTTTGTGAAAGTCACTTCCAATTTCTGGCGGTGGTTGAAGGGAGGAGTGCATGGGAGGGTAATTAATGGCAGGAAAGGAAAACAAAAGAAGAAAAGAATAAAAAAAAAAAGAAGAAGAGGTAGAGAGAGGTTGAAGATGAGGTTACTGCTACTCATACAAAAATACGGTTGAAGAGAGGAACTAAACCAAACCAAATTTGGAAACAGTTTGCTGGTTTGGTTTCCTGCCATTATAAGCTGGTATTCATTGGTTCGGATCGGTCAAAACAGAAATAATTTAAATATTGTTTGACGATATATTAAGATTCCTCACTTTTCATTGAAATTTCAAATGATTTGAAGTACGATGAAATATATATGTGAAATGTTATCATCTTTAATAGACATGATATGTGAACAATATAAATCATGCTTATAATGTTAGATTTCAAATTTAAAAAGTACTTTTAAAGAATGTTATCATCTTTAATAGACATGACTAGTGAGGGCATCTAATTATATTGTCATCTTTATTTAAATTAACGCAAATTTGATGTATTGTCGATCCCAAAACCTGATCAAGCTTATGAATAAATACTAATTGGAATAAATTTTTATGTAAGAAATATGAGACATAATTCAGCAGAACTTCTGCAGCTTGAAAATATATAATGTCATAATTAGAAATGTTTTTGTTTTTGTCAATTTATGTACATATAATATATGCGGAGATGATTTTGGCTTCTAGAGTTATACATATAATGATAGGTTGTTGTGTTATTTTCTCTATCTTGATTGTTCTATAAGTGCTTCAGTTTGGAGGTTTAAGTTCAGTGAATGGAGCACAATCATGTGGATTAAGTTTAAGCAAAGGGTGGGATGATAAAGCATACTTGTTTCGGTGCATTATAGTGAAAGTGAGGGCTTTGAGCCAAGTGGTGCCCGTTTTGACAAAACTTGCCACGATTACATCACTGGGGCAAGCCTGGAAAGCCTGCTCCATTGCCATAATGCCCAGAAGAAACTGCTCAAATTGCCAATAACCTTTGTATTTCCACATGGGATTTATGAGCCATCCTTCTTCTTTTGGGAGTGTAAGAATTAGCTCTTTGTATTTGATATCTACTTCTTCAATACTCGGAAGGTCCTGTAGGGGTCGATGAGACCTCAGTATTATTGAGTCGTCTCTTTCTTCATGCTTAGGAGGATTGCAATTGGATGTGATGGTGGAATTAGTGGTAAGTGAAGGATTGCTCATGGTAATATTGGAAGCTATTTTTTTTTAGGTTTTAGTTCGTTCCCAATGGATTGGCCTAAAATAGAAAGTAGTATATATAGTACCAAACCAATCATGCAATTATATAAAAAACGTTATCTAACTACTACATGTACATTAAGCAATAATAATTCAATTATTGTGAGGTTTGGGCACTTCCTGTCTTCTTTTTTATGAGAATAATATAATACACATATGCAATTATTAGGTTGTGTAAGCTGTCTCAGAAAAGCACATTGTATATGTGTCTAATGAAGCCACTAATATCATACAGAACGAATTAAACCGTTCTTTTTTTTTTAACTTTTCAAACAAAAAAAAAATTAACTCTGTACCACCCAAAAAAAAAAAAACTCGAAGCAATCAACAAAGCCATTATGTGATTGCCTATTTCGACATTATTGTTGATAAAAAAAAGGCCATAACCATTAGTAATTGTAGATTAAAAAAAAAATTAACATCTCATATATGAAATGAAAAGCAAATTTGACAATTTATTAAATAAATCAACACATTAATTTCCACATTGCAACAATTTAATTTAATTTTAAACAAATACCCTTTAAAATAATGATAACAATCTAAATTGTTGACATTTATTTTGGACATTATATTAATTTTGACAACTAATTATTTGAATAAAATTAAATAAATTAGTTTTGAGGCCAAAGAAATCCAACAAAAAGGGCAAATGAAATATCAAACTTTAGGTGGACGTAGTTATTGATATGACATGTATTCCAGATAATTCGCAAAGAGATCTACACGAATTAGTTGAAATTTAGTTGAAATTTTTTTATTTTCGACAATTAGTTATTTTTTGTCATGATTGCACCCACAACCTCTCTCTGCAGCTTACTTACGGAAAATGAACCTTTCTTTGTCCATCATTGGAAGTATAATGTTAACAGAATAACCTTATAATGTGACAAAATGAATAAAATAGGCAAGCCAGCAAATGCATCATTGGAAGTATAATGAATAAAATATACATGCCAGCATTAGGTTTGGTTACTTTATTTGACAAGTTGCTAGTGTATTTGGTTCGGTGAAGTTATTTTATTTAGCAAGTTGCTAGTGTATTTGGGTTCGGTTGGCTTCCGAAAAATATCAATCAAATTCATATAAATTAAAAGTAATAAAATATGATATCCTACCAGCAGTAGGTTTGGTTACTTTATTTAGCAAGTTGCTAGTGTATTTGGGGTCGGTGAAGTTGGCTTCAGAATAATATGAATCAAATTCATATAAAGTAAAAAATAATTAAAACGGATATCTGACAAATCTCACCTACTTCAATATGTATCCGCACAGTCCCTTACAGCTCACCTTTCAGGGCCTCTCTGAGACTGCAATCACCTTAATTTTATGGTCTATCTGACAAATTCAAAGTATTCTCTGGGGACTGTATCTTCAGTAATATTGATACGCTCAAAAGTAATATTTTTCTGTCGTTGTACTCTCACAAATAATCACTTTTTACCTTCACAGATAGTGGTCTATTTTTGCTTGGAATGACATTAAACAATATGTTTCCATTTGCGTAAATCAGTTAATGCAATGGTATTAAACTCAACAAAGATAATATATAAATGTTTAGGAGCAGCAAATAAGCCGTGACAACAAGAACTGCTGCAGAAGAAAGGAACTTTTTCAATAACCTATGGATACACCTTTTGGGCCAACGATTAAATAATCAACGGACCTCATGACTATTTCGGCCATTGATTGCCAGAAAAGAAAGGAACTTTTCCAATAGGCCGAAATGGACGTACGTACAACACATCAAATTAAATTGGATATGATAACGTACTTTTGTTTGATTACTTGTTTGGACTACCATTAATAAAGTCGATCATATTAATATACTATTATTGAATTAGAAAGAACAAATGAAGAGGTGCATTCATGATTCTCTATGTGTAAAATTCTATAAAACAAATTTGATGGAAGGAAAAATTATCGGATAATCAATGAAAGATTTGAAAAGTCTGAATGTCAAAGGATTCAAAGGGATGGCCATAATCATTGTCTTAGTATACATAAACTTTGAAACTTCTAATCTATTATTCAATTAGAGAGTAAAAAACAAATTTCTTTTATATGATGCAGTTACATTATATAAAGGGTAGATTAACTTGTGGGTAGCAAGCAGCCACCTACGGTTGGTAGCTGACTAGTGTATCAAGCATGGATCACTGCTTGTAGAAGTGTAGCCAGGAACTAGTTCAGGGATAGCATAAAAAATGAATTATAGGTAGCCAAAAATTGAATATTAAAGTAGGTAAAAGCTCACATACATATGGGTCTAGGCTTAATTTTCAAATATCCAATTGAAGGTGTTTAATTGGAGCAATCTAGTAGTATCTCCAATTGGCAAGATAATAGGGTATTTACAGCCCTAATACAACACTTCAATTGAATGTGGTTGAAGCACTCTAGTAGTGCCTCTAGATGGCAAGATAATTGAGCATTTACAACCCGAATACAACACTCCACTTGATGGTATTTGGAGCACTCTAGTAGTGTCAACATATGGCAAACTATTTGGGTATTTACAACCCTAATACAACACTCCAATTGAAGGTATTCGGAGCACTCTAGTAGTGTCTCCAGATGGCAAGCTAATAGGGCATTTACAACACTGATACAACACTTCAATTGATGGTATTTCGGAGCACTCTAGTGGCGTCTCTATATGACAAGATAATAGGGCATTTACAACCCTAATAAAACACTCTAATTGAATGTGTTTGGAGCACTCCAGTAGTTTCTCCAAATGGCAAGATAATAGGGCATTTACAATCTTAATACAACACACCAACTCAAGGTGTATTAGGAGCACTCTAGTAGTGACTCCATACGGCAAGATAATAGGGCATTTACAACCTCAATACAACACTCCAATTAAATGTGTTTGGAGCACTATAGTAATGTATCTATATGGCAAGATAATAGGGTATTTACAACCCTAATACAACACTCCAATTGAAGGTGTTTCGAGCACTCCAATACTATCTCCAGATTGCAAGATAATAGGGCATTTACAACTCTAATACAACACTCCAATTAATGGTGTTTGGAGCACTCAAGTAGCGTCTCTATATGGCAAGGTAATAGGGTATTTACAACCCTAATACAACATTCCAATTGAATGTGTTCCGAGCACTCTAGTGGTGTTCCTATATGGCAAGATAATAGGATATTTACAACCCTAATACAACACTCCAATTGAAGGTGTTTGTAGCATTCTAGTAATATCTCTAGATGACAAGATAATAGGATATTTATAACCCTACTACAA
Source organism: Carex rostrata (assembly GCA_964058875.1). Taxonomy (NCBI): domain Eukaryota; kingdom Viridiplantae; phylum Streptophyta; class Magnoliopsida; order Poales; family Cyperaceae; genus Carex; species Carex rostrata. Next base: position 694,789 of record CAXKVT010000080.1, read on the forward strand.
CACTCAAATTGATGGTGTTTGGAGCACTATAGTAGTGACTCCAGATGGCAAATAGGGCATTTACAACCTTAATACAACACTCCAATTGAATGTGTTTGAAGCACTCTAGTAGTGTCTTTATATGACAAGATAATAAGACATTTACAACCCTAATACAAGACTCTAATTGAAAGTATTTGAAGAACTCTAGTATTTTCTACAGATGGCAAGATAATAGAGCATTTACAACCCTAATACAACACTCCAATTGAATATATTTGGAGCACTCTAGTAGTGTTCCTATATGGCAAGATAATAGGGCATTTACAACCCAAATACAACACAATTATAGGTGCTTGCAGCACTAGTAGTGTCTCCAATTAGCACGATAATATGGCATTTACAACCCTAATACAACAATCCAATTGAAGGTGCTTGAAGCACTCTAGTAGTGTCTCCAGATGGCAAGATAATATGGCATTTACAACCCTGATACAACAATTCAACTGATGGTATTTTTGAGCACTCTAGTAGTGTCTCCCTATGACAAGATAATACAGCATTTACAACCCCAATACAACACTCCAATTGAAGGTGTTTGAAGCTCTTTTTTAGTGTCTCATATTCGCAAGATAATAGAGCATTTACAACCCTAATACAACACTCCAATTGATGGTGTTTGGAGTAATCTAGTTGTGTCCCTATATGGTAAGATAAAAGCGCATTTATGAACCTAATACAACACTCAAATTGAAATTGTTTGAAGCACTCTAGTAGTGTCTCCAAATGGGACGATAAAATTGCATTTACAACCCAAATACAACATTCTAATTGATTGTATTTGATGCACTCTAGTAGTGTCTCTATATGGCAAGATATTAGGGCATTTACAATCCTAATACAATAGTCCAATTGAAGGTGTTAACATTTGTATTTATAATTTCTGATGAGTACCATAGAATTTTATTTATAAAAGCATTAGACTTCAATTTATCTCTTCCGCTCCATACAAAAATAATATATATAAAAATTCATCAAAGATTAAATAATATAACAGTCGGATTAGTGCTTAATAATTAGTTAACATTTGTATTCTCGAAATTAATATATCTTGTAGAACATTGCACTGGATTAATTATTACGCCTCCAGTCAAATTTAATCTTATAAAAAGTTGGATGATGACTACATGATTGAACAAAAAATATACGTGTGTGAACACTTTCGTAGAGCCATATGTATCACGAATTGTTGTCATATCTTCAAAGTGTTGACGTATCCTTGTGTCTCAGTACCTTGCATATTTAATCTCACGATATCATCGCACCAACAACACCTAGCTACTTGTATAAGTACGTGCAACTGGAAGACTTTACTGAACCACTGAGAGCTTCTCACATTAACTAAAGATGCACTATTCCTCACTCAATTTCCTCGTCCTCTTATTCATTCAAGCCTTCTTGGCAAATTGTTGTATTGAGCGTGAGAGAGAAGCACTTTTTGAATTCAAAGCTGGTGTCAATGATACGAGCAGTCGTTTGGCTTCATGGAGTGGCGAACAATGCTGCAACTGGGCAGGGATCCGTTGCAACAATCAAACAGGTCATGTTGTCCAACTAAACCTTCGAAATACCAATTATCTAGACATCGATGGATATTATTCCATTGATAATTGGATCTACCATAGTTTGGTAGGCAAGATCAGCCCATCTTTGATATTTCTTAGTGATCTCAAATACTTGGATCTCAGCCTTAATAATTTTAATGGGACTAAATTTCCAGAATTTATCGGTGCATTTAGAAACTTAAAGTATCTCAACTTGTCTTATACCCTCTTATCAGGAACGATACCTCCTCAACTTGGAAACCTTTCTAGATTAATGTACTTGGATCTTAGCAATTATATGTTGAACACCAAGACATTGTGGTTATCTAATATGAGGTATCTAAAGCATATGAAAATGTCAGGATTTGATTTTAAAGATTCAAATGATTGGGTTGAAACTTTGAACAAACTATCATCACTAGAAGTGTTAGTTTTGTTCAGAAACAATCTAACTCATATTCCACAATCAATCCCTTTTGTGAACTTCACTTCCCTCAAAGTGCTTCAACTCTCTGGTCAATACTTCAATACCACCATACCCATTTGGGTGGGAAGTTTACATAATTTAAATGTTCTAATTCTCGAAGAGTGTAACCTGATGGGGCCATATCCCGCTACACTGGGAAATCTAACTTCTCTAAACAAACTTGCACTCAATTATAATTCACTTGTTGGCATGGTACCACCACTACATAGTCTAACAAAATTAACCGACTTATCTTTATGTGGCAACAATATAGAAGGAGATATTAGGGAGTTATTATTGGGCAAGTTGTCCAATTACACATTGGGCAATCTGGAGTATTTAGATATTTCATCAACTAACTTATCTGGAACTTTGATAGGGTGGATAACGGATATGACAAGTGTAACTCATCTTGAGCTGTACACTAATAACCTAAGTGGTACAATACCAATTGATATTGGAAATTTAACAAATCTTGTCTATCTTGATCTTGGTTGGAACTCCTTCACAGGACTACTATCAGAAGCTCATCTAACTAGTTTGTTAAACCTAAAAGTTTTATACCTCGACGAAAACAACATAACTATTTTAGTTGATAGTGATTGGACCCCTTCTTTTCAACTGAATACTATCTGGTTGAGTTCATGCAAACTAGGGCCAAAATTTCCCTCTTGGCTCCGAAGACAAGTAGAAATTAAGGATCTATCCCTGATAGACACTGGAATTGATGATAGTATACCCAATTGGTTATGGAGTTTATCTTCACTTAGCAGGCTTTATTTGTCACAAAACTTACTTAGAGGGAAGTTACCAGCCAGCTTGGTACACATGACCAAACTCGTGTCTATAAATTTGAATAATAATCGGCTTGAGGGCAAAATACCATTTCTTCCTACAAGTTTGAATGAACTAAATCTTTCCAATAACTCCTTGTCGGGACAACTGCGTAAAATTCGTAAGTCACCATATAAGAATAAACTGATCGTCTCGAACAATAACATTGTTGAAACTGTAGAGTTGTTTCCTTGCGGATTAACTAGTTTGTATTATCTTGATCTCTCGAGTAATAGTTTATCAGGGCAGCTTCCTCCTTGCTGGTCTAACATCAGTGGCGTAGTAAATCTTGCAAATAATAGGCTCTCTGGAGTTGTGCCCAGTTCTTTGAGTTGTTCAATCACACTAAGTGTGCTTCAGCTTGCAAATAATATTTTAATTGGAGAGTTTCCATTTGATTTGCAATTTTGCAGTGGATTACAACTGCTTGATCTTGGAGAAAATAATTTTCAAGGGACAATACCAGATTGGGTAGGAGAAAGCTTTCAGCAGTTGCAAATTCTAAGGTTGCGGTCCAATTTATTTTCTGGTAATATCCCATCAAAATTGACACAACTCAATAATCTACTATTCTTAGATCTTTCCAATAACTACCTTACTGGCCCACTCCCAAGAGGTTTGGATAATTTTACTTCGATGAGTCAATTGTTCTCATTGACAATTTCTTCTTATCATACGATTGTAATTGTAATTACCAAAGGGTTGATCCTTGAGTATGATTCTCGAGACTTTTTATTTTTTAAGAGTATGGATTTGTCAAATAATAATCTAACAGGTGAAATACCTAAGGAGATAGTTGTTCTTGCAGGTTTATTTAATCTAAACTTGTCCCACAATCAGTTAATAGGAAACATTCCACTTGAAATTGGAAATATGACATCTCTAGAGTCACTCGACTTCCACAAGAATAACTTATCAGGGACTATCCCACAAAGCATATCCACTTTATACTCTTTGGCAGTGCTTGATTTTTCTTATAATAATCTATCTGGGAGCATTCCAAATGGGCATCAGTTGCAGACGCTTAATGACCCATCAATCTACAGTGGCAATCCATACCTATGTGGACCCCCACTAGAGACGAGTTGTGACAGCAGTGTGAGACTTCCTCAGAGTGATGGTAACAACGATACCAATTCAAAAATGACCAATGATAGGGACAAGTGGTTGTATTTGTTCATCGAGTTTGGGTTTGTGGCGGGATTCCTACTGGTGTTTTTCATTATACTATTCAAAGTAAAGTGGAGGTATACTTATTTCCAGATGGTCGATAGTATGCTTGAGAGGGTATATGTTATGGGTGTTATAATACGAAGACAAAAGAATTGGGTCGTAGCTCATTATAATTGTTTGTGGCGGAATTCATCTCCAAATCACCGTTGTACTCTACAATTGATTAAAAGTCAAACCGTGAGTTGAAGGGTCTCATTTCTGAAGCTGCTCTTTTATCTGTTAAAAAGGAAGGCTCATCTTCAAGTTCTTTTCTTGAGTTTTTTCACTTCTTTAATTCACCAAAATACACTTGATATTCACATAGATTAGTGTATGAAATTGTGAGAGAGTGTGAGATAGAATGTTATTGGCATGATAATCTTCTTATATTGTAGAACTCTTTATTATAGTGATTTTGCACCGTGCTCCCGTGGTTTTCTCCCGAAAGGGTTTCCACGTAAAATCTTGTGTCTCTATTTTATTTATGTGCTTGATTGTTTGTTGTTGTTGGTTTCTTGTGTGTCTTTCAAATTTTTCTATTTGGTCAGGTATTGGTGTATGCTCACAGGATGTTCGATGAAATTACTCATCGAATGCTTCTGCGATTGTCCCCAACAATTAGTATCAGAGCATGTTGGACTTTAATTAGCATAGGAGTGATTGAAGCTTGAATGTGGTTAAATTTGAGCTTGTATTTGTGATCCTACATGATATGTGGTGTAGAATAGAGAGGGTGAATGCACATATTTGCAATTGTTCTGCATTTATTATTTCCATAGAGAGCTACGGTTCAATATTCAAGTTTTGAAAATCCAAACGGTCGATCCGAACTGTTCATCTTATTCTCCGTATTAATGTGTTTGGAGACCAAATTTTACATTTTTTGAAAAAAATTTACTATTTTTTTAGATAGGTAGAAAATCAGTTGATCTAAAAAATTCTGCACCATTCACAAGTGGATTTCAGAGTTAATGGAGAATCTATTTTTTTTTCTAAATTGAAATAGACTATACAAAATATTCCATAGAGAAATCATAATTAACAGGTAGATGGAAACAGAAAATTAAGCTTGCCTGCGGAGCGTACTTGATTGGGTCTCAACGCGTTAACAGTAAATTGATGGGGGAATTTCATGTATATGAAACTCAAAATTACATATTTCCTCCTCTAAACTTCAAAAACTCAATTGTATTTTATATTAAAACACATTCTAAATTTATAAAATACATATTTTACCCTTTTATCAAAAAGCATAAAACACCCATATGACCCCAATTTGAATCTAAAGGTTCCTATACTGTCCGAATTGCTTTAAGCTGACACGCTCAAATATTAAAGCAACATGCACAGATCTTAATGCAATACACAGATCAAAATGGCTTTGGGATTCGTGTGGGCTAGATTAGCACAAATCTTGAATCAAATACACAATAATCTTATTGCGATGCATGTGGATCAGATGGTAGAGAAATTCTTTAGATTCAAATTTGAGTTCGATAGGGCGTTTTATATTTTTATTGACGGGTAAAATTCATATTTTATAAATTTAGAATGAGGTTTAATATAAAAATGGATAAATATGTGAGATTTTTTAAGTTTAGAGGGGAAATACGTAATATTAAATTTAGAGAGGGAAATACGTAAGTTTAAAGTTTTTAGGGGTATACATGAAATTCTGGTATCATGGCTGTTGATAGTGAAAACGGGCCTGCAATTAATTTTTCAAACCAATGTCTGTTGACGAAGGCCAGCTCAGCTTCTGCAAACGTTGAGTCCAGGCTAAAAATCACAGGAACCAGTCGAGATGTCTGCGCATTTGGCCCTTCAATCCGAGCCGTCAAAAATAGACAAAGGTTTTGGACAAATGTTTGTTTGGAGGATTGAATAACCACTATTTTCTGAAAATCCATCTTACAAGTGCTAATGTTAGCTGGTTTACGGCTTCTGTTATCAAAACTGTTTGCAATGAAGGTGTGGGATGAAAATCCCAAGTGACTAATGGAATAGTTGGATGGAAGAATTGAGGGTGAAAAAATAGTATCAAAAGAAGAAAGACGGAAAAAAAAAAATTTAATAGTTAATGACAGCAAGACTGTTGGGGGACTAACTCTTAAGCGATATAGATATGTGGTTTAAATTTAGAGGCATATTTTAAAGTTATGCCTATAGTTAATCTGGCCTGATTAATCCGCATTGGAAAAAATAATTAAGGCCTAAACCCCTTATTCTATTTGGGCCTCATCCAAACAGGCAAACACCACTTCTCTGGAAGTGAAAGAACCCAATTAAAACCGCATAACACTATTATCAACCCAATAAAAATAATATATTATAAAAAAGGAAAAAAAGATCGCAAATTCAACCGCATAACACTATTGTTCTATTATCAACCAAATGCATCACTACAAATTAAAATAGGAATGAACAACATAACATGGCCGACCAACATATCTAATTAATTAGAACTAGTTATTCATTTTGGCTTAATAGACTCATCCAGTGCGATATTTTCCTATATAAATCATTTAAATTTGTCTCAAAGCATGTACTAGCTAAGAACTATCTAATTTTGTATTTCTTAACGTGTTATATGAAACTTATTTAGGCTGTTATTTTATTCATAACATTAAAAAAATATAAAAATAAATAAATATGTAGCATCATTTTCACAAAATATCTAAAACCAACAACGCAGTAAAAAATCCTTATTTTCTATTAATTGCACGTGTTGTGTTTCCATTGGTGTTCCTAGTGTCTATTTCGTTGTAGTTTGTACTGATAATTATTTTATGGTGGAGAAATATATGATCATCGGCTGAGATGATTTAATACTGGTTACATGGAAATTTGCTTTTTGCAAAGGCTGAAGATGGAAAGGTAATTGAGAAAACGGCCACCATATATTGATGTGCGAGATCTGTGCAGCTGGTGGAAGCAAACCAGGATGACAGTCAACCTCCCTGATTGTTTTAACTTAATTCTCTGAAAATGAAAGTGAACCCAATTAAAACCGTCTACTCATCATGATTTTTTGTCACGTTACAATTTGTATTTTTCTATTTCATTTCCAGTTGTAATTCTAGCGTCTAATTTTTTTCCTCAGGTTTATATTTTTATAAACATGATTAATTATAAAAAAAAAGTTTATCAATTATTTTACCAAAATCCAGCTAATGTTAATTGCGAAATATCAGATTCAATTACCAATTTAAAATTCAAAAGTAAATTTGTAAAAATGTTACTGGACACATATATTATAACCTAATAAATTTTATGCAATTTAAATATTGTTTCATGATCGATGCATGAAGAACCATTAATTTGAAGCCATTGAATTTTTAAGTTACTTAATATACAGTGAAACATAATCCAAATTAATTTCATTCTATTTTATAGATATATCATGTCTATAATATTGTACTTAAATTTAAGCTTGATTTAAAAGATTATTAAAACTTTTGGAATACAGTAATATTAAGAGTAATTCCCCGTCATAAATATATCTATATATATACCCGTCCACATCTATACAAATTAAAAAGCTGTTGAAAGGTCTCTTCCTCACAATCACCAGACTAAACAAAATGGACATGTGTATTCTATGGTCAGTAAACATAAAGTAGGTAAATTAGTATTTTGGTCAAATATATTTTGTATATTCAAAGATAATTAAGCACAACATTCCAGAAAAAAATTAGCACAACATTTCATAATATACTTTTTGTTATAAATTTTAGTTTTGATAATATGTATATTTATTTAGAGATATTAGTACAAAAATTTATTTTATGATAAATTTATTCTATTTCATTAAGGTAATTAACCTTTTACTTTCATATCCAAATTATATTTGAATTTTTTAAGATTTAAATCTGTATCTAAATATAAAAAGTAAAGCGGATATCAATATAAGTTAATTTGATCACTATCCAATCCGTTTTCACCTAAAAATCGCGTTAGGGCCCATCATTTCCTCCTACAGGTTTTGACTTGAGGTCATCTAATTTAGTTACAGTCTCAGTCTGTCTCAGAAAATGATCGGACACCGATTATATGTATTGTCCTATTAGATGACCTCAAGTCAAAAAGTGTAAGAAGAATCAAATGATGGGACCTCAAGTCTAAAGGTTTATTATCACTATTCTATTCGTTTCATTTACATGTATCTTAATTTTGACTTGGGTCATCGATCTAAACTTCATTGTCCTACAATAATCTATCTGGGAGCATTTCAAATGGGCATCAGTTGCAGTCGCTTAATGATCCATCAATCTACAGTGGCAATTCATACCTATGTGGACCCCACTAAAGACGAGTTGTGCTAGCAGTGTGAGACTTCCTCAGAGTGATAGTAACAATGATTCCAAATCTAAAATTATCAATTATAAGGACAAGTGGTTGTATTTGTTCATCGAGTTTGAATTTGTGGCAGAATTTCTAGTGGTGTTTTTCATCCTACCATTCAAAGGAAAATGGAGGTATTTATTTCCAAATAGTGGATAGTGTGCTTGACAGGGTATACAATTATGGGTGTTATAATATGGAAGACAAAAGAAATTGGGTCGTAGCCCATATTGGTTGTTTGAGGCAGAATTCATCTCCAAACCGCCACTGTACTCTTCAATTGATTAAAAGTCAAACCGTGAGTTGAAGAGCCTCATATTTGAAGCTGCTCTCTTCTTTGTTAAAAATGAAGGCTAGCTCCTCTTCAAGTTCTTTTCTGTAGTTTTTTCTCTTGTTTAATTCACCTAAATACATTTGATAGTTTCATAGATTAGTGTATGAAATTGTACGAGAGCATGAGAGAGTGTTATTAGTTTGATAATCTCCTTATATTGTAAAACTCATTATATATATTGATTTTGTGCCGTGCTCCCGTGGTTTTTCTCCAAAATGGTTTCCACGTAAAATCTTGTCTCTCTTTTAATTTATGTGCTTGATTGTTTTTTGTTATTGGCTTCTTGTATGCTTTTCATATTTCTCCATTTGGTTGAGTATTAATTAGTGTATGCTCGCAAGATGGTCGACGAAATTACACATTGAACAGTTCTGTGACCGTTCTCAACAATTAGTATTATAGCACATTGGGCTTCGGCATAGGAGTGATTGAAACTTTAGTGTGTTTAAATTTGAGCTGTATTCGTGATCATACATACATGGTGTAAAATATATGGAGAAGGTTATGGAATTTGACAAGTTGAATGATTACAATTCTACATGTGTTGTAGAATGGTAAAGGCTAAAATTGAGAGGGTGAATGCACATAATTTTCAATTGTCCTGTATTTATTATTTCCAAGATGTTCTTGATAAATATCATCTTAGTAATTAAAGCATGTATGAATAATAATAAATATCAACATATAATATGATAATAATACTTGACAAGATGTTCTTGATAAAATATATCCAGATTGTATGTATGAAATTAATTTCTATATATCTATATCTTTTTCCAAGGCCCATATTAAATCAGCGAGAAGTTAATTTAAATTTGATAAAATATGTTCTAGTTCTATATTTTATTTTTTATTTCTCAATAAAAATATATTACTGATACATGCATACTTTAAAATTTAAATCGTGTTCTTTTATTATCCATATAATTTTTTTAGTACGTAATTTTAAATCAAATCGATCAGGCTTAGTATTTTACTTTTGTATGCTTGAATTGCTTAACACTACAAAATTATATGAGTGAAACTTTTTAAATTAATTTTTTTTATTTTTATAAAAAAAAAAAAACTTTTTTTTGGCTAGAAATATGAGTTTATAATCTAATTCAAGTATTCAGCCCATTTAAACTGTAATATCCGATTTCGATTTCAATTGGGAGAGCAGCCAATGGTTCCACCGGGATACAGTTCTCCCCTCCAGTTATCCCACTGACAGGAAGCCCTGCCTCTTCATCCACCTTGGACACTTCAGCTGCCTTACAGGAGAGGTTCCTGAAGGGCCCTTGAGGGACGTGGTGGTACACCCGGTCTAGATAAACCTGGTTTGTGTGCCGTGGCCTGGGTGATGGAAAGAGTAGGCATTTAGATGGAGTGGTGGTGGCCATTGAAGAAGGAGAGGAGAGAGAAGGAGAGGGAAGGGGATGGTGATATATGGTCTCAGAGTCAGAGGGGAGTTGAGAGGAGAAGGCACAGCCACAAAATGGAGATAATAAGAGAAGGAAAGAAATTGAGGGAAAAAAGATTGACACAATTTATTGAAATGTTGAATGGTTTGACGGGGAAAAGGTTGGAAGCGTGGAGGCATTAGATTCGCTAAAACGGAAGCTGATCATGCGTTGAGATTCGTGCCATGGAGGAGCGTCCAATTTCTTTTTTTGAGAGTAAGGTGACAATTTGCCATCTTACAATTTTGATTGATAAAAAGTTATTTACATGTGCCCAACGGGCATAGTTCTGGAGCAGGAGAAAGAGAGAGTTTGTACAGGAATCAAAGCTATGTAGTTTATACAGGAGAAAGAGAGAGTTTGTTGCGTGGTCCTGGAGCAGAATGTAGTGTCGTGCACTACTTCCAATGATGTATCAATACATGTCACTTTCTTACTTAAAATCGGTCAATTTATCATTTTTCTTATTTCATTCATTCCTTATGCATACACCAAATAAAGATATCTGAAAATAAAGGTAGTCACATACATCAAAAATTAAAAAGTTTTATAGAGAAATTACCAAAATGCAAAGGTTTATTTATCAAAAAAAAAAACTGTAGGTGTTCTCTTTAGAGAGACACTAAACAAAAAATATTTACAATTAACAAAATATTTAAAACAGTAGTTTGTGCGGATACTGTGGAGCTATTGTATTTTCTCTTTTCCTTTGCCTTCTTCACTGCTGTGGAAATAAATAATTGTGTTAGTCTGTTTGAACATCTAATAAGGTGATAAAGAAAAGGATATATAAACATAGTTCTTACAACTGGGTTGTGCTACAAAGGTGAAATTGAGAACAAAGTTGTGCTGTGAAAGTCAGTAAGTAGAAATAATCTCCTCATTTTTAAAATCTTTATATTTAGTGTTATGAAGATGGACGAAAAAATAAAGTTTCCTCTCAAAGAAGTTAGTATTATGAGAATTGGACTTCAGTTAACAGAAAGAATATCACGGGCCATGAAACATTGCACCTATTAAGAAAAAAGTTTGAATTGGGCCAACATGGCCTGTGAGTGGTTCAATTGGTCCTAATTTGAAGTTATCAATCATCTATTTTAGCTCTGAACAATAGGCTTCCATCTCAGGCCATATTACATTGTAACAGATATAACCTTTTTAGTCTACTATTTTCCTTTTCCAAGCGGTAAATAAATCTGCTACGATCCTACTTACATGCATTGAATTCATATTTCTGTTTTTAAAGTCTAAATTATCGATTCAAACCACTCAACATTATTATCATATGAAAATATACTTGGAGACTAACTTTTATATTTTTTGAAACTTTTTTTACTAGTTTTTTTTTATAGGTAGAAAATCACTACTTTTGAATGGTCCAAAATTATTAGATCAAGTGATTTTCTAATTATCCAAACGAATAGAAAAAAAGGTTCTAAAAAATATAAAATTTTATCTTCAAGTATATTTTCATATGATAATAATGTTGAGTGGATCAGATCAATTATTTAGACTTTGAAAACGGAGATATGAATACAATTCGCGAAAAGATCCGCACATTGCAAAGTACCATAGCCTCACTCTTTAAACACTACTTACTTTTCCTACAATATCTTATACTAATCAAAGATTGAAGAACGTGTACGTAGCTTTCATCTTTAATTGTCTTTAATTAGTTAAAGTAGTGCAGTCAATTCATTACTTGAACAAATTTACGCGGTTGTGATCGGACAATCAAAAGGAGGTTTCACACTATGGAAAATTCAGCATTTGAAGTCTCTCGTCAAAATCATAAATACTTTATCAATTACATTCCAAATTAATTTGTAGAAGAAATTTTATAACAGTTTGTTTGTAATTTTAATGTACGTATTACTCGGCATTCATTACATTGTTTTTCTATTTTGATTCATTAATAATGTAAATTATTTCTGCCTGTATATCATTTGAAATAAAAGTACAATTTCTGATTAAGTACCATTTATATATATGACTTGTACCATAGAATTTTATTTATAAAATCATTCGACTTCAATAATTTATTCCTTCCGTTCCACGCAAACACAATCTATAAAAAGAAAACTCATCAAAGGTTAAATAATATAACTGTCGGATTAGTGCTTTTTATAAAGTTAACATTTGTGTTCTCCAAATTAATCTTGTAGAACATTGCACTGGATTAATTATTAGTAAGCATAATTAAGGCTCGCCTCCAGTCAAATTTGATCTTATAAAAAGTTGGATGATCGATCACTACATGATTTAACAAAAATATACATGTGTGAACACTTTCTTAGAGCCATATGTATCACGAATTGTTGTGTCATAGTACTGTCTTAGTACCTCAAAGAGTTGACGTATCCTTGTGTCTCAGTACCTAGCTACTTCTATAAGTACATGCAACTAGAATGCGCCTGGAGACCAAATTAATTTTATATTTTTTTGAAATTTTTTTACTATTTTTTCAGAATTTTTCATAACAGTCATTGAAAATATTAATTTTTTTTTTGAAAAACCTGTTTTGAATTTTTTTGAAAAATAGTAAAATTTGGTCTCCAAACACATATTAATATGGAGAACATGTTGAGCGCTTCCATTTGAACATTGAAAATGTAAAAATGACTTATAAGCATATCCTTTCATATGCTTATGGAAGTAGAGTAGCCAACCACTCTCTCTGTATATATATATATAGAGGAGGATTCAAATGCCTCCATTTTTTGTGCCTCCACCATGCCTCCATTTTTTAAAACTTTAATAATTCAAAATTTAAAACTTAAAAATCAAAATAAAATCGTTGGATATGATCTACATCATTTTATCTATACACATGTAAAAAATTATGACATTTCAATTTTATTTTGATTGTCATCAAGGGCTTGTAAAAAATGCACTAATTTGGATGATTTCTAGACGTTGATTTTTGAACTTATTGATTCACATAAAAACAAAATTGAAATGTGATAATTTGTTATGAACACATAGAGAAAATAACATAGATCACATCTAACGGTTTTATTTTGACTTTTAAGTTTTAAATCTTGAGTTATTAAAGTTTTAAAAAATGGAGGCATGATGGAGTAACAAAAAATGGAGGCATTTGAACCCTTATATATATATATATATATATATATATATATGAGATGGGCTATGGTGCATTGCAATGCATGAACCCTCCTATGCATTGCACTATTAATCATGGATTTAAAGTCCAAACGACCAATCTGAACCGTTCATCTTGTTCTTCATATTAATATGTACTTGGGGACCAAATTTTACATTTTTTGGAATTTTTTTACTATTTATTAAGCAATTTTGAAAGTCGCTGATCTGATGGTCCAGAAAATTTTACTGTTTTTTACTGTTCACAGCAAAACAACAATTTTCAAAAATGCTTAATAAATAGTAAAAAAATTCCAAAAAATATAAAATTTGGTCTCCAAGCACATTTCAATATGGATTAAATATCTAACGGTTCGGATCGGTCGTTTGGACTTTAAATCTATAATTATAGTGCAATGCATAAGGGGATTCATGCATTGCAATGCACCATAGCTCATCTATATATATATATATATAGAGAGAGAGATGAGCTATGGTGCATTGCAATGCATATGCCATGGTGTGCATTGGACCATAAATCACCTATTCAAAGTCCAAATGACCGATCCAAACCGTTCATCTTGTTCTCCATATTAATACGTGCTTGGAGACCAAATTTTATATTTTTTGGAATTTTTTTACTATTTATTAAGCCACTTTGAAAATCGCTGATCCAACGGTGGCTTCTGATTTTACTGTTCCAAACAGTCACCGTTGGATCAGCGATTTTCAAAGTGGCTTAATAAATAGTAAAAAAATTCCAAAAAATATAAAATTTGATCTCCAAGCACATATTAATATGGAGAACAAGATGAACGGTTTGGATCGGTCATTTGAACTTTGAATCGGTGATTTATGGTCCAATGCACACCATGGCCTATGCATTGCAATGCACCATAGCCCATCTCTCTCTCTATATATATATATATATATATATCTATATGAGGAGGGTTCAAATGCACCCAAATTTTTGTGCACCCAAATGCACCTTATTTTTCAAATTGTTTTTCTCCGTTTTCAAAGTCCGAATAGTCAATCCGAACCGTTAGATGCGATCTATATATTAAGATGTGCTTGGAGACCAAATTTTACATTTTTTGGAATATTTTTACTATTTATTAAGCCACTTTGAAAATCGCTGATTTTACATTTTCTGGACCATTGGATCAGCGATTTTCAAAGTGGTTTAATAAATAGTAAAAAAATTCCAAAAAATGTAACATTTGGTCTCCAAGCACATCTTAATATATAGATCGCATCTAACGGTTCGGATTGACTATTCGGACTTTGAAAACGGAGAAAAACAATTTGAAAAATAAGGTGCATTTGGGTGCACAAAAATTTGAGTGCATTTGAACCCTCCTCTATATATATATATATATATATATATATATAGCTATTAACTTAATTTCCATCAAAATTAAGTCTATTATATTAAGTGAATCATTTGATTTTGCAACTATATATAAGTTTAACTTGTATTATATTGATAACAAAGGCTTTAAAATTAAAGATGATTTAAAAAAAAAAAGTAAATTGAACTTTAAATGAACAAATTTACAGGTTGGTCCGAAACTTGGAGAGTGCTAGAAGCATATCGAACCACCCCACTTAATCTAATTCTGAAGGATTCGAAACTTTTCTTTTCTTAAGCATCTTTCTGTGATGTACAGTGCGGCATGTTAATTTTTGGAATGGTTTATACGGTCTGTTCTTCTTCGTTTTCTATTTTTTATTTTATTTTGTTAATTAGTCATTTTGCATAGTTATGTTAAAATTATACAGACAGGAAAGTTTACTCTGTCTGGTGATTGGAAATTTCTACTCCGTCTGGCGGATGGGAATTTCTATTCCGTTTTTCCTAAATATGAAAATTTTGTAACTTTTCGGGGTATTAGATCTTTCTTTATTCTGTAGGATTCGAAACTTTTTCTTTCTGTGTGCGTCTTTTTGTGATGCATGGTGCAACATGTTACACGAACGGGACGGATTATAGTAGTGAGTATCAACTGCATCATGTCAAATGCATGGAATGTGCCACAGTGAACCTTGTAAGTCTGCGTAGGTAGTGACTGGTGAGTCCATGTAAATGTAATTATTTCAATTGTCATTTTCGTTTGACTGGCGAATAAATGTAATTATTTCAATTGTCATTTTCATTTGATTGGCAAGTAAATGTAATTATTTCAATTGTCATTTTCATTTGACTGGCGAGTCAATGTAATTATTTTTATTGTCATTTTTATTTGACTAGTGATCTAGTCCATCTAATTATATTGTCATTTTTACTTAAATTAAAACAAATTTGACGTACGTCGGCCCCAAAAGTAACCTGATCAAGCTTGTGAAGAAATAATAATTTGAATAATTTTTTAATAAGAAGTATTACAGATTTTTTATCTCAAAACCAGAGATCATTTGTGCTTCTAGGGTTATATATATATATATATATATATATAAGGAGGGATCAAGTTACAACAATTTTTGAGTTACAACAAGTTACTACAACTATTTTCTACATTTTCAAAATCCAAATCGTCAATCCAAACCGTTCAACATGATCTCTACAATAAAATGTGCTTGGAGACCAAATTTTATATTTTTTGGAATTTTTTTACTATTTATTAAGATGGGTACGAAATTCAATGGTCTGAATTTCACTAGTTTTTGTATCCATCTTAATAAATAGTAAAAAAATTTCAAAAAATGTAAAATTTGGTCTCCAAACATATTTTATTGTAGAGATCACATCTAACGGTTTGGATCGATGATTTGGACTTTGAAAATGTAGAAAATGGTTGTTGTAACTTAATCTCTCCTCTCTCTCTCTCTCTATATATATAGAGTGAGAGAGAGAGAGTGTGTGACTAATATGCTTTTGGTAGCATATGGGTCGAAGTGCTACTGGTTCAAATTTGAAATTTTAAAATCTAAAAAGTCAATTTGAACCGTTCATCTTGTTCTCCATATTAATATGTGTTTGGAGACCAAATTTTACATTTTTCTGAATTTTTTTACTATTTATTAAGCCACTTTGAAAATTATTGATCCAACAGTGGCTTAACAAAACAGTAAAATCAGAAGCCACCGTTGAATCAGTGGTTTTCAAAGTGGCTTAATAAATAGTAAAAAAAATTCAAAAAAATATAAAATTTGGTCTCCAAGCACATATTAATATGGAGAACAAGATGAACGGTTCATATCGACTTTTTAGATTTTGAAAATTTAAATTTGGACCGGTAGCACTTTTGTTACCGAAAGCATATTAGTCACTCTATATATATATATATAATGATACGTTTTGGTGTTATTTTCTTCTATATTGATTGTTCTATGATGTGCTACAGTTGGGAGATTTTCTCTAACTTTTTATGCATTTAAACATTGTCTATTTAATTAATTTTTTTATTTTTATGGATAAAAAATGCATGTAAGTGAGAGTGCCTCAATCTGAAGAGCTGTACAATTAAAAGCTCGTGGCTCATGAGCCACTCGAACTCAGTTTGAAAACGAATTCGTTAATAACTCGTTTGCTAAAAACTCGAATTATTATGGCTCGTGTTGTGTAACTCGATTAACTCACGAGTTGAGTTCGAGTTGAACTCAGCTCGCTCATTACAACTCGGACTCAATTGAGTACCTGTTTCCAATGAGCAATATATATGAGTTTGTACTTTCGGTATAAATTTTATGAATGTACACGATTATGTTTGTACTTGTGAAATAGTGATTACATGGGCAAAGAAAACTTACTGATTCAATTTCAGGCCTAGTTACACAGTTAGTGACTGTTTTGTCCAATTTCGGCCGGAACGGACCGATTCCAGTTAAATTTTGGCCGAAATAATCCAATTCCACCGAAACGCACATATAATAATCTCCAAAAAAATTTACATTTGTGTGAATCAAACCTAGGACCTCTTGATTAAGGGACACAAACAACTACCACGAGAACATACTAATTTTGTTGCGAGAAACATAACTACATGGATATATAAGTGTTGTAATTTTACTATATCCAGTCCATTCAATCACGGATTGAGCATTCTATTGTCTTTTTTTTTCTGACTGGACTATGCAGTTGTATTTATGTTCTAAAGTGATAGAATAAATTAAAAAGAAAAGAATTAGTAGATTAAATTATTAGTTGTAATGCTTGTATTGAAAGAGTGTTTTTTTAGTTGTAATGCTTGTATTATATTGTATTAGTGGATTATTTGATTGTAATAATTTGTCCAAACAGAAATTATTGACAAATTATTTTTTGTCAATTTTTGTTTCTATTCTTTTAGTATAAAACAAGTTTCTAACAAAAAAGTCTGAGTTTCCGATCCGATTCGGCCGATTCCGACCGATTCACCCGATTCCGTTTCCATGGTCAAAAGACCAATTCTGATTCTGATTTTTTCTTCTATGATACCTACATCCCAGGGGCAGGATGAGTTTGTACTTTTGTATATTTTTCATATATACACACAACTATGTTTGTACTTATTACATGGGCAAACAAAACAAAAACGATAACACAAAAGATAGCATCTAACGGTCTTTCAACTCTTAAGTTTCTTAAAATTCAGCAGTTCAACACTTCAAAATTTAAAGTGCTAGACTTTTCAATTCGAGTCAACTCGATAGCTCGCTATTTTTCTGAATTGAATTCGAGTTACCCTTGACTCAAGCTAACTCAGCTCGGACCAACCACACATTAATCAACCTCTTTGGACCCGTCGTGAAAATATGGTATGTGGCGCTCATTCCATGTCCATTCTCTTCCACGACACTATATGGGTACGTTTCGATGGGAGCTTGAATAGTGAATGAGAATAGAGAAAAAATAGTAATTTTTATATTAGAGTGAAATTGGTGCTATTCGGATTAGTAAAAATGTTGTTTGGATTGTACATTTAGAATAATGAATAGCTGTGACTGATAAATAATAGTATTAACAATGTGCTAATTAAGAAGAAAGATAGATAAGTGGGGTCTCAAACAAATTGTCACAACGTATAGATAATAGAAGTGATGTCAATTTTATCATTTCGGGACTGTGTTGGCGAAACTCCGAAAATAAAGCATTTTTTCCTCTCTTCACACTTTTCGAATAGTAGCTATCCTAACATTTACAAGGAATAGATAATAACAGTTATTCTAGCTATTCTGAATAACAAAAATGTTGTTTGGATGTACATTGCTATTCTGAATAGCCACTATTACGTTTGGATGCACTCTAGAATAGCTATAACAGAATAGCTAGAATAGTTACTATTTGAGAATGGTGCTAACTCAAAGCTATTCAGAATAGCTAAAAAGTTGTTTGGATGCATTTTTTGGAATAGCTACTGAGAATAGCTACTATTGAAGAGCTCATTCACGCTATTCCAAATATTTGTTGGGTTAGCGGAACAAGACTGTTCTGACTGTTTGAAATAGCGTTTGATGTTGTTTTGATGGACTCTAGAATAGAATAACACTGCTATTCTAAGAATAGCGCTATTCTCAGTGCATCCAAACAGTCTTGTTATTCTTTGGTTCTCTCCTTTCAAAAATTAATTACGCGGGATTCATTACATTGCCGCGTAATAGAATAAAATTAATTTTTGAAAGGAGACACTGCTATATATTTGAAAGGAGAAAACCAAAGAATTTTCCAAGGAAACCAAACCATATAATTTTTGTTATAAGCAGTAGTTATAATGCTTAATTAATTTTAATGACATAATGATCAAATTTCAAAAATAAAAATTCGTTCATTATACCACGGTTTCAGAATAAAATATGTTTGCATAAAAAATAATTATGGTAAAAAAAAATTGTGTTATTTGAAAAAATTACAAAACAAAGCGTGTAAGACTAAAAACAAAATAATACTCTCACGTGGATCGATATATATCCGATTTTTTATTTATATTCAAAAAATAAATGAAATTATAAAAAATAACCAATTCGGTGTTACATTTTCAAAACTACTCAAACAGGAATTTATTTTTTACCGGATTCAACTTAAAATCCCTGATTAATTAGCATCAGATTTCTATGATTTTTGCCCATGTTTGTTATCTGAATATGTAGTGATAATTAACTGGGTAAGCAACAGTGTGGAAAACCAAATATACTGTAGTAATGGTTGAAAACCTACAAGTGCGTGTGTGTGGCTGCTACATGAGTTTGTGCACCACGCACCAATATTGCTGCCTGCGAGTCACAACATGCCATGCGCGTGCGATCTTAATTTGTAAATTTCATGTAGAAGGATATAGTTACTTACTTTTATGCTAACAACACGTACAGAATGTCAAACGCTTATCAAAAGTAATGTGTTTATATTTTCACACAAATGACACTAATTTTTTTCGAATAGAAAAGCTTTATTTATATATGTTAATTTTGATGTTTAAACATTTATTTATTTACTAATCAAAGCTTCAAGAACGTACGTGTAGCTTTCATCTGCATTTAATTGTCATTAATTAATCAAAGTAGTGTAGTCAATTAATTCATGACTTAACCAAATTTATGCGGCTGTCAGACAATCAAGAGGAGGTTTCACTATGGAAAATTCAGCAATTGAAGTCTCTGGTCAAAATGATAATATTTTTATCAATTACATTCCAAATTTGTAAAATAAATTTGATAATAGTATGTTTGTAATTTTGTATGTATTACGCGGTATTCATTACATTGCCATGACCAACACATCAAAAGTATGTGCTTGTATAGCATTTGAAATAAAAGTGTGTGTGTGTATATATATATATATATATATAATTTCTGATGAGTACCATTTATATGACTAGTACCATAGAATTTTATTTATAAAAGCATTAGACTTTAATTTATTCTTTCCGCTCCATATAAAAACAATATATATAAAAAATCATCAAAGTTTAAATAATATAACAGTCAGACTAGTGCTTTTTATTTAGAATTAACATTTGTATTCTCGAAATAAATCTTGTAGAACATTGTACTGGATTATTAGCTAGTAAGCATAAGGCTCACCTCCAGTCAATTTAATCTTATAAAAAGTTGGATGGCTACATGATTAACAAAAATATACGTGTGTTAACACCTTCTTAGAGCTATATGTATCACGAATTGTTGTGTCGTAGTACTGTCTTAATTAGTACCTCAAAGTGTGGACGTATTTAATCTCAGGATATCATCGCACCAACAACACCTAGCTACTTGTATAAGTAGGTGCAACTGGAAGACTTTACTGAACCATTGCGAGCTGCTCACGTTAACTAAAGATGCACTCTTCCTCACACAATTTCCTCCTCCTCCTCTTATTCATTCAAGCCTTCTGGGCAAATTGTTGTATTAAGCATGAGAGAGATGCACTACTTGAATTCAAAGCTGGTGTCAATGATACGAGCAGTCGTTTGGCTTCATGGAGTGGCAAACAATGCTGCACCTGGGCAGGGATCCATTGCAACAATCAAACAGGTCATGTTGTCAAACTAAACCTTCGAAATACCTATGTAGATTACTCCTTTGATGATTGGATCTACCATAGTTTGGTAGGCAAGATCAGCCCATCTTTGATATTTCTTAGTGATCTAAAATACATGGATCTCAGCTTCAATAATTTTAATGGGAGTAAATTTCCAGAATTTATCGGCGCATTTAGAAACTTAAAGTATCTCAACTTGTCTTATACGTACTTATCTGGAACGATACCTCCTCAACTTGGGAACCTTTCTAGATTAATGTACTTAGATCTTAGCAATTATGGCAACCCATTTTCTAGTTTTATGTTGAACACGCATACATGGTGGTTACCTAATCTGAGGAATCTAAAACATATGGAAATGTCAGGAGTTGATTTTAAAGATTCAAATGATTGGTTGGAAACTTTGAACAAACTATCATCACTTGAAGTGTTAGTTTTGTCCAAAAACAATTTAACTAACATTCCACAATCAATCCCTTTGGTGAACTTCACCTCCCTCAGAGTGCTTCATCTTTCTAAGCAAAAGTTCAATACCACCATACCCATTTGGGTGGGTAGTTTACATAGTTTAAATGTTCTAAATCTCGAAGAGTGTAACCTGGTGGGGCCATATCCCGCTACCCTGGTAAATCTAACTTCTCTAAACAAACTTACACTCAATTATAATTCACTTGTTGGCATGGTACCACCACTACATAGTCTAACAAAATTAACCTACTTATCTTTAAGTTGGAACAATATAGAAGGAGATGTTAGGGAGTTATTATTGGGCAAGTTGTCAAATTACACATTGGGGAATCTGGAGTATTTAGATCTTTCATCAACTAACTTATCTGGAACTTTGACAGGTTGGATAACGGACATGACAAGTGTAACTCATCTTGACCTTAGCAATAATAACCTAAGTGGTACAATACCAATTGATATTGGAAATTTAACAAATCTTGTTTATCTTGATCTTGGTTCTAACTCCCTCACAGGACTACTATCGGAAACTCATCTAACTAGTTTGTCAAAACTAAAATATTTATACCTCGGATATAACAACATAACTATTTCACTTGATAGTGATTGGACCCCTTCTTTTCAACTGAATAGTATCGATTTAAGTTTTTCCAAACAAGGGCCAAAATTTCCCTCTTGGCTCCGAAGACAAGTAAAAATTAAGAATCTAGAACTGATAGACACTGGAATTGATGATAGTATACCCGATTGGTTCTGGAGTTTATCTTCACTTATCTACCTTGATTTGTCAAACAACTTACTTAGAGGGAAGCTACCAGCCAGCTTGGTACACATGACCAAACTCGGGCATATGGATTTGAGGAATAATCGGCTTGAGGGTGAAATATCATTTCTTCCAACAAGTTTGGGGGAACTAGATCTTTCCAATAACTCTTTGTCGGGACAACTGCGTAAAAACCGTAAGTCACCATACAAGAATAAACCGACCATCTCGAAAAATAACACTCTTGAAATTGTAGAGTTGTTTCCTTGCGGATTAACTAGTTTCAGTGTTCTTGATCTCTCGAGTAATAGTTTATCAGGTCATCTTCCTCCTTGTTGGTCTAACATCACTTTCTATGTAAATCTTGCAAATAATATGTTCTCTGGAGTTGTGCCCAGCTCTTTGAATTGTTCAGTCACACTAATGGAGGTTCAGCTTGCAAACAACAGTTTAACTGGAGAGTTCCCATTTGATTTGCAATTTTGCAGTGGATTACATCTGCTTGATCTTGGAGAAAATAATTTTCATGGGATAATACCAGATTGGGTAGGAGAAAGTTTTCAGCGGTTGGAAATTCTAAGGTTGCAGTCGAATTTATTTTCTGGTAATATCCCATCGAAATTGACACAACTCAATAATCTTCGAGTCTTAGATCTTTCCAATAACTACCTTTCTGGACTGCTGCCAAGAGGTTTGTATAATTTTACTTCCATGAGTGAATTTCACCCGTTGAGAAATATTCGTTATTATTATTATGGGAGTGTAAATGCAATTACCAAAGGGTTGATCCTTGAGTATAATTTTCGAAGCCTTTCATTTTGGAGGAGTATGGATTTATCAAACAATAATCTAACCGGTGAAATACCTCAGGAGATAGTTGTTCTTGCAGGTTTATTGAATCTAAACTTGTCCCACAATCACTTAATAGGACAGATTCCGCTTGAAATCGGAAATATGTCATCTTTAGAGTCACTCGACTTTCATAAGAATAACCTATCAGGGACTATACCACAAAGCATATCCACTTTATACTCTTTGGCAGTGCTTAATTTTTCTTATAATAATCTATCTGGGAGCATTCCAAATGGGCATCAGTTGCAGACGCTTAATGACCCATCAATCTACAGTGGCAATCCATACTTATGTGGACCCCCACTAGAGACGAGTTGTGATAGCAGTGTGAGACTTCCTCAGAGTGATGGTAACAACTATACCAATTCAAAAATTACCGATGATAGGGACAAGTGGTTGTATTTGTTCATCGAGTTTGGGTTTGTGGCAGGATTTTTAATTGTGTTTTTCATTCTACTATTCAAAGTAAAGTGGAGGTATACTTATTTTCAGATGGTTGATAGTATGCTTGAGAGGGTATATATATAATTATGGGTGTTATAATATGAAGACAAAAGAAATTGGGTCGTAGCCCATTTTGATTGTTTGTGGCGGAATTCATCTCCAAACCACCGCGGTACTTTTTAATTGATTAAAAGTCAAACCATGAATTGAAGAGTCTCATCTCTGAAGCTACTATCTTCTCGGTTAAAAAAAAAAATAAGGCTCCTCTTCAAGTTTTTCTCTAGAGTTTTTCTCCTTGTGTTTAATTCACCTAAATACATTTGATAATTTTATAGATTAGCATATGAAATTGTAATAGAGTGTGAGAGAGAGTGTTATTGGCTTGATAATCTCTTTATATTGTAAAACTCATTGTTATGGTGATTTTGTGCCGTGCTCCCGTGGTTTTCTCCCGAAAGGGTTTCCACGTAAAATCTTGTGTATTTCTTTTATTTTATGAGCTTGATTGTTTGTTGTTGTTGGCTTCTTGTATATCTTTCATATTTCTCCATTTGGTCAGGTATTGGTGTATGCTCACAAAGCGTTCGACAAAATTATTCATTGAACGCTTCTACGATAGTCCCTAACATTTGATATCAGAGCACCTTGGGCTTCGGCATAGGAGTGATTGAAGCTTGAGCGTGTTTAAATTTGAGTTTGTATTCATGATCATACATATGTCATGTAGAATGGAGAAGACTGAAATTTTGGAAGTTGAATGATAATAATTGGGCTATTTGGAAAATATTGATGGATAACTAGCTACTTGATGGTGAGAGAACTAGATTTACAATTGATTGGTTGGAATGCATAATCCATGCACATGAAGGGTTATGAATGGGAGTTGCTTGATCGAAAATATTTGACGGCTCTAATACAGTGTAATGCTAAAATTGAGATGGTGAATGCACATAATTTTCAATTGTCCTGCATTTATTATTTCCAGCGCATCTTAAGTATAGTCTATAATACATAAATTTTGTATAGAATCGGAAGAACAAACAATAAATATCATCTTAGTAAAAGCATCAAAAGAATCGTATTAATCAATAGAAATTCCAATCGGGCTTCTCAACATATATATAATTTGATAATAATACTTGACAAGAGGTTCTTGATAAAATATATCTAGATTCTATGTATGAGATTAAATTCTATATATCAATATCTTTTTCCAAGGCCCATTAAATCAGCCTGAAGTGTAAATTTGATAAAATATGCTCTACTTCTATATTAATTATTTATTTCTTAATAAATATATTACGCATACATGCATACTTTAAATTGTGTTATTTTATCATCAATATAATATATATTCTTTGGGTACGTAATTTAAAATCAAATCGTTCAGGCTTAGTATTTTACTTTTGTATGGTTGAATTGCTTTTTATTACGGAATTATATGATATACGGAATTATATGAGTGATACTTTTCAAATTAAATTTTTATATATTTTATAGAAAAAAACTTTTTCTGGCTAGAAATATGCGTTTTCAATCTAATTCAGCCATTTCAACTGTAACATCCAATTCTGATTCCGATTGGGAGAGCGCAGCCAATGGGACCACTGGGATCCAGTTCTCCCCTCCAGTTCCCCCACTGACTGGAGGCCCTGCCTCTTCATCCACCTTGGACACTTCAGCTGCCTTACAGGCCAGAGATGTTCCTGAAGGGCACTTGAGAGACATGACGGTACACCCGGTCTAGATAAACCCGGTTTGTGTGCTGTGGCCTGGGTGCAGATGGAAATATTAAGCATTTTGATGGAGTCGTGGTGGCCATTGAAGGAGAGAAAAAGACCAAGAGAAGGAGAGAGAAGGAGACGGAAACTGAAGGGAGAAGGCATAGACACAAAATGGAGATAACAAGAGAAGGAAAAAAGTTTCTGGGACAAAAAATTGAGGGAAAAAAGATTGACACATTTATAAATAGTCTACCGTCCATTTGACACATGTATATTATATAGCAGAAAAAGAGAGAGTTTGTTGCGTTGTAGTGACCGGAGCAGGCTGTAGTGTCGTGCAATATCAATATTCAATACATGTCACTTTCTTACTTAAATTGGTCAATTTATCATTTTTCCTATTTCATTCATTCCTTACGCATACACGCTTGACAGATGCTAGTACATTTGGGATATTCTCTCAATTTCAAATTTCAAACACGCTCAACAGATGCTAGTGCACAGGACTGGCCCTGATGCTAGGCAGGACGACCGTTCCGGACACCAAAATTTAAGAGGGTCTCAAAAAAAAAATTTTGCATATATTAAAATATATATATATATTAAAAATAAATAACATATTAGAGCTCAAACTTTTTTATAAATAAGTATAATCTATTGGTATATTAATAAAAAAAATTATATATGTCAGTATTGTAAATAATAATATATATCCGCTTGCTGAACGGACAAGATACTGTCAAGCAATTAATTGATATGTGGCCGGTTAATCAGAATTATGCGGACAATTTTGAATTTTTATTAAAATTTTGTGTGTGTATTCATAATTTATTTAACTCATCAAACTTATCAAATAAATTAACTTAATTTAACTTGGTTTTATTATTATAACATGACACTATGCTTAACAATACACACACAATGCACAACATATTTATTTAATGATTTTTTTGATAATTAAGCATTTTCAAATACTAATAATATATTATTTGAAAGACATGAAACGTTCCAACATAAAATCACTAAATTTAGTCTGTGATAACAACTTAATTTCATATGTGAACATGTCATACTAATTGAAAAAATGAATACTAATAATATATTATTTGAAAGACTTGAAACATTGCAACATAAAAGCACTAAATTTAGTTTGTGCTAACAACTTAATTTCAAATATGAACATGTCGCACTAATTGAAAAAATTACATCAGTCAGTAAGAAAAAATATATGGTATATAAATAATATAGGAATTAATCAATTAATTCAAAGTAAGTAAGAAGAAAAAAAATATATAAAAAAATTGGATGTATAGCTAAGTACATATAAAACTGCAAGACATGATTTATGAGACTTATTATCACACTGTCACAGAAAAAAAACAATATAAAAATAAATAATCACTGAATAAATGGGAATAAACAAAAATAAATGGGATAATTGAGAATAATCGAGAATAATCGAGAATAATCGGTCAATTAATCGGAAAAATCGACTAATAGATCTCCGATAAGTATATTCGTAATAGTTTGACCGTCATTAATGATTAAACATGTATATAATCGACCGTTAAAACTGTTTTTTACAACACTGTTATATATAAAAGGGTCCAAGGGCCCAAAATTTTCTCTTGCCCCGGATCTCAAAATCTTCAGGGTCGACCCTGCTAATGCATTATTGTGAATATGAATTAGTGAAATTCAAAAGATGTACGAATAATTGAACTCCAGAACTTGTATCAGAAAATAAAGGTAGTTACATACACAAAAAATTAAAAAGTTTTATAGAGAAATTACCAAAATGTGAAGATTTATTTAATAAAAAAAACTGTAAGTGTTCTCTTTAGGGAGACACTAAACAAAAAAAAAAATTACAATCAACAAAATAGTTGATACTGTGCAGCTATTGTATTTTATCTTTTTCTATGCCATCTTCACTGCTCTGGAAATAAATAATTGTGTTTATCTGTTTGAATATTTAATTTGGTGATAAAGAAAGGATATATAAACATAATTCTTATAAGTGGGTTGTGCTACAAAGTTGAAAGTCAGAAGTAGAAATAATGTCCTCATTTTTAAAATCTTAAAGTTAGTGTTATGAAAATGGACAAAAAACACTACAACAGAACAAGGAATCTGTGACCGGTTTTTCGGTCTCAGATGATGATCATGCCGGTCGCTGGAAGTCACTCCGGTCTCAGAAAGGCAAAATCGGTTGCTGATAACCCGGTCGCTAAAAGCCTCGTCGCAGATACTCTTCTGATGACGTCACCGGTCGTTGAATGACGTCATCCGGTCGCTGATACTTCTTCTGCGACCAACTTTTTTGGGTCACTGCTGTTTTTTGCTGACGTCAGATACAGTTATCAGAGACCACAAAAAACGGTCACTGATAGTCTAATTTGGTCGCTGAAGATCGAATTATTAGAGACCAATAGTAACGGTCGCTGATAACTAAAACCGGTCGCTGATACCCATTTATCAGTTTTTTGAATTTATTTTTTATTATTTACATTTGCACCATTTAATATTTGGTACCACACGTACCAACATACAACATACAACGTACAGCCAAAAAATAAATATCGATAGGCAATCTACATACAACATAAGCATACAAACAAATATAAACATTAAAATCGAAAAATAATATATCATCTCATCAAACATAAACATCCGAGTAACAAAAACAGTAAGTCTAAATATCAAGCAGTACCATCAGCACCATAAACATAAACATCGAGTACCATCTAAACAGTAACATAAACAATATCATCTGACAAGGTATAAATATATAAAAAAGACCTAAGCAGCACCATCACCGCCAACATCCGACCATTGCTCCTTGTCATCAGCGTCGTCATCATCCTCGTCATCCCGAGAAGCGGGCAGCGAGGCCTGGTGTGAGCCCGAACCTCTGGCCTGTGAGGTTATAAGAAAGTAGTTTACATAATTAGGATTTAGGGTTTACATTTCACAATTAAAACATACTTATCGAATTTCATACCTGAGAAGCTCTGAATCGAGCCACCAACCGAGCCTCCACCCGAGCCTCGATCCGAGCCTCCATCTCATGAAGTACTCAAGAAGATATCATGTCGATATCTTCTTCTGTGAGACGCTGAGCTGGCGGCTGTTACGTTACGAAATTTTAACAATTAATTTTTTTATGATTTAAAGGAAAGAATCAAATATTGTGCTAACAAAATGGAAGTTAAAACCATAATTAAGGTTCCTCTAATTAAGTAAGTTAAGTGTGAATCGAAACCGCGTCGAAATTTCGAGAATTTGAGACTTTATAGGCTCAGTGCGTCCGCACTGGTGGTGACTGCGGGTGACTGACCCGCACTGACTTCTGTTTTTCTTAAATTTCCTTTGAAATTTCTGTGAGTCCGGGTGAGGCCACCCGCACTCATGAAGTTTCTGTGTTGAACTGAAATTCCTGAAATTGGCTAAGTACTGAGTGTGGGTGAGGCCACCCGCACTGCGGGTCAGTGCGTCCGCATTACGCTCGGACTTTTTCTGAAATTCTGTCAAAAATCTACTAAGTTCTGACTGCGGGTGAAGAGACCCGCACTGTCACACCCCAAATCCCGAGTCTGACAGCCTGCCGCGTATATTTATTAAGTGTCACATATAAATACACGCAAGGCAGTGGATCTTTTTATATGCATTACCAATATCCTCATCTGCTGTATCCGTGTAATAAACCTGAAAATAACCCAAAGGGTGGGGGTGAGAATAAATTCTCAGTGCGAAATTTGCCACAGTTTAGATTATTGGACTTGCAATCAAACTCCATATTCAAAAATGAAACCCAAACAATAACAATGCAAACAGATATATATAAACATAAATAACAGAATGCCAATGCTCGACAATAATTAATCAACCTGAAACACAATTCACGGAATTTCCAAGATGAATTTCAAACACAACAGATATTTTGGCTTAACTCAATTCATTAGGGCTTGTAGCAATTACAGATGTTCTTTCGAGCTGGACCCTTTATCAAACCCACATCTGTAGGGTTACTGACACCTACAGATGGTCAACCGAGCTTGACCCTTTATCTGACACCCATCTGTAATCGCTTGGCTTAACAATTATTATGGTCTGGTTCAAGTCACATAAAGAAAATCCTCTTTAGAATCGTTTCCAATATTCGTAATATTCAATCGACCGTCCAAATGCATTAACACATAGGAAAATGCCATCGAGCCATAGACGTTACACACTAGTCACCCACGATTCCAATTCACACCTCATAACATAATCACCCTCCCTCGTCCCAACCGGTACTGGGAAACATTGAGGGCCGTTCACCTAAGGCCATAAGGATCCCGGGAATCAAAGTCAGCATACAGCCCGACTTTGCAAATTCATTGGATCCAAGTGCTTAACTTCGTAAATCCATTCACATACATATCAAATCAAATCGTGGTGACTTTCAATCAAATGGCATCATGGCTGTTAATATATATTACATTATGTATATATGTAAGTTTTAAATTTTTTATTATTTAAAAAAATATATAATAAAGACAAAATATGAAGGCGTTCACGCTTCTCTTTAAAAATATAAATATAAATAAGACATTAAAAGTAGAGAGCTTAAAAATATTTTGCAAAATGATCCCGCATTAATTGGGCAACGATTTCTTTGTAAATTTTTTATTTCCATAATACAGGAGTAGGCAGCCTTTTGTCTTCATACAACTAGAGAAATACCTTACAGAATCAGAACAATAAACAAAATATTAAATATTGAAGAAGACCATCTGAAATTGTCTTCCTCTCCACCTTATACTCTCTCCTTTCGTCAACACTGGACATATCCATTTATAAAGCTGCTTATGAACACTGCAAGCCAAATAAATGTTTCAATTTTGAAAAAAAGAACTATTTTTTATTTATTTAGGGGTCTTGATAGTCATAATTCAGATAGTTAGAAAATAATAGCGTCCATAATTCAAATCGTATAAAAGGACATTATTTTTGCTAACAAAATCAAATATTAGTTCTCGTTAACAATTAATATTAACACGAGTTAATTGAAAGATTCAATTACAAGAAATTATATATTTAAGATGTTGAAAACTGGGCTTGAAAAAGAACCAGTGCCCATATTAAAATATATCTAGATTCTATGAGATTTATTAATTCTATATATCTATATCTTTTTCCAAGGCCCATTAAATCAGCCAGAAGTTTAAATTTGATAAAATATGCTCTTCTATATTAATTATTTATTTCTTAATAAAATATATTACGCATACATGCATACTTTAAATTATGTTATTTTATCATCAATATAATATTTTTTTGGGTGCGTAATTAAAAGTCAAATTGATCAGACTTAGTATTTTAGTTTTGTATGCTTGAATTGCTTAACATTACAGAACTATATGAATTACATAATTATATGAGTGAAACTTTTTAAATTAATTTTTTATATCTTTTAAAAAAAAAAAACTTTTTGTGGCTAGAAATATGAATTTTCAATCTAATTAATCAACTCTAACATCCGATTCCAATTCCGATTGAGAGAGCAGCCAATGGGACCACTGGGATCCAGTTCTCCCACTGGCTGGAGGCCCTGTCTCTTCATCCACCTTGGACACTTCAGCTGCCTTACAGGAGAGGTTCCTGAAGGGCCCTTGAGAGACGTGGTGGTACACCCTGTCTAGATAAACCCGTTTTGTGTGCCATGGCCTGGGTGCAGATGGAAAGAATAGCCGTAGGCATTTTGATGGAGTAGTGATGGTGGCTATCGAAGAAGGAGAGAAGGAGAGAGAAGGAGGGGGGAAGGGGATGGTGGAAATTGTATCCTCTGTATACAGAGCTTTTAATTTATTCTGTTTGTTTTGAATCGAGCAGATTAGATCAGATCTTACCTGAATTGAAAAAATTCTCAAAATTTGTCATGCCCTCTTCCTGCCCGCTCGATTCAAAATGAACGGATCAGATTAAAAACTCTGCACAGCTCCGCAGAGGATACTCTGCAGAGGATACGCTTCCGGGGATGGTGATTGTCTCAGAGTCAGAGGAGAGTTGAGGGGAGAAGACCTAGCCACAAAATGGAGATAATAAGAGAAGGAAAGAAATTGAGGGTAAAAAGATTGACACAATTTATTGAAATGTTGAATCGTTTAACGGGGAAAAGGGTGGAAGCGTGGAGGCATTAGATTCGCTAAAACGGAAGCTGATCCTGCGTTGAGATTCGTGCTATGAATGAGCGTCCAATTTCGCTAACGGAATCAAATCTATGTAATTTATACAGGAGAAAGAGAGAGAGAGTGTTGTGTGGTCCTGGAGCAGGATGTAGTGTCGTGCACTACTTTCAATGATGTATTAATACATGTCACTTTCTTACTTAAATTGGTCAATTTATCATATTTCTTATTTCATTCAGTCCTATGCTGAATTAATGCGTATTGGCGCTTTACTGAAGTCTCATTCATCATTTTGCTGTGCTTATAAACCTCGAGAGGAGAATTACAAGGCCCACCAATTGGCCAATGTGGCAAGATCAGGGCGTTTCTCTATACAAAGGCTGTACTTATCCTCTCTTCTCTAATTTAGGGTAGCATGACTAGGACAGTAGAGTTTAATTTTATTGGATAATTGTAAATCTAAGGAATACTGAGACTGCTGTATTGATGACTCTACTGGTAATGAAATGACCTACGGGTGTTTTAACCAAAAAAGAAAAAGAAAATAAAGGTATTTACATACACCAAAAATTAAAAAGTTTTATAGAGAAATTACCAAAATATAAAGGTTTATTTAACAAAAAAAAAAAAAACTGTAAGTGTCCTCTTTAGAGAGACACTAAACAAAATAATATTTATAATCAACAAAATATTTAAAACAGTTTGTGCAGATACTGTGCAGCTATTGTATTTTATGTTTTCCCTTACAAACCTGTTTGACTTCTGATTTTACTATTTTGTTAAGTCACCATTGGATCAGTGATTTTTAAAATAGCTTAATAAATAGTAAAAAAAATTCAGAAAAATATAAAATTTGGTCCCAAGCACATTTCAATATAGAGATCACATCTAACGGTTCAGATTGACATTTTAGATTTTGAAAACGAAAAAATAACTTATAAGCAAATACTCTCATATGCTTATGTAAGTAGAGTAGCCAACCCCTCTCTCTCTCTCTCTCTCTCTCTCTATATATATATATATATATATATATATAGTAGAACTAGGGTGCTCTGAAACTTACCAAAGTTTTGGTGAGCTTAACTCTAAAACTCATCAAATCGATTTCAAATGACAAATCCGAACCGTTGAAACCCGCCTACCTTACGTGTGATGCATCTACATGTGAAATTTTTAAACATTCGAATTAATTTAGTATAAAGTCAAGCGGTCAAAATTAGAAGGTTAATAAATTAATTTTAGTACATTCATTTTTTGAACGTTTTTTGACCGCTTGACTTTATACTAAATTAATTCGAATGTTTAAAAATTTCACATGTAGATGCATCATACATAAGGTAGGCGGGTTTCAATGGTTCGGATTTGTAATTTGAAATCGATTTGATGAGTTTTAGAGTTAAGCTCACCAATTTGGTGAGCTTAAGAGCACTCTAATTCTACTCATATATATATATATATATATATATATATATATATATAGGATTTGGCTACGGTGCTATGGGTTGCATAGATGGCTACGGTGCTACAGCTCAATATTAGAGTTTTCAAAATCCTAACGGTTGATCCAAACTGTTCATCTTGTTCTCCATATTAATATGTGTTTGGAGACCAAATTTTACATTTTTTAGAAATTTTTTACTTTTTTTTTAAATAGGTAGAAAATCAAATATGTGAATAGTGCAGAATTTTTTAGATCGAGTGATTTTTTTACTATTTCTAGCCTAGAAGCATATGGAACCACCCCACTAAATCTAATTTGAAGCTTGCGGTGGGAGGGACACCTAATTTCGTCACTGCTCTTTTTCTCAGATCTTTTTTATTCTAAAGGATTCGAAACTTTTTCTTTCTACAAGCGTCTTTCTGTGATGCACAGTGCGGCATGTTAATTTTTTTTTTTTGTATTAATGAGTCATTTTGCAGTAATGTTAAAATTATATAGACGGGATAGTTTATTCTGTCTGGCGATTGGAAATTTCTACTCCGTCTGGCGGACGGAAATTTCTATTCCATTTTTTTCTATAAATCAAAATTTTATAACTTTTCGGGGTATTAGATCTTTTCTTTCTGTAGGATTCGAAATTTTTTTTTCCGCAAGCGTCTTTTTGTGATGCATAGTGCAGCATGTTACACGAACGCCCGGATGGATTATAGTAGTCAATATCAACTGCATCATGTCAAATGCATGGAATGTGCAACAGTGAACCTTGCAGGTCTGCATAGGTAGTGATTGATGAGTCCATGTAAATGTAATTATTTTATTTGTCATTTTCATTTGATTGGTGAGTAAATATAATTATTTCAATTGTCATTTTCATTTGACTGACGAGTGAATGTAATTATTTCAATTGTCATTTTCGTTTAAATGGTGAGTAAATGTAATTATTTCAATTGTCATTTTTGTTTGACTGGTGAGTAAATGTAATTATTTCAATTGTCATTTTTGTTTGACTGGTGAGCAAATGTAATTATTTCAATTGTCATTTTCGTTTGACTGGTGAGTCCATCTAATTATATTGTCATTTTTATTTAAATTAAAACAAATTTGACCTACGTCGATCCCAATTAAAACCTGATCAAAGCTTATGAATAAATAATAATTTGAATATTTTTTTAATAAGAAGTATGACACATTTTTTATCTCAAAACCGGAGATCATTTGTGCTTCTAGAGTTATATATATATATATATCTCCCTACCTTATTAAGGAGCTTAATGTCTAGATCCTGCAAGGGTTGTGATTAAAAGTTAAATTTTCGGAATTAATATCAGCCATTCAATTTTCAGATCAGATACAGCAGAATTTTCTAAATTTTACTCTTCAACACTTAAGACCCCACTGTTCACGCCACATAAGATCCCTAAAAACCTAAAACAATCCTGGCGCTCCATCTCTTCCCTCCGCTAAAAAAAAATTCTCTCCGCTCCGTCTCTCTT
Organism: Carex rostrata; assembly: GCA_964058875.1. Classification (NCBI taxonomy): domain Eukaryota; kingdom Viridiplantae; phylum Streptophyta; class Magnoliopsida; order Poales; family Cyperaceae; genus Carex; species Carex rostrata. Next base: position 728,914 of record CAXKVT010000080.1, read on the forward strand.
TACTGTTCTCCGTCTGGCGCTCCATCTCTTCCTTCCGCTAAAAAAAAAATTCTCTCCGCTCCGTCTCTCTTTACCGTTCTCCGTCCTCCGCTAAAAAAAATTTATCTCCGCTCCGTCTCTCTTTACCGTTCTCCGTCTGGCGCTGCATCTCTTCACCCCACTCCGCTCCGTCTCTTCACCCTTCTCCGTCTCTTCACCAAACCTTTTTAAAAAAACGCGCGCACTCCGCCCTCCTCTTGCCTCCTCTCACTTTCACGCCAGATGCAATGGAGAGGCATCATCATGGAAAGGAAAATCAACCACCACTTAACAATGGCCAAAACAATTCAGATGCAACAGAACCGACAACATCAGGTATTTTGATAGTAGGCGGATGTTGATCAATCTCTTAAACATACTTTGGAAACGTTCAAAGAAATTGACATTGAGTTAAGAATAATTGGCAGAAACATCAGAAAGAAAAGAAAAATAAGAGGAATAAAAACGATAGAATGAAACCTGAACGCAATTCTATAGTAATTTATTTTCAGGAAAGCTTAAATTTTAAGGGCCAAGATTTTAGCAAAGTTATTTTAATTTCATGTAATGCTGATTAATAGATACAAAAATATTTAATTTTTCTGTCTCACAGAGAAACGATTGAAACAAAAGAGAAAGTACTTCAATAGAACATATCAAGAAATGAGTCAGGAAAAGAAACAAGCCCTTCTACTGAAAAATCGTGCAAAGAAGCAGCAGCAAACAGGGCAGAGTAGCAATTCTCCCATACAAAGTGCAATTGCAACATCTCCTCCACTAAGCGTGCGTTTTGATGGAGCTGGTACAATCATATTTTGTTTTTCAATCGTTAAAACAAGTGTAAGTTCATTTCTTTTATCAAAAATTATATTGAGTTGGATTTCCTTGTAGGTGTACAAACATGCCGTAAGAGGGTATACAGCAGAGCCAAGAACCAACCACCGATGCTGATACAACAAAATGACAGTACAAATGAATTTGATAATATTACTGAAGGTATATGTTTATAGCATTCCATAACATTATTTTACAAGAATTATTAATTTAGAGTATTATTCTTACTAACAAATAAGAATCTTACAAATATAGAGGAAATCAACATAATGGATTTGTGTGAAGAATTTGTTGCACCTGTCATCACTGATCGATGTGAAGGTACGATTGTTATCCCATCATGAAATTTTTTAATAAAACGAAGTTGAGCCTCCTCTTGTCTGGTTTACCTGTATCCTTCCTGGTACGAGCTTGTATGCTTGCTGGTACAAAAACATAGTTTTAGCTTGTTGACTTACAACTATGCATAGCACAGATTGGTCCATACTATGGATCAATTATTTCGTTGTACAGACCCAGAAAATAATGAAGAGAACATTCATATGAATATAATGAAAAAGGAATGTCTCTATTTGAAATTTTCTGTGATTTATAATCGATTTTAGAAGTTCATCTTTTGAAATTGGGACTGGTTCAGGAAAATTGCTACCAGCCTGAAATTTGTCAGTTACAAAACCACCTGTTCATCATAGTCCCTGAGCCATAAAAATTCTGAAATTAATTAGGCATAAAGTTCAAGTACTGATGGTCATTTCCATATAAAGAACTCCAAATTTGGCCCAGCCAATTGCTCTCAGAAAAAATCACAAATCAGACTGTCAGAATAGAGAACTGCTGGTTCCTGAAATTTGTCAGTTACAAAACCACCTGTTCATCATAGTCCCTGAGCCATAAAAATTCTGAAATTAATTAGACATAAAGTTCAAGTATTGATGGTCATTTCCATATAAAGAACTCAAAATTTGGCCCAGCCAATTGCTCTCAGAAAAAATCACAATTCAGACTGTCAGAATAGAGAACTGCTGTTTACCAGCAAACACTCCTTCAAAAAACCTTTAATCATAGCATGTTATTCCTTTAGTGAGTATGAGGAACTTCATCTGAGCCGAAGCATCAGGTTTCTTTTTCTTTGAAAAGAAGGGATTTATCTTCAAACAACCTAAAAATGTTAATGCTTACTCCATAATTTAAGAAGACTCCAATTTTTCTAACCGTCTTTTTAAATCTGTTTAGATAATTTTGATGATGGCGAATGCAGCTACAATGCATCATCATATGATAATGCTAATACATCCGACCCATTTGATTTTGTATATCAAGACCTGCCCTCCACGCAAAGTTTACTCAAGGAACCAACCTACTGCATGTTTTGTGGGGCCAAAAAGTTCCAGTACGAAATCCCAACATTCTGTTGCATGAATGGGAAAACCCAACTAGCAAGCTCCAGTGTGCCTGATGAACTTTATTATCTGTTCACCACTAATGACAAGATTGGTGTTGAGTTTAGACATCACATAAGGTCCTACAATACCCATTTCTCATTCACATCATTTGGAGTAAAGGATGCAAAGCGAAAGAAAAATAACAACCGTGGTGTCGGTCTGACAAATGAGAATTCAAATTGCGGGGGAGTGTATAACTTTCGTGTTCATGGACAGATATATCACTTCATTGATCAATTGGTGCCGAGAAAAGGAAGGCTACCAGAGTATCTGCAACTTTATTTCTTCGACACAGAATTCGAGTTGGAACATCGACTGCAAAGGATGCCAAGCCTTGATAAGGAGATAGTAGCAAAGCTGATGATAATTCTTTCCGCTAATCCATACACCAGAGTGTTTAGGAGCCTTGGAGAGTTGCGCACACTTCACACTTCTGGAATAACGCTAAATGCCTCCGCAGATCTTGATCAGCGTGTCTACAATAAACCAACAACATCACAAGTGGCTGCGGTTTGGGTTGAGGGCAATGGTGATAACAGTGCATTTAGAAGAAGCATTGTTGTATTTGGGAGGTCATTTCGATCCAGTATCGTTAATTACCATTTTGGATGCTATGATCCATTAGGATATCCATTATTTTTCACAAACGGTGAAGTAGGTTGGCATCCAAACATTCCGAGAGTGGGTGTCTCTATGGCGTCTATTACCGATGAAGATGATGGTGATGAGGCTGAGCAAGGTAATTAGCTGTCACGATTCTGGAAATATTTATACCCTGAGCCTATGCAAAGAATAGCTACCGAAAAAACAGAAAAAACCAGAAATAGACCTTCCTGAAATACCCTTCACGTTCTAGCAGCTTGTAGGCCACTAAGCCTTCCGAATTAGAATATGATCAGAATAGAAAGGTTATAGAAAGTTATTTTATCTTTCCAACGCATCTTGAATCATCTAATTCCGTAGCCGAATGAAGAAGTTATGCCTAGAATGAGCTGCAGTACGCAGCAGCTAATTCCAGAATCGTGACAGCAGAATCGTGACATTGCAGTTGCAGACCTGCTATTCCCACTATAAATATTTGATTTTTACTTCCATTGTTTAATAGACAAATGAAGGCAATGTACCAGTGACCCTTTTTAAGGATCTGAGGCAGCGACTCTATGTTCCACAGCATAATTGACAATTGCAAATTACATTTTAAGAGACCAGCTTATCTGGTCATTGTTTAACATGATTGACATACCTTTGCTTTCATTACAGAGCTGTTTGTTAAGTGCAATTTTGTGTAAACATTGACCTGAAAAATTATCATCTAATTTGATTTTTTATATATATTGTATTCATCAATGCAGGGATCACTGGAAGAAGGGCTAGGAAAAAGGTTTCAGCAAGAGAATATTACTGCTACAAACTCCAGATACGAAGTGGGCGGAATGTGTTGCTGCTGGGTGGTAGGTTGCTACAACAATATGCTGTAGACATGTACGTAAAAATTGAAACTTCACGATTGGACTGGTGCCTTAAAGAGCAACAACAATTTAGAGCGGAAATATTTCAAGGTATCGTCGATATTGTAACTGCAGGCGAAGGCAGAGCTCGCATGATTGGCCAGAGAGTAGTTCTGCCATCATCTTTCATAGGTGGTCCCAGAGATATGAGGCGTCGGTTCATGGATGCCATGGCATTGGTTACACGGTTTGGGCACCCTGATATTTTTCTGACCATGACTTGCAATCCAGATTGGGAGGAAATACGTAGAGAATTATCCCCGGGGCAGCAAGCGCAAGATAGGCCCGATCTATTAGCCCGCATATTCCATTCAAAACTTGAAGATTTGAGAGACCGGCTTTATAAGAAGAATTTTTTTGGAGTTGTTGCATCACGTGTGCATGTGATTGAATTCCAGAAGAGAGGACTGCCTCATGCACACTTCCTTATTATATTGAACCCCAGGTATAAGCTCACGAATCCGGACATGTACGACAAGTTTGTGTCTGCTGAAATTCCCGACCCACACAAGTATCCTGAGTTGTACAAGTTGGTCGTCAAGCACATGCTGCATGGACCTTGTGGTGCCTTACGACCCGGATGTCCTTGCATGAAAAGAGGGGGGTGCAGATTTTCATTTCCAAAACAATTCTCAGAGGTCACCATTCAAGGTAGTCTGGCATTTTAATATTTTTTTTTTCATTTTAATATATTTTGGTAAGATGACCTAAAATTCCTGCGAAGAAAAAGCAAAAGAAAGCAGTAAGAAAATATGGAATCAGTTGGAGAATAAATAAATCAATTTATGTCCCACATATTCATGCCATACCAGTAATCTGAACAATATACACCGAGTTTCTTTTTACTTTCTGAACTGAGACTTCTCATCAAGGATGCACATCCTCAGTCAAATTAGTTTACCAGATGTATTCCACAAAATCAAGTGCGTGGAGTTCCCATATCGGACTACCATACAAATCTGGGTATAAATATTTGCACAAATATGACAGAATTATGCCCTCTACTATGTCAATAAATCCACAACAGTTAAGCATTCATTTGTCAAATTAAGCTTTAATTTTAACAAGCTAAACCCTGGTATATTGCATAAAATATTAAAAATTAATGAAGATAATTTCATCTCTTAATAAAAATAATTAAAATTAGAGAAAGAGCTAACCTTAGCAATTAACTTGAGATTCACTTTGTAATGCCTTGACTTACATATCCTTTTGTTCTTCATTTTTTTTAAATTGACAAACTTAGGGAAAGACTCATATCCTGTATACCGGAGAAGAAACAATGGACGGAGAGTGAGAGTTCGTGGGTCAGAGTTGGATAACAGATGGGTTGTTCCTTATAACCCACAGCTACTTGCGCGGTATAATTGTCATATCAATGTTGAGGTTTGTTCAAGCATTCAAGCGGTCAAATACCTTTTCAAGTACATTTACAAGGGCCATGATCGTGCACAATTGGCTGTTGAATCGACATTAGGAGAGAGCCAAGTTAATGAGATCAAGATGTTTCAGGATGCTCGGTGGGTGTCAGCACCTGAGGCAATGTGGAGAATATTTGGTTTCCCACTCAGCGAGATATATCCATCAGTTCGTTTGTTATGGCTACATTGCCCAAATGAACAAACAGTTCGATTTGCAGATAATGAAAACCTTTATGATCTTACAACTGATGAAAATGCACAAAAGACGATGCTCACAGAATTTTTTGAGACAAACAAAAATGACCCAGAAGCAAGGAGGTACCTTTACAAAGAATTCCCTGAGCATTTCACATGGAACAAGACTAATAAGAAATGGAAGACACGACAGCGAGGAATTGAAGTGGGCAGAATTGTCACAGCTAACCCGTCGCATGGTGATCGATATTATTTACGCATGATCCTTAACCATGTCAGAGGTCCAACTTCATTTGCCGATCTTTTGACGGCTGATGGAGTGCTACACAATAGTTTTCATGAATCTGCTGAAGCTAGAGGTCTCATTGAAGTGGACAACAGTTTATCGAGCTGTCTCTCTGAAGCAGCTCACTTTCAGTTTCCATCAGCTCTACGAAGATTGTTTGCCACCATATTGGTGTATTGTGAGCCAGGGAATGTGCGTGCTTTGTGGGATGAACATTTTGACGAGCTATCTGAGGACTACCGAAGGGAATACAATTCTCCAGACCTGATCCAGAATATGGTTCTAAAGAGCATCGACGATTTCTTACAATCAATGGGCACGAATGTTAAATTGTATGATTTACCAGAGATGAGTGAATTGGGAAGTTATAATGGGAGCGAAGTCCGCGAAGTGGCAGATGAGATGGCAATAGGAGTTGATGAGGAACATTTGCGTTTGTGCGACTCGCTGAATCCGGAGCAGTTGGACGCATTTCATGACATTATGCAATGTGTTATCAACAAGCAAAGTGGAGCTTTTTTTATTGATGGACCCGGAGGAACCGGTAAATTAATATATCAGCATATTTTGGTTTACCATAATTTAATTTAATATCTGTAGTGGGCATAGCAGGTCTGCAGCTGCAATGTCACGATTCTGGAATTAGCTGCAGCGTACTGCAGCTCATTCTATGCATAACTTCTTCATTCGGCGACGGAATTAGATGATTCAAGATGCGTTGGAAAGATAAAATAACTTTCTATAACCTTTCTATTCTGGTCATATTCTAATTCGGAAGGCTTAGTGGCCTAAAAGCTGCTAGAACGTGAAGGGTACTTCAGGAAGGTCTATTTCTGGTTTTTTCTGTTTTTTCGGTAGCTATTCTTTGCATAGGCTCAGGGTATAAATATTTCAAGATTTTCCTACTTCTCTCAACCACAATCAAAGCTTAGAAATCCCTAATATTTATACCCTGAGCCTATGCAAAGAATAGCTACCGAAAAAACAGAAAAAACCAGAAATAGACCTTCCTGAAATACCCTTCACGTTCTAGCAGCTTTTAGGCCACTAAGCCTTCCGAATTAGAATATGACCAGAATAGAAAGGTTATAGAAAGTTATTTTATCTTTCCAACGCATCTTGAATCATCTAATTCCGTCACCGAATGAAGAAGTTATGCATAGAATGAGCTGCAGTACGCTGCTATTTCTGGTTTTTTCTGTTTTTTTGGTAGTTCTCCTTCTAAATTTCACTTCTGTTTTCAATACCGGCCGCATACCAGTTTTCTGTACTGTCACCGGACCAGTATGAGAAGCCTCCCTGTTTTACAACAAATCTGCTTGTCAGCGAATTACTCTCAACTGTACAGAAACATAATTATCAATATCTTTCCATGCTTCTTGTGAAAACTACACACTGTCAAAAGTGCAGATTTCCTAACCTTTCAAACATAATTTTTTGTACAAATCAAAACTGCATTTTCTGTACAATTGAGATATATCCATTCTTAACTGACTGCAAGTTCACTTACTGTTTCTATTTTACAGGAAAAACATACTTGTACAAGGCATTATTAGCAAAAGTACGATCTATGAATCTTATCGCCTTGGCAACTGCTTCGTCCGGCTGTGCAGCAAATAACATGCCAGGAGGAAGAACATCACATTCTCGGTTCAAAATACCTTTGAAAATTGAGAACAACTCTATTTGCAATATCAAGAAGCAAAGTGGAATTGCACAACTACTTCGGTTGGCTACTCTCATCATATGGGATGAAGCCTCAATGTCAAAGCGACAAGCAATTGAAGCACTTGATAGAACAATGCGAGATGTTATTGGAGAAAATCAACCCTTCGGCGGCAAGATCATTATTTTTGGTGGTGATTTTAGACAGGTAATTTAATTTGCTGATTAAGGAATTTCGAGGAATTTTTGCATTTCAAAAGGTGATACCAAACAGAATAAAGTATGTACCCATATCATCAAAATAAATACAATACCCCAACAGATCAACTTTTGATATCCAAAAACCCCTATCTTGTCTAACCAGAAAAAAAATATCACAACCATTTCCTAATACATTATCTCATAATTATTGCAGGTGCTCCCAGTTGTTAGGAAAGGTACTAGAGCACAAATTGTTGATTCCAGTTTAAGAATGTCTCTTCTTTGGTCATCGATCAGGAAAATACATCTTACCCAGAACATGAGGGCTTTGTCTGATCCGTATTTTTCGGATTATTTGTTGAGAGTTGGCGATGGAACGGAAGAATCGTTGGATGGAGAATTGATCCGCATTCCTGAAGAATTGATCATTCCATACAATTCAAAAGGTGACTCTAAACAGGAATTGATAGACTCTATTTTTCCATCGCTCCATCTGAATGGCGGTTCTTCAGAGTATATCACTTCTAGGGCCATACTATCAACAAGAAATGTCTATGTTGACGAATTGAATCAACAAATGATTGAGACATTTCCAGGAGATGAGATGATTTACCACAGTTTTGACAAAGCGGTGGATGATACAGCGAATCACTACGCGATGGAATTTCTGAACTCTTTGGCTCCGAGTGGGCTGCCCCCCCACATCCTAAAATTGAAGCTTGGTTGCCCCATTATATTACTACGGAATCTTGATCCATCAAATGGCCTGTGCAACGGCACAAGATTGATATGCCGTCATTTTCAGAAAAACGCCATAGATGCAGAAATAACTGTTGGACAGCATGCTGGAAAAAGAATATTTCTGCCAAGAATTCCAATGTGTCCATCTGATGATGAGATGTTTCCTTTCAAGTTTGTGCGGAAGCAATTTCCTATTCGGTTGAGTTTCGCCATGACAATCAACAAAGCACAAGGACAAACCATCCCGAATGTTGGTATTTACCTTCCCGAGCCTGTTTTTTCGCATGGCCAATTATATGTTGCATTGTCAAGAGGTATATCCCGACAAACGACAAAGGTGATGATAAAACCTACTGACAAAGTTGATGCAACGGGAGTGTATACCAAAAATATTGTTTATCGAGAGATCTTCAGCGAAGAATGAGGTAATAAATTCTTACAGACTGATTTTGATTAAATCAATCAACTTTGCTGGTTTTATCCTTTTTATTACCTAAAACCATATGGTTTTATACAAATTACTTCTTTCGTGTTTACAGGGACAGCAAACTCCGATCAGTCATCAGATAACACATCAGAAAGCTTTTCTTTGGCAGTGGTAAATGGGGCTCTTCGTGTTTTTGAAGTACATGGACAGAGGATAAAAGACTTTATGTACTATAATTCAGGGCTCTCTCTCCTTCTCGCTGCCTGTGTATACATATACACTTAATTTGATGATTTTAGTTGCTGTTGTTTCCTTTTGGGAACATATCATTTTTCAACTTGGTTCATATAAATGCTTCTTTGTACAACAACTCTTAGATTTGTGCTCTTTTAATCAAATAAAATGTGGAAGCATAACTTTTACATGTGATAGATACATTCTCAGAATATGGTTCCGTATATTTTCAGAGCAGCTTTACTTTTCTCTTTTAATCAAACTTGGTTCCGTACATTTTTTTCTTAGTTTATTTGATATTCGTTATTTTTAGTTGTGATAGATACATTTTCAGAATATGCATATCTCTCCTCCTTATCCTGCATATCCCGCATACTTAATTTGAGATAGTATCATATATTTAGATATCATATCTGCTATTCTCACGAGAATATTTATTAAAGACATCATATCTGCAATTTTAGACATCATATCTGCAATTTTAGATATCATATCGTTAATTTTAGACATCATATATTTACTCTCACAAGAATTGCTTAATATAAATACTCTTATCGACAGCATCAATATGCAAGTCTAAAATTGCTCCCTCTCGTGAACTAAGACAAACAACGTCGATTACAATCTGCTCTTCCACCTCTCGACACTCTCGTAAATTAAAATAAGGCAAACACCCTCATTTGCTCCAAGATGGATCGCCAGCACCAAGAACAGAGGTACTTTCTCTACTTTGTTCTAATATTTCACTACTGTTACTATTTTTCTTTTTCTTTGACAACAAAATAAAAAAAAAAATTCTCAAACAAGAATACAAGGAAAAAAATTACCTTCTTTCGTTTATTATTTGCTAATTTATGTATGAGTCTTCATCTTTCATTTATTGATGTTTTATTAATAAGATGTGTTATTTTAATTAGATAGGAATCAAATATCTTTGCCAAAAATGTGGCATTTTCAATTCTTTCTGGTATAATTGTTCTGATATTTTGCCTAAATATCATATCCTTTCAGACCTGGATATTTTGTGGACAATTTCGCGAGCTTGATGGACTATCACTGCATTTATCATTGGTGGGCTATCACTGCCGTGCGAGTGCACTTCATGTTGGAGGTCGATATCGGTAACGATGAAAGACGCCTATTCTTGGTCCTCCTTGACAATGCCGTAAGAATTTCGTTGTTATACGCTTTCCAATTTAGTTACCTAACTACATACATAATAGTTTTTATTTATGATTATATGTTCCAATGCAACTCGCAATTTTTAACTCTCGATTTTTAAATTTTAGAGAGAGAAAATGTTAGCGAGGGTTCCATGTCAAATGAGATCATACGTACAGGCCAATATAAAAATTGGTGATATGTATCGCATGGAACACTTCCGTGTCGAACCCCTTCCATTGGATGGTCTCAGATACGAGAACTATAAAGTCACGAATGATGATTTCATGATTGCTATTGATGAAAGGCGAACCACTCTTGTTACTCTTCAAGTCGATCCAAATTTTGCAATTTACCCAACGCCACAACCCATAGATCAAATTAAGGCGATACCACGCGGCAAATATCTCACAGGTAATTAACTTGTGACTACCTATTTAATTAAATATCTTAATCTTAATCTTAATCTTAGCTATCATTACTAAACTATATAATTGGCAACATATATTGACTTTGTTTTAGATGTTCTCGGTCAAGTGAGTTATGCTGACCAAGTGAATTTCGTCGAATGGAGAGGTCGAGAACTTGTGCCTTCCGTTAAGATATATCTATTTCATCCGACGTGAGTAATAATAGTAAACAACACTTACTAATTATAATTTGAATATTTCAAATCAAACATTAAAGGTTCACATAATTGCTTACAATGTTTTCAATGTTTAGAGGAACTGTCATTCCATTGTTGATGGTAGGCAAACCCTTCGAGAACAACCCGGGAGTCCTCCAAGCTATTGAACAAAAGTCTATTATTTTCGTCACTCGGGTGAAAGTACTTGTTGATACACCATGTATGTAACAAATTTATATCTTTTATGTTTATTTGAAATTTTAAAAACTAAATTTAAACTAAATAAATAAAAATATTTTACAGATAATCATTTGCTTGCCACGGATATTTCCACTGTCCATTTTAATCCCCAGATGCCAGAATACGAAGAGTTGAGACTTAGGTACTTCTAAAATTAAAATATCAAAATACTCTTTGTCTTAACTTAATCAATATTAATCAAATTGAAGTTCCTTGATTAAAACAGTTTGTTTACTATGTACAGGCTCAACATGCCGTGAGGTGCTACCAAATTTGGTGTCAGGCTGTCAACGTATTGAAATTACTTACTTCAGTACTTTTAGGTTGTTTGTTTTGTTTTAGCTTTGTATGTTTATGGTTTTTATTAGAGAATGTTATATTTTTTTATTTCTATATTAAATTCAGAAATAATATCTTTGATTTACATTCAGCGATATTTATTTTCTCTATTTTTTATGAAATTTTTTTTTTAGTAAATTAGGTTTTCTACTACATAATTTGCTCCCGTTGCTGTGCACGGGCACGATTACTAGTATATATATATATATATAGAGTGACTAATATGTATTTGGTAGCATATGGTCCGAAGTGCTATCGGTCCAAATTTGAAATTTCAAAATCCAAAAAGTCAATCGGAACCATTAGATGTTATCTCTATATTGAAATATGCTTGGAGACCAAATTTTATATTTTTCTGAATTTTTTTACTATTTATTAAGCCACTTTGAAAATCGCTGATCCAACGGTGGCTTCTAATTTTACTGTTTTGTTAAGCCACCGTTGGATCAGCGATTTTCAAAGTGTTTTAATAAATAGTAAAAAAATTCAGAAAAATGTAAAATTTGGTCTCCAAGTACATTTCAATATATAAATCACATCTAACAGTTCAGATCGACTTTTTGAGTTTTAAAATTTCAAATTTGGACTAGTAGTACTTCTGCCCATATGCTACCAAATGCATATTAGTCACACTCTCTCTCTATATATATGCTACCAAATGCATATTGTTCTATGATGTGCTTCAGTTGGGATTTTCTCTAACATTTTATGCATTTACACATTGTCTATTTAATTTTTTATTTTTATTTTTGTGGATAAAAAATGCATGTAGTTGACTGAGAGTTGCCTCAATCCAAAGAGCTGTACAATTATATACGAGTTTGTACTTTTTGTATAAATTTTATGAATGTACACAACTATGTTTGTACTTGTGAAATAGTAATTACATGGGCAAATAAAACTTAAATAACAACACAAAAGATAACATCTAACGGTCTTTCAACTCTAATTAAGCTTCTTAAAAGAACACTTTAAAGTTCAAAGCGCTAGACTTTTCAATTCGAGTCAACTCGATAGCTCGCTATTTTCCTGAATTGAATTCGAGTTACCCTTGACTCAAGCTAACTCAGATCGATCGGACCGACCACACATTAATCAACCTCTTTGGGCCTCTCGTGAAAATATGGTATATGGCGCTCATTCCATATCCATTCTCTTCCACCACGATGTACGAGGGCACATCAACACTAGGATGCACTAAATATTTGAAAGGAGAGAACCAAAGAATTTTCCAATTAAGGAAACCAGACCACATAATTTTTTTAATAAGCAGTAGTTTTTTTTTTGAAATTAGTTGGTTTAAGTGTCAACTAACAATTTTATTGATAAAAAAAATGATGAATTTACAACGAGTCAAATGACTCTAAATCTAAATCCACTCATTTATTCTCACAAAATGAACTTATATACCCTCATAATTACCCTATTACCTTTCCCTATCGCTCTCTACGACCGGATCCACTTTTTCGACCACCGCTGCGCTCCGACGATCGGATCTACTCACCCACGCTTCGATCAAGATGACGTAGAGACTCAATGCTCCGAACCCCAATAATACCGTGTTGAGAAATAAGATTTAATTAATTAATTAAAAATTAGAATAAAACATAATAGGCTACTGTTGGGAGCTAATAAATAACTCAACCTTTTTACCGTTAGAATGGATTGAATAGTATTGTTAGAGACTTTATATAAATCCCAATTTAGCACTTGTAACAAAGAGATATAGTAATATACAAAAAATACAATTCATCATCTCAAAATTCTCTCTGTCTAAATTATTTAGCTAAAATCAACATATATACCGTGCTCTCAACTCCGATCGACTCTGATTTCTTCTCTTTCTCATTCTCCATGATCCTCTCCTCTCAAGATAGAGGTGAGAGAGAGATGAGGTGGTTTGTCGGAAGAGAAGCCTATAAAGGATGACAGAGGAGTGGATTGAAAGTAGAGGTGTGATCGATCGAGGAGAGGAGGCGGCTGCCTAGGGTTTCAAAATCGCCGGGGGCTCTTTTTCTCTCTTTTAGCTTTATTTGTTGATAAGCAGTAGTTATAATGCTTAATTTTAATGACATAATAATCAAATGTTAAAAGAGATGATCATATATAACCATCCGGGTTGTAAATGTTTTTCTTTGATTGATGAAATTTTAGTAGACACTTCTCTTGCTATTTCACAAAAAATAAAATTTTTGTAATTATTTTGTCAACAATTGACATGATTATCACGTATAATTTTACTAATAAAATTTATTACTAATAAAATCATCTCGATCAATTTGTTGGATGAGCCAAAAAAATATACATAAGGTTGTAATATTAATTACTTGCCTAGTTAAATTTTATCGAAATTAAATGTTTGCATCATTGATCATGGTGACTAGTCAATTCAAGCTGCTCAATATTATTATCATATGAAAATATACTTGGAGACTAAATTTTATAATTTTTGGTAGGTGAAAAATCACTACTTTTGGATGGTCCATAATTTTTAAATCAGGTGATTTTCTAATTGTCCCAAAAAATAGTAAAGAAAATCTAAAAATATATAAAAAATTTCTAATCTTTAAACATTACTTATTTTTCTTATAGGATATTTTACTAATCAAAGTTTCAAGAACGTGTAGCTTTCATCTGCAATTAATTGTCATTAATTAGTCAAAGTAGTGCAGTCAATTAACAAGTTTATGCGGTTGTTGGAGAATCAAGAGGAGGTTTCACTATATATAGAAAATTCAGCAATTGAAGTCTCTGGTCAAAATGATAAATACTTTATCAATTACATTCCAAATTTGATAGCAGTATGTTTGTAATTTTGTATGTATTACACGGGATTCATTACATTGCCGTGACCAACACATCAAAAGTATTTGCGCCTGTATAGCATTTGAAATAGAAGTAATATATAATTTCTGATGAAGTACCATTTATATGACTACTAACATAACATTTTATTTATAAAGCATTCGACTTTAATAATTTATTCCTTCCGCTACATACAAAAACAATATATATAAAAATTCATCAAAGATTAAATAATATAACAGTCGGATTAGTGCTTTTTATTAAGAATTAACATTTGTATTCTCGAAATAAATCTTGTAGAACATTGCACTGGATTATTAGCTAGTAAGTATAAGGCTCGCCTCCAGTCAAATGTAATCTTATAAAAAGTTGGATGGCTACATGATTAACAAAAATATACGTGTGTTAACACTTTTCTAGAGCTATATGTATCACGAATTGTTGTGTCGTAGTACTGTCTTAATTAGTACCTCAAAGAGTTGACGTATCCTTGTGTCTCAGTAACTCGCATATTTAATCTCAGGATATCATCGCACCAACAGCACCTAGCTACTTGTATAAGTAGGTGCAACTGGAAGACTTTACAGAACCATTGAGAGCTTCTCACATTAACTAAAGATGCACTCTTCCTCACTCAAGTGCCTCGTCCTCCTCTTATTTCTGCAAGCCTTCTTGGCAAATTGTTGTATTGAACATGAGAGAGATGCACTACTTGAATTCAAAGCTGGTGTCAATGATACGAGCAGTCGTTTGGCTTCATGGACTGGCGAACAATGCTGCAACTGGGCAGGGATCCGTTGCAACAATCAAACAGGTCATGTTGTCAAACTAAACCTTCGAAATACCAACCCTTATTATTGGATGGACAATATAGATGGAGATTACTATGATTGGATCTACCATAGTTTGGTAGGCAAGATCAGTCCATCTTTGATATTGCTTAGTGATCTCAAATACTTGGATCTCAGCTTTAATAATTTTAATGGGAGTAAATTTTCAGAATTTATTGGTGCATTTAGAAACTTAAAATACCTCAACTTGTCTTATACGGGCTTATCAGGAATAATACCTCCTCAACTTGGGAACCTTTCTAGATTAATGTACTTTGATATTAGCAGTGGCTACCCATTTTCTAGTTTTATGTTGAAGACCGATACATGGTGGTTATCTAATCTGAGGTATCTAAAGCATATGGACATGTCAGGAGTTGATTTTAAAGATTCAAATGATTGGGTGGAAACTTTGAACAAAATATCATCACTTGAAGTGTTAGTTTTGCATGTAAACAATCTAACCCATATTCCACAATCAATCCCTTTTGTGAACTTCACCTCCCTTAGAGTGCTTCATCTTTCTTATCAAAACTTCAATACCACCATACCCATTTGGGTGGGCAGTTTACATAGTTTAAATGTTCTAATTCTCAAAGGGTGTAACCTGGTGGGGCCATATCCCGCTACACTGGGAAATCTAACTTCTCTAAACAAACTTAGACTCTATGATAATTCACTTGTTGGCATGATACCACCGCTTCATAGTCTAACAAAATTAACCGACTTATCTTTACGGTACAACAATATAAAAGGAGATATTAGGGAGTTATTATTGGGTAAGTTGTCTAATTACACATTGGGGAATATGGAGTATCTAGATCTTTCGTCAACTAACTTATCTGGAACTTTGACAGGGTGGATAATGGACATGACAAGTGTAACTCATCTTGATCTTTACTATAATAACCTAAGTGGTACAATACCAATTGATATTGGAAATTTAACAAATCTTGTTGACCTTGATCTTAGTTATAACTTCCTTACAGGACTACTATCAGAAACTCATCTAACTAGTTTGTTAAAACTGAAATACCTATACCTCGGATATAACAACATAACTATTTTAGTTGACAGTGATTGGCCCCCTTCTTTACAACTGAATAGTATCGATTTGAGTTCATGCAACCTAGGTCCAAAATTTCCCTCTTGGCTCCGAAGACAAGTAGAAATTAAGGAGCTAGTACTAACAGACACAGGAATTGATGATAGTATACCTGATTGGTTCTGGAGTTTATCTTCACTTAGCATACTTGATTTGTCAACAAACTTACTTAGAGGGAAGTTGCCAGCCAGCTTGGTACACATGACCAAACTCGAGTATATGGATTTGAGTAATAATCGGCTTATGGGCGAAATACCATTTCTTCCAACAAGTTTGAAGTTGCTATTTCTTTCCAATAACTTATTTTCGGGACAACTGCGTAAAAACCGTGAGTCACCACATAAGAATAAACCGATCGTCTCGAACAATAACACTATTGAAATTGTAGAGTTGTTTCCTTGCGGATTAACTAGTTTGTATTATCTTGATCTCTCGAGTAATAGTTTATCAGGGCATCTTCCTCCTTGCTGGTCTAACATGAGTAACTTTGTAAATCTTGCAAATAATAGGCTCTCTGGAGTTGTGCCCAGCTCTTTGAGTAGTTCAGTCACACTATCAGCGTTTCTGGTTGCAAACAACAGTTTAACTGGAGAGTTTCCATTTGATTTGCAATTTTGCAATAGATTAATTATGCTTGATCTTGGAGAAAATAATTTTCACGGGATAATACCAAATTGGGTAGGAGAAAGCTTTCAGGACTTGGTAATTCTAAGATTGCGGTCTAATTTATTTTCTGGTAATATCCCATCCAAATTGACACAACTTAATTATCTACAATTCTTAGATCTTTCCAATAACTACCTTTCTGGACTGCTGCCAAGAGGTTTGGATAATTTTACTTTGATGAGTCAATTGTTCTCGTCGACAATTTTTTATGATTATTATGGGAGTGTAAATGTAATTACCAAAGGATTGATCCTTGAGTATGATTATGAAGACCTTCCATTTTTTATGAGTATGGATTTGTCAAACAATAGTCTTACCGGTGAAATACCTCAGGAGATAGTTGTTCTTGCTGGTTTATTGAATCTAAACTTGTCCCACAATCACTTAATAGGAAACATTCCACTTGAAATCGGAAATATGACATCTCTAGAGTCACTCGACTTTCACAAGAATAACCTATCAGGAACTATACCACAAAGCATATCCACTTTATACTTTTTGGAAGTGCTCAATTTTTCTTACAATAATCTATCTGGGAGCATTCCAAATGGGCATCAGTTGCAGACGCTTAATGACCCATCAATCTATAGTGGCAATCCATACTTATGTGGACCCCCACTAGAAACGAGTTGTGATAGCAGTGTGAGACTTCCTCATAGTGATGGTAACAACGATACCAATTCAAAAGTTACTGATGATAGGGACAAGTGGTTGTATTTGTTCATCGAGTTTGGGTTTGTGGCAGGATTTCTAGTGGTGTTTTTCATCCTACTATTCAAAGTAAAGTGGAGGTATACTTATTTCCAAATGGTCGATAGTGTGCTTGAGAGGTATATGTTATGGGTGTTATAATATGGAAGACAAAAGAAATTGGGTCGTAGTCCATTTTGGTTGTTTGTGCCGGAATTCATCTCCAAACCGCTGTTGTACTCTTTCAATTGATTAAAAGTCAAACCGTGAGTATTTGTTATAGTGTGCTCTCTTCTTTATTAAAAAAAAAATACTCTTCACCTTAGTAGCTACTATCAAGTTTTCAAAAAAAAAAAAAACTCTTCTTCAAGTTCTTATCGCTTTTTTAATTCACCCAAAAGAGTATGAGATTAGTGTATGAAATTATGAGAAAGTGTGTTATTGACTTCATAATCTTTTTATATTGTAAAACTCATTATTATAGTGATTTTGTGCCGTGCTTCCGTGGTTTTCTCCCGAAAGGGTTTCCACGTAAAATCTTGTCTCTCTTTTATTTTATGAGCTTGATTGTTTATTGTTAATTGTTATCTTCTTGTGTGCTTTTTATATTTCTCTATTTGGTCGGATATTGGTCTACTTGGCAGAATACATGCATTCTGCGTGAGAAACATGCCTATCGTTTGGAAAAGCAACTTTTTTTCTCCGATGGGGAAAAAGAAAGAAAAAAAAGCATATATAAATTAACACTATACATTTTTAAGAGGGTTAAATGCATTAAATTGCATTAACACAACATTTAAAAAAAATTAAAGACCGTAAGGTATTGATTTATATTATTTTTCTATTATACATGTGAAAAAATTATGCAATTTCAATTATATTTTTGACATCATGAGCATGTAAGAATCAACCGCTGGAAACACATTGTGGATATATATTTACGTCAAAATGAGGCTCAAATGTTATAATCTATTATGTATATGTAGAAAAGCAATTAATATAGATAATACATATGTTTTTATCGTTATTTGAATTTAAAAAAATTATCACAAGAATTAAAAAAAATAAAGGAATGTTATTTGAATTACTCTCCTCAAAATTGTACTATTTTTGAGATGCCAAAATATAATCATTGATGGATCGCAACTTTGTTTTTATTTTTTTTTTAAATAAAGATTAAAATTTAAGTTTCTAAATTTCAGTGTCTATAAAAATTATTCATCCGAGTTTGAACATACGACTTCTTACAAAGTGTATTATCTTTTTGTTCCTTGATCAAAACAACTCTCCTTTTATTGAGGTTGATTGATAACATCTTTTAGTTTTTTATTTTAATATTTTTAAATTGTTTTAGTAGTTTAATTATTTACAATGCCAATTCATAGGGCGGATTATCTCCCATTAATATGGGTACACATTTTGTCAGGGCAGTTTTTAATTCATACAGAGCATTAATAATAGAATGAAAACTGCTCTGTGTATATCTTGTACTCTGTTTGGGTGAAAAATGTGTACCCTTTTAATCCCGCAATTTTTATTAATATCCAAAAAAAAATCAAAATTCACAATCTACTTTTGTTTCCAACAAAATTTCAAATCTAATCAATCCATCAAATTATTTGGCTTATTTGGAATTTCTATTTCCGTTGAATAATTTAGCGAAAATACGATTTTATGATATATTTTAATTTTAATTAAATAGAAGAAGTTCTGATTTTTTATTAAAATATTAGAAATGTTTTAAGATTTCTTGGAAAATAGAAGAAGTATGATATAATTGAATTTACTATAAAGACTACGACAAATAACCTGGATCAATATTTTTCAAGCAAGATTTTTTGTTGCTGTAAAAAAAAAATTTCTTGGTGTGTTACTGAAATAATAATAAAAATAATTTGGATCTAAGTTATTGATTCCGGTTCAAAAATCGCTTCGGATGAATAAAAAAATAATCGTGGTTCTTCTAATAAATTCAAATCTAAGGTACTTCATCTATTTCCTAGAAACTATTCTATATTTTTAATATTTAAATATTTTTCTAAAATCACCTCTAGAGAAATTATCGTGGCTCTTTCCTTTCCTCCTCGCTTCGTTTGTATTAACTATTAATATCTGTTGCAGTCAGAAATAATTTAACCATTAAACCATACGAAGATCCATATTGCCCTGATCACAGAAAACCAACACAAAGGTGGCATTGACGAAGCTCCTCTACTCCGGACAAAGATGCTCTCAGGTATTGGACGGTGGGCCCACTACTTTATGGTTTTAGATTACTTCAAAAACTGTGCCTATTCAGGATGGCGAACGGGCCAGTATTATTTGTGCTTTCAGATTAGTGCAAAGGTAAAGAATCGTTCGGATCCTCTAATTGTAAAACATTATCTTTTACAGTACCTGGGAGGATACGGATTCCTCTGCTCCTGGCTCCTGGAGACGGGGATCACTAGACGAGATCATGACCGTTGGATTTGTATTGGAGATGGTTTCAATGAGATGACACAAATCTCAAGGAGAAAACAAGGTTTGACTGGGGAAGAAACATCTCAGCACATCACTACCTCCAGCGCACAGGAATTCATTTCTTCTGCATTACCTCAAACTAATTTGACTTAATGAAGAATGAATCCATATTGTCCAATCTGTGTTGGCAGGAAAATTAATGGGCCCCGATCCTGATCGGACGGTCGATATTCATTAACCAATGGTGTATGCTCGCCAAAGTTAATTTTAGTTGATTTGGCCAACTGAGCATTGATTTCAACAGTTCTAATTGCTAAATTATTTGCAGAAAAAGAACTGTAAAAAGGAGCTTACAAATATGACTAATGCTTGGTGTTATTTGTAAATGTAGTAGAGCATAACATGTATCATGCCAAAAAAACCAAATATAATATTGGTTTTTCTCAAAAAAAAAAATAATAATAATAAATATCAAACTATTGGTCTTCTAAGAAAGTCTAATTCAACCAGAAAACCAACAATTTTATTCTCAACTTTAAATAAGATAACGAGAAAAGTCAAGGATTCAAAATATTTGAAAAGAGGTGTTAATTACACTGGAGAAAGATATCCAAGTAGAGTGACAAGCTCCTCATCTATACCTAATCTGTCATGTTATAAGAAAATCAACAAAGTAGAAAGCATACCTTCTATAACATTAATTATACTGTTATATCCAGAATATGACCAAGTTGGGTGCCAGAATGAACTACCAGTTTTATTGCCTTTGAACTGCTCAACTAAAACTTAATCCAAGGAAACCTTAATTAAACAGTAATAAAAAAAAAATTTCATATATGACATGGTGAGAAAGCTTAACCTTTTCCCCTCTACATCAAGTCCATGCACCAAAAACTCATCAGCATATGAAGCCAAAAATTCCAAACTTGGAGCATCTATAAAAACATCACTAACTTTTGACATCTGTCTGTCACAATGGCATATTTTCCATTCTGCATTATAAAAAATAAATCAAAATTGGACATTGGAAAAACCAAAATTAGTCTCAATCAAATCCAACTAAAAAAAAAATCCTCAAACAAACACAAGTTATACAATTAAGCCCCAAATGAACTTAAATTTCTATCAACAACTGCTGGGCTATGCAATTTTGCCTCCATTAAGCCCCATGTAAACCAGCTGGCAGATACTTTCTTCAAAATTAGATGCAATTATTTGCTTCCCTATCAAACTAACGGTACCTATGATAAGCTCACTGCTTCCCTATCAAATTGACAGTACCTATCATATTTATTTCTATGATTATGAAATGTATTTTTGTATGTATGAGTTTTGACCATTTAAATCTTAATCTCTTATTTCGGTTTAACCAAACAAACCAACATTTAATTTGGTTATTTTGGTTCAGTTGTTATTCGGTTGTTATTCAGTTGATAATTATAATTTGGTTGGTCTGGTTATATTTTTAAAACCAAATAAAATTTTGGTTTGACTATTTTAATTCGGTTTTAATCGAACCGACCCACCGAACACCCCAACCTGTAATTGAAATATTCATCACCCTCTTGCCATCTACCAATACAAATGTAATTTCTAACCAGGATAAGCATGTAATGCCTCTAAAGCTGCCACCTGGCTCAAGGGATCAGCACCGAGCATTATGACATGGCCACCAGTGAGACTGTCTCTTTTGTACATATTTGCATAGTAGGCAGCTGACTTGTCAGATTCAAAGTTAGTCACAAGAGAGAAGTTCCCATTTTTTGATGAATCTCTTAGAGTTGACCCCACAATTTGTTTCACTTTTCCCTAAGAGAAAATAATATATTTCAATTGAGGGTTTGGTCAGAAATTAAATTTATTGAGGGTTATACCACAAAATGGCAAAATATAATTGATGTACAATACTGGTCGGGTCAAGTAACCTCACATGAAGTGTTTCGAGTACTTGGAAAAAGATCCAGTATACCAATAAGAAAACAAGAAAAACTAAAAAATTTACATGTCTGTACCTATTAGTGGTACAGAAAGAGTGAGGCTACGGAACTATACATAGAGCACTTTGGTCCGTACTATGGATTCAAAATTTCCATTTTTAAAATCCAAACAGTCGATCCGATCTATTCATCTTGATCTCCATATCAAAATCTACTTGGAGACCAAAATTTACATGTTTTTTAATTTGTTTAGTACTTTTTTAGATAGGTAGAAAATCACTAATTTTGAATGGTCTAGAATCTTTTGATCAAGTGATTTTGTACCTCTTAAAATAATAATAAAAATATCTAAAACATGTAAAATTTGGCATCCAAGCACAATTTCATACGAAGATCATGTTGAGCGGAACGGATAGACTGTTTGGATTTAAAAAATGGAAATATGCATCCCTAGTACGAACCAAAATGTGCTATGCATAGTACCATAGCCTCACTCGGTACAGAAACTTCAAAAGATATTAGATTACAGTACAAAATCACCTTGTGTACATCAATGCAAGGTCGAAATTGTGTCGCGAATTGAACAGCATGTCGAGATCCTAAAGAAGTTAAAAGAAAAAGGTAAAGTTTCAAGTTTTGGAGGGTATATCTAGAAGAAAACAAAAGGATAGAAGAGAACTACTGATAGATAGAGGAAGAGAAGTGCATTACTAGAAGGGGTGCACCTCGTAGGAGGTACAAAAGATGGTATATTTCTCCGATTGTAGATATAATTAAATTGACTGGTACCAATCAATTTATCATAAATCAAACTTTTCATCTTCAGTTGATTGCATTAGTTCATGATAATTCTATTCATGCAAATAAACACTAGTTAGTATAAATTTAGAATGAAACTCTGAATTACAAGGAATACAATCACAAAGGTGTTACATTCAAGGAATTTTCACTAATTGGCAGAGTATTATTTTGAAAATACAATTACAATTATCTCATTCCACAAGGTGTTAAATTCAAGCACTTTTCTTATACCAACAGGAAACAGTATTAAAAAAAATATATTAACAATCAAATTATTATCTTCATTCTTCTCTGGTTCCAACACCCAACAAGGATTTCATCATATTCTCAGCAGGATTATCTCTACTAGTCTACTAGGTCCGAACTCAAAAGAAAGTTGGCCTTATTAGTACCTTGGGGCGAGGCGGCGCAACTGAGGCAAGAGACGCGACTGAGGAGATACAGCGCGATGGAGGAGAGGCGGCGCCGGCGCGAGAGAGAGAGAGAGAGAGGCGGACTGAGAGGTGGCCAATAAAGGCGGATGAGAGGTGGCTAGTGTATTAATACAAGGGCGGGTACGGGTACCCCGGGTATACCCGGGACGGGTACGGGTAGGACGGGTACAAGGGTATACGGGTACGAGTATGGCGGGTATATTTTTCAAAAACCATACCCTACCCGCCCTATACCCGTACCCGTGTACCCTTGACGGGTAAGGCGGTACGGGTACGGGTACGGGTATTTTATTTTATTTTTTCTGTTTTTTTTTTCTTTTCTTTTTTTTCTGTTTTTTTTTTCTGTTATTTTTTTTTTCTGTTATTATTTTTTCTGTTTTTTTTTTTTCTGTTTTTTTTTTTTTTTTTTCTGTTTTCTCTGTATTTTTTCTTTTTTTTTTGAACCGGGTGGGGGGAAAATCAAATTTTGGGTTTGAATTTGAATTAAAGTGGGTCGGGTATAAGGGTACGGGTACGGGTAAGGGTAGACGGGTAGGGTAAAGTCGGGTACAGGTAAGGTCGGGTACAGGTATGGTCGGGTAGGGTATGGTCGGGTATGGGTCCAAAAAACCCCGTCCGGTCCGTTTTTTGCCCGTACCCGCGTACCCGAGTACCCGACCCATACCCGGGCTCGGGCACGGGTACCCCGGGCGGCGGGCACGGGCGGGTATGGTCGGGTATACCCGACCCGGGTTTTATTAAACCTCTAGAGGTGGCCAATAGAGGCGGAAAGATGCATCCAAGATCCAACTGATAGTCGACAGAGGCGGGGTGAGTTTGGGCCGAACTTTGAGCCCTGTAACTGCTCGGCCCGTTTGTTCACGGGCTCCATTTAGCAGGCTAAAATCTGATCTAAAGGTACTTCAGTTAAAATACTACCTGGTTTTAATTTCCTTAGTTTCAGCAAATACTAAATTAGGCCCAAAAAGGCTCATAATCCTCAATTATAAACCGAGCCTATGTAAGTTCCGAATTGATCCTTGGAAGCCCGATTGACAAACAAAATGTTTCTCTCCAGGGAACTTCTGCTATGCATATTATCTTGTTTTCTTCAGTGTGCCTGTGCTTTATCATTATCTGAACCACCACCTCACTCCGGACCAGCACCAGTAGATGACGAAGGAAGATTGGATTTTGAAAATATTAACATCATTTCAGAGGAAGATCTGCAAATTGAGAATGAATACCGAACCGGCCAAACTTTAAAAAAAATGTACAATTTTTAGCCATTTTTACAAAAAAAAAAGAGAGAAATAAAAAAAATACTGGACTAGTCAAACTTCGGCCGACCGAATATTTAATCGGGCCAGCCAAAGTTTGGCCAGTCTCAGCCCTTTTAAAATTTGTCTCTAGAACTGGATATATTTGATATTTTTTTATTTAATGTTGGATATTAAAAAAAAAAATTGGGACATTTTGATGCGGTGCCTTGTGAGCATAAATATTATATAGTTTGTTGTCACCAAAATGGTCAAACTAGAATAATTGAAAATATATATGATTATATATAATTGAGCTTTGCGAATTAAAGATAATTTGTCATTCTATGATTAGTAAATTAATATTTTGGTTAAATGTATTTTGTAATTTTTGTATATTCAAAGATAACACCAAGTCGTCCAGAAAACATGCAATTAGTAAATATTTAGCACAACATTTCATAATATATATACTTTTTGTTATGAATTTTAGCTTTTGATAATATGTATATTTATTTATAGCTATTAGTACAAAAAATTATTTTTATGTTAAATTTCATCTATTTCATAAAATTTTAGTAACATTTTATATTCATGTCCAAATTATACTTAAATTTGTTAAGGTTAATTTAAATCTGTATCTAAATATAAAAATTAAAGTGGATATCAATATAAGTTTGATCACTATCCAATCCGTTTTCACCCAAACAAACGCGTTAGGGGCCCATCATATTTAAGCAATGAGGACCTCTATAACTTCAAAAGTATCAAGAGACAAATTTAAGCAACAAAAACCATAATATTATAAGAGAGAACACGAAAGGAGTTTACAAGAAAGGAGATTACAAACAGAGTTCACAAGAAAGTGTATAATGTAATAGAAAATTAGATAACTTGTCCCAAAAAGAACACACACCAGAACTGAAGTGAAAATAGTAAAGGAAAAAAAGACTACAAGTAATAACCCCGTCACAGTACTGGTTAATTTAATGATAAATTATGCAAATATTTATGCAAATTATTCTAATTTTAAGGCGTAGTCATTCTTAATAACTCAAGTATGAATTTCCCGACATAGTAATTTCCCTTACCTGAGTCGATGAAACCAAACTCAAACCTGCCATTTGTTGACATGAGGCTCTGGTTTGGGTAGTGAAATACACTAGGTAGAAGTGTGTCTGTTGCTGAAGAGAGATTGTTTAAACACAAAAGGATGACAATGAAGAAGAAGGAAGCCATGAGAATAACAGTCTTGCAACAACTGCTAACACTTAGGCTAATTTATCATGGGACTTATTAAGAATGACCGAAAAATATTTAATGAAGAAAAAATCATAGTAGGAATTATTGGTATCGGGATTGGGATCGGTCCCGGCCGATACCGATACGGGATCGGGGTATCGGATCAGTATCGGTTCAGGATCGGCTCAGGATCGGGTTTTTTTTTTTTCTTTATGATTTGCTACATGAGGATTGACTCAGGATCGGATCGGGGTAGGCCAATACCAATTGTATCGGCTGATCTGAATCGGTATCGGCCAATTATTCCTACTCTAGAAAAAATAATGATGGCCGAAATGTCTGAGATTCTGACAGTACCGGTATCAGTGTCATCCAATCCCATTATAGAATTGGAAAAGACTGTCACTACTATTACAAATTATTTAATTATTGATAAGCATAATACGTGACACTTGATGAGTTATATGCATAGTAGGAATTATCGGTATCGGGATCAGGATCAGCGTATCCTACTATGGTTATATGCGAATATATATATTCAAATTATATGTTATTATTATTCAAACCACATCAGTTTGTGAGACTCTGTAAGATTAACTCGAAATCACAATCTGTCAATAAAATGTAATATATGTGTCCGATAAATATATAGAAAATGAAGAAACCAAACTGAAAGTTATCATTTTCTGAGACTAAGACTAAGACTAAACTCCGAAACGAAGGATACATAATGCCTCATTCACAATTTACAATTGAGTACATATATTGTCCTATTATATGTCCTCAAGTCAAAAGGTGTAAGAGGAATCAAAGGATATCATTTAACACTATATTTGTTTCATTTTGACTTGGGTAATCGATCTAACTTCATGGTCAGGTCGGCAGTCAACTAGAGCTGCCAAAAAAAATTTGTAGTTTGTAATTCGATTGATTTCGATTCGAAAAACTTGTAGTTTGCAATTAATTTGATTCGAAATTAGTTTGGTTGGAAACGAATCAAACCAATTCGGTTCAAATCTTATTCAAAATTATTTGTAACATATAAACGCCGGGAAAAGTAAAATTTTGGGCGGCGCTTTATAAATGCCGGGAAAAACCTAGGGAAATGCCGGAAAAAGCCTTTTCCGACGGTGGTATTGCCGGTACTTGTCTAAATGCCAGAATAGGTATTTGGTGGCATTTTTCAGCACTTTTAGTGGCGTTTTTAAGCGCCGGGAAAAGCTGATTTTCTTGTAGTGATGGGATCATGGAACCTCAAGTCAAAAGGTGTATTATCATTTATCACTATATTTGTTTCATTTTGACTTGGGTCATCGATCTAACTTCATGCATGGTCAGGTCGGCAGTCAACTAACAGGACAAATGTATTTCAATTCTGAATTGTTGAGTCTAGAAAATGATAAATTTCATTTTCGTTTCTTCAATTCTACTCATGTGACACCGATTAATTACTACCTATATATGTATTTCGTTCACAGCTGGGGATTTCGATTTTGATATTGGAAAAATGTGTGGTCATCAAATTTAACAAAAGATGAACAAGTTAGTATAATTGTAGTTGTACGTATACTGGTAACCTACTTTTTCGTGATCAAATGAACTGAAGTTATGTGATATAGCTAGGGGTGCAAACGGATCAGATCCGGATCCGTATCCAAAATTTTGCGGATTCAGATATTCGGTTATGGATAATTTAAGGATACGGATGCGGATATGGATATAAATTAAGCAGATATGGATGGAAATATAATTTTAAGATTTCAAAATTATCTGTATTCGTAATTTTTCAGATTTCGGATATATATATATCCGTGAACCCTCAGTCTGCTACCCGCTACCAATTAGTTTTATTTTATTCCTTTTCTTACCTTTTCTTACCACAGGTAGGGCTGCACAAAAAGTTCGTAGTTTGTGATTTGCTTTGAGTTTGATTCGAAAAAAGTTCACAATTAATTCGATTCAAAATTAGTTCATTCTGAAACAAATCAAATCAGTTCAGTTCGAATCTTATCCAAATCAAATTCAAATTGGATATAATTCATTCGAAATTGATTTGCAAACTATTTAGGTTCAAATCTCAAATAATGCAACTAATGGATTCAACTATCAATCTTTGATAATATAGGAACCAAACTTATATCGATCAGAATACAAAATTGTTAATATAATGGTAACTTATAATAAAATAATATGTCAGCAGCGTAATAAATTAACAATGGACTAGATTAAGTACCTGCGTCTCATGGACAGTACGAGTTTGTACTTTTGTATATTTTTTATGTACACAACTATGTTTGTACTTGTGAAATAGTGATTACATGGGCAAACAAAACTTAAATGATAACAGTTCCTTAAAATTCAACAGTTCAACAGTTTAAAATTCAAAGTGCTAGACTTTTCAATTCGAGTCAACTTGACTAGCTTTCTGAATTGAATTCGGGTTACCCTTGACTGAAGCTAACTCAGCTCGGACCGACCACACATTAATCAACCTCTTTGGGCCCCTCGTGAAAATATGGTATATGGCGCTCATTCCATATCCAATCTCTTCCACCACAATCTAATTAATCTCGTTTTGAAAGGAGAGAACCAAAGAATTTTCCGAGAAAACGCAACCACATAATTTTTGTAATAAGCTAGTAGTAGTTATAATGCTTAATTTTAATGAAATAATAATCAAATGTTATAGAAAGAGATGATCATATAACATATCAGGCAAATTCGCCTTGTACATGTTTTTCTTTGTTTAACAAAATTTTAGTAGGCACTTTGCCTGCTATTTCACAAAAAAATAGAAAATTTTGTAATTATTTTGTCGTCGATTGACATGATTGTCTAATAAATTTATTACTAATAAAATCATCTCGATCTGTTGGATGAGCCAAATGTCACGTATATTTTTGTAGAAATGTCACTAAAATTTTCCAATAGAAATTAAAGCTTTATTTATATAAGTAAATTTTGATATTTAAACACTACTTATTTTTCCTACATAATCTTTTACTAATCAAAGCTTCGAGAACGTGTAGCTTTCATTTGCAATTGTCATTAGTCAATTCATCACTTGAACAAGTTTATGTAGTTGTCTAACAATCAAGAGGAGGTTTCACTATGGAAAATTCAGCAATTGAAGTCTTTCTGTGGTAAAATTTTTTTAGATCAAGTGATTTTCTAATTGTCCAAAAAATAGTAAAGAAATTCTAAAAAATATATAATTTTTCTATTCATTAAACACTACTTATTTTTCCTACAGGATATTTTACTAATCAAAGTTTCAAGAACGTGTAGCTTTCATCTGCAGTTAATTAACAAGCTTATGCGGTTGTTGGACAATCAAGAGGAGGTTTCATTATAGAAAATTCAGCAATTGAAGTCTCTTGTCAAAATGATAAATACTTTATCAATTACATTACAAATTTGTAGAAGAAATTTGATAACTGTATGTTTGTAATTTTGTATGTCAAGTATGTGCCTATATAGCATTTGAAATAAAAGTATATATATATATATATATATATATAATTTCTGATGAGTACCATTTATATGACTAGTACCATAGAATTTTATTTATAAAAGCATTAGACTTTAATTTATTCCTTCCTCTCCATACAAAAACAATATATATAAAAATTCATCAAAGATTAAATAATATAACAGTCGGATTAGTGCTTTTCATTAAGAATTAACATTTGTATTCGCAAAATAAATCTTGTAGAACATTGCACTGGATTAATTATTAGTAAGCATAAGGCTCGCCTCCAGTCAAGTTTAATCTTTTAAAAAGTTGGATGATCACTACATGATTTAACAAAAATATACATGCATGTGTGAATACTTTCTTAGAGCCATATGTATCACAAATTGTTGTCATATATAGTACTGTCTTAGTACCTCAAAGAGTTGACGTTTCCTGGTGTCTCAGTACCTTGCATATTTAATCTCAGGATATCATCGCACCAACAACACCTAGCTAGCTACTTGTATAAGTACGTGCAGCTGGAAGGCTTAAGTGAACCATTGAGAGCTAGCTTCTCACATTAACTAAAGATGCACTATTCCTCACTCAATTTCCTCCTCCTCTTATTCATTCAAGCCTTCTTGGCAGCAAATTGTTGTATTGAGCATGAGAGAGATGCACTGCTTGAATTCAAAGCTGGTGTCAATGATACGAAAAGTCGTTTGGCTTCATGGAGTGGCAAACAATGTTGTAACTGGGCAGGGATCCGTTGCAACAATCAAACAGGTCATGTTGTCAAACTAAACCTTCGAAATACCAAATCTATTCATGTTATCAAAGTAACCATCAGGTCAATTTTTATCATGGGAGATTACAATGATTGGATCTACCATAGTTTGGTAGGCAAGATCAGCCCAACTTTGATACTTCTTAGTGATCTAAAATACTTGGATCTCAGCTATAATAATTTTACTTTGAGTAAATTTCCAGAATTTATCGGCACATTTAGAAACTTAAAGTATCTCAACTTGTCAAATACGGGTTTATCAGGAATGATACCTCCTCAACTTGGGAACCTTTCTAGATTAATGTACTTTGATGTTGGCAATAGCTACCTATTTGATAGTTTTATGTTGAAGACCGATACATGGTGGTTACCTAATCTGAGGTGTCTAAAGCATATGGAAATGTCAGGAGTTGATTTTAAAGATTCAAATGATTGGGTGGAAACTTTGAACAAACTATCATCACTTGAAGTGTTAGTTTTGTCCGATAACAATCTAACCCATATTCCACAATCAATCCCTTTTGTGAACTTCACCTCCCTCAGAGTGCTTCATCTTTCTGATCAAAACTTCAATACCACCATACCCAATTGGGTGGGAAACCTAACATCTCTAAACAAACTTACACTCGATTTTAATTCACTTGTTGGCATGATACCACCACTACATAGTCTAACAAAATTAACCGACTTATCTTTACGTGACAACAATATAGAAGGAGATATTAGGGAGTTATTATCGGGCAAGTTGTCCAATTACACATTGGGGAATCTGAAGTATTTAGATCTTTCATATACTAACTTATCTGGAACTTTGACAGGGTGGATAACGGACATGACAAGTGTAACTTATCTTGACCTTAGCTATAATAACCTAAGTGGTACAATACCAATTGATATTGGAAATTTAACAAGTCTTGTCTATCTTAATCTTGGTTCTAACTCCCTCACAGGACTATTATCAGAAACTCATCTAACTAGTTTGTTAAAACTAAAATATTTATACCTTGCATTTAGCAACATATGTTTTTTAGTTGATAGTGATTGGACCCCTTCTTTCCAACTGAATAGTATCTGGTTGAGTTCAAGCAAACTAGGGCCAAAATTTCCCTCTTGGCTCCGAAGACAAGTAGAAATTAAGAATCTAGACCTGAAAGACACAGGAATTAATGATAGTATACCCAATTGGTTCTGGAGTTTATCTTCACTTAGAGACCTTGATTTGTCAAGAAACATACTTAAAGGGAAGTTACCAGCCAGCTTGGTACACATGACCAAACTCGTGTATATGGATTTGAGTAATAATCGGCTTGAGGGAAAAATACCATTTCTTCCTACAAGTTTGAATGAACTATATCTTTCCAATAACTCCTTGTCGGGACAACTGTGTAAAAACCGTAAGTCACCATATAAGTATAAACCGATCATCTCGAACAATAATACTGTTGAAATTGTAGAGTTGTTTCCTTGTGGATTAACTAGTTTGCAAGTTCTTGATCTCTCGAGTAATAGTTTATCAGGGAATCTTCCTCCTTGCTGGTCTAACATTAGTTACTATGTAAATCTTGCAAATAATAGGCTCTCTGGAGTGTGCCCAGTTCTTTGAGTTGTTCAGTCACACTAGAAGTGCTTAAGCTTGAAAACAACAGTTTAATTGGAGAGTTTCCATTTGATTTGCAATTTTGCAGTCAATTATGACTTCTTGATCTTGGAGAAAATAATTTTCACGGGAAAGTACCAGATTGGGTAGGAGAAAGCTTTCAGCAGTTGCAAGTTCTAACATTGCAGTCCAATTTATTTTCTGGTAATATCCCATCCAAATTGACACAACTCAATAATCTACGAGTCTTAGATCTTTCCAATAACTACCTTTCTGGACCCCTGCCAAGAGATTTGGATAATTTTACTTCAATGAGTAAGTTGGTCTCGTTGAAATATTATTATTTTTATGAAGCGAGTGTAAAAGCTATTACCAAAGGGGTTATCCTTGAGTATGATTATGGAGGTCTTTCATTTTTTACGAGTATAGATTTGTCAAATAATAATCTAACCGGTGAAATACCTCAGGAGATAGTTGTTCTTGCTGGTTTATTGAATCTAAACTTGTCCCACAATCATTTAATAGGAAACATTCCGCTTGAAATCGGAAATATGGCATCTCTAGAGTCACTCGACTTTCATAAGAATAACCTATATGGAACTATACCACAAAGCATATCCACTTTATACTCTTTGGAAGTGCTCAATTTTTCTTACAATAATCTATCTGGGAGCATTCCAAATGGGCAACAGTTGCAGACGCTTAATGACCCATCAATCTACAGTGGCAATCCATACCTATGTGGACCTCCACTAGAGACGAGTTGTGATAGCAATGTGAGACTTCCTCATAGTGATGGTAACAATGATTCCAATTCAAAAATTACCGATGATAGAGACAAGTGGTTGTATTTGTTCATCGAGTTTGGATTTGTGGCAGGATTTCTACTAGCGTTTTTCATTCTACTATTCAAAGTAAAGTGGAGGTATACTTATTTTCAGATGGTCGATAGTATGCTTGAGAGGGTATATGTTATGGGTGTTATAATATGAAGACAAAAGAATTGGTTCGTAGCTCATTATGGTTGTTTGTGGCGGAATTCATCTCCAAATCACCGCTGTATGCTTCAATTGATTAAAAGTCAAACCGTAAAGTTGAAGGGTCTCATCTCTGAAACTGCCCACTTCTCTCACTAGTACAAAAAACCCCTTCACCGACCCTTAATCACCGACTCTCTTAAGCAAAGCATCAGTGTTGCTCACACTATACTGACCCTTTTATTAAATAACAGTCAGCGTTGTTATTCAACACTGACACTTTATAAACAGTCAGTGTTGGTTATCAACACTGATTGTTTTTCAAAAAAGAGTCAGTGTTGAACACCAACACTGACTGTTTTTCAAGCGTCAGTGTTGATTACCAACTCTGACGCTCTAAAAACAGTCAGTATTGGTACTCAACACT
This sequence comes from Carex rostrata, assembly GCA_964058875.1. Taxonomy (NCBI): domain Eukaryota; kingdom Viridiplantae; phylum Streptophyta; class Magnoliopsida; order Poales; family Cyperaceae; genus Carex; species Carex rostrata. The sequence continues at coordinate 761,710 of CAXKVT010000080.1, forward strand.
GACTCTTTTGAAAAACAGTCAGTGTTGAGTACCAACACTGACTCTTTTGAAAAACAGTCAGTGTTGAGCACCAACACTGACTCTTTTTCAAAAGAGTCAGTGTTTGTACTCAACACTGACTCTTTGTAAAGCGTCAGTGTTGAGTAGCAACACTGACTCTTTAAAAACAGTCAGTGTTGGTACTCAACACTGACTCTTTTGAAAAACAGTCAGTGTTGAGTACCAACACTGACTCTTTGGAAAAATAGTCAGTGTTGGTACTCAACACTGACTCTTTGTAAAGCGTCAGTGTTGAGTAGCAACACTGACTCTTTAAAAACAGTCAGTGTTGGTACTCAACACTGACTCTTTTGAAAAACAGTCAGTGTAGAGTACCAACACTGACTCTTTTTCAAAAGAGTCAGTGTTGGTACTCAACACTGACTCTTTGTAAAGCGTCAGTGTTGGGTAGCAATATCAGCAGATGATGAAATTTATGATTTTTGTACAGCAAATAATATGAATAAATTCCAAAAAAAATATTTCCTACTTTTATACATAACTTGTGACCAAATAATATTTGTAATTATCAATTTCATATAATTTCATCAATATTTGTTCAAACAAATTGAGCTAATAACTGTGGACCGTTCATTTTCTTATGAATAATCAACGGGTGATCTGCAATCAAATAATTCCTAATTTATTTTAAAATGATCATGTTAGTACCAGGAACCTTAAAAACAAAAAAAATAATTGGAGTTCCAACAATTGTAAGCTTCGATCCAATGTGTAATGTTTATAGCCTTACGATCTCGTTATATTCTGTCGCTTGGATGGATGTGTAAATGAACATCAAATTAGATAGCATTACATGCATGTTGCATATATGAATTTTGCATAAATTAAGGTGGGTTGTTCTAAATTCAATTTAATTCTAACTTCAAATTTTGCATAAAATTATTCTAATGTTGTGTATATATTTATTGCAGAAAAAATTGGATTCACCTCAAAGGGAAGCCAACAGTTGAAATTATGTCAAACACAAGCAAAACAGAGAGCATGCTAAAAGAATTACCATTCAAATTGGATTCACCCCAAATGTCGTCCGTGGGTCGATTGGAACCGTTTAAATTACTAGTACAATTGTTTAATTATTTAATTGCTTAAATTGTTTAAATTGATTAAGTAGTATGATCTTTCGTATAACATACTAAAAGAATTATATTAACATGAAATTTTGACTTTAATTATTAAGCTTTTTATCGTATACAATATGGTTTTTATTTTACATAATAAATTTGTATTTATAAATCTGTCTAAATTTGGAAGATATTTAACAATTATGTATATTTTTCATATTTTTGTTTGTTTCATTTTCCATTCTAATTTATATTTTTTCCTTAATTATTTTTTTTCAAATATAATAATTAAAAATATACTATTTTGGCTTGAACATTTCATTGAACACATGTAATACATTAAGTTACTTGAGAGGATATGGACTCCCACCCACAATCTCAAAAATGGTCACCTCCTTTGAAATCAAGACCATTCATCTCCTATCAAACGGATATAAATTTACAAATCTAAATTTAGGTAATAATTGTACAGAAAATAGTATGAAAAGAATTAAAAATAAATATTTTATACTCTTTTTACATCTTATATGTCAAATAATGCTTATAAATGTCAATTTTATATAATTTTATCGTTATTTGTCTCTTGAAATTGAGCCAATAATTTCATATCGTTCATTTTTACGTAATCAATCAACGGTTGATGTGCAATGAAATGAAATTTTATTTTCATTTACCTATCAATCAAGAGGATGAAATATTGAAACATCGAAGCACTATAAACACTTCTAGTTGGATTGAAGCTTAGACATGATCGAACTTCGAAAAATTTATTTTGGTTATGTTTAATATTTTTTATCTCATTTTAGTTGAAAAAAAAATACTTATTGTTTTTACAAAAAAAAAAAATATACTGACTGTTTTTGTAAAAACAGTCAGTATTAGCTGCCAACACTGACTTTTTTTGGCAAAAACCGTCAGTGTTGCTGCTAACACTGACTGTTTTGGCAAAAACCGTCAGTGTTGCACTCAAATACTGACTGTTTTAAAAAAAAAACAGTAGCCGTCGGTGATTTTCGCTGCTCTGAGTTTGATTTCCCGGGTTTGTAACTCAAAATTTCGATCAGCCGCGAACATTTCCTCTTCTAAAAAACTGCGAAGTTCTGAGAACCACGAAGCATACCTTCTAAATTTCCTCTTCTAATTGTGCTGTCTCTATCCCGCCTCAGCCTCTCTTTTGCTGTCCTCCTCCGCCTTGCTCTCCGCCTCCGCCTTGCTCTCTCCGCCGCCGCCTTGCTGTCTCCCTTGCTCTCCGCCTCCGCCTTGCTCTCTCCGCCTCCGCCTTGCACAAACCCTTGCTCTCTACCCCGCCTCAGCGCCCCTTTGAAGAGTTATTTCGTAAGTTCTGTCACACAGGTCTTGCAAAAACAACTCCAAAGCTTTAGTTATTCATCAATTTCGTTTGGGAGAAGGAGATGGAGCTCGTGCTCGTCGTTGATTGAATTTGGTTTGTTGAGTTGATTTGACCAATCAAAGATGGAGCTCGTGGTCCACCCACCCGATTCAAGCCCATGGTCTCTTTCCTAATTTATATTTATTTCTTACGGGTTTTTTTTTTCTTCTTTGTTTCAGTTGAAAGGTCTCAACTTTTGAGTTTATGTATATATCAGTACTAACGCTGACCTAAATATATACAAGGAATGTGCACTAGTTCAAATAGGCAAACTAATTTATCTACTATCATAACAAGAAACAGTTCATTATGAATTAATCTTAGTTCCAAAATTTCTGGATTATATTAGTGTGATTGGATTTAGACCAATTATTGTGCACTGCTTAATCAATGTTACAATTTTTTTTTTTTAATGTTGAAGCCTGGGAAAACACTAAGTGCGAGAAGATGGCATGCTTCATTCTCACCGGATGGTCACTTAGATACTCTTCTAAACAACGAAAGTGTTCCCCCTGGTAAGAGATACTCTTCTAAACAACTTATTACCAAACAAAAACAAGCAGGACATGAGGTGAGCATGTAACACAGTTGTAAAGTTCATCCATAGAAGACCCTTTGGGGATTTCTTTTTGAAAATTTGAACTAATCTTACGTTTTTGTGATCTTCATCCATCCTTACTGAACTGTTCTATAAGACAAGGTTTCATTATGGTATACTTATTGCTTTGTTTTTTCTTCTATTATTACCAGTGCTTATCGGACACCAAACACACACAAAAAGGATGTTTCTATCTATTTGGTACCTCCTGGTAACCAGCATCAATATTATGGCACCACTAAATCAGACCAAATTTTTGGTACTTTTAGCTTTCCTAAACTAAAATAGTAACATAGACCAGTATATCATTTATTTCAGAAGAGCCTATGCAGATGTTCTCAAGCATTACTTCGAGGAGAAATGGATTTCTACTCAAAAACTCTTTGAACATGAAGAGAGGTTTCACAAAATTCTTCAACTTATTCCAGATGAAAGTATGCTAATTTTCTTTTCCTTTTAGTTTTTGGACTATATTTGTAAGGCTGTATACAACTATTGTGTACTTGGCTATTATACACTAAAAGAGTTGCACATTTGGTATATCCATTTAAGCTCTGAAACTTTTTTTTTTTTTTGTGCTATTTGTGGCAAAATTATGAATACCTTAACTCTTCTGGGCTTGAAACTTATAAGATGGTAATAATAAGGTGTATGAGTAAGGGTTATATATTGGTTCTTAATTCACTTTGCTTTGTTTTATTGTGTTTGACTGCTTAGACTCAAGGCCTCAGGAGATGCACAGAGGAGATTGTTTTCTCATATACCTATCCTAGAATTGACATTCAGGTCTGGCTTTTCTGCTGTTTTATGTTTTTTTTTTATTTCTATATATTTATTTCACATATACCCACTTCCTTGAAATGCATTCCGTTACTAGTATTCTGCAAATAAGAGAGCAGTTAGTGCAGGGCTGGTTATGAAATGGAACCATTTACTCTTTTGTAAGGGTATAAGGGTAAATTATTTTTACATTTAAGGATTACATTTTGTGTGTGTATGGTACTGACCAGTATATACCAGTATGGTACTGACCAGTATATACCAGTAACATTTAAGGATTACATTTTGTATATACATTTTGTGTGTGTAAGTTCATTTACTCTTGATGTTTCACCGTTAGTATGGTACTGACCAGTATATATCAGTAACAGCCCAGTAGTAGACCTGTTGAGAGATATAATTTGTAAGGGTAAATATGTAACTTCTGAATTGTGTGAGCATATTTCTGAATTCTGTAATGGGATGCAACAATGAAAAGATGCTTCAATTTTTTGTAGAAAATATATTGGTTAAGGATGGAATGGTTAAAATTGCAGATTTGGGGCTAGCAAGGGAACTTTACTCGGAGCCTCCTTATACTGAATATGTCTCTACGAGATGGTAAGTTCATTATTTTTGTTCACTAAATGCTTTAAAGTTTGACCCTTGAAATTCTACTGGTACCTCAAAAACCCCAAATGACCTTCTGTGACAGATCAGCCAGTGCAGGCTGAACAGGAGTCCAAACCAAAAATCCACATGAACAGTCAGATAGAGGACTCAAAAACACACACTTTAGACCCAAATTTTGCATTCATAGCATTTTTCTATGATTTACTAGCTATTTTTAAAGTTTGCTTTCTGAATCTCCAAAAAAATGCTGTTCTCTGCATCTTTTACCAATCTGCCCCTGCATTCAAGCATCTGTAAAAATAGTTAGAAAATTACTAAAATCCTGAAACTTGGCAAGCATGTAGTTTAGAATTTCCTTTACATTTCTATAAAAAGAACAAAAAATTTGACTTTGTAGATTGTCCATAATGAATTTTTAAAGATTGGCTGACAGCAGCTAAACTCAGATCTGGGTTGGTTTTCTTTCCATTGATCTATCTCGATCTTCTCTTCCTACTTTAAATCTGTTTCTTTTCAATTGCTAAAACAACATTGCTTATGTTCTTAATTTTGCTTAATGGGTGAGCTTGCATTAATTTGAGAATAATTTGCAGAGTGAGTTTGCATGGAGTGAATACACTTCTACGGTATATTGTCATACACTTTATCATTGTGATATTAAATTTAAAGGCACAAATTCTAATTTTCACTAATTGCTATCCGTAGGTTGTACTAGGTGAAGTGGTAATGGGAGGTTGATTACGTTGAATAGGCCTCGTCAATTGAATGTCATCTCTTCTCGGGTGGTACTATCCTTTGTATTAGTTATGGGTTGCAAGAAAGAGAAACATTTTTTATTTAAGTCAAGTAAATAGATTTTTGATGGAAATTAACTTGGATAATTTGGTGTCTTTTGTGTGTTTTGTGGATATATGGCATGTAATTTGGATAACATGTAATTTGATAATTTTTAATGGCAATTAACTTTTTTGTTGTCTTTTGTTTGTGATTGTGGCATATTAATTTTTTAATGTCAATAAATGTTGAATGGTAATATATGGCTAGCAAAACAGAATCATGCCAACACAGAAAAACAGTCGGTGTTGATGCACAACACTGACTGTTTTGAAAAGAGTCGGTGTTGGTGCTTATCACTGACTCTTTTTGAAAAGAGTCGGTGTTGGTGCTCAACACTGACTGTTTTTCAAAAGAGTCGGTGTTGGTGTCAACACTGACTGTTTTTCAAAAGAGTCAGTGTTGGTGCTCAACACTGATTGTTTTAAAAACAGTCGGTGTTGGTGCTCAACACTGACGCTTTAAAACAGTCAGTGTTGAATCCAACACTGACTGTTTTTAGAGAGTCAGTAAAAGGTATTCTTTACTGGCGCTGGTTTTACTGACGCCGCTATAACAGTCGGTGTAGGGGTATTTTAACAGTCAGTGAAGGGGTTTTTTGTACTAGTGTCTGTTAAAAAAAAGGCTACTCTTCAAGTTCTTCTCGAGTTTTTTCACTTGTTTAATTCACCCAAATACACTTCTTCAAGTTCTTCTCGAGTTTTTTCACTTGTTTAATTCACCCAAATACACTTGATAATCTCATAGATTAGTATATAAAATTGTGAGAGAGTGAGAAAGAATGTTATTGGCTTGATAATCTTCTTATATTGTAAAACTCTTTGTTATAGTGATTTTGTGCTGTGCTCCGTGGTTTTTTTCCGAAAGGGTTTCCACGTAAAATCTTGTGTCTCTCTTTTATTTTATGGGCTTGATTGTTTGTTGTTGTTGGCTTCTTGTGTGTTTTTTATATTTCTCTATTTCGTCAGATATTGGTGTATGCTCACCAAAGAAAGATTGATTTTAATGATCTGAATAATTTGTCATTTGAAGCCAAATCATTAGCTTTTGGTGATGAGCTCACCTAAGATTTGATGAGCTTAAGAACACCCTATTTTTACTCTTCTACTACATCAATTTATTACTCAAAACAAGATGGTATTCCTCTAGTTGTTGACCTTAATTGTACAAATACATTTCTCTAATCATCATTAATTAATTACTCTCCATTGCATAAATAAAACCAACATTTTTCTCCCGAAAAGGTCATTGATGCTATATATTAACCATGATTTGTTCATTATGCCATGCTACAACCTTATGATAGGATAGGCCACCTCCAAATATGTCGAGAAAGCGACCGACTGTTACATCAACTCGGCCCCTACCAGCTGTCTTTATTCTCTCGAGGTCTTCCATTTTTGATACACCTCCAGCATAAGTTACTGGCATGAATCTACAATACCAGTTACAAAATTAGGGGAAACCAAATGAGATTAGCCCTTTGTTGTATTTGCAAACAATATGAAACCTCTATATGCTAACAAGACATTTTTTTTATGTAAGCAGAAAGTAAATAGAAAGTGACAGGTAAAACAAAACCTAATTAGGAGCTAATTTTGAAAATAATTTGATTCGATATAAAGAAGAAAGTTTATTTTAGTTGATTTGGCCAACTCAGCATTGATTTCAACAGTGCTAACTGCTAAATTATTTACAGAAAAAAAATTTGCTTACAAATATGAAAACGACAAAAAAAAGCCTACTTTCCTCAAAAAAATAAAAATAAAGAACTATTGGTCTTCTAAGAAAGTCTAATTCAAGTATTCAACCATAAAACTAACATTTTTCTTCTCAACTTTAAATAAGATAACGAGAAGAGTGAAGGATTCAAAATATTTGAAAAGAAGTGTGTTACATACTGGAGAAAGAGATCCAAGAAGAGTGACGAGCTCCTCATCTATACCTAATCTGTCGTGTTATAAGTCGACATAAATGAAAGTCAACAAAGTAGAAAGCATACCTTCTATAACATTAATTATACAGTTATATCCAGTATATGACCAACTAGGTTGGGTAAAAGGATGAACTACCAGTTTTATTGCCTTTGAGTTGCTCAACTAGTCCACTGAGAGGGGGCGAATAAATGGGGACAAATGCATCCAACTGAGAGTATAGAGGGGCGGGTGAGTTTGGGCCTAACTTTGGGCCCTTTTGGGCCTGTTCGGATCACAACTCGTCCGATATTAATAAATTCAACAAGGTTATCCTTTGATTGTATTTAATTTCCTCAGTTTCAATTATAAACTTGGCTCATAATCCTTAATTATAAACCGAGCCTCTGTAAAATTCCGAATAAATACTTGGAAATCCTCAATTAAGCCCCGATGACAATCAAATGGAGATCTCCATAAATCCATCCACTGGACACAAGATTGCAGAAGAAGATGCTTATCTCGAACAAACTTCTGCTATGCATACTCTTCTTGTTTACTTTAGTGTTGTAAATTAATAATGGTATGCATTTGTCGGACCAACAGTACGATTAATCGGTATGCTATTAATTAGAATTTTATGAATAATTTTGTGCTTTCATTAAAGTTATTTGGATATACTTGTAATTATTAAAATTGATTGATTTAACTTATCAAATAAATTTATTTTAACTTAGTTTCATTGTAAATTATTAGAATTTTATGATATTGTCATTTACAAAAATCCAGATAAGGCAAGATAAAGTACAGTACATTTAGCAAATATATGTAAAAAAAAGAATAATAAAAATGACCAATTAATTGACAATATAAATGAAAAAAATATACAATTAATTTGTAACAGTTTGGTCACCGGCAACAATTAATTAGCCAATTACTCAGACTAAACAACCATCTTTTTACAACACTACTCTAGTTAATAGCTTAGGGTAGAAATGAATCTGTCTATATAATTAAAACAGAGAATGTAATTACAATCAGTGCAATACAACAAATGAATCGTAATTTTGTATATTCAAAGATAATTAACACCGTCCAGAAAAAAAATTAGCACGACATTTCATAACATACTTTTTGTTATGAATTTTAGTTTTGATAATATGTATATTTATTTAGAGGTATTAGTACAAAAAAATTATTTTACGATAAATTTCATCTATTTCATAAAGGTAAGTAACATTTTATTTTCATATCCAAATTATATTTGAATTTGTTAAGATTTAAATCTGTATCTAAATATAAAAATTAAGGCGGATATCAATATAAGTTTGATCACTATCCAATCCGTTTTCACCCAAAAAAACGCGCGCGTTAGGGGGCCATCATTTCGTCTTGCACGTTTTGACTTGAGGTCCTCTATAACTTCAAAAGTATCAAGAGACAAATTTAAGCAACAAAAACCATAATATTATAAGAGAGAACACAAAAGGAGTTTACAAGAAATTAAGGAGATTACAAACAGAGTTCACAATAAAGCTTTTAATGAAATGGAAAAATATTAGATAACATGTCCCAAAATGAAAAAACACACACCAATTTAATGATAAATTATGCAAATATTTGTGCAAATTATATCCTAATTTTAAGGCTTAGTCGTTCTTAATAACTCAAGTATGAATTCTCCGCATCGATGCTATTTAGGAGGGAACTCGGAATAGCAGGAATAATGGCAACACTTATAATACCTTCAAGCATCAGTGCAAGTCCCCTGGTACAAAGTCCTGGTGCTGGACTCCGCCATAGACCGCAACAAGGACCACCACCTCGTCTCCCGCATGGTGCGTGAAGTACTTCTTGAACCCAACCAGTGCATCGCCTTGCGTTACCTTGAGAAACAGCATGAGCAACTCCACCTCAAGATACGCGTCACAACCTTCCTCGATTGGTATCCCAACCTTCTAGAAGTATACCCCAACAGGATCAAACCCACCTCGTCTCCGGTCCCTTTCCTCCGGCCTTCTCAACCCCTGCTCTCTTTTCTCTCTCGCGAGTCTGAGATCAGATCTATATATGAACGAACCCCTAGAGTTAGCTCAACTCTGTAAGTTGCTCAAGATTTCGAAAGATCATTCTATACCAGTGGGGATCTGCTCACCTCGTTCGTACTGAGGCATCCTGAATTGGTATAGAGTCGAATGGATACCTACATTTGGTCTCTTGGAATGAATCCTATGCCAAATCGGCGATCCAGCTGAGAGTAGGTGAGGAATCTGAGGCGATCGTGATTAGAGTCCGACCAAATTTTAACTCCAAATCACAATCTGTCAATAAAATGTAATCGGTGTCCGATAAATATATAGAAAATGAAGAAACCAAACTGAAAGTTATCATTTTGACTTGGATCATCGATCTAACTTTATTGTCAGGTCGGCAGTCAACAAACAGGACAAATGTATTTCAATTGTAAATTGTTTTCAGTCTAGAAAATGATCAATTTCAGTTTGGTTTCTTCAATTTCTACTCATGTGACACCGATTAATTACTACCTATATATATATATATATATATATACACATTTGGTTCACAGATGGGGATTTCGATTTTGATTAGAAATATGGGTGGTCATCAAATTTAACAAAAGATGAACAAGTTAGTATAATTGTAGTTGTACACTTGATACTGGAAATCCACTTTTACGTGATCAAATGAACTGAAGTAATGTGATATAGCTAGGGGTGCAAACCGATCAGATCCGGATCCATATCCAAAATTTTGCAGATTCAGATATTTGGATATGGATAATTTAAGAATACAGATGTGGATATGGATATAAATTATACAGATATGGATGGAAATATGATTTTAATTATCTGTATCCGTAATTTTAAGATTTCAAAAATTATTTGTATTTGTAATTTTTCAAATTTCGGATATCCGTGAAAACCTCAATCTACTACCCGCTGCCAATTAGTTTTATTTTATTCCTTTTCTTACATTTTCTTATTATAGATAGGGCTGCACAAAAGTTCGTAGTTCATGATTCGATGTGAGTTTGATTCAAAAAAATTCCACAATTAATTTAATTTAAAATTAGTTCGTTCTAAAATAAATCAAATCAATTTAGTTCGAATCTTATTCAAATCAAACTCAAACGAACAACTAGCTGTTGTTTCCGTAGCGGGATCCCAATGGTCAGATTTAGTCAAAGAACTTTGGATAACGAGCTAGGAATTTATCGATTTTTCTTGAAAAAACAGATAAGACAAATATACTTCCTTTTACGAAAATCTTTAGAAGCTTCATGAAAACGTCAGCAGAAAAATGAGATTTAGGTCATTTAATTTGTACAAAACATGGTATTTTTTACATATTCTGATATCCTCCACTAAATCTTGATATTTTTACATATTTTCAGTTTTATTAGATTTAGGGCTCAAAATTTTAATTATATTTATGAATTATTTTTGTTTGAAAAAAATACTTTGTTGAATATATGTTAATTTTATTGCAATATATGAATTATGTATCTAAATGATATCCGTATTTGTATTTGTATCCGTTCAATATCGGATTTTTTATGTATTCATATCTATTTAATATCCAATATGTATCTGCATCCGTATTCAAAAAATAAAAACGAATACATATATAGTTTTACCACTATCCCATCCGTATCCGATCTGTTTGCAGCCCTAGATATAGCAAAGCTTAATTTGAACGTCCAATAATATGTTAGATAACTAACAATATAATAAAATTATAATAATATGTTGGATTAAATTGTCAATTAAGTGATCCACATAATGGATATAAATGTTTGAGAGTTTTTAATCTCTTGATGTCAATAAAGTTATAAAACTCATAGTGTCATCAAATAGCCGTACTTAAAATTATTTTGATTTTCCACTATTAATAGCAAACTAAATCTAATGAATGATATTCATTTGTCAATTAAATAACAAACAATAAAACAGGTGAGACCGTGAGATACCTGACAGAATAATAGCTGTTGCTGGATTAGTGAAGCTCAACTCTTAGCCGGCCCAAAATCACTTAATAATAGGAATTATCCTAGTTGAAGTCAAAGTGGTAAAATCTCTCGAGGGCCTTGACTATCACATGAATCATGTTTTTGGTGCAATCTCAGAAAACATATCCTCTTTAACATCTCTGGAATAAAAACTATACAAACTATTCCATACTGAATGATTAATATGAAGTTGAGAAATCATGATTAGCAGGTAGATGGAAACAGAAGATTAAGCTTGCAGAAAGTATTTTATTGGGTCTCAACGCGTGAACAGTAGATTGATGGCATCAAAGCATCATATATTGCTTAAATCAAAATTTTGGAACTTTTCGGGGTATTAGATCTTTCTTTATTCTGTAGGATTCGAAACTTTTTCTTTCCGCATGCGTCTTTTTGTGATGCATGCAACATGTTACACGAACGGGACGGATTATAGGAGTGAGTATCAACTGCATCAGGTCAAATGCATGGAATGTGCAACAGTGAACCTTGTAAGTCTGCGTAGGTAGTGACCGGTGAGTCCATGTAAATGTAATTATTTCAATTGTCATTTTCGTTTGACCGGTGAGTCCATGTAAATGTAATTATTTCAATTGTCATTTTCATTTGACTGGCAAGTAAATGTAATTATTTCAGTTGTCATTTTCGTTTGACTGGCGAGTAAATGTAATTATTTCAGTTGTCATTTTCATTTGACTGACGAGTAAATGTAATTATTTCAGTTGTCATTTTCGTTTGACTTGGCGAGTAAATGTAATTATTTCGATTGTCATTTTCATTTGACTGGCAAGTAAATGTCACTAGTGGAAAAACATGAATCAGGATCGGCCTATCTGGATCGGTTATATGAAACAACCGATACTAATACCTATCTGGATCGGTTTTCTGAACAAAACCGATCCTAAAAACTAGTTAGATCGGGTATTTTAGTCAACCGATCCAAATTTGTGAACTATCAGGATCGGTTGTTCTAAAAAACCGATCCTGATACTATCAGGATCAGTTGTTCTAAAAAACCGATCCTAATAGTTAAACTATTAGGATCGGTTGTTTAGAACAACTGATCCTGATACTATCAGGATCGGTTTTTTTATAAAACCGATCCTGATACAATTTTTTTTTCAAAATTGGTTCTGCAAAAAAAAAAAAAAAAATCTGGGTCGGTTTTTTATTAAAAACCGACCCTATTTTTTTTTTTTTTTTTTTTTTTTTTTTTTTTTTTTTTTTTGCAGAAATTTTTTTGAAAAAAAAAATTGTATCAGGATCGGTTTTATTGCTAAAAACCGATCCTGATAGTATCTGGATCGGTTTTTAGCAATAAAACCGATCCTGATAGTATCTGGATCGGTTTTTAGCAATAAAACCGATCCAGATAGTTTTTTTCTTTTATTTGGAAAATCTTTTCATATGGTTATGTTTAAATAAATATAAAAAATTACATATTAGAAATATAAGTTAATTATTTAATAGAAATTTTAGAAAGCGTGCATTTTTTTTTCTCAATCCAAAATTAATGCATGTATCTAATAATCATGACTCATGAGAGATGAACCATATATATTATACGAGTAAGGCTGGGTGCTATGGATAGCATAGAGGCCTCTATGCTACGGCTCAATATTTCATATTTTAAAATCCAAACGGTCGATCCGAACCGTTCATCTTATTCTCCATATTAATATCTGCTTGGAGACCAAATTTTACATTTTTATGAAATTGTTTACTATTTATTAAGTATTTTACAAAATTGTTGATCCAACGGTGGCTGCACAAAACAGTAAAACCGTTGGATTAGCGATTTTCAAAGTGGCTTAATAAATAGTAAAAAAATTCAGAAAATTATAAAATTTGGTCTCCAAGCAGATATTAATATGAAGAATAAGATTAACGGTTCGGATCGACCGTTTGGATTTTAAAAACTTGAATATTGAGCCGTAGCATAGAGGCCTATATGCTATCCATAGCACCCCAGCCTTACTCATATTATACTTACCACTATATGTATATGAGGCTTACATCATTTGTCATATATATATATATATATATATATATATATATATACATTAATTAAAAAAAATGTAAAAGTTTATTGTCTTATTATTAATGATATTTGAGAATCTTAAAGTCATTTTGGTCGTTCTTTTGACGACCAATAACAATTCTAGTATAAAGAGCAACAATATTGGTCTTTGCAAATCTGATCATTTCAAACCGGTCAAAATATACATAGAAATTAATGAATTTGACATTGGTCGTCAATTGTTATAAATCAGAGAGAATCTCCTACATAAAAATCATATAAATAGCCATTGTTAATTTATTAACCCGATAACTGTTGTTTTAATAAGAAAGTTTCTTCCATAAATTATTATTGTAATTATACATATACCACAATATATATCTAAAGATAATCAAATTAAACATATAGCTGAAAAAAAAAAATCCCCTTCCTTCATTTTATTTAAGTGTTGAAATGGAAAATAAAATATATTATATGGCACAAGTCATTGATGCATAACCATATGAAAAGAAAATATATTATATGCACAAGTCATTTGAAAATTAAATCAAATTTTTATTAAATAATTAACTTATATTTCTAATATGTAATTTTTTATATTTATTTAAACATAACCATATGAAAAGATTTTCCAAATAAAAGAAAAAAACTATCTGGATCGGTTTTATTGCTAAAAACCGATCCAGATACTATCAGGATCGGTTTTTAGCAATAAAACCGATCCTGATACAATTTTTTTTTTTCAAAAAAATTTCTGCAAAAAAAAAAAAAAAAAAAAAAAAAAAAAAAAATCAGGGTCGGTTTTTTATTAAAAACCGACCCTGATTTTTTTTTTTTTTTTTTTTTTTTTTTTTTTTTTTTTGCAGAAATTTTTTTGAAAAAAAAAAAATTGTATCAGGATCGGTTTTTTATAATAAAAAACCGATCATGATACTATTTTTTTTTCAAAAAAATTAGTATCAGGATCGGTTTTTTTATAAAACCGATCCTGATACTATTAGGATCGGTTCTTTATAAACAACCGATCCTAATGATAACTTTCTATATAACCAGCTTAGCTAGGGTTCTTCTTATTTTCATTTCGCGCCTCTCATTTTCAATTTAGCGTCTCTGTCTCTGTCTCCGTATCTCCCTCTCAAATCCTCAGTACTCTCTCTCTCTGTCTCCGTCTCTCTCTCTCCTCCGTGTGTCTCTCTATCTTTCTCTCCGTCTCTTCCTCTCAAATCCGAGCATCTCGCACCTCCGGCTCAATTGTGCCAATTTTTTATTTTTTTTATTGTTTCAAAAATGAATTAATGGTGTTTATATATTGTTTTACAGTTTTGAGGACATCTCTCTCAAGTTACTTAATCATCCGGCCGATCAACTATCATGGTATTAGCTTTATCTAATTTTCTCATTATTATACTTTTAAAACACATTTTTTTGTATTTTTTATTGGAAAATGTTTTTCTATCTAATTGTTACCTTTGTTTTTGTTTTTAGGATTTTTTTTAATCTCAAGTGATGTGATTGCAAAAGAGGTAATTATTAATTTTTTTATTGTTGTGCTTTACATTAATTGCATAATTGTGTATATTGCATAAATGTGTGTTAATTGAAGAAATAGCCCAATTAGTCACTTGTATGTTTGTTAATTAATTTTTTTTTTGGATTTAAATTTCTTGTTATAATATGCAATGCTTCACAAAACTTTGTATGAAGTACATGAATTTTTTGTAATAGTTTAAGATGTGTATGATAATTAATTTAGAATGTGTATATGATATTTAATTGATTATTGCTTCTTACTGTGCAAAAAAAAAAAATTTAGGATGCTGGCCAGCAAAATATATATGGAAGCTGGTCAAATAAATAAAAATATTTTTTTTAGCCTCAATAAAACATCAGGATCGGTTTTATATAAAAACCGATCTTGATAGTACGTATCAAGATCGGTTTTTATTCAAAAACCGATCTAGATATGTAATTTAAAAAAAAAAAATCGAAAATACTATCAAGATCGGTTTTTATATAAAAACCGATCTTGATATGTAATTTTTAATTAAAAAAAAATTCGAAAAAAATATCAAGATCGGTTTTTATATAAAAACCGATCTTGATAGTACTATCAGGATCGGTTTTTAGCAATAAAACCGATCCTGATACAATTTTAAAAAAAAAAAAAAAAAAAAAATCAAGGTCGGTTTTTAATAAAAAACCGATCCTGATTTTTTTTTTTTTTTTTTTTTTTTTTTTTTTTTTTTTTTTGCAGAAATTTTTTTGAAAAAAAAAAATTTGTATCAGGATCGGTTTTTTTATAAAAACCGATCTTGATAGTACGTATCTGGATCGGTTCTTAGTCAAAAACCGATCTAGATAACAACTATTAAGATCGGTTTTGTTAAAAAACCGATCCTAATAGTTTCTATTTGGATCGGTTCTTTAAAAAATATAAAACCGATCCTGATAGTATCAGTATCGCCTTCAACAGGATCGGTTGGATTCCGATACTGATATGTGTATATAACCGATCCTGATTCCATATTTTCCACTAGTGTGTAATTATTTTAATTGTCATTGACTAGCGAGTCAATGTAATTATTTTAATTGTCATTTTTATTTTTATTTGACTAGAGATCTAGTCCATCTAATTATATTGTCATTTTTACTTAAATTAAAACAAATTTGACGTACGTCGGCCCCAAAATTAACTTGATCAAGCTTGTGAAGAAATAATAATTTGAATAATTTTTTAATAAGTATGACAGATTTTTTTATCTCAAAACCAGAGATCATTTGTGCTTCTAGGGTTATATATATATATATATATATATATAGAGAGAGAGAGACAGAGACTAATATGCTTTCGGTAGTATATGAGCTGAAGTGCTACCAATTCAAATTTGAAATTTTAAAATAAAAAAAGTCAATTTGAACTGTTTATCTTGTTCTCCATATTAATATGTGCTTGGAGACCAAATTTTACATTTTTCTGAATTTTTTTACTATTTATTAAGCCACTTTGAAAATTTTTGATTCAACGGTGGCTTAACAAAACAGTAAAATCAGAAGCCACCGTTGAATCAGCGGTTTTCAAAGTGGCTTAATAAATAGTAAAAAAATTTAGAAAAATGTAAAATTTGGTCTCCAAGCACATATTAATATGGAGAACAAGATGAACGGTTCAGATCGACTTTTTGGATTTTGAAAATTCAAATTTGGACCGGTAACACTTCAGCCCATATGCTACCGAAAGCATATTAGTCACTATATATATATATATATATATATATATATAATGATAGGTTTTGGTGTTATTTTCTTCTATATTGATTGTTCTATGATGTACGTGCTTCAGTTGGGAGATTTTCTCTGACTTTTTATGCATTTAAACATTGTCTATTTAATTAATTTTTTTATTTTTATGGATAAAAAATGCATGTAAGTGAGAGTTGCCTCAATCTGAAGAGCTGTACAATTAAAAGCTCGTGGCTTATGAGCCGCTCGAACTCAGTTTGAAAATGAATTCGTTAATAACTCGTTTGTTAAAAACTCGAATTATAATGGCTTGAGTTGTGTAACTCGATTAACTCACGAGTTGAGTTCGAGTTGAACTCAGCTCGCTCATTACGACTCGGACTCAATTGAGTACCTTCTTCCAATGAGCAATATATACATGAGTTTGTACTTTCGGTATAAATTTTATGAATGTACACGATTATGTTTGTACTTGTGAAATAGTGATTACATGGGCAAACAAAACTTAAATAATAACACAAAAGATAGCATCTAACTGTCTTTCAACTCTAAATTCCTTAAAATTCAACAGTTCAACAGTTTAAAATTAAAAGTGCTAGACTTTTCAATTAGAGTCAACTCTTCTAGCTCGTTATTTTCCTTAATTGAATTCGAGTTACCCTTGACTGAAGCTAACTCAGCTCGGACCGACCACACATTAATCAACCTCTTTGGGCCCCTCGTGAAAATATGGTATATGGTGCCCATTCCGTATCCAATCTCTTCCACGACGATGTAATCTCGTTTTGAAAGGAGAGAACCAAAGAATTTTCCAAGAAAACCCAACCACATAATTTTTGTAATAAGTAGTAGTATAATGCTTAATTTTAATGAAATAATAATCAAATGTTATAGAAAGAGATGATCATATAACCATGCGTCCGGCAAATTCGCCTTGTACATGTTTTTCTTTGTTTAATGAAATTTTAGTAGGCACTTTGCCTACTGTTAATTTCACAAAAAAATAGAAAATTTTGTGATTATTTTGTCCACGATTGACATGATTGTCTAATAATTTTATTACTAATAAAATCATCTCGATCAATCTTTTGGATAACCTTAGCATCAAAACCGATTTTTTAATTAATAGAAAAATAAATAAAAAATATTTCGAAATATATAGGAGTAGGTTTGTAGAAAAAAATTTAAATATATGAACGGTATCATTCTGTCTAGCTAATTTCGTCATTAATCACGCAAAATCGTTAAAAAAAAATCCTGGATGGAATAGTCCAACCCGTCCAATACTATTCATAATTTTTTTTTTCTTCTTCGTTGTTCTTCTAACCCCCTAAAAAACAATAAACAGTACTAGACGGGATGGAATATTATCCCGTTCAAGAAACATTTTTTTTTTAATTAGCGAGTTTGCGTGGTTAGAGACCCGAAAATTAGCTGGACATAATGGACGGGATAAACCATCCAATTCTTTCATTATTTCAAAATTTCACCAAATCGTACCCCTATTTTCATTTTTATTTATTTATTTTCTATTAATAAAAAATATATCCCTAACATCAAATTCTATGAAATTTGCCCATTTTTGCTCTCTGAATATGTAGTAATAACTGTGCAGCTAATAGTGTGGCGAACCAAATATATATACTGCAGTACAATACCTACAAATGCGTGTGTATGACTGCTACATGAGTTTGTGCAGTACCGGGCCCGCACCAATGCGCGTGTTATAGTTAGTGCACCAATGCGCGTGTGAAAATAATTTGTTTATATTTTTGTAGACATTACATGCATGTACTAATTAAAATTACATTAGAAGAGCTTTACTTATATATAATGAGTGCGGCTATGGTACTTCATAATGAGGGGATCATTTCGTGCATTGAATTTATATCTCTGTTTTTAAAGTTTAAATAGTTGATCTGAACCGCTCACCATTATTATCATATGAAAATATACTTGGAGACTAAATTTTATATTTTTTGAAACTTTTTTTTACTATTTTTTTGGGTAGGTTGAAAATCACTACTTTCGGATGGTCCAGAAATATTAGATCAAGTGATTTTCTAATTGTCCAAAAAAATAGAAAAAAAAGGTTCTAAAATAATATAAAATTTGGTCTCCATGCCAAATATATTTTCATCTCTATATGATAATAATGAACTATTCAGATCGACTATTTGAACTTTAAAAACAAAGATATGAATACAATCCGCACATTGCAAAATACCATAGCCTCACTCTTTAAATACTACTTACTTTTCCAAAAGGATCTTTTACGAATCAAAGCTTGAAGAACATGTACGCAGCTTTCATCTGCAATTGTCTTTAATTAGTTAAAGTAGTGCAGTCAATTCATCACTTTTTTTTGTGCCAAGTAGTGCAGTCAATTCATCACTTGTTGGACGATCAAAAGGAGGTTTCACACTATGAAAAATTCTGCAATTGAAGTCTCTGGTCAAAATGATAAATACTTTATCAATTAAATTCCAAATTTGTAGATGAAATTTTATAACAGTTTGTTGTAATTTTAATGTACATATTGTATTACGCGGGATTCATTAATTACAGTAAAAACACTGCTTTTCTATTAATAATGTAAGGCATCATGAGCAACACATCAAAAGTATATTAAGTTGCAAATTATTTGTGCCTTTATATCATTTGAAATAAAAGTATATATAATTTCTGATGAAGTACCATTTATATATATATGACTATTACCACATATATATAGAATTTTATTTATAAAAGCATTCGACTTTAATTTATTCCTTCCGCTCCACAAAAAAACTCATCAAAGATTAAATAATTATAACTGTCGGATTAGTGCTTTTTATTAACATTTGTATTATCGAAATAAATATTGTACAACATTGCACTGGATTATTAGTAAGCATAAGGCTCGCCTCCAGTCAAATTTAATCTTATAAAAAATTGGATGCATGGCTACATGATTTAACAAAAATATACGTACGTATCCCGAATTGTTGTGTCGTATAGTACTGTCTTAATTAGTCCCTCAAATAGTTGACGTATCCTTGTGTCTTAGTACCTTGCATATTTAATCTCAGGATATCATCGCACCAACAACACCTAGCTACTTGTATAAGTACGTGCAGCTGGAAGACTTAAGTGAACCATTGAGAGCTTCTCACATTAACTAAAGATGCACTATTCCTCACTCGATCAATTTCCTCCTCCTCCTCTTATTCATTCAAGCCTTCTGGGCAAATTGTTGTATTAAGCATGAGAGAGATGCACTGCTTGAATTCAAAGCTGGTGTCAATGATACGAGCAGTCGTTTGGCTTCATGGAGTGGCGAAAAATGCTGCAACTGGGCAGGGATCCGTTGCGACAATCAAACAGGTCATGTTGTCAAACTAAACCTTCGAAATACCAACTATATGGACATCGATGGATATTATTCCATTGATAATCGGATCTACCATAGTTTGGTAGGCAAGATTAGCCCATCTTTGATATTTCTTAGTGATCTGAAATACTTGGATCTCAGCTTTAATAATTTTAATGGGAGTAAATTTCCAAAATCTATTGGAGCATTTAGAAACTTAAAGTATCTCAACTTGTCTAATACGGGCTTATCAGGAATGATACCTCCTCAGCTTGGGAACCTTTCTAGATTAATGTACTTTGATGTTAGCAATAGCTACTACCTATTTGATAGTTTTATGTTGAAGACCGATACATGGTGGTTACCAAATCTGAGGTATCTAAAGCATATGGATATGTCAGGAGTTGATTTTAAACATTCAAATGATTGGGTCGAAAATTTGAACAAACTATCATCACTTGAAGTATTAGTTTTGTCCGAAAACAATCTAACCCATATTCCACAATCAATCCCTTTTGTGAACTTCACCTCCCTCAGAGTGCTTCATCTTTATTATCAAAACTTCAATACCACCATACCCAATTGGGTGGGGAATCTAACTTCTCTGAACAAACTTGAACTAAGTGATAATTCACTTGTTGGCATGGTACCACCACTACGTAGTCTAACCAAATTAACCGACTTATCTTTAAGGGGCAACAATATAGAAGGAGATATTAGGGAGTTATTATTGGGCAAGTTGTCCAATTACACATTGGGGAATCTGGAGTATTTAGATCTTTCATCAACTAACTTATCCGGAACTTTGACAGGGTGGATAGCGGATATGACAAGTGTAACTCATCTTGTGCTTTTCAATAATAACCTAAGTGGTACAATACCAATTGATATTGGAAATTTAACAAATCTTGTCTATTTTGATCTTGGTTGGAACTCCTTCACAGGACTACTATTAGAAGCTCATCTAACTAGTTTGTTAAACCTAAAAGTTTTATACCTCGACGAAAACAACATAACTATTTTAGTTGATAGTGATTGGACCCCTTCTTGCCAACTGAATACTATCTGGTTGAGTTCATGCAAACTAGGGCCAAAATTTCCCTCTTGGCTCCAAAGTCAGGTAGAAATTGAGGATCTATCCCTGATGGACACTGGAATTGATGATAATATACCCGATTGGTTCTGGAGCTTATCTTCACTTAGCTACCTTGATTTGTCAACAAACTTACTTAGAGGGAAGTTACCAGCCAGCTTGGTACACATGACCAAACTCGTGTCTATAAATTTGAATAATAATCGGCTTGAGGGCAAAATTCCATTTCTTCCTACAAGTTTGAAGTACCTATATCTTTCCAATAACTCATTGTCGGGACAACTACGTAAAAACCGTAAGTCACCATATAAGAATAAATTGATCGTCTTGAACAATAACACTGTTGAAACTGTAGAGTTGTTTCCTTGCAGATTAACTAGTTTGTATTATCTTGATCTCTCGAGTAATAGTTTATCAGGGCAGCTTCCTCCTTGCTGGTCTAACATCAGTGGCGTAGTAAATCTTGCAAATAATAGGCTCTCTGGAGTTGTGCCCAGTTCTTTGAGTTGTTCAGTCACACTAAGTGTGCTTCAGCTTGCAAATAATATTTTAATCGGAGAGTTTCCATTTGATTTGCAATTTTGCAGTGGATTACAACTGCTTGATCTTGGAGAAAATAATTTTCAAGGGACAATACCAGATTGGGTAGGAGAAAGCTTTCAGCAGTTGCAAATTCTAAGGTTGCGGTCCAATTTATTTTCTGGTAATATCCCATCAAAATTGACACAACTCAATAATCTACTATTCTTAGATCTTTCCAATAACTACCTTACTGGCCCACTCCCAAGAGGTTTGGATAATTTTACTTCGATGAGTCAATTGTTCTCATTGACAATTTCTTCTTATCATACGATTGTAATTGTAATTACCAAAGGGTTGATCCTTGAGTATGATTCTCAAGACTTTTTATTTTTGAAGAGTATGGATTTGTCAAACAATAATCTAACAGGTGAAATACCTAAGGAGATAGTTGTTCTTGCAGGTTTATTTAATCTAAACTTGTCCCACAATCAGTTAATAGGAAACATTCCACTTGAAATTGGAAATATGACATCTCTAGAGTCACTCGATTTCCACAAGAATAAACTATCAGGGACTATCCCACAAAGCATATCCACTATATACTCTTTGGCGGTGCTTAATTTTTCTTATAATAATCTATCTGGGAGCATTCCAAATGGGCATCAGTTGCAGACGCTTAATGACCCATCAATCTACAGTGGCAATCCATACCTATGTGGACCCCCACTAGAGACGAGTTGTGACAGCAGTGTGAGACTTCCTCAGAGTGATGGTAACAACGATACCAATGATAGGGACAAGTGGTTGTATTTGTTCATCGAGTTTGGGTTTGTGGCGGGATTTCTACTGGTGTTTTTCATTCTACTATTCAAAGTAAAGTGGAGGTATACTTATTTCCAGATGGTCGATAGTATGCTTGAGAGGGTATATGTTATGGGTGTTATAATACGAAGACAAAAGAATTGGGTCGTAGCTCATTATAATTGTTTGTGGCGGAATTCATCTCCAAATCACCGTTGTACTCTACAATTGATTAAAAATCAAACCGTGAGTTGAAGGGTCTCATTTCTGAAGCTGCTCTTTTATCTGTTAAAAAGGAAGGCTCATCTTCAAGTTCTTTTCTTGAGTTTTTTTCACTTCTTTAACTCATCAAAATACACTTGATAATCTCATAGATTAGTGTATGAAATTGTGAGAGAGTGTGTGATAGAATGTTATTGGCATGATAATCTTCTTATATTGTAGAACTCTTTGTTATAGTGATTTTGCACCGTGCTCCCGTGGTTTTCTCCCGAAAGGGTTTCCACGTAAAATCTTGTGTCTCTATTTTATTTATGTGCTTGATTGTTTGTTGTTGTTGGTTTCATTTTGGCTTGATAAACTCATCCGGTACGATATTTTCCGATATAAATCATTTAAATTTGTCTCAAAGCATATACTAGGAACTATCTAATTCTGTATTTCATAATGTGCATTTTATATAAAACTTATTTAGGCTTGTTTAGTTTACTGCAACTAATACCAATTCCAAGCAACTTTTTTTTTTTGTGAAAGTCACTTCCAATTTCTGGCGGTGGCTGAAGGGAGGAGTGCATGGGAGGGTAATGACAGGAAAGGAAAACAAAAGAAGAAAAGAATAAAAAAAAAAAGTGGTAGAGAGAGGTTGAAGATGGGGTTACTAAACCAAACCAAATTTGGAAACAGTTTGCTGGTTTGGTTTCCTGCCATTATAAGCTGGTATTCATTGGTTCGGATCGGTCAAAACAGAAATAATTTAAATATTGTTTGACGATATATTAAGATTCCTTACTTTTCATTGAAATTCCAAATGATTTGAAGTATGATGAAATATATGTGTGAAATGTTATCATCTTTAATAGACATGATATGTGAACAATATAAATCATGCTTATAATGTTAGATTTCAAATTTAAAAAGTACTTTTAAAGAATGTTATCATCTTTAATAGAAATGACTAGTGAGGGCATCTAATTATATTGTCATCTTTATTTAAATTAACACAAATTTGACGTATTGTCGATCCCAAAACCTGATCAAGCTTATGAATAAATACTAATTGGAATAAATTTTTATATAAGAAATATGAGACATAATTCAGCAAAACTTCTGCAGCTTGAAAATATATAATGTCATAATTAGAAATGTTTTTGTTTTTGTCAATTTATGTACATATAATATATGCGGAGATGATTTTGGCTTCTAGAGTTATACATATAATGATAGGTTGTTGTGTTATTTTCTCTATCTTGATTGTTCTATAAGTGCTTCAGTTTGGAGGTTTAAGTTCAGTGAATGGAACACAATCATGTGGATTAAGTTTAAGCAAAGGGTGGGATGATAAAGCATACTTGTTTCTGTGCATTATAGTGAAAGTGAGGGCTTTGAGCCAAGTGGTTCCCGTTTTGACAAAACTTGCCACGATTAATTACATCACTGGGGCAAGCCTGGAAAGCCTGCTCCATCGCCATAATGCCCGGAAGAAACTGCTCAAATTGCCAATAACCTTTGTATTTCCGCATGGGATTTATGAGCCATCCTTCTTCTTTTGGGAGTGTAAGAATTAGCTCTTTGTATTTGATATCTACAATTCTTCAATACTCGGAAGGTCCTGTAGGGGTCGACGAGACCTCAGTATTATTGAGTCGTCTCTTTCTTCATGCTTAGGAGGATTGCAATTGGATGTGATGGTGGAATTAGTGGTAAGTGAAGGATTGCTCATGGTAATATTGGAAGCTATTTTTTTTTAGGTTTTAGTTCGTTTCCAATGGATTGGCCTAAAATAGGAAGTACGTAGTATATATAGTACCAAACCAATCATGCAATTATATAAAAAACGTTATCTAACTACTACATGTACATTAAGTAATAATAATTCAATTATTGTGAGGTTTGGGCACTTCCTGTCTTCTTTTTTATGAGAATAATATAATAAACACATATGCAATTATTAGGTTGTGTAAGCTGTCTCAGAAAAGCATATTGTATATGTGTCTAATGAAGCCACTAATATCATACAGAACGAATTAAACCGTTTTTTTTTTTTTTTTTTTTAACTTTTCAAACAAAAAAAAAATTTAACTCTGTACCACCCAAAAAAAAAAAACCTCGAAGCAATCAACAAAGCCATTATGTGGTTGCCTATTTCGACATTATTGTGGATAAAAAAAAAAGGCCATAACCATTAGTAGTTGTAGATTAAAAAAAAAATTAACATCCCATATATGAAATGAAAAGCAAATTTGACAATTTATTAAATGAATCAACACATTAATTTCCACATTGCAACAATTTAATTTAATTTTAAACAAATACCCTTTAAAATAATGATAACAATCTAAATTGTTGACATTTATTTTGGACATTATATTAATTTTGACAACTAATTATTTGAATAAAAATAAATTAGTTTTGAGGCCAAAGAAATCCAACAAAAAGGGCAAATGAAATATCAAACTTTAGGTGGACGTAGTTATTGATATGACATGTATTCCAGATAATTTGCAAAGAGATCTACACGAATTAGTTGAAATTTAGTTGAAATTTTTTATTTTCGACAATTAGTTATTTTTTGTCATGATTGCACCGACAACCTCTCTCTGCAGCTTACTTACGGAAAATGAACCTTTCTTTGTCCATCATTGGAAGTATAATGTTAACAGAATAACCTTATAATGTGACAAAATGAATAAAATAGGCAAGCCAGCAAATGCATCATTGGAAGTATAATGAATAAAATATACATGCCAGCATTAGGTTTGGTTACTTTATTTGACAAGTTGCTAGTGTATTTGGTTCGGTGAAGTTATTTTATTTAGCAAGTTGCTAGTGTATTTGGGTTCGGTTGGCTTCCGAAAAATATCAATCAAGTTCATATAAATTAAAAGTAATAAAATATGATATCCTACCAGCAGTAGGTTTGGTTATTTAGCAAGTTGCTATGTATTTGGGGTCGGTGAAGTTGGCTTCAGAATAATATCAATCAAATTCATATAAAGTAAAAAATAATTAAAACGGATATCTGACAAATCTCACCTACTTCAATATGTATCCGCACAATCCCTTACAGCTCACCTTTCAGGGCCTCTCTGAGACTGCAATCACCTTTTATGGTCTATCTGACAAATTCAAAGTATTTTCTGGCGACTGTATCTTCAGTAATATTGATACGCTCAAAAGTAATATTTTTCTGTCGATGTACTCTCGCGAATAGTCACTTTTTACCTTCACAGATAGTGGTCTATTTTTTCTTGGAATGACATTAAACAGTATGTTTCCATTTGCGTAAATCAGTTAATGCAATGATATTAAACTCAACAAAGATAATATATAAATGTTTAGGAGCAGCAAATAAGCCGTGACAACAAGAACTGCTGCAGAAGAAAGGAACTTTTTCAATAACCTATGGCTACACCTTTTGGGCCAACGATTAAATAATCAACGGACCTCATGACTATTTCGGCCATTGATTGCCAGAAAAGTGAAAGAGGCGACTTCTATTTTGTTACCGGACTTCAATTGGTGGCCCAAAATTGATTGTTAATATCAGCCCATTACATCTTTACCCATCTCCTTCTTTGATTATTATTTTTTGTGTTTTTCGTTGCTGCCTCTGTAACAAAAAGGGGATTTGGGGAAAAAGGTTGCTGTAAGCTCTCTGTAAGAAAAACAACGATTTTATCTCTAGTAAAATTTCAAGGCTGCTGCCGCCCGTGGTTTTTTACCCTATTTCCAAAAGGGGTTTTCCACGTTAAAAACTTGGTGTTCAATTTTCTCTTCTCGTTGTTTGATTTGCGTTACAATTGGTATCAGAGCAAGGTTTCTCACTCTATCTTCTCTCCGTCTCGCATGTGACAGCGACAGCATCTCCGCTGTTTTGGGTGTAAGAGCCGCGATTGCTCAAGTTCCGCTACCGCTGCCTCTAGGGTTTTCAGATCGCCGCTGCTGTGAATCGCGTGCGCGTCTGCATCAGGATTGGTGGAGAGCGAAGGATTTGCCGTGATAGGACCAGAGCCAAGGTTAGGTCATGGCATCGTCATCAAGAATTGATATAGCTCCGCTCACTTCGACAACCAAGTTCAATCTGTGGCAGGTAAAGATGGAGTCAATCTTGATTTCCCTAGATCTTGAGGAAGCCATCCTCGGGGTGGACAAGATAACAGGCACTAATGATGTTGAGAAGAAGAAAAAGGATGCAAAAGCCCTTGCTCAAGTTCGGTTGCACCTCTCGAACGAGATCCTACAGCAAGTTATCAAGGAGAAAACCACAAAGACCCTATGGGAAAAACTCGAGTCCCTGCTCATGACAAAGACACCCGCTACGCGGCTGTATGCAAAGGCTCGACTTTACTCTCACAGAATGGAAGGTAAATCCTTGAAAACCTATTTAGAGGAATTTCGTGAGATTATTAATGATCTTGAAAATCTTGGTGTTAAAACCGATGATGAGGATTTAGCAATGTTGCTTTTGTACCATTTACCTTCTAAGTACACCCATTTTCGTGACACCCTGCTATATGGAAAACAAACTATTACCTTAGATGAGGTTATGACTAGCCTTCTATCGAAAGATAAGATGGACTCATCTCAAAAGGAAAATAGTGGGGAAGGATTATATACACGGGGAAGGTCAATTGAAAGGGGCAAAATTGACAATTCAAGGCCTAGATCTAAATCTCAACACAAAAATCTGATTTGCAACTATTGCAAGAAAAAGGGGCATATTAAGAAAAATTGCTTTAAGTTGCAAAACAAATTGAAATTTGGTGGTGTAAACCCAAAAGAAGATGATTCAGGAAATGCCAATATAGCTACTGACCAAAGTGATTTCGTTTTGTTTGCTGAGGAAAACTCTGCGGCCCTTCTGGTTGCCAAAGGCTTGGAGGAAAGAAGGGAAGAATGGACCATAGACTCAGCTTGTTCCTTTCACATTACACCGCACAAACACTGGTTCAACCTCTACAACCCGGTGTCTGAAGGGGTAGTGTTTATGGGAAATGAGAACTCTTGCAAAATAGAAGGCATTGGTACAGTTCAGATTCGGACTAGAGATGGCTTGATTCGGACTCTTTCTGACGTCCGTTACATTCCTGACATGAAGAGAAATCTGATTTCTTTGAGAGCCCTAGAAGACAAGGGCTGTTCTTTCTCGGGCAAGGGTGGTGTCTTGAAGATCTCTCACGGGCAGCTAGTCATGTTGAAAGGGATAAGAAAAGGTAATCTTTACATACTTGAGGGTGACACGGTAGTGGGACACGCAACGGTTGCAGAGACAACCGATGATACGAAATTGTGGCACATGCGTCTCGGTCACATGAGTGATCGGGGTCTAATCGAGTTAAGCAACCGAGGTTTCTTTGGAAAGTGCAAAATATCCAAAGTGGGCTTTTGTGATCACTGCTTATTCGGCAAGCAGAAGCGTGTCACTTTCATCACTCCAGCCATGCATGTCACCGAAGGTATTCTTGACTACATCCATGCTGATGTTTGGGGCCCGTCTCATGAAGCATCTCTTAGTGGAGCCCGATACATGGTCACTTTCATCGATGACTACTCTAGAAAGGTATGGGTTTATTTTCTAAAACATAAATATGAGGCTTTTGATGCTTTTAAATCATGGAAGGTTATGATAGAAAAGCAAAAAGAAAGGGAGATAAAGAAATTGAGAACTGACAACGGTTTAGAGTTTTGTTCTGGTGCATTTAACCAATTCTGCAAAGAAGAGGGTATTGTGAGGCACCTGACGGTCCCTGGAACTCCACAACAAAACGGTGTGGCAGAACGGATGAATCGTACACTTTTGGAAAAGGCAAGATGTATGCTCTCAAATTCAGGCTTGGGGAAGCAATTTTGGGCTGAAGCCATTAATACGGCTTGCCTCATTACAAACCGATCACCTCACTCGTCTTTGAATATGAAAACACCGGAGGAGAGGTGGTCGGGAAACGCTGCTGATTACAACAGTTTGAAGATTTTTGGTTGCCCAGCATATGCACACGTAAGTGATGGGAAACTCGATCCAAGGTCAGTGAAATGTATTTTTCTTGGTTATTCTCCCGGTGTCAAAGGTTATAGATTATGGAACCCACATACTTCTAAGATAATTGTCTCTAGAAATGTGATATTTGATGAAAGTTCTCTTGTTAATAGAGGGCAAGATATTGCAGCAAATGCAGGTCCAAATGATGCTTTTATTGCGCCAGATGATAATCAGCTTGCTGCCTCAGAACCTTCTCAGGTGGAGCTTCAATTAGTGCCGTTTTCAGCTGGAACCGAATCGAACCAGCAGCAAAATCAGCAACAGCAGCAGCCCCGTAACGTTTCTGATGAAAATCAGCAACCCAACCAGCTACTGTCTGGTTCTGATATGGGACAGCAGCTGCTGTCCAGTTCTGTAGCAGCAGCAGGTGTGTCTGACACAGCAGCAAAACGGGTCAGTTCAGCTCAAGTTCCATCCGCTACCGGTGCACCAGTCCAAACAGTTGTTGCTACACGCCCTAGAAGGAACATACATGCACCCAAGAGGCTGATAGAGGAGTCAAATTTTGTCGGTTTCGCCCTAGCTGCAGCGTCTGAAATCGATAATGGAACTGATCCGCAAAGTTACCATCAAGCTGTAAGTTGTTCTGATTCAGAAAAATGGTTAGTTGCTATGCAAGAAGAAATGCAAGCTTTACAGGAGAATAACACATGGAAACTGACAAAGCTTCCTCCCGGTAAGCTGGCCATCAAGTGCAAGTGGGTGTATAAGAAGAAGGAGGGTATTCCTGCTATTGAAGATCCTCGCTACAAGGCCCGTTTGGTAGCAAAAGGGTTCAGCCAAATTCCAGGTATAGATTTTACTGACATTTTTTCTCCTGTTGTGAAACAGACTTCTATTAGGTTGATTCTTGGTATGGTTGCTCAAAATGATCTGGAGTTGGAGCAACTTGATGTAAAAACAGCTTTCCTACACGGGGATTTAGATGAAGAAATCTACATGGAGCAACCAGAGGGGTATTTCATTGACGGTAAAAGGGACTATGTATGCAAGTTACAGAAATCTCTTTACGGTCTCAAACAGTCTCCACGTCAATGGTATAAGAGGTTTGATCAATTTATCACAAGTATTGGTTTTGAAAGAAGTAATTTTGATGCTTGTGTTTACATTAAAAGGTGTGGTCACTCCTTTATGTATTTGTTACTTTATGTAGATGACATGCTTATTGCAGCTAAAAACATGTCTGACATTGCCAAGTTAAAGGTGAAACTGAAAACAGAATTCCAGATGAAAGACCTTGGAGCAGCAAAGAAAATTCTTGGCATGGAAATCTCAAGAGACAGAAAGGAAAACAAGTTATATCTCTCTCAGGAAGGTTACATTCTTAAGGTCCTAGAGAGGTTCAGCATGAGTAAGGCGAAGTCTGTTACTATTCCTTTAGGTGCACACTTCAAGTTGTCAAGACAAATGTCACCGCTTTCAGAAAAAAAAGTTGATGAAATGGCAAATGTGCCATATGCCAGTGCAGTTGGCTCACTCATGTACGCAATGGTATGCACCCGTCCTGATCTAGCTCATGCCATTAGTGTAGTTAGCCGCTTCATGGCCAATCTTGGAAAGGAACATTGGCAAGCGGTTAAATGGATACTTCGATACTTGAAAGGTACAACTTTCAAACAGCTTGAATTTTCTAACTCTTTGACTGGTTTAGTCGGCTATGTAGATTCAGATTATGCCGGTTGCCTCGATAGTCGGCGATCTACTTCAGGTTATGTCTTCACCTTTGGTGGTTGTGCCGTGAGTTGGCGCTCTCGGCTTCAAGATTGTGTTGCTCTCTCCACCGCTGAAGCAGAATACATGGCCATTACTGATGCCGTTAAGGAAGCTATTTGGCTTCGGAATCTCTACGGTGAACTAACTCAAGATGTGCAGAAATTGAACATTTTGTGTGACAGCCAGAGTGCTATCTATCTCACAAAAGATGGCATGTTCCATGAGCGTACGAAACACATCGATGTAAGGTACCATAAAGTTCAGGAAGTTATTGCAGAAGGCGATATTATTGTGAAGAAGGTCGACACGACAAACAATGCAGCAGACATGTTGACAAAAGTACTTCCCAGTACCAAGTTCGAGCATTGCTTGGACTTGGTGAAGGTAACTCACTAAGACAGGCTGTCTGGCGGCAGCAAGCATCATCAGACCCGATATGTATCAGGTACAACAGCAACTTCACAGCAACAAACTTCTCTAATTATGCCAGTATATCAGTCGAGGTGGAGATTGAAAGAGGCGACTTCTATTTTGTTACTGGACTTCAATTGGTGGCCCAAAATTGATTGTTAATATCAGCCCATTACATCTTTACCCATCTCCTTCTTTGATTATTATTTTTTGTGTTTTTCGTTGCTGCCTCTGTAACAAAAAGGGGATTTGGGGAAAAAGGTTGCTGTAAGCTCTCTGTAAGAAAAACAACGATTTTATCTCTAGTAAAATTTCAAGGCTGCTGCCGCCCGTGGTTTTTTACCCTATTTCCAAAAGGGGTTTTCCACGTTAAAAACTTGGTGTTCAATTTTCTCTTCTCGTTGTTTGATTTGCATTACAAAAAGAAAGGAACTTTTCCACGTTAAAAACTTGGTGTTCAATTTTCTCTTCTCGTTGTTTGATTTGCATTACAAAAAGAAATGAACTTTTCCACAAGGAGGGTTCAAATGCCTCCATGTTTTTGTGCCTCCATCATGCCTCCATCTTTCTCCATTCTTTTCAAAGTTCAAATAGACGATCCGAACCGCTCAACCTAACCTCCATACTAACATATGTTTGGAGACCAAATTTTATATTTTTAGGAATTTTTTTACTATTTTTTTAGATAGGTACAAAAATACTGTTTTTAGATGGTTCAGATTTACTGATTTTGTACCTATCTAAAAAAATAGTTAAAAAATTCCTGAAAATATAAAATTTGGTCTCCAAACATATTTTAGTATGGAGGTTAGGTTGAGCGGTTCGGATCGACTGTTTGAACTTTGAAAATGATAGAGAGAGATGGAGGCATGATGAAGACACAAAAACATGGAGGCATTTCAACCCTCCTCCTTTTCCAATAGGCCGAAATGGACGTACGTACAACACATCAAATTAAATTGGATATGATAACGTACTTTTGTTTGATTACTTGTTTGGACTACCATTAATAAAGTCGATCATATTAATATACTATTGTTGAATTAGAAAGAACAAATGAAGAGGTGCATTCATGATTCTTTATGTGTAAAATTCTATAAACAAATTTGATGGAAGGAAAAATTATCGGATAATCAATGAAAGATTTGAAAAGTCTGAATGTCAAAGGATTCAAAGGGATGGCCATAATCATTGTCTTAGTATACATAAACTTGAAACTTCTAATCTATTATTCAATTAGAGAGTAAAAAACAAATTTCTTTTATATGATGCAGTTACATTATATAAAGGGTAGATTAACTTGTGGGTAGCAAGCAGCCACCTACGGTTGGTAGCTGACTGGTGTATCAAGCATGGATCACTGCTTGTAGAAGTGTAGCCAGGAACTAGTTCAGGGATAGCATAAAAAAATGAATTATAGGTAGCCAAAAATTGAATATTAAAGTAGGTAAAAGCT
This sequence comes from Carex rostrata, assembly GCA_964058875.1. Taxonomy (NCBI): domain Eukaryota; kingdom Viridiplantae; phylum Streptophyta; class Magnoliopsida; order Poales; family Cyperaceae; genus Carex; species Carex rostrata. The sequence continues at coordinate 793,852 of CAXKVT010000080.1, forward strand.
CACATACATATGGGTCTAGGCTTAATTTTCAAATATCCAATTGAAGGTGTTTAATTGGAGCAATCTAGTAGTATCTCCAATTGGCAAGATAATATGACATTTACAACCCTAATACAACACTCCAATTGAATGTGCTTGAAGCACTCTAGTAGTGCCTCTAGATGGCAAAATAATTGAGCATTTACAACCCTAATACAACACTCCACTTGATGGTATTTGGATCACTCTAGTAGTGTCTCCAGATGGCAAGCTATTTGGGTATTTACAACCCTAATACAACACTCCAATTGAAGGTGTTCGGAGCACTCTAGTAGTGTCTCCAGATGGCAAGCTAATAGGGCATTTACAACACTAATATAACACTTCAATTGATGGTATTTTGGAGTACTCTAGTGGTATCTCTATATGACAAGATAATAGGGCATTTACAACCCTAATAAAACACTCCAATTGAATGTGTTTGGAGCACTCCAGCAGTTTCTCCAGATGGTAAGATAATAGGGCATTTACAATCTTAATTAAACACACCAACTCAAGGTGTATTAGGAGCACTCTAGTAGTGACTCCATATGGCAAGATAATAGGGCATTTACAACCTCAATACAACACTCAAATTAAATGTGTTTGGAGCACTATAGTAATGTATCTATATGGCAAGATAATATGGTATTTACAACCCTAATACAACACTCCAATGGAAGGTGTTTGGAGCACTCCAATAATATCTCCAGATTGCAAGATAATAGGGCATTTACAATTCTAATACAATACTCCAATTAATGGTGTTTGGAGCACTCAAGTAGCGTCTCTATATGGCAAGGTAATAGGGTATTTACAACCCTAATACAACATTCCAATTGAATGTGTTCGGAGCATTCTAGTGGTGTCCCTATATGACAAGATAATAGGATATTTACAACCCTAATACAATACTCCAATTGAAGGTGTTTGTAGAATTCTAGTAATGTCTCTAGATGGCAAGATAATAGGGTATTTACAACCCTACTAAAACACTCAAATTGATTGTGTTTGGAGCACTATAGTCGTGATTCCAGATGGCAAATAGGGCATTTACAACCCTAATACAACACTCCAATTGAATGTGTTTGAAGCACTCTAGTAGTGTCTTTATATGACAAGATAATAAGACATTTACAACCCTAATACAAGACTCCAATTGAAAGTATTTGAAGAACTCTAGTATTTTCTACAGATGACAAGATAATAGAGCATTTACAACCCTATTACAACACTCCAATTGAATATATTTGGAGCACTCTAGTAGTGTTCCTATACGACAAGATAATAGGGCCTTTACAACCCTAATACAACACTACAGTTGAAGGTGTTTAGAGCACTCTAGTAGTGTCTCCAATTGGCAAAATAATAGGGCATGTACAACTCTAATACAACACTCCAGCTAAAGATGTTTGGAGCACTCTAGTAGTATCCCCAGATGGAAAGATAATATGGCATTTACAACCCTAATGCAACACTCTAATTGAAGGTATTTGGAGCACTCTAGTAGTGTCTCTATATGGCAAGATAATAGGGCATTTACAACCCTAATACAACACTCCAATTGAAGGTGTTTGGAGCACTCTAGTAGCGTCTCTATATAGCAAGATAATAGGGCGTTTATAACCCTAATACAACACTCCAATTGAAGGTGCTTGCAACACTTTAGTAGTGTCTCTAGGTGGCAAGATAATTGGGAATTTACAACCCTAATACAACATTCCAATTTATGGTGTTTGGAGCACTCTAGTAATGTCTCTATATGGCAAGATAATAGGGCATTTACAACCCTAATACGACACTCCAATTGAAGGTGTTTGGACCACTCTAGTAGTGTCTCCAATTGGCACGATAATAGGGCATTTACAACCCTAATACAACACTCCAATTAAAGGTGTTTGGAGCACTTTAGTAGTGTCCCTATATGGAAAGATAATAGGGCATTTATAACCCTAATACAACAGTCCCATTTTATGTGTTTGGATCACTCTAGTAGTGTCCCTATATGGTAAGATAATAGAGAATTTATAACCCTAATACAACACTCCAATTGAAGGTGTTTGAAGTACTCTAGTACCGTTGTACCCTAAAATGGTGCTAAATAAACAAATGGAAAATTAGCAATATTACAGCCTCAGGTCCCTGGAAATTTACAAATAGGTCCCTGGAAGTATAAAAATTTCACAGACAAGCCCTTTTCAGCCATAATTTCTTCGTTTCAAATTCAAATCGACTCAAATCAGTTCCAAATAAACCTAAATCCAATTTTCTACAATTCTAAGTAGTAATTGAACATGTTTAAGCTTCAGTCATAACCTGAAATGCCCAAAATACTCTCTTTTGACATATTTTTGTAAATGAAATATAAAAGAGTTAGGCTAATATGACATTGGTGTTATTTGAAACTAAATAACACCACATCTTAAACCCTTAGATCTGCTTTAAGATTCGTACAAAATAAAGTGCTTGAACAGTAAAAGCGGATATTATGAATCTTAAAGCAGGTCTAAGGGTTTAAGATGTGGTGTTATTTAGTTTCAAATAACACCAATGTCATATTAGCCTAACTCAATATAAAAATGATATTTAAACATGTCTTTCCAAGTTTAAATCATATAAATGTATATGCACATGCACATAGGACCAAGATAAGTGTCTGAATCATGTCCAAACATATCGATAACCTTTTAAATGACCAAATGAATCTTACATGAACCCTCTTTAGCCCTAATTACCCAGTTTACATCAAAATAGGCGTAAATCCTAGAATGAACGAGGTATTCAGCACTGACCTGAAAGGTCATCTAACGTAATTAACGACGGGGGGCTTATGCCCGTAGCGAGTTAAACATCCCCACAACCAATAAAACCCCGACAGGCAGATTATGAATTGTAGGCCCGTCATAAGGGTGAACCAGAAGGAAAGCCGACAGAAATACCGGGACATTTGTTACCCATTGCACTGAAAGAGATCAGCTCTTAGCCACCAACAAGTAGCGTCTCCAGATGGTAAGATACTATAGCATTTCAAACCATAATACAACACTCCAATTGATGGTATTTGGAGCACTCTAGTGGTGTCCCTATATGGCAAGATAATAGGGCATTTACAACCCTAATACAACACTCCAATTGAAACTGTTTAGAGCACTATAGTAGTGTTTCTAATTAGCAAGATAATAGGGCATTTACAACCCTAATACAACACACCAATTGATGATATTTCGAACACTCCAGTAGTGTCCCTATATGGCAAGATAATAGGGCATTTATAACCCTAATAAAACACACCAATTGAAAGTGTTTGGAGCACACAAGTAGTTTCTCTAGATAGCAAGATAATAAGACATTTACAACCCTAATACAACACTCTAATTGAAGCTGTTTAGAGCACTCTAGTAGTGACTCAGTATGGCAAGATAAAAGGGCATCTAGAACACTACTACAACACTCTAATTGAATGTGTTTGCAACACTCTAGTTGCAACCCTATATGGCAAGATAATAGGGCATTTACAACCCTAATACAATACTCCAATTGAAGGTGTTTGGAGCAATCTATTAGTGGATCAAATTGGCAACATAACAGGGCATTTATACTTCTAATAGAACACTCCAATTAAAGGTGTTTGGAGCACTCTAGTAGTGTTTCTAGATGGCAAGATAATTGGACATTTACTACCCTAATACAACACTTCAATTGAAGTTGTCTCGAGCACACAAGTAGTGACTCCAGATGGCAAGATAATAGGGCATTTACAACCCTAATACAACACTCGAATTGATGGTATTTGGAACACTCAAGTAGTGTATCTATATGGCAAGATAATCGGGCAATGACAACCCAAATACAACACTCCAATTATAGGTAGTGTACCTATATGGCAAGATAATCGGGCAATGACAACTCAAATACAACACTCCAATATGGCATTTACAACCCTAATACAACAATCCAATTGAAGGTCCTCGAAGCACACTAGTAGTGTCTCCAGATGGCAAGATAATAGGGCATTTATAACCCTGATACAACAATTCAACTGTTGGTATTCTTGAGCAATCTATTAGTGTCTCTCTATGGAAAGATAATAGAGCATTTACAACCCCAATACAACACTCAAATTGAAGGTGTTTGAAGCACTTTTTTAGTGTCTCATATTCGCAAGATAATAGAGCATTTACAACCCTAATACAACACTCCAATTGATGTTGTTTGGAGTAATCGAGTTGTGTCCCTATAGGGCAAGATAAAATGGCATTTATGAACCTAATACAACACTCAATTTGAAGTTGTTTGAAGCACTCCAGTAGTGTCTTCAAATGGGAAGATAAAATGTCATTTACAACCCAAATACAACACTCCAATTGATTTTATTTGACGCACTCTAGTAGTGTCTCTCTATTTGGCAAGATAATAGGGTATTTACAACCCTAATACAACAGTCCAATTGAAGGTGTTTGGAGCATTCTAGTAGTGTCTCCTATTGGCAAGATAATAGAGCATTTACAACCCTAATACAATACTTCAATTTATAGTGTTTGGAAAACACAAGTAGTATCTCCAGATGGCAAGATAATATGACATTTACAACTTTAACACAACACACCAATTGATGATATTTGGAGCACTCTTGTATTGTACCCAAATGTCAAGATAATAAGGCATTTAAAACCCCAACACAACACTCCAATTGATGGTATTTGAAACACTTTAGCATTTCAAACCCTAAACCCTAAAACCCTAAACCCTAAACCCTAAACCATAAACCCTAAACCCTAAAACCCTAAACCCTAAAACCCTAAAACCCTAAACCCTAAACCCTAAACCCTAAACCCTAAACCCTAAAATCCTAAACCCTAAAACCCTAAAACCTAAAACCCTAAAACCCTAAACCCTAAATCCTAAAACCCTAAATCCCTAAACTCTAAAACCCTAAAACCCTCAACCCTAAACCCTAAACCCCTAAAACCCTAAAACCCTAAAATCCTAAATCCTAAACCCAAAAACCCAAAATCCCAAACCCTAAAACCCTAAATCCCAAACCCTAAAACCCTAAACCCCAAACCCTAAACCAGAAACCCTAAACCCAAAACCCAAAACCCAAAACTCAAAACCCAAAACCCTAAACCAGAAACCCGAAACCCGAAACCCTAAACCCTAAACCCTAAAACCATAAAACCCTAAAATCTAAACCCTAAAACCCTAAAACCTAAACCCTAAACCTCTAACACCCAAACCCTAAAACCCTAAACCCCAAACCCTAAACCCTAAACCCTAAAACCCTAAAAACCCTAAAACCCTAAACCCAAAACCCAAAACCCAAAACCCAAAACCCAAAAACCTAAACCCTAAACCCTACACCAGAAACCCTAAACCCTAAAACACTAAATCCCAAACCCTAAACCCAAAACCAGAAACCCTAAACCCAAAACCCAAAACCCAAAACCCAAAACCCTAAACCCTAAACCCTAAACCCTAAACCCTAAACCCTAAAACCCTAAACCCTAAAACCCTAAAACCCTAAACCCTAAACCCTAAACCCTAAACCCTAAAATCCTAAACCCTAAAACCCTAAAACCTAAAACCCTAAAACCCTAAAACCCTAAACCCTAAATCCTAAAACCCTAAATCCCTAAACTCTAAAACCCTAAAACCCTCAACCCTAAACCCTAAACCCCTAAAACCCTAAAACCCTAAAATCCTAAATCCTAAACCCAAAAACCCTAAATCCCAAACCCTAAAACCCTAAATCCCAAACCCTAAAACCCTAAACCCCAAACCCTAAACCGGAAACCCTAAACCCAAAACCCAAAACCCAAAACCCAAAACCCTAAACCAGAAACCCGAAACCCTAAACCCTAAACCATAAAACCATAAAACCCTAAAATCTAAACCCTAAAACCCTAAAACCTAAACCCTAAACCTCTAGCACCCAAACCCTAAAACCCTAAACCCCAAACCCTAAACCCTAAACCCTAAAACCCTAAAAACCCTAAAACCCTAAACCCAAAACCCAAAACCCAAAACCCAAAAACCTAAACCCTAAACCCTACACCAGAAACCCTAAACCCTAAAACACTAAATCCCAAACCCTAAACCCAAAACCAGAAACCCTAAACCCAAAACCCAAAACCCAAAACCCAAAACCCTAAAACCTTAAACCATACACCCTAAACCCTAAACCCTAAAACCCTAAACCCTAAAACCCTAAAACCCTAAACCCCTAAAAACCCTAAATCCTAAACCCTAAAACCCTAAACCCTAAACCCTAAAACCCTAAAACCCTAAACCCTAAAACCCTAAACCCTAAAACCCTAAACCCTAAAGCGTAAACACTAAACCCTAAATCCTAAACCCTAAACCCTACAACAGAAACCCTAAACCCTAAACCTTAAACACTAAAACGCTAAAACCCTAAACCCCCAAACCTTAAAACCCTAAACCCTCAAACCCTAAAACCCTAAACCCTAAACCTTAAAACCCTAAAACCCTAAACCCTAAACCCTAAACCCCTAAAACCCTAAAAGCCTAAATCCTAAACCCTAAAACCCTAAATCCCAAAGCCTAAAACCTTAAATCCCAAACCCTAAAACCCTAAACCCTAAACCCTAAACCCTAAACCCTAAAACCCTAAACCCTAAACCCTAAAACCCTAAAACCCTAAACCCCTAAAAACCCTGAAAACCTAAATCCTACACCCTAAAACCCTAAAACCCTAAAACCCTAAACCATAAACCCTAAACCCTAAACCCTAAATCCTAAAACCCTAAAACCCTAAAACCCTAAAACCCCAAACCCTAAACCCTACAACCCTAAAACCTTAAACCCTAAACCCTAAACCCTAAACCCTAAACCCTAAACCCTAACACCCAACTTCTAAAACCCTAAACCTTAAATCCCAAACCCTAAACCCTAAACCCTAAACCCTAAAACCCTAAACCCTAAATCCCTAAAACCCTAAACCCTAAATCCCTAAAACCCCAAACCCTAAACCCTACAACCCAAAAACCTTAAACCCTAAACCCTAAACCCTAACACCCAAATTCTAAAACCCTAAAACCCTAAAACCTAAACCTTAAACCCTAACACCCAAATTCTAAAACCCTAAACCCTAAATCCCAAACCCTAAACCCTAAACCCTGAACCCTAACACCCTGAACCCTAAAACCCTGAAACCCTGAACCCTGAATCCCTGAACCCTAAAACCCTGAACCCTAAAACCCTGAACCCTAAACCCTGAACCCTAAACCCTAAAACCTAAAACATAAAACCTAAATCCTAAGCCCTAAACCGTAAACCCTAAAACCTAAACCCTAAACACTAAACCCTAGAACCCTAAACCTCAAAACAATAACCCTAAACCGTAAACCCTAAACCATAAACCCTAAAACCTAAAACCTAAATCCTAAGCCCTAAACCGTCAACCCTAAAACCTAAACCATAAACACTAAACCATAGAACCCTAAACCCTAAAACCATAACCCTAAACCCTAAAACCGTAAACCATAAACCGTAAATCGTAAATCGTAAACCGTATACCCTAAACCCTAAAACCATAAAAACCTAAAACCCTAAAACCCTTAACCCTTAACCCTAAACCCTAAACCGTAAACCCTAAACCCTAAACCCTAAATACTAAACCCTAAAACCGTAAACCGTAAACCGTAAACCCTAAAACCCTAAAACCCTAAAGCCTAAAACCTAAACCGTAAACCCTAAACCGTAAACCGTAAACCCTAAAACCTAAACCCTAAACACTAAACCCTAAACCCTAAAACCCTAAACCCAAAACCCTAAAACCCTAAATCCTAAACCCTAAACCCTAAACCCTAAGACCCTAGGACCGTAAAACCCTCAACCCTAAAACCCTGAACCCTAAACCCTAAACCCTAAACCCTCAACCGTAAATACTAAACCATAAACCCTAAACTTTAAAACCTAAACCGTAAACCCTAAACTGTAAACCCTAAACCGTAAACCATAAACCGTAAACACTAAACACTAAACCCTAAAACCTAAACCCTAAACCCAAAACCCTAAAACCTAAACCCTAAACCATAAACCATAAACCATAAAACCCTAAAACCCTAAACCCTAAAACCCTAAACCTTAAACCCTAAACCCTAACCATAAACTCTAAAACCCTAAAACCCTAAACCCAAAATCGTAAAACTGTAAAACCGTAAACCCTAAATCCTAAACCCTAAACCCAAAAACCTTAAAACCATAAAACCCTAAACCCTAAACCCTAAACCCTAAACCCTAAACCCTATATCCTAAACCCTTAAAACCCTAAACTCAAAACCCAAAACCCTAAACCCTAACATGGTTAACTTACTCCGGTTTAGCTTGGAGTAAGAAATTTAATCCGGTTTAACTATACTCCACAATCAAACATGACCTAAAGCCCTAAACCCCAAACCCTAACCACTAAACACTAAACCCTAAACCCTAAACCCCTAAACACTAAACCCTAAAACCCTAAAACCCTAAACCCCCCTAAAACCTAGAATCCAAAACCCTAAAACCCTAAACCCTAAACCCTAAACCCTAAATCCAAAACCCTCACACCATAAAACACTAAAACCCTAAAACCCTAAAATACTAAAACCCTAAACCCTAAAACCCTAAAACCCGAAACCCTAAAACCCAAAACCCTAAAATTCTAAAACCCTAAAAGCCTAAACCCTTAACCCTTAACCCTAAAACCCTAAAACCCTAAAACCCTAAACCCTAAACCTTAAAACCTAAACCCTAAACCCTAAACCCTAAACCCTAAAACCCTAAACCCTAAATCCTGAAACCCTAAAACCCTAAAATCCTAAAACCCTAAACCCAAAACCCTAAAACCCTAAAACCCTAAATCATAAACCCTAAACCCAAATTGAATGTGTTTGGACCACTCTATTGAATGTGTTTGGACCACTCTATTAGTGTTTCCAATTGGAAAGATAATAGGGCATTTACAACCCTAATACAACACTCCAATTGAAGTTGTTTGATGCACACTAGTAGTGTCTCCAGATGGAAATATAAAAGGCCATTTAAATTTCAAATACAACACTCCAATTGATGGTATTTGGAGCACTCTAGTAGTGTCCCTAAATGGCATGATAATAGGGCATTTAAAACCCTTATACAACACTCTAATTAAAGGTGTTTGGCGCACTCAAGTAGTGTCTCTATATGGCAAAATCATAGGGCATCTATAACCCTAAGACAACACGCCAATTGATGGTGTTTGAAGCACTCTAATAGTGTCGCTAGATAGCAAGATAATGGGCCATTGACAATCATAATACAACACTTCAATTGATGGTATTTGGAGCACTCTAGTGGTGTCCCTATATGGCAAAATAATAGGGCATTGACAACCCTAACACAACACTCTAATTGAAGATGTTTTGAGCACTCCAATAGTGTCTCCCAGATGGAAAGATAATCGGCATTTACTAATACAACATTCCAATTAATGGTGTTTGGAGCACTCTAGTAGCTTCTCTATATGGCAAGCTAATAGGGCATTAACAACCCAAATACAACGCTCCAATTTAATGTGTTTGGACCACTCTATTAGTGTTTCCAATTGGCAAGATAATAGGGCATTTACAACCCTAATACAACACTCCAATTGAAGGTGTTTGAAGCACACTAGTAGTGTCTCCATATGGCAATGTAAAAGGCCATTTAAAATCCAAATACAACACTCCAATTGATGGTATTTGGAGCACTCTAGTAGTGTCCCTAAATGGCATGATAATAGTGCAATTAAAACCCTTATACAACACTCCAATTGAAGGTATTTGGAGCACTTTAGTAATGTCTCTATATGGCAAGATCATAGGGCATTTATAACCCTAATACAATATGCCAATTGATGGTGTTTGAAGCACTCTAGTAGTGTCTCTAGATGGAAAATTAATGGAGCATTTACAATCATAAAACAACACTTCAATTGATAGGATTTGGAGCACTCTAGTGGTGTCCCTACATGGCAAGATAATAGGGCATTTACAACCCTAATACAACGCTCCAATGGATGGTATTTTGAGCACTCTAGTAGTGTCTCCAGATCGCAAGAGAATAGAGTATTTACAACTCTAATACAACACTACAATTGATGGCATTTGGAGCACACTAGTAATGTCTCAAGATGGCTAGATAATAGGACATTTACAACCCTAATACAACACTCCAATTGAATGTGCTCGGACCACTCTAGTAGTGTTTATGGCAAGATAATAGAGCATTTACAACCCCAATACAACACTCCAATTGAAGGTGTTGGAAGCACTTTTGTAGTGTCTCATATTCGCAAAATAATAGAGCATTTACAACCCTAATACAACACTCCAATTGAATGTGGTTGGAGCACTCTAGTAGTGTCTCCTATTGGCAAGATAAAAGGGTATTTACAACCGTAATACAACACTCCAATTGATGGTGTTTGGTTCCCTCTAGTAGTGTCTGAAGACGGGAAGATAATAGGGCATTTACAATAATACATCACTCCAATTAAAGGTGGTTGGAGCACTCTAGTAGTGTCCCTATATGGCAAGATAATTACAACCCTAATACAACAGTCCAATTGAATGTGTTTGGAGCACTCTAGTAGTGTCTCCAGATGAAAAGATAATAGAGCATTTACAACCCTAATACAGAACTCCATTTGATGGTAATTAGCACTCTAGTGGTGTCCCTATATGGAAAGTTAATAGGGCATCTACAACACTAATACAACACTCCAATTGATAGTATTTGGAGCCCTCTAGTGGTGTCCCTATATGGCTAGTTAATAGGGCATCTACAACCCTAATACAACACTCCAATTGAAGGTGTTTGAAGCACTCTAGTAGCATCTCCAGATGGAATGATAAGGGGGCATTTACAATCATAATACAACACTCCAATTGAAGGTGTTTGAAGCACTCTAGTTGTGTCTCCAGATGGAAAGATAATAGGGCATTTACAACCTTAATACAACACTCCAATTGATAATATTTGGAGCACTCTAGTGGTGTCCTTATATGGCAAATTAATATGGCATCTACAACCCTAATACAACAGTCCAATTGAAGGTGTTTGAAGCACTCATGTAGCTTCTTCAGATGGAATGATAATGGTGTATTTACAATCATAATACAACACTCAAATTGAAGGGGTTTGAAGCACTCTTGTAGTTTCTCCTATTGGCAAGATAATAGATCATTTACAACCCTAATACAACACTCCAATTGATGGTATTTGGAGTACTCTAGTGGTGTCCCTATATGGAAAGATAATAAGGGCATTTATAAACCTAATACAACACTCCAATTGAAGGTGTTTGAAGTACTCAAGTAGTGTCTCCAGATGGCAAGATAATGCGGCATTTGCAACCATAATAGAACACTGCAATTGATGGTATTTGGAGTACTCTAGTGGTGACCCTATATGGCAAGATAATAGGGCATGTACAACCCTAATACAACACTTTAATTGAAAGTGGTTGGAGCACTCTAGTAGTGTCTCCTATTGGCAAGATAAAAGACCATTTACAACCGTAATACAAAACTCCAATTGATGGCGTTTGGAGCTCTCTAGTAGTGTCTCCAGATGACTGGATAATAGGGCATTTACAACCCTAATACATCACTCCAATTGAAGGTGTTTGGAGCACTCTAGTAGTGGATCAAATTGGCACGATAACAGGGCATTTGCAACCCTAATACAACACTCCAATTAAAGGTGTTTGAACCACTCTAGTAGTGTCCCTATATGGGAAGATAAAAGAGTATTTACAATCGTAATACAACCCTCCAATTGATGGTGTTTGGAGCCCTCTAGTAGTGTCTCCAGATGACAGGATGATAGTGCATTTACAACCCTAATACATCACTCCAATTGAAGGTGTTTTGAGCACTCTAGTAGTGGATTAAATTGGCACGATAACAGGGCATTTGCAACCCTAATACAACACTCCAATTAAAGGTATTTGAACCACTCTAGTAGTGTCCCTATATGGCAAGATAAAAGAGTATTTACAACCGTAATACAACCCTCCAATTGATGGTGTTTGGAGCCCTCTAGTAGTGTCTCCAGATGACAGGATAATAGGGCATTTACAACCCAAATACATCACTCCAATTGAAGGTGTTTGGAGCACTCTAGTAGTGGATCAAATTGGCACGATAACAGGGCATTTGTAACCCTAATACAACACTCCAATTAATGGTGTTTGGACCACTCTAGTAGTGTCTCTATATGACAAGATAATAGAGCATTTACAACCCAAATATGACACTCCAGTTGAAGGTGTTTGATGAACTCTTGTAGTGTCTCCTATATGGCAAGATAATAGGGCATTTATAAACCTAACACAACACTCAAATTGAAGATGTTTGAAGCACTCTAGTAGTGTCTCCAAATGGAAATATAATGGGGCATTTACAATGATAATATAACACTATAATTGAAGGTGTTTCAAGCACTCTAGTTGTGTCTGCAAATGAAAAGATAATAGGGCATTTACAAACCTAATACAACACTCCAACTAATGGTATTTCGAGTACTCTAATGGTGTCCCTATATGGCAAGTTAATAGGGCATCTACAACGCTAATACAACACTCCAATTGAAGGTGTTTGAAGCACTCTAGTAGCATCTCCAGATGGAATGATAAGGGGACATTTACAATCATAATACAACACTCCAATTGAAGGTGTTTGAAGCACTCTAGCTGTGTCTACAGATGGAAAGATAATAGGGCATTTACAACCCTAATACAACACTCCAATTGAAGGTGTTTGAAACACTCTAGAAGTGTCACCAAATGGCAATGACTTTTGCAACCATAATACAACACTACAATTGATGGTATTTTGAGTACTCTTGTGGTGACCCTATATAGGAAGATTATAGGGCATTTAGAACCCTAATACAACACTCTAATTGAAGGTGTTTTGACCACTCCAATAGTGTCTCCCAGATGGCTAAATAATAGGGCATTTACAACCCTAATATAACACTCCAACAAATGGTATTTGGAGCACTCTAGTGATGTTCCTATATGGCAAGTTAATAGGGCATCTACAACCCTAATACAACACTCCAATTGAAGGTGTTTGAAGCACTCTAGTAGCATCTCCAGATGGAATGATAAGGGGGCATTTACAATCATAATACAACACCCCATTTGAAGGTGTTTGAAGCACTCCAGTTGTGTCTCCAGATGGAAAGATAATAGGGCATTTACAATCGTAATACAACACTCCAATTGATGGTATTTGGAGCGGTCTAGTGGTGTCCTTATATGGCAATTTAATAGGGCATCTACAACGCTAATACAACACTCCAATTGAAGGTGTTTGAAGCACTCTAGTAGCGTCTCTAGATGGAATGATAATGGGGCATTTACAATCATAATACAACACTCAAATTGAAGGTGTTTGATGCACTATTGTAGTCTCTCCTATTGGCAAGATAATAGAGCGTTTACAACCCTAATACAACACTCCAATTGATGGTATTTGGAGGACTCTAGTGGTGTCCCTATATGGCAAGATAAAAAGGGCATTTATAAACCTAATACAGCACTCCAATTGATGGTGTTTGAAGCACTCTAGTAGTGTCTCCAGATGGCAAGATAATGGGGCATTTGCAACCATAATACAACACTGCAATTGATGGTATTTTGAGTACTCTTGGTGACCCTATATAGCAAGATTATAGGGCATTTACAACCCTAATACAACACTCCATTTAATGGAGTTTGGAGGACTCTAGTACCTTCTCTATATGGCAAGGTTATAGGGTACTTACAATCCTAATACAACATTCCAATTGAATGTGTTTGGAGTACTCCAGAAGTGTCTATAATTGGCATGATAATAGGGCATTTACCACCCTAATACAACACTATAGTAATGTCTCTATATGGCAAGATAATAGGGCATGTACATCCCTAATACTACACTCCATTTGAAGGTGGTTGGAGCACTCTAGTAGTGTCTCCTATTGGCAAGATAAAACAGCATTTACAACCGTAATATAACACTCCAATTGATGGTGTTTTGAGCCCTCTTGTAGTGTCTCCAGATGACAAGATAATAGGGCATTTACAACCCTAATACATCACTCCAATTGAAGGTGTTTGGAGCACTCTAGTAGAGAATCAAATTGGCACGATAACTAGGCATTTACAACCCTAATACAACACTCCAATTAAAGGTGTTTGGAGCACTCCAGTAGTGTACCTATATGGCAAGATAAAAAAGCATTTATAACCGTAATACAACCCTCCAATTGATGGTATTTGGAGCCCTCTAGTAGTGTCTCCCGATGACAAGATAATAGGGCATTTACAATCCTAATACATCACTCCAATTGAAGGTGTTTGGAGCACTCCAGTAGTGGATCAAATTGGCACGATAACAGGGCATTTACAACCCTAATAGAACACTCCAATTAAAGGTGTTCGGAGCACTTTAGTATCGTCTCCAGTTGGAATGATAGTGGAGCATTTACCATCATAATACAACACTCCAATTGAAGGTGTTTAAAGCGCTCTAGTTATCTCTCCAGCTAATAGGGCATTTACATCACAAATACAACACTCAAATTGGTGGTATTTAGAGCACTCTAGTGGTGTCCCTATATGGCAAGTTAATAGGGCATTTACAACCCTAATACAACACTCCAATTGAAGGTGTTTGAAGCACTCTAGTAGCATCTCCAGATGGAATGATAATGGGGCATTTACAATCATAATACAACACTTCAATTGAAGGTGTTTGAAGCACTCTAGTTGTGTCTCCAGATGGAAAGGTAATAGGGTATTTACAACCCTAATACAACACTCCAATTGATAGTATTTGGAGCACTCTAGTGGTGTCCTTATATGGCAAGTTAATAGGTACAACACTCCAATTGAAGGTGTTTGAAGCACTCTTGTAGCTTCTCCAGATGGAATGATAATGGTGTATTTACAATCATTATACAACACACAAATTGAAGGTGTTTGAAGCACTCTTGTAGTCTCTCCTATTGGAAAGATAATAGAGCATTTACAACCCTAATACAACACTCCAATTGATGGTATTTGGAGTACTCTAGTGGTGACCCTATATGGCAAGATAAAAAGGGCATTTATAAACCTAATACAACACTCCAATTGAAGGTGTTCGAAGCACTCTAGTAGTGTTTCCAGATGGTTAGATTATGCGGCATTTGCAACCATAATACAACACTGCAATTGATGGTATTTGGTGTACTCTAGTGGTGACCCTATATGGCAAGATTGTAGAGCATTTACAACCCTAATACAACACTCTAATTGAAGGTGTTTTGACCACTGCAATAGTGTCTCCCAGATGGCTAAAAAATCAGGCATTTACAACCCTAATACAACATTCCAATTAATGGTGTTTGGAGCACTCTAGTAGATTCTCTATATGGAAAGCTAATAGGGCATTAACAACCCAAATACAACGCTCCAATTGAATGTGTTTGGACCACTCTATTAGTGTTTCCAATTGGCACGATAATAGGGCATTTACAACCCTAATACACAACTCCAATTGAAGGTGTTTGAAGCACACTAGTAGTGTCTCTGGATGGCAATGTAAAAGGCCATTTAAAATTTAAATACAACACTCCAATTGATGGTATTTGGAGCACTCTAGTAGTGTCCCTAAATGGCATGATAATAGTGCAATTAAAACCCTTATACAACACTCCAATTGAAGGTATTTGGAGCACTCTAGTAATGTCTCTATATGGCAAGATCATAGGGCATTTATAACCCTAACACAACACGCCAATTGATTGTGTTTGAAGCACTCTAGTAGTGTCTCTAGATGGAAAACTAATGGAGCATTTACAATCATAATACAACACTTCAATTGATAGGATTTGGAGCACTCTAGTGGTGTCCCTTCATGGCAAGATAATAGGGCATTTACAACCCTAATACAACGCTCCAATGGATGGTATTTTGAGCACTCTAGCAGTGTCTCCAGATGGCAAGATAATAGAGTATTTACAACTCTAATACAAGACAACAATTGCTGGCGTTTGGAGCACACTAGTAATGTCTCAAGATGGCTAGATAATAGGGCATTTACAACCCTAATACAACACTCCAATTGAATGTGCTCGGACCACTCTAGTAGTGTATATGGCAAGATAGTAGAGCATTTACAACCCCAATACAACACTCCAATTGAAGGTGTTTGAATCACTTTTGTAGTGTCTCATATTCGCAAGATAATAGATCATTTACAACCCTAATACAACACTCCAATTGAAGGTGGTTGGAGCACTCTAGTGGCGTCTCCTATTGGCAAGATAAAAGAGCATTTCCAACCGTAATACAACACTCCAATTGATGGTGTTTGGTGCCCTCTAGTAGTGTCTCCATATGGCAAGATAATAGGGCATTTACAACCCTAATACATCACTCCAATTTAAGGTGTTTGGAGCACTCTAGTAGTGGATCAAATTGGCAACATAACAGGGCATTTACAACCCTAATACAATACTCCAATTAAAGGTGTTTGGAGCAATCTAGTAGTGTCCCAATATGGCAAGATAATTACAACCCTAATATAACAGTCCAATTGAATGTCTTTGGAGCACTCTAGTAATGTCTCTATATGGCAAGATAATAGTGCTTTTATAACCCTCATACAACACTTCAATTGAAGGTGTTTGAAGCACTCTAGTAGTGTCTCAAGATGGAAATATAATGCGGCATTTACAACCATAATATAACACTCTAATTGAAGGTGTTTGAAGCACTCTAGTTGTGTCTCCAGATGAAAAGATAATAGAGCATTTACAACCCTAATACAACACACCAATTGATGGTATTTGGAGCACTCTAGTGGTGTCCCTATATGGCAAGTTAATAGGGCATCTACAACCCTAATACAACACACCAATTGAAGGTGTTTGAAGCACTCTAGTAGCGTCTCCAGATAGAATGATAATGGTGTAATTACAATCATAATACAACACTCAAATTGATTGTGTTTGAAACACTCTTGTAGTCTCTCCTATTGGCAAGATAATAGAGCATTTATAACCCTAATACAACACTCCAATTGATGGTATTTGGAGCACTCTAGTGGTGTCCCTATGTGGCACGATAAAAGGGCATTTATAAACCTAATAAAACAATCTAATTGGTGGTATTTAGAGCAATCTAGAGGTGTCCCTATATGGCAAGTTAATAGGGCATTTACAACCCTAATACAACACCCCAATTGAAGGTTTTTGAAGCACTCTAGTAGCGTCTCAAGATGGAATGATAATGAGGCACTTACAATCATAATACAACACTCAAATTGAAGCTGTTTGAAGCACTCTTGTAGTGTCTCCGATTGGCAAGATAATAGAGCATTTACAACCCTAATACAACAATCCAATTGATGATATTTGGAGCACTCTAGTGGTGTCCCTGTGTGGCACGATAAAAGGTCATTTATAAACCTAATACAACACTCAAATTGGTGGTATTTAGAGCACTATAGTGGTGTCCCTATATGGCAAGTTAATATGGCATTTACAACCCTAATACAACACTCCAATTGAAGGTGTTTGAAGCACTCTAGTAGCGTCTCCAGATGGAATGATAATGGGGCATTTACAATCATAATACAACACTCAAATTGATGGTGTTTGAAGCACTCTTGTAGTGTCTCCTATTGGCAAGATAATAGAGCATTTACAACCCTAATACAACACTCCAATTGATGGTATTTGGAGCACTCAATCTAGATGGAATGATAATGGGGCCCTTACAATCATAATACAACACTCAAATTGAAGCTGTTTGAAGCACTCTTGTAGTGTCTCCTATTGGCAAGATAATAGAGCATTTACAACCCTAATACAACAATCCAATTGATGATATTTGGAGCACTCTAGTGTTGTCCCTATGTGGCACGATAAAAGGTCATTTATAAACCTAATACAACATTCAAATTGGTGGTATTTAGAGCACTATAGTGGTGTCCCTATATGGCAAGTTAATATGGCATTTACAACCCTAATACAACACTCCAATTGAAGGTGTTTGAAGCACTCTAGTAGCGTCTCCAGATGGAATGATAATGGGGCATTTACAATCATAAAACAACACTCAAATTGATGGTGTTGAAAGCACTCTTGTAGTATCTCCTATTGGCAAGATAATAGACCATTTACAACCCTACTACAACACTCCAATTGATGGTATTTGGAGCACTCTAGTGATGTCCCTATGTGGCACGATAAAAGGGCAGTTATAAACCTAATAAAACACTCTAATTGGTGGTATTTAGAGCAATATAGAGGTGTCCCTATATGGCAAGTTAATAGGGCATTTACAACCCTAATACAACACTCCAATTGAAGGTGTTTGAAGCACTCTAGTAGCGTCTCCAGATGGAATGATAATGGGGCATTTACAATCATAATACAACACTCAAATTGAAGCTGTTTGAAGCACTCTTGTAGTGTCTCCTATTGGCAAGATAATAGAGCATTTACAACCCTAATACAATACTCCAATTGATGGTATTTGGAGCACTCTAGTGGTGTCCCTATATGGCACGATAAAAGGGCATTTATAAACCTAATAAAACACTCTAATTGGTGGTATTTCGAGCAATCTAGAGGTGTCCCTATATGGCAAGTTAATAGGGCATTTACAACCCTAATACAACACTCCAATTGGAGGTGTTTGAAGCACTCTAGTAGCGTCTCCAGATGGAATGATAATGGGGCATTTACAATCATAATACAACACTCAAATTGAAGCTGTTTGAGGCACTCTTGGAGTGTCTCCTATTGGCAAGATAGTAGAGCATTTACAACCCTAATACAACACTCTAATTGATGGTATTTAGAGCACTCTAGTGGTGTCCCTATGTGGCACGATAAAAGGGCATTTATAAGCCTAATAATACATTCTAATTGGTGGTATTTAGAGCAATCTAGAGGTGTCCCTATATGGCAAGTTAATAGGGCATTTTCAATCCTAATACAACACTCCAATTGAAGGTGTTTGATGCACTCTAGTAGCGTCTCCAGATGGAATGATAATGGGGCAATTACAATCATAATATAACACTCAAATTGAAGCTGTTTGAAGCACTCTTGTAGTGTCTCCTATTGGGAAGATAATAGAGCATTTACAACCCTAATACAACACTCCAATTGATGCTATTTGGAGCACTCTAGTGGTGTCCCTATGTGGCACGATAAAAGGGCATTTATAAACCTAATAAAACATTCTAATTGGTGGTATTTCGAGCAATCTAGAGGTGTCCCTATATGGCAAGTTAATAAGGCATTTTCAACCCTAATACAACACTCCAATTGAAGATGTTTGATGCACTCTAGTAGAGTCTCCAGATGGAATGATAATGGGGCACTTACAATCATAATACAACACTCAAATTGAAGCTGTTTGAAGCACTCTTGTAGTGTCTCCTATTGGCAAGATAATAGAGCATTTACAACCCTAATACAACACTCCAATTGATGGTATTTGGAGCACTCTAGTGGTGTCCCTATGTGGCACGATAAAAGGGCATTTATAAACCTAATAATACATTCTAATTGGTGGTAGTTAGAGCAATCTAGAGGTGTCCCTATATGGCAAGTTAATAGGGCATTTTCTATCCTAATACAACACTCCAATTGATAGTATTTGGAGAACTCTAGTGGTGTCCCTATATGGCAAGATAATAGGGCATTTACAACCTAATACAAGACTCTAATTGAAGGTGTTTTGACCATTCCAATAGTGTCTCCGAGATGGCTAAATAATCGGACATTTACAACCCTAATACAACACTCCATTTAATGGTGTTTGGAGGACTCTAGTAGCTTCTGTATATGGCAAGGTAATAGGGCACTTACAACCCTAATACAACACTCGAATGGAATGGGCATACTCAAATTTCAAGCACTAAAAAGTCTAAACCTAAGTTTAATTGTGAACAATACTCAGCTTATTAATTTTTTACCAAAAAGGGCAAGACTCCCTTGGGAAAGGAGACATCCGAAGTGAAGCATTCTCATGACTCAAATGCTAAATAAGATCAAAAGTCACCAAATTATGTATTTAGGAGTATAACAATAAAAACTACAAAAACAAAAACAGTTTTCAAAACAATAGTAGAAGCACATTTAATCCAAAAGGGTCAAACAAAACTTATTTTAAAGGACCGGATGGATGGTTTTATGAACTTAAAAATAAAAACGCTTTACAAAACCAAACTCAAAGAAGGAGTTCGGTAAGAGATGTTCCCCAACATCATAACAAACCTAAGAGTATTTCATTTAGTGTCACACCTAGGTTTTGTGATACGAATAATAGGATTCATGAGATAAAAAGAAAATACCAAGCCACTTTTAAGCAAGGTTCTACTACTAAAAAACAATCAATTACATTGTGTAATTATTGTTGCAAAATTGGCCACACCTCTTTGGAATGTAGATTTAGGAATGCAAACAATAACCAAAATGTTGTTTGGGTTCCTAAAGCTAAACTAGCTTAGGTTAACACTTAATCTCCCCTAAATTATTATAATTGCCAAAAATTGAGGGGGAGATTAAAACAAGGTATATGTTAGTTACTAACTCAACAATAACTTAAATATACTTTGTAGGTGTGTTTGATTACAAGTCAAAAGGAAAGTGCTTGGATCATTGATAGTGGATGCTCGCATCATATGACCGGTGATAAATCATTTTTTAAATTCTTGGAGCCATATGATGGAGGTACGGTTACCTTTGACAATAATCAAAGAAAGAGCTCTATTATTGGAATAGGCTCAATTGGTAACCAACACTTGACCATATCCAATGTATACCTTGTTGATGAGTTAGACTACAACTTACTTAGTGTTAGTAAGTTACGTGACTCGGGATATTATGCTAAATTTGATATTAATGTTTCTCACATAGTTAGGTTTTCGGATGATGCTTTAATTTACTCGGATAAAAGAAAGAAAAATATTTTTTACTTGTATTTTACCCATTTTGATTCCAGTGAAACATGTCTAAATGCCATATCAAGTGGATCTTGGCTATGACATCGTAGATTAGGTCATGTTTCAATTGATACCATTAGGAAATTGGTTAAATTAGATCTTGTTCGTGGTTTACCAACACACAAACTAGAACTTGAAGGACTTTGCGATGCATGTGTTCAAGGTAAACAAACCAAAAGTAGTTTTAAATCCAAAGACATGGTCTCAACCGATTAACCATTGCAATTACTACACATGGATTTATTTGGACCAATTAGTGTACCTAGTTTGGCCAAAAAGAAATATGCATATGTGATTGTAGACGATTATAGTCGCTTTACTTGGATTTTGTTCCTACAACACAAGGATGAAGCAATTAGTAGCTTCATTGAATTTTGCAAACATGTTGAAAATGAAAATGAATAAAAAATCATTAGGATTAGAAGTGATCATTGGGGGGGGGGATTTGAAAATACAAAATTTGATCAACTTTGCTCTAAAAGGGGATATAAGGATGAGTATTCGGCTCCTCGCACACCTCAACAAAATGGGGTAGTTGAGAGGAAGAACCGAACCTTAGTTGAGCTTGCCCGAACCATGCTCAATGAATACTCCTTACATAAACACCTATGGGCCGAGACGGTAAATACGGCATGCTACGCTGTAAATCGCGTAAACATAAGGGCCATATTGAATAAAACACCATATGAGCTATGGAAGGGGTATAAGCCAAAGATATCTCATTTTAGGGTATTTGGGTCTAAATGCTTTGTTCTTGATGAATCCCCCCAAAGTAACAAAATTTGATTCTAAATCAATTGAGGGAGTGTTTGTAGGGTATGCAATGTCAAGTAAAGCCTATATAATTTACATTGCATCTCAAAAGGTTGTGATTGAATCCGTACATGTAAAATTTGATGAAGGTGCTAATCAAAAGGTCGAGAAAGATATTGAAATTGTAGGTATTGAAGTGCCAATACTTGACATGGATGAAATCGAGGCAAGTACCAACATGATTGAACATCAACCCGAGCAACCTCAACCCGACATGGATGTAACAAATGTTGAGGTGGATCCATTAGTTGATGAAATGCAAATCGAAGAGACAACCTCCACAATCTGAGTACCAAATTCCCGAAGACCTAAGGGTAACATCTCAACCTCTTTCTAATGTAATTGGGAATTCTCAGGAAAGGGTTAAAACAAGGTCCAAATTAAATTAAATGATTGGTCATTGTGCATTTGTATCTCACATTGAACCCAAGAATTTCAAAGATGCAAATGTAGACTCTAATTGGATTTGTGCCATGTAAAAAGAACTTTCTTAATTTGAAAGGAACAAAGTTTGGGAACTTGTACCTAAGCCAAATGATAGAATGATTATTGGAACCAAATGAGTCTTTAGTAATAAAAAGAATGAAGATGAAAATGTCATTCGTAATAAAGCTAGGTTGGTAGCTCAAGGGTACAAACAATAAGAGGGTATTGACTTTGAAGAAACCTTTGCACTCGTGGCTCATCTAGAATCCATTAGAATGCTTTTAGCATATGCCTCAAATAAAATTTTTAAATTGTTTCAAATGGATGTTAAAGTGCATTCTTAAATGGATTTATAGATGAGGAGGTATATGTTAACCAACCTCAAGGTTTTGTTGACCCGACATTTTCCTAACTATGTGTACTTACCAAAGCACTCTATGGACTCAAACAAGCCCCTAGGGCATTGTACGGTAGACTAAGTTCCTTTCTAATTGACAATGAATTCATAAGAGGCGAAAATGATACAACTTTTTTCACCAAGAAAATAGATGTATCACTTTTAGTGGTGCAAATTTATGTAGATGACATAATTTTTGGTTCACCTAATGTGGCACTTGCCGAGGAATTTTCTTCTCTTATGAGTAGTGAATTTGAGATGAGCATGATGGGTGAATTGAACTTCTTCTTAGGACTCCAAATCAAGCAATTCATGGATGACACATTTGTGAGCCAAACCAAGTACGCAAAAGAGTTGATCAAGAAGTTTGGGATGACCGAAAGCATACAAGCAAGACGTCTATGGCAACAAATGCAAATCTTGACTCAGATTCGAATGGCACATCGGTGGACATCACTCAATACCGAGCTATGATAGGTAGTGTTGAGGCATTTTTTTCAGCCTATTATTTTGGTGTAGACCGTCACGAATGTCTCTGTAGATACACTCCCTCCCTTGAGTATGTAAATGGGAGAAAGCTTATTATTTGATTGTGGGGATTCTTTTCCTTCCGACAGGCGCGAGCCCCTGCCGTTAATTACCCTGGAATATACCCAGGAACCTTCGATTAAGGGGCTAGACGAAATGACATGACTAGGGTAGGGTATCAGAAGTAGTGTTGTGCTCTCGGGTAGGGTACGGGTACCTCGGGTAAACCCGGGACGGGTAATGGGTAGGGCGAGTATGGGTAGGACGGGTAGTCAGGTAGAACGGGTACAGGTAGGTTGGATAATTTTTTAAAGAAGTGTACCCTACCCGTTTCATACCCGTGCCCATCTCGAGTAACCGGTACGGGTATTTTTTTTCTGGTTTTTTTCGATTTTTAATACTGTTTTTTGTTTTTTTTTGTGTTTTTTTTGTGTTTCTTTTTACTTTGTTTTTCTGTTTTTTTTCTGTTTCTTTTTCTATTTTTTCTATTTTTTCTGTTTTTCAAAATTTGAATTTTAAAAGTAACGGGTAAAGGGTGCGGGTAGAACGGGTAAAGTATGCGGGTAGAACGGGTAAAGTATTCGAGTAAATGGGTGCGGGTACGGGTACAACGGGTCCAGGTAGGTGGGTTTCGAGTACGGGTAAGGCGGGTATGGGTTGGATGAGTTTTTTTCCCAAATATTGGTACCCTACCCGTCTCAAACCCGTACCCGTGTACCCATGTACCCATTTACCCGCCTATACCCGGGCCCGGGTACGGCTACCTCGGGTAACGAGTACGGGCGGACCGGGTTCGGGTAACCTGTTAAGGGTATTAGCAAAACTCTAATCAGAAGTACAATTAAGTAGAGAGGGTGGTACTGAATCAGAGGGGTAGTACTGCCTCAACCCTCGAGGAGCATACTAATGGTGTATGTCTAGGGTTTTCCAGGGCTTTTGTTTGATTTGGGGTTTGCCTAGGATTTTCTAGGGGCTTTTCTTTGAGGTGCCTGTTTCATGAAAGAGCTTTAGCTGATTTGAGGGTGCCTAGGATTTTCTAGGGCTTTTGTTTGGGGCGACACCGGACTACTTCAATGGGTGTCTGGAACACTTCGACAGTCTACGGGTCGGACTGGTGCAGAGGGTTTGGACTAGGGCGTATCATATGCCCGTGGCATTTATATGGTTTTCCTTCCCTTGGGGTGCCTAGGATTTTCTAGGGCTTTTGTTTGGGGCGACACCGGACTACTTGAATGGGTGTCTGGAACACTTCGACAGCCTATGGGTCGGACAGGCGCAGAGGGTTTAGACCAGGGCGTATCATATGCTTGTGGCATCTATAGGGTTTTCCTTCCCTTAGGGTGCCTGCTATATGCAAGGGCATTAGCTAATTTGTGGGTGCCTAGAATTTTCTAGGGCTTTTGTTTGGGGTGACACCGGACTACTTGAGTGGGTGTCTGGAACACTTCGATAGCCTACAGGTCGGACTGGCGCAGAGGGTTTGGACCAGGGCGTATCATATGCCCGTGCATCTATAGGGTTTTCCTTCCCTTGGGGTGCCTATTTCATGCAATGGCTTTAGTTAAATTTATGTATTGTTAGGGTGGCGTGAAAGCCTTTATTTTAGGTTGGCGTGGAAGCCTTTGGTTTTGGGTTGGCATGAAAGCCTTTATTTGGGTTGGCGTGGAAGCCTTTGCATTTGAGTGGCGTTGAAGCCTTTGTATTTGGGTGGCGTGAAAGTCTTTGAATTTGGTTGGCATGGAAGCCTTTGGGTTTAGGTGGTGTGGAAGCCTTTGTATTTGAGTGGCGTGGAAGCCTTTGTATTTGGTTGGCGTGGAAGCCTTTGGATTTGGATGGCATGAAAGCCTTTGGTTCAAAGTGGCATGGAAGCCTTTGAGTTTAGGTGGCGTGGAAGCCTTCAATTTTAGTTGGCGTGGAAGCCTTTGAGTTTGGTTAGCGTGGAAGCCTTTGGATTTGGGTGGCATGGTAGCCTTTGTATTTGGGGTGGCATGGAAGCCTTTATTTTGGGTTGCAATAAAAGCCTTTGAATTTGGATGGTGTGGAAGTCTTTGGATTTGGTTGGCGTGAAAGCCTTTGGTTCAGGGTTGGCTTGGAAGCCTTTGGATTTGGTTTGAGTTTACTTTAGTGCATCGGGTTTACTTATGTTTGGTTTATGTTTTGGCATGGTTCGGGTTTAAGCTTGATTTTGCTTGGATTTGATTTGAATTTGATTTTATTTGATTTTGGGTTGGTCTTGGGTTTGATTGTGATTTGGGTTTATTTTGGTTAGTTTAGGCTCGCTTTGAGTTTGTTTGACTCATTTAATTTATTTGGTTTATTTGAGTAGGTTTGGTTTATTTGATTGGGTTTTGCCTGTATGTGGATTTTTTTAGTATGGTTAGAGCTTCGTATTTTATATGGATTTGGTTTGAGTTGGGGGTAGTCTTCAGGTTTATTTTAAGTTCGGGTATATGAGTCTAGATGAGCTTACTATGTTCAGGTTTGTGCGAGGGTGCACTCACTCGGTTGAAAATTAGACAAGAAGGAAAATGTTTAGATCACTCCAGTAAAATCAACTTCTTTTAATCTTCAAGCTCTAGTTAATATATTTCTCTTTTCTTTCGTGTATGTTCAGGAACCGTGGAAACAAAACTTGTAGACTGTATAGTAAGTTAATTTTATGCTTCAGTATAGGTCACTGCAAGCTTTGATCTGGTATTCATAGAGTCTTGTAAAGAGATTATAGCATCGAGCAGTCTGCTATATATGTATATTTCTTCAAAAAAGTGACTAATTACATGTTGACCAAAACATTACAAATGTCACTTGATTTTTCTTTAATGCCCAGCGGTGACTATATGTTAAATGTATACATGTACGTAGCTTGATATTTTTCATATTCTGCCACTCTATTCAATTGGTACTTATTTTCTTTCGTTTCCAGCAACCTTTTATTTCAATTTTATTTGACTCTCGGTCATTTTATTTTTCATATTTATTCAATCAATTATGAGTTCTTCATTCAACTCTCCTTTATATTTTTTTGTTATCACATCCCTTGTTTTATCTTTTCAATCAAGCTGTGTACTTCCCTTTATTTATTTCAGCAGCACCTCGGCTTCAATTTAATTCTTTCGAATATTATTTTCATGTCTAATTAATTAAGAGGGAATTTCGACAACATTTCTGTCTCATTAGCACTCATCATTAGAATGATTATGGCATCCTACATGTACCGAGTGCTTCGGATCCTTTTTTTTTATTGGCGCCCTACACGCACCGAGTGCTTCGAGCCCATTGAATCACCCCATCGGCACCCTACGCCCACCAAGTGCTTCGAGTCCGATGGTAGCGAGTGTTTGTGTAATTTTGTCCAACCGGCACCCTACGCGCACCGAGTGCTTCGAGTCTGGGAGTAGCGAGTGTTTTATTTCGAATATGCTGTGACTTTCGCTTAAAATTCATCTTAATTTGTTTATTTGTTTATAAGAGATGAGAAAAGAAGAGGGATGAGAAAATCAAAGATCAAGTGTTCAACTCATGAATAATGCAGAAATCTCTTTCTTTACCTTTCTTTATTATTCGGCAAAGGAAGCTGCACCTATTTTTTTTTTTTTTCTCACTCAATCTCTCTATCTGTCTAAATTTTGGTATAGTTTTGGCTCTATCTCCCGGTTTCTCTCTGTCTGGGTATGTGTATTCTCCCCTCCTCTTTTTGTTTTTCTCAGTGTCTCTCTGTCTGTATATTTCTGTGGGTCTTCTCCTTCTATCTCCCCTTCTTTTGTTCATTCCCTGGTTGTTCTTTTATAGCACTAGAGAGGGGCACTATCGTTGCCTAAGATCATGCTCTTCAATTTGCTCTTTAAATTTTTCCAGCCAACGTACCATGCAACTTTTTAACTCCCAGATACCTCGCGATCACCTTTATAACTATATCATTATGTAAGGTTATATTACACCATTATTATTATTTTGTTTACTTGTTAACGGTGTTGGGTTGCATATATTTAAACACTGTTACACGAGATATTGGTAAAGCTTATAATTTATGCAAAATTTATTTCTAAAGGATCAATTTGTACCAATAATGAAAAAAATAAAAAAAGTGTTGATGACAACTTCTTTCTTAATTGCATCGCTGTTGTGACAAGATTGATATATTTTTGTTGTTGTTTCTTACACTGTTATGACGGTGTCTTTTTTTCTTTTTTTTAAATAACTACAAGAGCATCATGTTTTTATAATTTACATATATATATATAGATATATTTGTTTTATTTATGTTCTTCATCTTTTTATTATACTCCTTTTTATATATGTTTGTATAACAAATCTTTCTGAATTAATTCGCATTTGTTTTGCCGACTAGAAAAATAAAATCATCTGATACTTCAAGGAGCCGTTTGGGCATGATATATCGCTCAAGGAGCGATCCTAGCAATGAGAAATCAATTTCTTTTATTGGAGGTGACTAAGTTCATGAATCTATTGTCATAATGCACTACAACAAAGTACACTTTTTGCGAGAGAAAAAACACATTTATGACGGTCATCCGTCGCAAAAAGAAAAAACTGAACAATGAATGTAGTCCGTCGCAAAAAGTGTGTCATTCTTGATGTGATGCTTTCAGCGTGCAGCCTTTTCCAAAATATCATCAAGGCATGATACATTATGAAGCTAAATAGGTTGAAGGCTTGTTAACAGGCTCAATCAACAGAGAAAACTTGATGTACCTTTTTTCAACAACTAAGATCCAAAACAAGTTTTTTCCTCCCTATCAAATCAACGAGGCCTTGGAGCTGCTCCATGTTCATCTTTCCATCACTGAAGACGTACTAAAAAAGGTAAAAAAAGGGATAAAATTCCAAATCATGCATTAAAGCTAATAAAAATGATATGCTAGCTACATCATAAAAATAATTTAACACAAGAAGAAAATATTACTCAAGGACCAAAATGAATTTGTGTTTACTACATAGTTATATTTCTTGCATTTTCTTAATTACAAACCAATAAATGTCATTTATTATGTCCTTGACCAAACTTAGTGTACAAGCCTTCACAAGTAGTAAATTTTAATACAAAGTAAAACGAACACATTAAATTTACAAAACCCAAACTTCAAATAAACACAATAAACACAATAAACACAATAAACACAACTAACATAAAGATGATAATTGAAGGAACATTGAGTCTTTTCAATTAATTTTGCAAATAATAACGAATCATATTTTTAAATAACACCTGAGGGGTGGGAGGGAGAGAGGGAAAAACATACTGAGGTAATAATAACATGAGATGCACCTTCATCAAGGTATTTCATGGTATTCTCGAAGTTTATCCCACCTCCAAGATGCAAACCACCTAATCACAAAAATATACAGCAGTCATTCCTTTCCAGACGTCAAATACTGGCGACAAATTAGAACTGCATAAGAAGTACAATGTTAAATCAGATAATCTTCTTCACCCGTAATTAGGGGTGTTCATTAGGTCCTTTTTTTTTTTCTTTTCAACTGAACCGAAATGGTTTGGAAATGGTTTGGTTTTTTTGGTTTAAATGGTTCGGTTGAATTTTTGAAATGCTTCGGGCTTTTATATTTGGTTCCCTTTAGATTTTCAAAACCGAAAAGATCAAACCGACCGATATAGATAGTTTGCTAACTTTTTTTGGACTTAAAATTAAGAAAATTTTCGGTTTGGATATTTTAAAACATCTAGTTATTTTGTATGGAATTAAACAATGTGTGTAATGTCAACAACTGATATAGATAATTCATATTAATTTCTATGATTATTAAATGTATTTTTGTATGTATTGAGTTTTGACCATTTAAAATTTAATCTCTCTTACTTGGGTTCAACCAAACAAACCAACATTTACTTTGGTTATTTTGGTTTGGTTGGTTTGGTTATATTTTTTAAACTGAATAGAATTATGATTTGATTATTTTAATTTGGTTTTAATCGAACCGACCCAATGAACACCCCGACCCGTAATTCAAATATTCATGACCCTCTCACCATCTACCAATAAAAGTAAGAAAGGTAGAAGAATACAAATATAATTTCTAACCAGGATAAGCATGTAGTCCCTCTAAAGCTGCCACCTAGCTCAAGGGATCGACACCAAGCATTATGACATGGCCACCAGTGAGACTGTCTCTTTTGTACATATTTGCATAGTAGGCAGCTGACTTGTCAGATTCAAAGTTAGTCACAAGAGAGAGTTCCCATTTTCTGATGAATCTCTTAGAGTTGACCCCACAATTTGTTTCACTTTTCCCTAAGAGAAAATAATAAAGTTCAATTGAGGGTTTGGTCAGAAATTAAGTTTATTGAAGGTTATACCACAAAATGGCAAAATATCATTCAAGTACAATACTGGTCGGGTCAAGTAACCTCACAAGGAGTGTTTCGAGTACTTGGAAAAAAATATGGTAACCAGCAATAATAAAATAACATAAAAGAGCAAACAGAAAGATTGCTTCAAAACCAAAATAGTATACATATCCATGAAAATACATGTTTGTACCTATTAGTGGTACAAAAAGAGTGAGGTAACAGTATGCACTTTGGCCCGAACTGCTAAAGGAGTGCTTCTGAGTCCAACTTTGCATCCCTGGTTAACATAGGAAAACATCTTCAAAATTCATGAACATTGACCGACATGTAGTCTTGACATCGTAGAACAAGACTGTGAAGTTTCATCCAAAATCTCTAAACAGATCGTGAGATATTATCACTCAAAAATTGCCTAGGCCATTTGAAAAAAGCAAAAAAAAAAAAAAAAATCGGACCACAAATATTCTAGGCGGTCCGAATTTTTAAATCCAAAAAAAAATAAAAAATTTCGGACCGCATATATTCTATACTTAATTTTCGGACCGCATATATTCTTATACGGACCGCAAAAATTTTCTATTACCACTTGGCTCAATAAAAAAAAGACCTCATTTATATGACAATAACAAGCAAGGTTTTCTCTTAAGTATTTTAACAAACACTTAATATACACTAAATAAAATAAATAAATTGCATCTACTTTTTTGCTAAGATTATTTTTTTTGTAGAAATGACACTAAAATTTTCCAATAATATAAGTAAATTTTGATATTTAAACACTTACTTTTCCTGCAGGATCTTTAACTAGTCAAAGCTTAAGAACTTGTAGCTTTCATTTGTAATTAATTGTCATTAATTAGTCAAATTTATGCGGTTGTTGGACTCTCAAGAGGAGGTTTCACTATGAAAAATTCAGCATTTGAAGTCTCTGGTCAAAATGATAATACTTTATCAATTACATTGCCGTGAGAAAACTGCTTTTCTAGTTTAATCCATTAATAATGTAAGGCATCATGACCGACAGATCAAAAGTATTAAGTTGCAAATTATTTGTCCGTTATATCATTTGAAATAAAAGTTGAAGTACCATTTATATGAAAGTACCATATATATATATAATTTTATTTATAAAAGCATTCGACTTCAATTTATTCCTTCCGTTCCATACAAAAACAATCCATAAAATAAAATCATCAAAGATTAAATAATATAACAGTCTGATTATTAGTAAGCATAAGGCTCGCCTCCAGTCATAAAAAGTTGGATGGGCCAATTGTCATGTATATATATTTTTGCTAAAAATATACACAAGATTGTAATATTAATTAATTGCTTCATGCATAGAGTTAAATCTTATCGAAGTTAAATGTCTGCATCATTGATCGATCATGGCGACTAGTCAAGAGATAATAGTCTTAGCATCAAATCCCTGCCTAGCTAGATAATTACTTCAGAATGTTTTTCAACTTCATCAAATTTCTATGATATTTGTTTCTATGATATTTGCCCATTTTTTTTCTTTGAATATGTAGTGATAACTGTGCAACCTACATGAGTTTTTGCACCCCGCACCAATGCGCGTGCTAAAACAATCCATGTGTTTATATTTTTGTGAAAATGACACTAAAGTTCCATTAGAAGAGCTTTATTTATATAAGTAAATTTTGATATTTAAACACGAGTGAGGCTATGGGTAATTTGCAATACGTGGATAGTTTCGTGCATTGAATTCATATCTCTGTCTTTAAAGTCCAAATTGTCAATCCGAACTACTCAACATTATTATCATATGAAAATATACTTGGAAATTAAATTTTATATATTTTTTAATTTTTTTTTACTATTTGGTAGGTAAGAAATCACTACTTTCGGATGGTCCAGAATTTTTAGATCAAGTGATTTTTTAATTGTCCCAAAAAAAAGTACAGAAATTTTTAAAAAATATATAATTTTTATAATCTTTAAACACTAATTATTTTTCCTACAGGATCTTTCACTAATCAAAGTTTCAAGAACATGTCGCTTTCATTTGCAATTAATTGTCATTAATTAGTCAAATTAAGTAGTGCAGTCAATTCATCACTTGAACAAATTTATACGGTTGTTGGACAATCAAGAGGAGGTTTCATTATGGAAAATTCAGCAATTGAAGTCTCTGGTCAAAATCATAATACTCTATCAATTACATTGCCGTGAAAACACTGCTTTTCTAATTTGATTCATTAATAATGTAAGGCATGACCAACACATCAAAAGTATTAAGCTGCAAATTATTTGTGCATGTATGTCATTTGTAAAAAAAACATGGTATAATTTCTGATTAAGTACCATTTATATATATACTAGTACCATAGAATTTTATTTATAAAAGCATTCGACTTTAATAATTTATTCCTTCCGCTCCATACAAAAACAATATATAAAAAAAAATCAAAGATTAAATAATATAACAGTCGGATTAGTGCTTTTTATTTAGAACTAACATTTGTATTCTCCAAATAAATCTTGTAGAACATTACACTGGATTAATAATTAGTAAGCATAAGGCTCGCCTCCAGTCAAATTTAATCTTATAAAAACTAAAAAGTTGGATGATCACTACATGATTTAACAAAAATATACGTGTGTGAACACTTTCTTAGAGCCATATGTATCACGAATTGTTGTGTCGTAGTACTGTCTTAGTACCTCAATTCGTTTGAGTCTTTTTAATTAGAAGACTTCATTCTTACGGAACAGATCAGATCAGATCAGAGCAGAAATTTAGGCCCATTATTGTTGTAGTTCGATAAGAATTGATTCATATTTAATTCATTAAATTAACTATTAATTTAGGTCCAATATATTCTGACTGTTAGTGCATTTCTAACACAATTGTCGTTTTTAATTGACTATTGAGTCCATCTAATTATACTGTCATTTTTATTTAAATTAACACAAATTTGATGTATATATTGTCCATTCCAAAACCTGATCAAGCTTATGAACAAATAATAATTTGAATAAATTTTTAATAAAAAGTATGACACATAATTGAGCAAAACTTCTGCAGCTTGAAAATATATAATGTCATGATTGGAAATGTTTTTGTTTTTGTCAATTTATGTACATAAAATATATATATATGCAGAGATGATTTGTGCTTCTTATTTTCTCCTATCTTGATTGTTCTATAATGTGCTTCAGTTGGGAGGTTTTGTCTAACTTTGTATGCATTTACACATTGTCTATTAATTTAATTTAATTTTTTATTTTTTATGGATAAAAAATGCATGTAAGTAGTCAGTTTCTAAATTAAAAAAATCTGTATCACTACAATAATATTTAATATAGCTAGTGAGTTTCTAAACTAAAAAATGCATACAGTTAAATCTTATCGAAATTAAATATCTGCATCAGTCATCATGGCGACCATCTAGTTAAGAGATGATAACCTCATAGGTCTGAAAACGATCCGAATTATCCGTTCCGAATCCCGCTCTGTATCCGATTAATTCGTTCCGAATCAGCTCTGTATCCGATTAATTCGTTCCGAATCAGCTCTGTATCCGATTCAGATATGGATTCGAAAAAAATGGATCTAGATAATTTCCGAACTCTGATTCGGATAATTATCAATTATCCATAAAAGATCCTGATTCAGATACGGATTCGAATAATTATCAAATATTCATAAAAAAATCTAGATTCAGATATGGATTCGGATAATTATCAATTATCCATAAAAGATCCGGATTCAGATACAAATTCGAATAATTATCAAATATTCATAAAAAATCTAGATTCAGATATGGATTTGGATAATTATCAAATATCCATAAAAGATCCGGCTTCAGATACAGATTTAGATAATTATCAAATATCCATAAAAGATCCGGATTCAGATAATTATCAAATATCTATAAAAGATCCGAATTCGGATTCAGATGATAATGCTTAAACGGGGATATCCGAACTATCCGTAACCCAACAGATTCAAACCCGCTCCAGCCAAAAGGGCAAGATAAATGTGAACATGCAAGAAGCCACGCCTACTTTATAGGTGCTCCGGAGACTTAAAAAAGTTAGCAAAGAATTGTGCTATTAAAAACGCGTTTTCGTTAATGAAGCGAACCGGTCATGCTTTGTTGCATTACGCACGTTTCCTTCTATTTGACTGGGTTATTCTAGGTTCAAAACATCAATCTTGAAATGGACCTCGCTTGATCCAACAATTCAAATTTAGAACTTAAAATTTGAGATGTCAGACAGGATAAAGACTCACGCTGACCTTATACTTTGGAACTTACCACATAATACTTACGATATATCCTGTACCAAATTGCATGTGGGTGGGCCCATTTTGACAGCACAAGTGCCAACTATTTTCACAAAAATTTCATACGAGACGATATGCATTAAATAACCTGTTTATTTCTTTTGACAAATTATAAATTCAAATAAACTAACTTAAATATTGATTTATTTTCATATTCAAATTTTGTTAATTAGTATTTGTATTTTAAAATTCATATAACTCAATTATTATTTGATATTTTTTTTGTATCCATATTGGAATCCGTATTCGAATCCGTATTCGTATCCGTATCCGTTTAAGGCAGATTTGATTTTGCATTTTGACATCCATAATATCCATATCTGTATTCGTATCCGCTCATTGATAGCCGGATACAAATTTGGTATCAGCATTATCCGCTCCATTTTCACCCCTAAACCTCAGCATCAAAACCGAATTTTTATTAACAGAAAAATAAATAAAAATTTATCGAAATAAAAGTAGATTTCTAGAAAATTTCAAAATATAAGAACGGGATAGTTTATTCGGTCCACT
This sequence comes from Carex rostrata, assembly GCA_964058875.1. Lineage (NCBI taxonomy): Eukaryota > Viridiplantae > Streptophyta > Magnoliopsida > Poales > Cyperaceae > Carex > Carex rostrata. Next base: position 828,219 of record CAXKVT010000080.1, read on the forward strand.
CTATCCAACTAATTTCATCACTAATTACGTAAAAGCACTTTAAAAAAATCCTAACGGGATAGTCCATCCCGTCTGGTCCTATTCATATGTTTTTTTTTTCTTCTTCGTTGTTCTTCTAACACTACAGCAGAAAAGAGCATCAGCGACCGGTGACGTCATCGGGAGAGCATTAGCAACGATGCCTTCAATGACCAGCGCCTTATCTATCAGCGCCCGGTTCACCGTCCGATCTGCTGTAGTGTAACTCCAAAAAAAAAAAACAATGAACAGTACTAGACAATGGATTATCCCGTACAAGAAACTTTATTTTTTAATTAGTGAGTTTGTGTTGTTAGAGACAGAATTAAATAGATGGATAAACCATCCCGTTCTTTCTATATTTCGAAATTTCACCAAATTGTACCATAATTTCGATATTTTATTTATTTAATTCTTATTATTAAAAAAAATTCGGTCAAATCCCTGCCTAGCATCAAATTTCTATGAAATTTGCCCATTTTTGCTCTCTGAATATGTAGTAATAACTGTGCCCACTTTTACTCTCTGAATGTGTGGCGAACCGAATATACGGCAGTACTATGTGTGGCCGCTACATGAGTTGCAAAGTGCCACAGCGAAGTGCCATGCACAGCCTCACTCTTTAAACACTTCTTATTTTTCCTACAGGATCTTTTACTAATCAAAGCTTCAACAACGTGCACGTAGCTTTCATCTACAATATATTGTCTTTAATTAGTCAAAAGTAGTGTGCTGTCAATTCATCACTTGAACAAATTTACACGGTTGTTGGACAATCAAGAGGAGCTTTCACACTATGTTTTATACGCGGGATTCATTAATCACATTGCCGTAAAAACACTTTCTTAGAGCTATATGTATCACGAATTGTTGTGTCATTGTACCGTCTTAGTACCTCAAAGAGTTGCATATTTAATCTCAGGATATCATCGCACCAACAACACCTAGCTACTTGTATAAGTAGGTGCAACTAGAAGACTTTACTATACCACTGAGAGCTTCTCACATTAACTAAAGATGCACTATTCCTCACTCAATTTCCTCCTCCTCCTCTTATTCATTCAAGCCTTTTTGGCAAATTGTTGTATTGAACATGAGAGAGAAGCACTTCTTGAATTCAAGGCTGGTGTCAATGATACAAAAAGTCGTTTGGCTTCATGGAGTGGCGAACAATGCTGCAACTGGGCAGGGATCCGATGCAACAATCAAACAGGTCATGTTGTCAAACTAAACCTTCGAAATACCAACCCTTATAATCTGGACAATATCAATGGAGATTACTATGATTGGATCTACCATAGTTTGGTAGGCAAGATCAGCCCATCTTTGATATTTCTTAGTGATCTAAAATACTTGGATCTCAGCTTTAATAATTTTAATGGGAGTAAATTTCCAGAATTTATCGGCGCATTTAGAAACTTAAAGTATCTCAACTTGTCTTATACGGGCTTATCAGGAATGATACCTCCTCAACTTGGGAACCTTTCGAGATTAATGTACTTTGATGTTAGCAATTATCACTACCCATTTTCTAGTTTTATGTTGAAGACCGATACATGGTGGTTACCTAATCTGAGGTATCTAAAGCATATGGATATGTCAGGAGTTGATTTTAAAGATTCAAATGATTGGGTGGAAACTTTGAACAAACTATCATCACTTGAAGTGTTAGTTTTGTCCGATAACAATCTAACCCATATTCCACAATCAATCCCTTTTGTGAACTTCACTTCCCTCAAAGTGCTTCATCTTTCTTATCAATACTTCAATACCACCATACCCATTTGGGTGGGCAGTTTACATAGTTTAAATGTTCTAATTCTCGAAGAGTGTAACCTGGTGGGGCCATATCCCGCTATATTGGGAAATCTAACTTCTCTAAACAAACTTACACTCAATTATAATTCACTTGTTGGCATGGTACCACCACTACATAGTCTAACAAAATTAACCGACTTATCTTTATGGGACAACAATATAGAAGGAGATATTAGGGAGTTATTATTGGACAAGTTGTCAAATTACACATTGGGGAATCTGGAGTATTTAGATCTTTCGTCAACTAACTTATCTGGAACTTTGACCGGGTGGATAACGGGCATGACAAGTATAACTCATCTTGGGCTTTACAATAATAACCTAAGTGGTACAATACCAATTGATATTGGAAATTTAACAAATCTTGTCTATCTTGATCTTGGTTGGAACTCCTTCACAGGACTACTATCAGAAGCTCATCTAACTAGTTTGTTAAACCTAAAAGTTTTATACCTCGACGAAAACAACATAACTATTTTAGTTGATAGTGATTGGACCCCTTCTTTCCAACTGAATACTATCTGGTTGAGTTCATGCAAACTAGGGCCAAAATTTCCCTCTTGGCTTCGAAGACAAGTAGAAATTAAGGATCTAAACCTCACAGACACGGGAATTGATGGTAGTATACCCGATTGGTTATGGAGTTTATCTTCACTTAGCAACCTTTATTTGGCAACAAACTTACTTAGAGGGAAGTTACCAGCCAGCTTGGTACACATGACCAAACTCGTGTCTATAAATTTGAATAATAATCGGCTTGAGGGCAAAATACCATTTCTTCCTACAAGTTTGAAGTACCTATATCTTTCCAATAACTCCTTGTCGGGACAACTACGTAAAAACCGTAAGTCACCATATAAGAATAAACCGATCGTCTTGAACAATAACACTGTTGAAACTGTAGAGTTGTTTCCTTGCGGATTACCTAGTTTGTATTATCTTGATCTCTCGAGTAATAGTTTATCAGGGCAGCTTCCTCCTTGCTGGTCTAACATCAGTGGCGTAGTAAATCTTGCAAATAATAAGCTCTCTGGAGTTGTGCCCAGTTCTTTGAGTTGTTCAGTCACACTAAGTGTGCTTCAGCTTGCAAATAATATTTTAATCGGAGAGTTTCCATTTGATTTGCAATTTTGCAATGGATTACAACTGCTTGATCTTGGAGAAAATAATTTTCAAGGGACAATACCAGATTGGGTAGGAGAAAGCTTTCAGCAGTTGCAAATTCTAAGGTTGCGGTCCAATTTATTTTCTGGTAATATCCCAACCAAATTGACACAACTCAATAATCTACTATTCTTAGATCTTTCCAATAACTACCTTACTGGCCCACTCCCAAGAGGTTTGAATAATTTTACTTCGATGAGTCAATTGTTCTCATTGACAAATTCTTATTATCATATGATTGTAATTGTAATTACCAAAGGGTTGATCCTTGAGTATGATTCTCAAGACTTTTTATTTTTGAAGAGTATGGATTTGTCAAACAATAATCTAACAGGTGAAATACCTAAGGAAATAGTTGTTCTTGCCAGTTTATTTAATCTAAACTTGTCCCACAATCAGTTAATAGGAAACATTCCACTTGAAATTGGAAATATGACATCTCTAGAGTCACTTGACTTCCACAAGAATAACCTATCAGGGACTATCCCACAAAGCATATCCAATTTATACTCTTTGGCGGTGCTTAATTTTTCTTATAATAATCTATCTGGGAGCATTCCAAATGGGCATCAGTTGCAGACGCTTAATGACCCATCAATCTACAGTGGCAATCCATACCTATGTGGACCCCCACTAGAGACGAGTTGTGACAACAGTGTGAGACTTCCTCAGAGTGATGGTAACAACGATACCAATTCAAAAATGACCAATGATAGGGACAAGTGGTTGTATTTGTTCATCGAGTTTGGGTTTGTGGCGGGATTCCTACTGGTGTTTTTCATTCTACTATTCAAAGTAAAGTGGAGGTATACTTATTTCCAGATGGTCGATAGTATGCTTGAGAGGGTATATGTTATGGGTGTTATAATACGAAGACAAAAGAATTGTTTGTGGCGGAATTCATCTCCAAATCATCGTTGTACTCTACAATTGTTTAAAAGTCAAACCGTGAGTTGAAGGGTCTCATTTCTGAAGCTGCTCTTTTATTTGTTAAAAAGGAAGGCTCATCTTCAAGTTCTTTTCTTGAGTTTTTTCACTTCTTTAATTCACCAAAATATACTTGATAATCTCATAGATTAGTGTATGAAATTGTGAGAGAGTGTGAGATAGAATGTTATTGGCATGATAATCTTCTTATATTGTAGAACTCTTTGTTATAGTGATTTTGCACCGTGCTCCCGTGGTTTTCTCCAGAAAGGGTTTCCACGTAAAATCTTGTGTCTCTATTTTATTTATGTGTTTGATTATTTGTTGTTGTTGGTTTCTTGTGTGTCTTTCAAATTTTTCTATTTGGTCAGGTATTGGTGTATGCTCACAGGATGTTCGACAAAATTACTCATTGAATACTTTTGCGATTGTCCCCAACAATTAGTATCAGAGCATGTTGGACTTTAATTAGCATAGGAGTGATTGAAGCTTGAATGTGGTTAAATTTGAGCTTGTATTTGTGATCCTACATGATATGTGGTGTAGAATGGAGAGGGTGAATGCACATATTTGCAATTGTTCTGCATTTATTATTTCCATAGAGGGTTACGGTGCTACTGTTCAATATTCAAGTTTTTAAAATCCAAACGGTCGATCCGAACCGTTCATCTTATTCTCCATATTAATATGTGTTTGGAGACCAAATTTTATATTTTTGGAAAAAAATTTACTATTTTTTTAGATAGGTAGAAAATCAGTTGATCTAATAAATTCTACACCATTCAGATATTTGATTTTCTACCTATCTAAAAAAATAGCAAAATATTTAAAAAAGAAAATGTAAAATTTGGTCTCCAAACACATACTAATATGGAGAACAAGCTGAACGGTTCGGATCGACCGTTTGAATTTTAAAAATTCGAATATTGAACCGTAGCACCGTAGCTCTCTATGCAACTCATAGCACCTTAGCCTTACCCTTTTAAGATAATGTATGATGTATCTCCTTCGGAAATTTTTGTTAATATCAATCACAAAATTACACAAATATCCTCATTTTTTATTTTTAAAAATGACGCAACTGCCAGGATTCGTAGGTGTTCACTTCGAAAGAGAATTAATTGAACCCAATTAAAATCGTCGACTCAAATGTAATTAAACGACCTAAAAGACTTCTAATTAAGAAGAAATGGATTTCAGAGTTAATGGAGAAGTCTATTTTTTTTTTCTAAATTGAAAAAGACTATACAAACTATTCCATAGAGAAATCATAATTAACAGGTAGATGGAAACAGAAAATTAAGCTTGCCTGCGGAGCGTACTTTTTTTTTTTTTTTTGTTTCTTACATGGCCCGTAGGCCTTGCGGAGCGTACTTGATTGGGTCTCAAAGCGTGAACAGTAAATTGAGGGGGGGGGGGGGGGGGTTCACGTACATGAAATTTCAAAATTACATATTTTCCCCTCTAAAATTTAAAATTACATATTCCCCCCTCTAAACTTCAAAAACTCAATTGTTTTATATTAAAACACATTCTAAATTTATAAAATACATATTTTACTCTTTTATTAAAAAACATAAAACACCTATATGACCCCAATTTGAATCTAAAGGTTCCTATACTGTCCGAATTGCTTTAAGATTCATGCGCGCTAGATCAGCATGCATCTTGAAGCTGACACGCACAAATATTGAAGCAACATGCATAGATCTTAATGTAATACACATATCAAAATGGCTTTGAGATTCGTGTGAGCTAGATTAGCACAAATCTTGAAGCAAACACACAATAATCTTATTGCGATGCATGTGAATCAGATGGTAGAGAAATCCTTTATATTCAAATTTGAGTTCGATAAGGTGTTTTATATTTTTAATAATGACGGGTAAATTTATATTTTATAAATTTAGAATGAGTTTTAATATAAAAGGGGTAAATATGTGAGATTTTGAAGTTTAGAGGGGAAATACGTAATATTAAATTTAGAGAGGGAAATACGTAATTTTAAAGTTTTTAGGGGTATACATGAAATTCTGGTATCATGGCTGTTAATAGTGAAAACTGGGCTTAAAAAAGGAAGCAGGCCCGAAATTCATCCATCAAAACGGGTCTGCAATTAATTTTTCAAACCAATGTCTGTTGACGAAGGCCAGCTCAGCTTATGCAAACGTTGAGTCCAGGCTAAAAATCACAGGAACCAGTCGAGATGTCTGCGCATTTGGCCCTTCAATCCGAGCCGTCAAAAATAGACAAAGGTTTTGGACAAATGTTTGTTTGGAGGATTGAATAACCAATATGTTCTGAAAACCCATCTTACAAGTGCTAATGTTAGCTGGTTTACGGCTGCTGTTATCAAAACTGTTTGCACTGAAGGTGTTCGATGAAAATCCCAACTAATGGAATAGTTGGATGGAAGAATTGAGGGTGAAAAAATAGTATCAAAAGAAGAAAGACGGAAAAAAAAATTAAATAGTTAATGACAGCAAGACTGTTGGGGGACTAACTCTTAAGCGATATAGATATGTGGTTTAAATTTAGAGGCATATTTTAAAGTTATGCCTATAGTTAATCTGGCCTGATTAATCCGCCTTTGTTAAAATAATTAAGCCTAAACCCCTTATTCTATTTTGGGTCTCAACCAAATAGACAAACACCACTTCTCTGGAAGTGAAAGAACCTAATTAAAACCGCATAACACTATTATCAACCCAATAAAAATAATATATTATAAAAAAGGAAAAAAAATCGCAAATTCAACCGCATAACACTATTGGTCAATTATCAACCAAATGCATCACTACAGATTAAAATATTTCTAATTAGAACTAGCTATTCATTTTGGCTTAATAAACTCATCCGGTGCATATTTTCCTATAAAAATCATTTAAATTTGTCTCAAAGCATGTACTAGCTAAGAACTACCTAATTTTGTATTTCTTAACGTGTTATATGAAACTTATTTAGGCTGTTCTTTTATTCATAACATTAAAAATATAAAGAAATTAAATATGTATAAGGATCATTTTTACAAAATATCTAAAACTAACAAGGCCTTAAAAAATCCTTATTTTCTATTGCACATGGTGCGTTTCCATTGGTGTTCCTAGTGTCTAGTCCTTTGTAGTTTGTACTGATAATTATTTTATGGTGGAGAAATATATGATCATTGAGATGATTTAATACTGGTTACATGGAAGTTTGTTTATTGCAAAGGCTGAAGGTGGAAAGATAATTGAGAAAATGGTCACCATAGATGTGCGATATCTGTGCAGCTGGTGGATCGAAGCAAACCAGGATGACAGTCAACCTCCTTGATTGTTTTAACTTCTATGGAAATGAAAATGAACCCAATTAAAACCGTCTACTCATCATGATTTTTTTTCACATTACAATTTGTATTTTCTATTTCACATGTTGCGTTACCAGTTTGATAGCGAAAAATATTGCAAACATAATGGAGGTTGCTAAAACATAAAAAAAATAGAAAATTATATTGATAAAATAGTAATGATACAAGATATTTGTTGGGGCTAATCAACCAAAAGATGACTCACTCAACCCTTAAGGGATTTGCTCACCCAACAAGGATCCAATGGGAACTCGCTCACCCAAAGGAGACCCGAAGGGGACTCACTCACCCTAAACTTAGCATCACACTAAGAAAAAAAAGAACTGATTCTCATCTAATATCATCTCCTCTAACATATGAGCTTATTTATAATAAAAGGAAAATAAAAATGAGTTGTTACAAAATATTGCAATATATAATTTTAAAGCAGCATGATTTTCTCTTTAATGAGCCATGATATTATTGGCAGCACTAAATTCCCTTTTGTTTCTCTCATTAATTGGCTGCATCACAGTTGTAATTCCAGTGTCTAAATTTTTTTCCTCAGGTTTATATATTTATAAACATGATTAATTATAAAAAAAGAAATAAATTATCAATTATTTTGCCAAAATTCAGCTAATGTTAATTGCGAAATATCAGATTCAGTTACCAATTTAAAATTCAAAAGTAAATTTGTAGATATGTTATTGATTACATAGATTATAACCTAATAAATTTTATGTAATTTAAGTATTGTTTCATGATCGTTGCATGAAGAACTACTAATTTTAAGCCGTTGAAATTTTAAGTTACTTAATATGCAATGAAACATAATCCAAATTAATTTCATTCTATTTTATAGATATATCATGTCTATAATATTGTACTTAAATTTAAGCTTCATTTAAAAGATTATTAAAACTTTTAGAATAAATTAATATTAAGAGTAATTCCCCGTCATAAATATATCAATATACCCTTCCACATCTATACAAAAAAGCTGTTGAAAGTTCTGTTCCGCACAATCACCAGACCAAACAAAATGGACATGTGTGTATTCTATGGTTAGTAAACATAAAGTAGGTAATTAAATTAGTATCTTGGTCAAATATATTTTGTATATTCAAATATAATTAAGCACAACATTCGAGAGAAAATTTAGTACAACATTTCTTAATACATTTTTGCTATGAATTTTAGTTTTGATAATATGTATATTTATTTATAGCTATTAGTACAAAAATTTATTTTATGATAAATTTAATCTATTTCATTAAGGTAATTAACCTTTTACTTTCATATCCATATTATATTTAAATTTGTTAAGATTTAAATCTGTATCTAAATATAAAAAGTAAAGCGGATATCAATATAAATTTGATCACTATCCAATCCGTTTTCACCTAAAAATCGCGTTAGGGCCCATCATTTCCTCCTACACGTTTTGACTTGAGGTCATCTAATTTAGTCACAGCCTGAGTCTCTCTCAGAAAATGATCGGACACCGATTATATGTATTGTCCTATTAGATGACCTCAAGTCAAAAAGTGTAACAGGAATTATAACTCATGGTTTTGGTGTTTCTTTTGTTTAGGAAGCATTAAGCCTGATATTATGTAATGCATGTGGTTTTTTGTACCTGCCTACGGGCTTTAAATCAAAAAAAAAAAAAAAAAAAAAAAAAAAAAAAAAAAGTGTAACAGGAATCAAATGAAGGGACCTCAAGTCTAAAGGTGTATTACCACTATTCGATTCGTTTCATTTAGTCTTTAATTACTTGTATCTTAATTTTGACTTGGGTCATCGATCTAACTTCATTGTCCAGTCGGCAGCTACAATAATTTTCCCCTTTTTGTAATAGGAGAAAATGTTATTTTTAAGAAGAGGAAGGGTTCATGAAAATGAAATCGTATTTTCTGACACCCTTAATTATTTTCAACGGCAGACTTACGGAAATAGTAGTGTATGGAAATCCTTGTTGTTTGCACATGAAAATGCTTCCTATCCACTCTTAGAAATAATTATGCATGACTCATGATCCACCAAACAGATCATTTATTATATTTTATGGGAGGTTCATGGAAATATATACCTCGCTGATCCATGTCCTTAGAAATACTTTTGCATGACCCATGACCTGCCAAACAGATCAAATGTTATATTTTATATGAAGTTAATAGAAATATCTCGCTCCATGCCTTTGAAAATAAGTGGAAAGTTGGGAGACATGTTATTTCTATGAGTTACTCTTAAAATTATTTTGTTTAATCTGTTTATATTATTTTAAGTGAAAATTCATGAAAATACTGGAGCACTAATTAATTAAGTCAGATACTTCGAAGAATACGAATCCAGTTCTGTATAGTTAATTCACTGTACTCATTCTATTGATCCTTTTATATATGCTCCGAAATTATTAATTTTACCATTCAGAAAAAAAAAAAAAAAATAGCCACGAATTGAAAAATTCTATTTTTGACACTGGCCACAGTAACTTGAAGTTGCCGACAACAATTTTTTTTTTTTTTCAGCAGCTTTGACCACACTATTTTGCGTGTTGACCAAATTGGAGTGTTCTGATTCGCCAAAAAAAGTTAGGGCCCTACAAACTTTAGCTGCAGCGTTTGGAGTAGGAAACATATATAATTAATGTTTAATTTGATCAAAAGTAGAATTTTCATTAATTCGTTCTATTTATCTTTTTTTTTCGAATGGCAAAAATAAAAATTTGGATATAATGTTTAATTTTCGTTTTGAGCCACATATATATTTAACTGGAGAGAACCAAAGAAATTTCATAGGAAACCAAACCACATAATTTTTGCAATAAGCAGTAGTAGTTAAAACGCTTAATTTTAATGACATAATAGTCCAACGCCATCCGTAATAAGTAGTTATAATGTGCACTGCTGATGGTATATTAATTAACGGCATATGTTTTGAGCCGATGGCATATGTATATACTTTTTCTATCTGGTCGATAAGTAACGGTTCGGAATCCGATGGTAGAATGCAATCGCAAGCGATACTGAAATGTTTTTTTTTTGTAGTAGTGTAAGCTTTTTGAAAAGGACTCCAAAATAGGTACAATTAATTTTTTGTTGCACATGTTAAATTAATTTAATTTGTGATTTTAATATTACAAAATGTACTGATATAAGTTACTGTAATTACTACTATGCAAGGCGTACATTTTGGGGACAAGAAAGGATACATTAGTCTTGGAAATTGTTTCTGCTTTTGAGAAGGCTTGTGGCAAGGTTTTCCTTTTATTATATTTATAAAGAAAAAATTCCTGCTGCTAATTATTAATTGTCTTACAACTGTTCATTTGATGTTTACTTTATTTTTTTATTTTTTGACCACATTTCATGTGAGAAAAAATTTCTAATTTGGATTTGTCTCTTTTGAAGAACAAATAAAACTGTTATGTACCAGTTAAAAGAAAAGTTAATATGTATGTAATTAAAGAATGTGCTTTAGATATGTATGAGAATACGGTGATCTATTTTTTGTCCTTTTTTCATTTGTTGTTGTTTCTTTTACTGTTATTTATTATTTATCTTTTTTTTTGTGTTTTTATTTTTATTTATATATATATTTTTTAATTCTGGGTGAAATGTTAATAAAATAAGTCTATTCATATTCTATTAAATTTATATTGTCTTCGTTGCAACGTACAGACACGATACTAGTATCTATATAATATATAACGAGGAGGGTTCAAATGTACCATCATTTTGGTGCTCCAATATGCTCTACATGGACTACATCATTTATCTCCATTTTCAAAGTCCGAACAGTCGATCCGAACCATTCAACATGATCTTCATAATAAAATATGCTTGGAGACCAAATTTTATATTTTTTAGAATTTTTTTTACTATTTTTTAAGATAGACACAAATCAATTTTTTAAGGAGATTCTGGACCATTCGATAAAGTCATATTGTACCTATCTAAAAAAATAGTAAAAAAATTCTAAACAATATAAAATTTGGTCTCCAAGCATATTTTATTATTAAGATCATGTTGAGCGGTTCGGATTGACTGTTCGGACTAAGAAAATGGAGACAAAATATATGAAACATATTGGAGCACCAAAATGATGATACATTTGAACCCTGCTCATATATAATATATGTTGATTTATTACTTAAATGCATGAATCGACCAGGGCACTTGAACCCGTACTGTGCGCTTATTACTGGAACCAATACATTGATTGATTTATTGCTTGAATGCTTAGGTTATATTATTGCTTGTAAAATTGATGCCCATGCTGTAATTGAATATATATGTATTATCCCTTGAATGTATTGTTGAGTTTGGCTAGTATAACATCAATGTCATTTCAGTTTATATAACACCAATTCCAAAACCTATTGAATCGATTTCAAACGGTGAATCCAAACCGTTCAAACAGATCTACTTCATTAGTTGTGCATTTACATGTAAAATTTATAACCTTTTGAATTTATTTGATATTAAGTCAAGCTGTCAAATGTGTGATTTTTTAAGTTAATTTTAATACATTAATTTTTCAATATTTTTACCACTTGATTTGATACTAAAATAACTCGAAAATATAAAAAGTTTGCATGTAAACGCAACACTCATAAAGTAAATTGGTTTGAACAGTTTGGATTAGTCATTTGAAGTCTATTCAATCAATTTTGAAGTTAGTGTCATGTGACACCGATGTCATACTAACCGGACTCTGTATTGCTTGTATAACAATTATTAAATAAAGTTCAAGCAATAAATGTTATATAGTTATTTTTTCTGTTTATTTTATACATTCTGAACATGTCCCATGGACGTTTTGATGCGGTGCCTTGTGAGCATAAATGTTATACAGTTTGTTGTCACCAAAGTGGTGAAACTAGAATAATTGAAAATATAAGTAATTTTCCCCAATAAATGTATCAATATACCCGTCCACATCTATACTAAAAAGTTGTTGAAAGTTCTCTTCCTCACAATCACCAGACTAAACAAAATGGACGTGTATTCTATGGTTAGTAAACATAAAGTAGGTAAATTAGTATTTTGGTCAAATATATTTTGTATATTCAAAGATAATTAAGCACAACATTTCATAATATACTTTTTGTTATGAATTTTAGTTTTGATAATATGCATATTTATTTAGAGATATTAGTACAAAAACATTATTTTATGATGAATTTAATCTATTTCATAAAATTTAAGTAACATTGCATTTTCATATCAGAATTATATTTGAATTTGTTAAGATTTAAATCTGTATCTAAATATAAAAATTAAAGCGGATATCAATATAAGTTTGATTACTATCCAATCCGTTTTCACAGAAACCAAAAAAAAAAAAATCCGTTTTCACCCAAAAAACGTGTTATTAGGGCCCATCATTTTCCTCCCACACGTTTTGACTTGAAGTCATCTAATTTAGTCACAGTCTTAGTCTGTCTCAGAAAATGATAACTCAATTTCAGTTTGGTTTCTTCATTTTCTATTTATCGGACACCGATTATAAATATTGTCCTATTAGATGACCTCAGGTCAAAAGGTGTAAGAGGAATCAAATGATGGTACCTCAAGTCTAAAGGTGTATTATCATTATCCGATTCGTTTCATTTAGTCTTTTATATGTATCTTTTGACTTGGGTCATCAATCTAACTCCATTGTCCGGGGGTCTGGATCCCCTAAAGTAACCCAACTTTTGGGTTTTGGGTTTTGGATCGAGACCATCCAATTCGAATCCGTCGCTCGAGATTGCTTTGGAATTCAGATTTCTTGCTCGGGATATGTGTGCTCCAGTTTGGATGGATTGTTATGGATTCGAATCGGACGGTCCCGATCTAAAATCCAACAATTGGGTTACTTTACTGGATCTGAACTCATTGTCCGGTCGGCAGCGCTACTAGAATAATTTCTCCTTTTTGCAAGGGGAGAAAATATTATTTTCAAGAGGAAGGGTTTATGGAAATGAAATTGAAATTTCTGACACACTTAATTATTTTCAACGAAAGACCTATAAAAATAGTAGCGCATGGAAATCCCTATTGTTTGCACATCAAAATACTTTTTATTCACCTTTGGAAATAATTTTGTATGACTCATGACCCACTAAACAAACTATTTATTATATTTTATTAGAGGTTCATGGAAATAGCTCGCCCCATGCTCTTGGAAATACTTTTGCATGATCGATCCATGATCCACCAAACAGATCAAATATTATATTTTATTAAAAGTTTATGGAAATTAGGGCTGTAAAAAATTACTCGAAAGAGTTAACAGGGTTAAATTAAGCGATTTAGATTGACTATTTAAATTTTAAAAATAAAGTTATGAATTCACTAACACGAACCGATCCGTACTTTCTAAAGCACCATAGCCTCACTCAAACAAAAATAATCATATTAATAGTGAGTCATTATGCTGGTAGTTACTACCATGTTTTAAAAAAAAAAAAAAAATAGTGAGCCATTATTATAATTCGAAGGATGTATCCATAAAAGTCCCAACATTATTATAATTCTTAATTTTATTTTCGTAATGAGAGTTAATTAACGGGGAGAAAGAGTTAGTACAGGGTTAAAGGTCGTTTTAATTTACTAATCAAAAGTTAATAATTAATTAATTAAGATTATTTCAATTAAACCAAAATGAGGGGAAATAGGAAATGATTTCAAATTTAGATGGGGAAATAAGATATATTGTGATTTTGATGGGGATTGGATATAAGAGAAGTTTTGATGGGTACATGAGCAATTCACCCATCATTTATGGTGGAGAAATATATGATCGTCGGCTGATGAGATTATTTAATACTGGTTACATGGAAGTTTGCTTTTTGCAAAGGCTGAAGGTGGAAATTAAGATAATTGACGAAATGGCCACCATAGATCGATGTGCGAGATCTGTGCAGATGGAAGGAAACAAGGATGACAGTCAACCTCCCAGAGATGTCTCACGCGTAGGTGTGTTCATCGGTTTGATTTAGTTAAAACTGAAATAATTAGATATTGTTTGATGATGTATTTGTTGAGATTTCATGTGTATGTTTATATATATAATGAGAAATTAAAAAATTTCTATCACCACTTGACTCAATACACAAAGGATCTCATTTATATAATAATAGCAAGAAAGATTTTCTCCTAAGTATTTTAACAAATGCTTAATATGCACTAAATAGAATAAATAAATTTCATCTACTTTATTGCTAGAGAGGATGTAGATTATTTTTTTAGAAATGACACTAAACTTTTCCAATAATTAAAGTAAATTTTGATATTTAAACACTTATTTTTCCTACATGATCTTTAACTAGCCAAAGCTTAAGAATGTGTAGCTTTCATCTGCAATTAAATGTCATTAATTAGTCAAAGCACTGCAGTCATTTCATCACTTGAACAAATTTATGTGGTTGTCGCACTCTCAAGAGGAGGTTTCAGTATGAAAAATTCAGCATTTGAAGTCTCTGGTCAAAATAATAATACTTTATCAATTACATTGCCGTGAAAAAACTGCTTTTCTATTTTGATCCATTAATAATGTAAGGCATCATGACCGACAGATCAAAAGTACTAAGTTGCAATTTTATTTATAAAAGCATTCGACTTCAATTTATTCCTTCCGCTCCATACTAAAACAATCTATAAAAAAAAGTCATCAAAGATTAAATAAGCATAAGGCTCGCTTCCAGTCAAATTTAATCTTATAAAAAGTTGGATGAGCCAATTGTCTTGTATATTTTTGCTAAAAATATACACAAGATTGTAATATTAATTAATTGCCTCATGCATAGAGATGATAGCCTTAGCATCAAATCCCTGCCTAGCTAGATAATTACTCCAGAATGTTTTTCTTCTTCATCAAATTTCTATGATATTTGCCCATTTTTTTTCTTTGAATATGTAGTGATAACTGTGCAAGCTACATGAGTTTTTGCATCCCGCACCAATGCGCGTGCTAAAATAATGTGTTTATATTTTTGTAAAAATGACACTAAAATTCCATTAGAAGAGCTTTACTTATAAGTAAATTTTGATATTTAAACACAAGTGAGGCTATGGTAATTTGCAATGCGTGGATCGTTCCATGCTTTGAATTCATATATCTGTCTTTAAAGTCCAAATTGTTGATCCGAACTGCTCAACATTATTATCATATGAAAATATACTTGGAAACTAAATTTTTATTTTTTTTTATTTTTTTTTACTATTTGGTAGGTAAAAAATCACTACTTTTCGGATGGTCCAGAATTTTTTGATGAAGTGATTTTTTATTGTCCCAAAAAAAATTAAAGAAATTCTAAAAAATATATAATTTTTATAACCTTTAAACACTAATTATTTGTCCTACCGGATCTTTTACTAATCAAAGTTTCAAGAACGTGTAGCTTTCATTCGCAATTAATTGTCATTAATTAGTCAAAGTAGTGCAGTCAATTCATCACTTGAACAAATTTATGCGGTTGTCGAACAATCAAGAGGAGCTTTCACTATGGAAAATTCAGCAATTGAAGTCTCCGGTCAAAATCATAATACTTTATCAATTACATTGCCATGAAAACACTGTTTTTCTAATTTGATTCATTAATAATGTAAGGCATGACCAACACATCAAAAGTATTAAGCTGCAAATTATTTGTGCATGTATGTCATTTGTTAAAAAAAATGGTATAATTTCTGATTAAGTACCATTTATATATATGACTAGTACCATAGAATTTTATTTATAAAAGCATTCGACTTTAATAATTTATTCCTTCCGCTCCATACAAAAACAATATATAAAACAATTCATCAAAGATTAAATAATATAACAGTCGGATTAGTGCTTTTTTATTTAGAATTAACATTTGTATTCTCGAAATAAATCTTGTAGAACATTGCACTGGATTAATAATTAGTAAGAATAAGGCTCGCCTCCAGTCAAATTTAATCTTATAAAAAGTTGGATGATCACTACATGATTTAACAAAAATATACGTGTGTGAACACTTTGTTAGAGCCATAGGTATCATGAATTGTGGTGTCGTAGTACTGTCTTAGTACCTTGCATATTTAATCTCACGATATAATCGCACCAACAACACCTAGCTACTTGTATATATAAGTAGGTGCAACTAGAAGACTTAACTGAACCATTAATTGAGAGCTTCTGACATTAACTAAAGATGCACTATTCCTCACTCAATTTCCTCCTCCTCTTATTCATTCAAACCTTCTTGGCAAATTGTTGTATTGAGCGTGAGAGAGAAGCACTTCTTGAATTCAAAGCTGGTGTCAGTGATACGAAAAGTCGTTTGGCTTCATGGAGTGGTGAACAATGCTGCAACTGGGCAGGGATCCGATGTAACAATCAAACAGGTCATGTTGTCAGACTAAACCTTCGAAATACCAAACCTTATAATCTGGACACCATCTATATAATTGGAGATAACTACTATGATTGGATCTACCATAGTTTGGTAGGCAAGATCAGCCCATCTTTGATATTTCTTAGTGATCTAAAATACTTGGATCTCAGCTTTAATAATTTTAATGGGAGTAAATTTCCAGAATTTATCGGCGCATTTAGAAACTTAAAGTATCTCAACTTGTCTCATACGAGCTTATCAGGAATGATACCTCCTCAACTTGGGAACCTTTCTAGATTAATGTACTTTGATGTTAGCAATGGCTACCCATTTTCAAGTTTTATGTTGAAGACCGATACATGGTGGTTAGCTAATCTGAGGTATATAAAGCACATAGAAATGTCCGGAGTTGATTTTAAAGATTCAAATGACTGGGTGGAAACTTTGAACAAACTATCATCACTTGAAGTGTTAGTTTTGTCCGAAAATAATCTAACTCATATTCCACAATCAATCCCTTTTGTGAACTTCACCTCCCTTAGAGTGTTTCATCTTTCTTATCAAAACTTCAATACCACCATACCCAATTGGGTGGGAAATCTAACTTCTCTAAACAAACTTACACTCCGTAACAATTCACTTATTAGCATGGTACCACCACTGCATAGTCTAACAAAATTAACCGACTTATCTTTACGTTGGAACAATATAGAAGGAGATATTCGAGAATTATTATTGGGCAAGTTGTCAAATTACACATTGGGGAATCTGGAGTATTTAGATCTTTCATCAACTAACTTATCTGGAACTTTGACAGGATGGATAACGGACATGAAAAGTGTAACTCATCTTAACCTTTGGCATAATAACCTAAGTGGTACAATACCAATTGATATTGGAAATTTGACAAATCTTGTCTATCTTAATCTTGGTTTTAACTCCCTCACAGGAAAACTATCAGAAACTCATGTAACTAGTTTGTTAAAACTAAAATATTTATACCTTGAATATAACAACATAACTATTTTAGTTGACAATGATTGGACCCCTTCTTTCCAACTGAATAGTCTTCATTTGAGTTCATGCAAACTAGGGCCAAAATTTCCCTCTTGGATCCAAAGTCAGGTAGAAATTGAGTTTCTAGGCCTAATAGACACTAGAATTGATGATAGTATACCTAATTGGTTATGGAGTTTATCTTCACTTAGCGGCCTTTTTTTGTCAAAAAACCTACTTAGAGGGAAGTTACCAGCCAGCTTGGTACACATGACCAAACTCGTGTATATGGATTTGAGTAATAATCGGCTTGAGGGCAAAATACCATTTCTTCCTACAAGTTTGAAGTTCCTATATCTTTCCAATAACTCCTTGTCGGGACAATTGCGTAAAAACCGTAATTCACCATATGAGAGTAAACCAATTGTCTCAAACAATAACACTATTGAAATTGTTGAGTTGTTTCCTTGCGGATTAGCTAGTTTGCATTATCTTGATCTCTCAAGTAATAGTTTATCAGGGCATCTTCCTCCTTGTTGGTCTAACATCAGTTACGAAGTATATCTTGCAAATAATAGGCTCTCTGGAGTTGTGCCTAGCTCTTTGAGTTGTTCAATCACACTAATAGAGGTCCAGCTTGCAAACAACAGTTTAACTGGAGAGTTTCCATTTGATTTACAATTTTGCAGTGGATTACAACTACTTGATCTTGGAGAAAATAATTTTCACGGGATAATACCAGATTGGGTAGGAGAAAGCTTTCAGCAGTTGCAAATTCTAAGGTTGCAGTCCAATTTATTTTCTGGTAATATCCCAAACAAATTGACACAACTCAATAATCTACAATACTTAGATCTTTCCAATAATTACCTTTCTGGACCGCTGCCAAGAGGTATGGACAATTTTACTTCGATGAGTCAATTGTTCTCGTTGAAAAATTATTATTATGATGTGAGTGTAAATGCAATTACAAAAGGTTTGATCCTTGAGTATGATTCTCGAGACCTTTCATTTTGGAGGAGTATGGATTTGTCAAACAATAATCTAACCGGTGAAATACCCCAGGAGATAGTTGTTCTTGATGGTTTATTGAATCTAAACTTGTCCCACAATCACTTAATAGGAAACATTCCGCTTGAAATTGGAAATATGACTTCTCTAGAGTCACTCGACTTTCACAAGAATAACCTATCAGGGATTATACCACAAAGCATATCCATTTTATACTCTTTGGAAGTGCTCAATTTTTCTTATAATAATCTATCTGGGAGCATTCCAAATGGGCATCAGTTGCAGACGCTGAATGATCCATCATTCTATAGTGGCAATCCATACCTATGTGGACCCCCACTAGAGACGAGTTGTGCTAGCAGTGTGAGACTTCCTCAGAGTGATGATGACAACAATTCCAATTCAAAAAATACGGATGATAGGGAAAAGTGGTTGTATTTGTTCATCGAGTTTGGGTTTGTGGCAGGATTTTTAGTGGTGTTTTTCATCCTACTATTCAAAGTAAAGTGGAGGTGTACTTATTTCCAAATGGTCGATAGTGTGCTTGAGAGGGTATATGTTATGGGTGTTATAAAATGGAAGACAGAAGAAATTGGGTCGTAGCCCATTTTGGTTGTTGTGGCAGAATTCATCTCCAAACCGCCACTGTACTCTTCAATTGATTAAAAGTCATACCGTGAGTTGAAGGGTCTCATCTTTGAATCTACTCTCTTTAGAAGGTCCCTCTTCAAGTTCTTTTCTATAGTTTTTTCTCTTGTTTAATTCAATCAAATACACTTGATAATCTTATAGATTAGTGTATGAAATTGTGAGAGAGTATGAGAGAGAATGTTATTGGTTTGATAATCTCCTTACATTGTAAAACTCTTTGTTATAGCGTGATTTTGTGCCGTGCCGTGGTTTTTTTCCGAAAAGGTTTCCACGTAAAATTTGGTGTCTCACTTTTATTTTATGTGCTTGATTGTTTGTTGTTGTTGGCTTCTTGTGTGCCTTTCATATTTCTTCATTTGGTTGGATATTTGTGTATCCATTGACTGCTTCTACAACCATCCGCAACAATTGATATCAGATCACATTGGACTTTGGCATAGTTGTGATTGAAGCTTGACTGTGTTTAAATTAGAGCTATGTGATGTAAAATGAAGAAGACTATAAAATTTGACAAGTTGAATAATAGCAATTTGTTGTTTAAAGTGTGCAACCCATGCACATGGAGGATCATGAATGAGAGTTGCTTAATCGAAAATGTTTGATAGCTATGATACATTGTATTGCTAAAATTGAGAGGGTGAATGCACATAATTTCCAATTATCCTGCATTTATTATTTCGAGTGCATCTTAGGTATAGGCCCATTAAATCAGCCTGAAGTTTAAATTTGATAAAATATGCTGTAGTTCTATATTTTATTATTTATTTCTCTCAATAAAATATAATACGCATACATGCATACTTTAAATTGTGTTATTTTATCCATGGTTTGGAAACTCGACCAAGTCCGAGTTGACTCGACCGACTCAACTCAGTATCTGTCGGGTCCGATCCGAGTTTCACCCGAGTCTTGTACCCATGCGATTTTTTCATCAAAACTCGATTGAACAGTGTTTGACTTGGCCGAATTATATGATTTTCAGGCCAAGTCATACCGAGTTTCACCCGAGTCAGACCAAGTTTCACCCTTGTCAGTGCATAGGCAGTGAAATCGATAATGAAAATCAAGCGGCAAAGTGTTTGCTTGTAAGAAAATCAAGCAGTGACATCAATAACGAAAAGCATGTGGCAAAGCAACAAGAACGCTGAAGTGTTAATTTGTTGTGCCTGTCAGAAGAGTAGTGAGGAAAAATTTGCAATTAGACCCCCACCTGTTCACTTATCGCAAATTGAAAGGGGCGGGTAGATAGAATGTTTTTTACCTTTTCAATTAGAAGACTGAGATGTTTTGGAATAGGCTACACTATTTCTTTGTAGGTTTTCTCGTTTTTTTATCTTTTTCCTATTTTTTGGCTACAAAACAAGCTTCTGCCAAAAAAATTCAAATTTCCAATCTAATTCTTCTTATTCCATCCGATTCATCCGATTCTGATTCCACGGTCAACAATCCGATTCCGAGTTTCGAAACCATACTTTTATCATCAATATAATATTTTTTTGTTACGTAATTTAAAATCAAATCAATCAGGCTTAGTATTTTACTCTTGTATGCTTGAATTGCTTAACATTACATAATTATATGAATTACGGAATTATATGAGTGTAACTTTTAAAATTAATATTTTATATTTTTATAAAAAAGAACCTTTTTGTGGCTATAAATATGAATTTTCAATCTAATTCAGCCATTTCACCAATTCCGATTCCGATTGGGAGAGGTGCCAATGGGACCACCCGGATCCAGTTCTCGCCTCCAGTTACCCCACTGACTGGAGGTCCTGCCTCTTTGTCCACCTTGGACACTTCAGCTGCCTTACAGGAGAGGTTCCTGAAGGGCCCTTGAGAAACGTGGTGGTACACCCTGTCTAGATAAACCCAGTTTGTGTGCCATGGCCTAGGTGCAGATGGAAATAGTAGGCATTTAGACGGAGTGGTGGTGGCCAGTGAAGAAGGAGAGAAGGAGAGAAGGAGAGAAGGAATCAAAGCTATGTAATTTATACAGGAGAAAGAGAGAGAGTTTGTTGCATGGTCCTGGAGCAGGATTTAGTGTCGTGTACTACTTTCAATGATGTATCAATACATGTCACTTTCTTACTTAAATTGGTCAATTTATCATTTTTCCTATTTTATTCATTCCTTATGCATACACCAAATAAAGATATCAGAAAATAAAGGTAGTTACATACACCAAAAATTAAAAAGTTTTATAGGGAGAAATTACCAAAATGTAAAGGTTTATTTAACAAAAAAAATAAAATAAAACTGTAAGTGTTATCTTTAGAGAGATACTAAAGAAAAAAATATTTACAATCAACAAAATATTTGAAACAGTTTGTGTGGATACTGTGCAGCTATTGTATTTTCTCTTTTCCTTTACCTTCTTCACTATTATGGAAATAAATAATTGTGTTTATCTGTTTGAACATCTAATTTGGTGATAAAGAAAGGATATATAAACATAATTCTTATAACTGGGTTGTGCTACAAAGGTGAAATTGAGAACAAAGTTGTGCTACAAAGGTGAAAGTCAGAATTAGAAAAATGTGTACGTAGCTTTCATCAAAACCGATTTTTTATTAACAAAAAAATAAATAAAAATATATCGAAATAGAAGTAGGTTTCTAGAAAATTTCAAAATATAAGAACATGATAGTTTATTCAGTCCGCTCTATCCAACTAATTTCATCACTAATCACGTAAAATAAGTTAAAAAAAAAATTTCCTGACGTAATAGTCCATCCCGTCTAGTACTATTCATATATATTTTTTTTTCTTCTTCTTTGTTGTTCTTCTAACTCCCAAAAAAAAACAATGAACGCTAGACAATGGATTATCCCATCCACGAAACTTTTTTTTTAATGAGCGAGTTCGCATGGTTAGAGACATAATTAGCTAGATGGGATAAACCATCCCGTTCTTCCTATATTTCGAAATTTCACCAAGTTCTACCTAATTTCAATATTTTATTTATTTATTTATTTTCTACTAATAAAAAAATTTCGGTCAAATCCCTGCCTAGCATCAAATTTCTATGAAATTTGCCCATTTTTGCTCTCTGAATATGTAGTCATAACTTTGCAAGCAACAGTGTGGCGAATCAAATATATATACTACAGTACAATACCTATGTACAAATGCGTGTGTGGCCGCTACATGAGTTTCTGCACCCCGCACCAATGTGCGTGTGAAAATAATGTGTTTATATTTTTGTAGAAATGACACTAAAATTCCATTATAAGAGTTTTACTTATATAACGAGTGAGGCTATGGTATTTTGTAATGAGCGGATTGTTTCGTGCATTGGATTCATATCTCTGTTTTTAAAGTCTAAATAGTCGATTCAAACCGCTCAACATTATTATCATATGAAAATATACTTGGAGACTAAATTTTATATTTTTTGAACTTTTTTTACTATTTTTTTATAGGTAGAAAATCACTACTTTCGGATGGTCCAGAATTATTAGATCAAGTTATTTTCTAATTATCCAAAAAAAATAGTAAAAAGGTTCTAAAAAACATAAAAATTGGATCTCCAAGTATATTTTCATATATTAATAATGTTGAGCGGTTCGGATCGATTATTTAGACTTTTAAAACGGAGAATACAATTCGGAGAAAGATCCGCGCATTGCAAAAAGTACCATAGCCTCACTCTTTAAACACTACTTACTTTTCCTACAGGATCTTTTACTGAGCAAAGCTTGAAGAACGTGTACGTAGCTTTCATCTTTAATTGTCTTTAATTAGTTAAAGTAGTGCAGTCAATTAATTCATCACTTCTTTTTTTGCAAAGTAGTGCAGTCAATTCATCACTTGAACAAATTTACGCGGTTGTCGGACAATCAAAAGGAGGTTTCGCACTATGGAAAATTCAGCAATTGAAGTCTCTGGTGAAAATGATAAATACTTTATGAATTACATTCCAAATTTGTAGAATAAATTTTATAACTGTTTGTTTGTAATTTTAATGTGTACGTATTGTATTACGCAGGATTCATTACATTGCCGTGAAAACACTGCTTTTCTATTTTGATTCATTAATAATGTAAGGCATCACCAACACATAAAAAATATTATACAATTAAGTTGCAAATTATTTTTGCCTGTATATCATTTGAAATAAAAGTATAATTTCTGATTAAGTACCATTTATATATATGACTTCTACCATAGAATTTTAGTTATAAAAGCATTCGACTTTAATAATTTATTCCTTCCGTTCCATGCAAAAACAATCTATAAAAAGAAAACTCATCAAAGAGTAAATAATATAACTGTCGGATTAGTGCTTTTTATTAAGTTAACATTTGTGTTCTCCAAATAAATCTTGTAGAACATTGCACTGGATTAATTATTAGTAAGCATAAGGCTCGCCTCCAGTCAAATTTAATCTTATAAAAAGTTGCATGATCACTACATGATTTAACAAAACTATACATGTGTGAACACTTTCTTAGAGCCATATGTATCACAAATTGTTGTGTCATATAGTACTGTCTTAGTACCTCAAAGAGTTGACGTATCCTTGTGTCACAGTACCTTGCATATTTAATCTCAGGATATCATCGCACCAACCACACCTAGCTACTTGTATAATAAGTAGGTGCAACTAGAAGACTTAACTGATCCATTGAGAGCTTCTCACATTAACTAAAGATGCACTATTCCTCACTCAATTTCCTCCTCCTGATCTTATTCATTCAAGCCTTCCTGGAAAATTGTTGTATTGAGCATGAGAGAGAAGCACTTCTTGAATTCAAGGCTGGTGTCAATGATACAAAAAGTCGTTTGGCTTCATGGAGTGGCGAACAATGCTGCAACTGGGCAGGGATCCGATGCAACAATCAAACAGGTCATGTTGTCAAACTAAACCTTCGAAATACCAACCCTTATAATCTGGACAATATCAATGGAGATTACTATGATTGGATCTACCATAGTTTGGTAGGCAAGATCAGCCCATCTTTGATATTTCTTAGTGATCTAAAATACTTGGATCTCAGCTTTAATAATTTTAATGGGAGTAAATTTCCAGAATTTATCGGTGCATTTAGAAACTTAAAGTATCTCAACTTATCTCATACGGGCTTATCAGGAATGATACCTCCTCAACTTGGGAACCTTTCTAGATTAATGTATTTAGATCTTAGCAATTATGGCGACCCATTTTCTAGTTTTATGTTGAACACAGATACATGGTGGTTACCTAATCTGTAGTATCTAAAGCATATGGAAATGTCAGGAGTTGATTTTAAAGATTCAAATGATTGGGTGGAAAATTTGAACAAACTATCATCACTTGAAGTATTAGTTTTGTCCGAAAACAATCTAACCCATATTCCACAATCAATCCCTTTTGTGAACTTCACCTCCCTCAGAGTGCTTTATCTTTCTGTTCAAAATTTCAATACCACCATACCCATTTGGGTGGGCAGTTTATATAGTTTAAATGTTCTAATTCTCGAAGAGTGTAACCTGGTGGGGCCATATCCCACTACACTGGGAAATCTAACTTCTCTAAATAACAAACTTGAACTCGGTGATAATTCACTTGTTGGCATGGTACCACCACTACATAGTCTAACAAAATTAACCGACTTATCTTTAAGTGGCAACAATATAGAAGGAGATATTAGGGAGTTATTATTGGGCAAGTTGTCAAATTACACATTGGGGAATCTGGAGTATTTAGATCTTTCATCAACTAACTTATCTGGAACTTTGACAGGGTGGATAACGGATATGACAAGTGTAACTCATCTTGGGCTTTACAATAATAACCTAAGTGGTATAATACCAATTGATATTGGAAATTTAATAAATCTTGTCTATCTTGATCTTGGTTGGAACTCCCTCACAGGACTACTATCAGAAGCTCATGTAACTAGTTTGTTAAAACTAAAAGATTTATCCCTCGAATATAATAACATAACTATTTTAGTTGATAGTAATTGGACCCCTTCTTTCCAACTGAATAGTATCTATTTGAGTTCATGCTACCTAGGGCCAAAATTTCCCTCTTGGCTCCGAAGACAAGTAGAAGTTAAGTATCTATGGCTGACAGACACGGGAATTGATGATAGTATACCTAATTGGTTCTGGAGTTTATCTTCACTTAGGGGGCTTTATTTGTCAACAAACTTGCTTAGAGGGAAGTTACCAGCCAGCTTGGTACACATGACCAAACTCCTGTCTATGGATTTGAGTAATAATCGGCTTGAGGGCAAAATACCATTTCTTCCAACAAGTTTGAGGGAACTAGATCTTTCCAATAACTCCTTGTCAGGACAACTGCGAAAAAACCGTAAGTCACCATATAAGAATAAACTAATCGCATCAAACAATAACACTGTTGAAATGGTAGAGTTGTTTCCTTGCAGATTAACTAGTTTTTATTATATTGATCTCTCCAATAATAGTTTATTAGGGCATCTTCCTCCTTGCTGGTCTAACATCAGTAACGAAGTAAATCTTGCAAATAATAGGTTCTCTGGAGTTGTGCCCAGCTCTTTGAGTTGTTTAGTCACACTAACAGAGCTTCAGCTTGCAAACAATAGTTTAACTGGAGAGTTTCCAATTGATTTGCAATTTTGCAATGGATTACAACTGCTTGATCTTGGAGAAAATAGCTTTCACGGGATAATACCAGATTGGATAGGAGAAAGCTTTCAGCAGTTGCAAATTCTAAGATTGCGGTCCAATTTAATTTCTGGTAATATCCCTTCCAAATTGACCCAACTCAATAATCTACAATTCTTAGATCTTTCCAATAACTACCTTACTGGCCCACTGCCAAGAGGCTTGGATAATTTTACTCCAATGAGTCAATTGTTCTCGTTTGGACATTATTATCATACTGATGCGAGTATAAATGTAATTATCAAAGGATTGCCCCTTGATTATGATTCTCAAGGGCTTTTATTGAAGAGTATGGATTTGTCAAACAATAGTCTAACTGGTGAAATACCTCAAGAGATAGTTGTTCTTGCTGGTTTATTGAATCTAAACTTGTTCCACAATCACTTAATAGGAAACATTCCGCTTCAAATCGGAAATATGACATCTCTAGAGTCACTCGACTTTCACAAGAATGACCTATCAGGGACTATCCCACAAAGCATATCCACTTTATACTCTTTGGAAGTGCTCAATTTTTCTTACAATAATCTATCTGGAAGCATTCCAAATGGACATCAGTTGCAGACGCTTAATGACCCATCAATCTACAATGGCAATCCATACCTATGTGGACCCCCACTAGAGATGAGTTGTGATAGCAGTGTGAGACTTCCTCAGAGTGATGGTAACAACGATTCCAATTCAAAAATTACTGATGATAGGGACAAGTGGTTGTATTTGTTCATCGAGTTTGGATTTGTGGAAGGATTTCTACTGGTGTTTTTCATTCTACTGTTCAAAGTAAAGTGGAGGTATACTTATTTTCAGATGGTCGATAATATGCTTGAGAGGTATATGTTATGGGTGTTATAATATGAAGACAATAGAATTGGGTCGTAGCTCATTATGGTTGTTTGTGGCAGAATTCATCTCCAAATCACCGCTGTACTCTTCAATTGATTAAATGTCAAACCGTGAGTTGAAGGGTCTCATCTCTGAAGCTGCCCTCTTCTATGTTAAAAAAGAAGGCTCCTCTTCAAGTTCTTCTCTTGAGTTTTTTCACTTGTTTAATTCACCCAATATACTTGATAATCTCATAGATTAGTATATAAAATTGTGAGAGAGTGTGAGAAAGAATGTTATTGGCTTGATAATCCCCTTATATTGTAAAACTATTTGTTATAGTGATTTTGTGTCGTGCTCCGTGGTTTTCTCCCGAAAGGGTTTCCACGTAAAATCTTGTGTCTCCTTTATTTTATGGGCTTGATTGTTTGTTGTTGTTGGTTTCTTGCATGTTTTTTATATTTCTCTATTTGCTCGCCAAAGAAAGATCAATTTTAATGATCTGAATAATTTGTCATTTGAAGCAAGAACATTAGGTTTTGGTGATGAGCTAACCTAAGATTTGATGATCTTAAGAACACCCTATTTTTACTCTTCTACTACATCAATTTATTACTCAAAACAAGATAGTATTCCACTAGTTGACCTTAATTGTACAAATACATTTCTCTAATCATCATTAATTAATTACTCTCCATTGCATAAATAATTTGATCAAGAATAAAACGAATTCAACTCAAATTTTGCTCCCGAAAAGGTCATTGATGCTATATATTAACCATGATTTGTTCATTATGCCATGCTACAACCTTATGATAGGATAGGTCACCTCCAAATATGTCAAGAGAGCTACCGACTGTTACATCAACTCGGCCCCTACCAGCTGTCTTTATTCTCTCGAGGTCTTCCATTTTTGATACACCTCCAGCATAAGTTACCGGAATCTACAATACCAGTTACAAAATTAGGGGAATCCAAATGAGATTAACCCTTTGTTGTATTTGCAAATAATATGAAACCTCTATATGCTAACAAGACATTTTTTTTATGTAAGCACAAAATAAATAGAAAGTGACAGGTAAAACAAAACCTAATTAGGAGCTAATTTTGAAAATAATTTGATTCGATATAAAAAAGAAAGTTTATTTTAGTTGATTTGGCCAACTCAGCATTGATTTCAACAGTGCTAACTGCTAAATTATTTACAGAAAAGAAACTGCAAAAAGGTGCTTACAAATATGATAACGACAAAAAAAAAGCCTACTTTCCTCAAAAAAAAAAAAAATAATAATAATAACAACAAACTATTGGTCCTCTAAGAAAGTCTAATTCAACCATAAAACCAACATTTTTCTTCTCAACTTTAAATAAGATAACGAGAAAAGTGAAGGATTCAAAATATTTGAAAAGAAGTGTGTTACATACTGGAGAAAGAGATCCAAGCAGAGTGAGGAGCTCCTCATCTATACCTAAACTATCATGTAATAAGAAAATCGATATGAATGAAAGTCAACAAAGTAGAAAGCATACCTTCTATAACATATATCCAGTATATGACCAACTAGGTTGGGTGAAAGGATGAACTACCAGTTATATTGCCTTTGAACTGCCCAACTAAAACTTAATCCAATGAAACCTTAATTAAACAGTAATCAAAAAAGGAAAAGTCATATATGATATGGTGAGAAAGCTTCACCTTTTCCCCTCTACATCAACTCCATGCACCAAAAACTCATCAGCATATGAAACAAAAAATTCCAAACTTTGAGCATCTACAAATACATCACTAAACTTTTGCCATCTGTCTGTCAATATTTTCCATTCTGCATTACAAAAAATAAATCAAAATTGGACAATCGAAAAACCAAAATTAGCCTCAATCAAATCCAACTTAAAAAAAAATAATCCTCAATCAAACACAAGTTATACATTAAGCCCCAATTAAACTCAAATTTGTATCAACAACTGCTGCATGCGCTACGCAATTTTGCCTCCATTAAGCCTCATGTAAACCAACAGACAGATACTTTCTTCAAAATTAGATGCAATTATTTGCTTCCCTATCAAACTGACAGTACCTATCATAAGCTCAATGCTTGCTCAAACTTAAAAATAAAAAATACAAAAAATTAACTTGATTAAATATGCTTAAGAAAAAACTTTATGTACCTTTTTTCAACAACTAAGATCCAAAACAAGTTTTTTCCTCCGTATCAAATTAACAAGGCCTTGGAGCTGCTCCATGTTCATCTTTCCATCACTGAAAACGTACTAAAAAAGGTAAAAAAAAGGGATAAAATTCCAAATCATTAAAGCTAATAAAAATGATATGCTACATCATAAAAATAATTTAACATAAGAAGAAAATATTACTCAAGGACCAAAATGAATTTCTGTTTACTACATAGTTATATTTCTTGCATTTTCTTAATTACAAACCAATAAATGTCATTTATTATGTCCTTGACCAAACTTAGTGTACAAGTACTAGGTGCATTAGTTATACAAGGGTATACTCGTTAATAGCTGATCATTTGTAACTAACTGGTTGTTAAGCTGCTGTCTTCTGTTATGTAGTGACACAGTTGATTACAAAGACATACGCTGGTTATATATACCAGACTATTGTATCATTTGAAGGTTAATGAAAAGATATCATTCTATTCCATACTTTATCTCTCTATCTCTCTCTCTGATTCCTGTCATGGTATCAAGAGCCTCTCTTTTTCTCTCTAAGATCTTGCTCAAAGCGAATTCATGGCTTCCAGTGAGATTCCTCTCTTTTTCTCTCTAAGATCTTGCTCAAAGCGAATTCATGGCTTCCAGTGAGATTTCCAATCCCGCCCCTTCCGCCCCTCTTGATTCTGTGATCCAAATCTCCTTACCAGTGTCAACAAAGCTCATGCGTGACAATTTTCTGACGTGGCGTTCACAAATTGAACCAATCCTTGATGGATTCGGCCTATCCAAGTTCATTGATGGATCTGAGTCGCCTCCTGACAAGAACCTGATCACTGCTGGTGTTTCTTCTTCTAATCCGAGGTTTGCAAATTGGCACAGGCAAGACAGATTCTTGCTCGGGTGGCTTCGCACAACTCTCACCGAAGGGATTCTGTCTCAATACGTCAAGTGTCAGACATCGCGTGATCTATGGACCTCTCTTCATTAGACTTATTCTGCGATTTCCATTGCTCGCATCATGGAGCTCCACCGTACTCTCCAGACCTCTATCCGCGGGAACCAGCGATGTGGTGATTATTTTGAACAGATGAAACGTGTTGCTGATCAGCTTGTGGCGGCCGGCGACCCTGTACCTGACTCCGATCTGGTCCGCTCCATCTTAAGTGGTCTCGGATCTGACTATAACTCCTTTGTAGTGGCGATCACAACTCGTGCTTCACCTGTCTTGCTGGTCGATCTCCATGCCTTCCTCCTCTCTCATGAATCGTTGCTGATCTCTCAACACACTGTCTCTTCTAACACAGCCGATCCGATAGCTTTCTCTGATAGCCTTCACAAGTAGTAAATTTTAATACAAAGTAAAACGAACACATTAAATTTACAAAACCCAAACTTCAAATAAACACAATAAACACAACAAACATAAAGATGATAATTGAAGGAACATTCAGTCTTTTCAATTAATTTTGCATATAATAACGAATCATATTTTTAAATAACACCTGAGGGGTGGGAGGGAGCGAGGGAAAAACATACTGAGGTAACAATAACATGAGATGCACCTTCATCAAGGTATTTCATGGCATTCTCGAAGTTTATCCCACCTCCAACATGCAAACCACCTAATCACAAAAATATACAGCAGTCATTCCTTTCCAAACGTCAAATACTGGCAACAAATTAGAACTGCATAAGTACAATGTTAAATCAGATAATCTTCTTCACCCGTAATTAGGGGTGTTCATTGGGTCCCTTTTTTTTTGTTTTCAACTGAACCGAAAAGGTTTGGAAATGGTTTGTTTTTTGGTTTAAATGGTTCGGTTGAATTTTTGAAATGCTTCGGGCTTTTATATTTGGTTCTCTTTAGATTTTTCAAAACCAAAAAGATCGAACTGACCAAACTCTATATGGTTCAATACCATGTTTTAGTGTGATCGATGGTTTGCTAACTTTTTTTGGACTTAAAATGAAGAAAATTTTCGGTTTGGATATTTTAAAACATCTAGATATTTTGTATGGAATTAATTTCTATGATTATTAAATGTATTTTTGTATGTATTGAGTTTTGACCATTTAAAATTTAATCTCTCGTACTTCGGTTCAACCAAACAAACCAACATTTACTTTCGTTATTTTGGTTTGGTTGGTTTGGTTATATTTTTTTAAACTGAATAGAATTATGATTTGACTATTTTAATTTGGTTTGAATCGGACCGACCCAATGAACACCCCGACCCGTAATTGAAATATTCATGACCCTCTCACCATCTACCAAGAAAAGTAAGAAAGGTAGAAGAATACAAATATAATTTCTAACCAGGATAAGCATGTAGTCCCTCTAAAGCTGCCACCTGGCTCAAGGGATCGACACCAAGCATTATGACCACCAGTGAGACTGTCTCTTTTGTACATATTTGTATAGTAGGCAGCTGACTTGTCAGATTCAAAGTTAGTCACAAGAGAGAGTTCCCATTTTCTGATGAATCTCTTAGAGTTGACCCCACAATTTGTTTCACTTTTCCCTAAGATAAAATAATAAAGTTCAATTGAGGGTTTGGTCAGAAATTAAGTTTATTGAAGGTCATACCACAAAATGGCAAAATATCATTCAACTACAATACTGATCGGGTCAAGTAACCTCACAAGGACTGTTTCGAGTACTTGGAAAAAGATATGGTAACCAGCAAGAATAAAACAAGAAAAACTAAAATAACATAAAATAGCAAACAGAAAGATTGCTTTAAACCAAAATAGTACATATCCATGAAAATACATGTTTGTACCTATTAGTGGTACAGAAAGAGTGAGGTAACAGTATGCACTTTGGTCCGTACTATGGATCCATATCTTCATTTCAAGGTCTAAATAGTTCATCATGATCTCCATATGAAAATCTATTTGGAGGCCAAATTTTTAATTTTTTTTTAATTTCTTTACTATTTTTTTGGATAGGTAGAAAATCACTAATTTTGAATGGTCTAGAATCTTTAGATCAAGTAATATTGTACCTCTTAAAAAATAGTAAAAAATTCTAAAAAATGTAAAATTTGACATCCAAGTACATTTTCATATGAAGATCATGTTGAGCAAAACAAATTGACTGTTTGGATTTTAAAAATGGAAATATGCATGATGCATCCATAGTACGAACCAAAATGAGCTATGCAAAGTACCAATAGCCTCATTCCGTACAGAAACTTCAAAGATATTCGATTACAGTACAAAATCACCTTGTGTATATCACAAGGTCGAAAGTGTGTCTCACATTGAACAGCATGTCGAGCTCCTAAAGAAGTTAAAAGAATAAGGTAAATTTTCAAGCTTTGGAGAGTATATCTAGAAGAAAACAAAAGGAAAGAAGAGAACTACTGATAGATAGAGGAAGAGAAGTGCATTACTAGAAGGGGTGCACCTTGTAGGAGGTACAAAAGATGGTATCTTTCTCCGATTGTAGATATAATTCAATTGACTGGTACCAATCAATCTATCATAAATCAAACTTTTCATCTTCAGTTGATTGCATCAGTTCATGATAATTCTATTCATGCAAATAAACATCTAGTTAGTATAAATTTAGGATGAAACTGTGAAATAAAAGGAATACCATTAGGGAGGTGTTAAATTCAAGAAGTTTTCATTAATTTGCTGATATTAATTTGAAAGTTACAATTACCTCATTCGACAAGGTGTTAAATTCATGCACTTTTCTTATACAAACAGGGAAAGGTATAAACAAAAATATAAACAATCAATTATTATCTTCATTCTTCTCTGGTTCCAATACTCAACAAGGATTTCATCATATTCTCAACAGGACTATCTCTACTAGTCTACTAGGTCCGAACTCAAAAGAAAGTTGGTTTTATTACCTTGAGGTGAGGCGGCGCAAATGAGGCAAGAAACGCGACTGAGGAGATACAGCACGACGGAGGAGAGGCCGCGCCGGCGCCGGCGAGAGAAAGAGAGGGGCACTGAGAGGGGGCGAATAAATGGGGATAAATGCATCCAACTGAGAGTCGAGAGAGGCGGGTTGAGTTTGGGCCTAACTTTGGGCCCTTTTG
This sequence comes from Carex rostrata, assembly GCA_964058875.1. NCBI lineage: Eukaryota > Viridiplantae > Streptophyta > Magnoliopsida > Poales > Cyperaceae > Carex > Carex rostrata. The sequence continues at coordinate 861,195 of CAXKVT010000080.1, forward strand.
GGCCTGTTCGGATCACAACTCGTCCGACATTAATAAATTCAACAAGGTTATCCTTTGATTGTATTTAATTTCCTCAGTTTCAATTATAAACTTGGCTCATAATCCTTAATTATAAACCGATCCTCTGTAAAATTCCGAATAAATACTTGGAAATCCTCAATTAAGCCCCGATGACAATCAAATGGAGATCTCCATAAATCCATCCACTGGACACAAGATTGTAGAAGAAGATGCTTATCTCAAACAAACTTCTACTATGCATACTCTTCTTGTTTACTTTATTGTTGTAAATTAATAATGGTATGCATTCGTCGGACCAATAGTACGATTAATCGGTATGCTATTAATTAGAATTTTATGAATAATTTTGTACTTTCATTAAAGTTATGTGGATATACTTGTAATTATTAAAATTGATTAATTTAACTTATCAAATAAATTAATTTTAACTTAGTTTCATTGTAAATTATTAGAATTTTATGATATTATCATTTACAAAGATCCAGATAAGACAAGACAAAGTATAGTACATTTAGCAAATATATGTAAAAAAAAAAGAATAATAAAAATGACCAATTAATTGACAATATAAATGAAAAAATATATACAATTAATTTGTAACAGTTTGGTCACCGGCAACAATTAATTAGCCAATTAGTCAGACTAAACAACCATCTTTTTACAACACTAGTTTACTCTAGTTAATAGCTTAAGGTAGAAATGAATCTGTCTATATAATTAGAACAGAGAATGTAATTACAATCAGTGCAATACAACAAATGAATCGTTATTTTGTATATTCAAAGATAATTAACACCTGGTCGTCCAGAAAAAAATTAGCACGACATTTCATAACATACTTTTTGTTATGAATTTAATTAGTTTTGATAATATGTATACTTATTTAGAGGTGTTAGTACAAAAAAATTATTTTACGATAAATTTCATCTATTTCATGAAGGTAAGTAACATTTTATTTTCATATCCAAATTATATTTGAATTTGTTAAGATTTAAATCTGTATCTAAATATAAAAATTAAGACGGATGTCAATATAAGTTTGATCACTATCCAATCCGTTTTCACCCAAAAAAACGCACGCGTTAGGGGGCCATCATTTCGTCTTGCACGTTTTGACTTGAGGTCCTCTATAACTTCAAAAGTATCAAGAGACAAATTTAAGCAACAAAAACCATAATATTATAAGAGAGAACACAAAAGGAGTTTACAAGAAATTAAGGAGATTACAAACAGAGTTCACAATAAAGCTTTTAATGAAATAGAAAATTAGATAACATGTCCCAAAATGAAAAAACACACACCAATTTAATGATAAATTATGCAAATATTTGTGCAAATTATATCCTAATTTTAAGGCTTAGTCGTTCTTAATAAATCAAGTATGAATTCTCCGCATCGATGCGATTTAGGAGGGAACTCGGAATAGCAGGAATAATGGCAACACTTATAATACCTTCAAGCATCAGTGCAAGTCCCCTGGTACAAAGTCCTGGTGCTGGACTCCGCTATAGACCGCAACAAGGACCACCACCTCGTCTCCCGCATGGTGCGTGAAGTACTTCTTGAACCCAGCCAGTGCATCGCCTTGCGTTACCTTGAGAAACGGCATGAGAAACTCCACCTCAAGATACGCGTCACAACCTTCCTCGATTGGTATCCCAACCTTCTAGAAGTATACCCCAACAGGATCAAACCCACCTCGTCTCCGGTCCCTTTCCTCCGGCCTTCTCAACCCCTGCTCTCTTTTCTCTCTCGCGAGTCTGAGATCAGATCTATGAACGAACCCCTAGAGTTAGCTAAACTCTGTAAGTTGCTCATGATTTCGAAAGATCGTGCTATACCAGTGGGGAAGATAGTTGACGTCAGGCAGTTGTTGGTTTCCCTGACGATCTGCTCACCTCGTTCGTACCGAGGCATCCTGAATTGGTACAAAGTCGAATGGATACCTATATTTGGTCTCTTGGAATGAATCCTATGCCAAATCGGCGATCCAGTTGAGAGTAGGTGAGGAATCTGAGGCAATCGGGATTAGAGTCCCGACCAAATTTTAACTCCAAATCACAATCTGTCAATAAAATGTAATCGGTGTCCGATAAATATATAGAAAATGAAGAAACCAAACTGAAAGTTATCATTTTCTGAAACTAAGACTGTGACTATACTCCGAAACAAAGGATACATAATGCCTCCTCATTCACAATTTACAATTGAGGACATATATAGTCATATTAGATGACCTCAAGTCAAAAGGTGTAAGAGGAATCAAATGATGGGACCTCAAGTCAAAAGGTGTATTATCATTTTGACTTGGGTCATCGATCTAACTTTATTGTCAGGTCGGCAGTCAACAAACAGGACAAATGTATTTCAATTGTAAATTGTTTTCAGTCTAGAAAATGATCAATTTCAGTTTGGTTTCTTCAATTTCTACTCATGTGACACCGATTAATTACTACCTATATATATATACATTTGGTTCACAGATGGGGATTTCGATTTTTTTTTTTTTTTTTTGAGAAACAATAAGGGTCATGCCCGGGGATTTCGATTTCGATTAGAAATATGTGTGGTCATCAAATTTAACAAAAGATGAACAAGTTAGTATAATTGTAGTTGTACGACGTACTTGATACTGGAAATCTACTTTTACGTGATCAAATGAACTGAAGTAATGTGATATAGCTAGGGGTTCAAACCGATCAGATCCGGATCCGTATCCAAAATTTTGCGGAGTCAGATATTTGGATATGGATAATTTAAGAATACAGATGTGAATATGGATATAAATTATACAGATATGGATGGAAATATGATTTTAATTATCTGTATCCGTAATTTTAAGATTTCAAAAATTATTTGTAGTTGTAATTTTTCAGATTTTGGATATCCGTGAAAACCTCAATCTACTACCCGCTGCCAATTAGTTTTATTTTATTCCTTTTCTTACATTTTCTTATTACAGATAGGGCTGCACAAAAAGTTTGTAGTTCATGATTCGATGTGAGTTTGATTCAAAAAAATTCCACAATTAATTTAATTTAAAATTAGTTTGTTATAAAATAAATCAAATCAATTTAGTTCGAATCTTATTCAAATCAAACTCAAACGAACAACTAGCTGTTGTTTCCGTAGCGGGATCCCAATGGTCAGATTTAGTCAAAGAACTTTGGATAACGAGCCAGGAATTTATCGATTTTTCTTGAAAAAACAGATAAGACAAATATACTTCCTTTTACGAAAATCTTTAGAAGCTTCATGAAAACGTCAGCAGAAAAATGAGATTTAGGTCATTTAATTTGTACAAAACATGGTATTTTTTACATATTCTGATATCCTCCACTAAATCTTGATATTTTTACATATTTTCAGTTTTATTAGATTTAGGGCTCAAAATTTTAATTATATTTATGAATTATTTTTGTTTGAAAAAAATACTTTGTTGAATATATGTTAATTTTATTGCAATATATGAATTATGTATCTAAATGATATCCGTATTTGTATTTGTATCCGTTCAATATCGGATTTTTTATGTATTCATATCTATTTAATATCCAATATGTATCTGCATCCGTATTCAAAAAATAAAAACGAATACATATATAGTTTTACCACTATCCCATCCGTATCCGATCTGTTTGCAGCCCTAGATATAGCAAAGCTTAATTTGAACGTCCAATAATATGTTAGATAACTAACAATATAATAAAATTATAATAATATGTTGGATTAAATTGTCAATTAAGTGATCCACATAATGGATATAAATGTTTGAGAGTTTTTAATCTCTTGATGTCAATAAAGTTATAAAACTCGTAGTGTCATCAAATAGCCGTACTTAAAATTATTTTGATTTTCCACTATTAATAGCAAACTAAATCTAATGAATGATATTCATTTGTCAATTAAATAACAAACAATAAAACAGGTGAGACCGTGAGATACCTGACAGAATAATAGCTGTTGCTGGATTAGTGAAGCTCAACTCTTAGCCGGCCCAAAATCACTTAATAATAGGAATTATCCTAGTTGAAGTCAAAGTGGTAAAATCTCTCGAGGGCCTTGACTATCACATGAATCATGTTTTTGGTGCAATCTCAGAGAATATATCCGCTTTAACATCTCTGGAATAAAAACTATACAAACTATTCCATACTGAATGATTAATATGAAGTTGAGAAATCATGATTAGCAGGTAGATGGAAACAGAAGATTAAGCTTGCAGAAAGTATTTTATTGGGTCTCAACGCGTGAACAGTAGATTGATGGCATCAAAGCATCATATATTTCTGTTAAGAGTGAAAACTGGGCTTGAAAGAAACCGGCCCAAAATTCATCCATCATAACGGGGCTGCAATTAATTTTCGAAACCAATGCCTGTTGACCAAGGCAAGCTCAGCTTCTGTAGATTGGCTAATATTAGCTGAAGTGCTAGTGTTACATTTGCTCCATCTTACAAGTGCTAATGTTAGCTGGTTTACGGCTGTAGTTATCAAAACTGTTTGCACTGAAGGTGTTCGATGAAAATCCCAAGTGACTAATGGTAGCTGGACTACTTCGTAAAGTACATGGCACAACTCAAGTTCATTCAACCACAAAAGATATGTAGCCTGGATCTTAAATTGTTTTTTTTTTTTTTATTTAGGTGGAAATGTTAATAACCTGATCACATGTATCTAACACTTAGGCAAATCAGTTCATAAAAAAATAACTGTTATATCTTCCAATAACTCCAATCTCTAATATCATCATATGCATCGAATAAGTGCACAAGACTTCCTTATTTCAAGTTGTACATACATGCATGTATCGAAAGAATTGAGGTGGAAATAAACAGTATGAAAAGAAGAAAGAGGGGAAAAAAAAATTTAGTAGTCACGTGAATTGGGCCAACATGGCCAGTGAGTGGTTCAATTGTCCTAATTTGGAGTTATCAATCATCTAACTTAGCTCAGGACAATTGACTTCCATCTTAGGTCATATTACATTGTAACATAATTTTTTAGTCTACTATATTCCTTTTAAAAGCGTGCTATTGTAGACCATCTTAATTTCAACTTCATCAATATTGTTTGTAAACTTAATTGATTTGAGCAATATCGCAAATGCATGGTATGGTTCTATATACATACATACATACATACATACATACATATATATATATATAGTTACTTCACTATACTCATGCTATTGTTCCTTTTATATATGCTCTGAAATTTTTATTTTTACTATTTAAAAAAAACTCAAATAATCATGAAACTGAAATCTGAAATTTTTTATTTTTGATACGGCCACTGCAACTTGAAGTTGCGGACAACAATTTTTTTTTTTTTTTCAGTAGGTTTGACCCCCCTATCAGAACTCTTATAATAGCGCGTTGAAATAAAGAGGACTGAATGGTGTATCTGTCGAGAGACGATCTCAGCCTTCCATCCAGCAAATCCAACTGTTGTAAATCATTGTGTTGAATATGAGATCTTATGCATTCATTTTACACGTCCGTTCATGTATAAATCTGAAATTAATTATAAACTAACTCGCCATATACTAAACTACATGAAAATTGTATCTCTTTTTCCACCTTTTTCCATTTCCGACGCACGGAAAACGCGTCTTTCTCCTTTTGCTTTCTTCTCTTCTCTTCTGTTCCACTGCTCCTCCAAAAAGATGATCTCCTCTTTTCTCTCTTCGAATTCGTCCTCTCTTCGTATTCTTTTTCTCTCTGTTAAACTCGAACTTGCTGGTACACAAAGTTCACCACAAATCAAGCGCCAGACTGCCTCCCTCTGCGTCACCTCAAGTCAAATTTCCTCTCTTCTCTCCGTCGTCCCGAAGTGTAAACCCTAGCGCTTCTTCCTGGTCAAGAGATGGAGCAGTGTGTTCAGTCAACCCTTCTCAGATTTCAAGGTCTCACCCTCTCTCTTTCTCTCTCTTTGTGTTTTCACCAAGCTTTAGAAATTGCGATTTCAGAACTTGATTTGGGTTTTTTTTTTTTCTGCTCGGTGCTATGTTCATCGCTACCTCATTTACGAGATCAATGTCAAGGTAGATTCGTCAGCTAGAAGTTCCCAAATATTTCAATTTGTTTAGTGTAAAGTTCATCTAATCCCCAAAAGTTGCCACTTTTCTAATGTTGAGCTTCAAATTGAACTTATTATGATGTCGTGCTCTGTGAAGGATATCAAGGGAAATAATGTGAGCCTGAGCACTTATGAAGGAAAAGTTCTCCTAATTGTCAATGTTGCTTCAAAATGCTACTTATTCTCCTTATTTATTTGTTTTATTTTTGCTTGCCATTGATTTTTTAAAATAGAGGGAACCAGACCTGTGTGGTGCACTTGCTTGCATATTGATATAGCATGTGATTGAGCCTGAAATGAAACTCTGGGCCATACAAATGCATATTTATGTCAGCACCAAGACTTGGTTATCTTGTCACTCTTCAGCCATTTTTTTCTTTGCCTATTATTTGTCAATGAAATTAGTGTTTTACATTTTTTAAATAGAAGGAGTTTGTAGTTCTTTAGGAATTGAACTAATAATGATAATTATGTACAGAAATAAAGAATTAATTGGTGTTAGCAAGTTTGAAATATTTGAGAAACATAAAAAATAGTAATGAATGGAAGAGTTGATAATGGATTATTGTATGTGCAAACCACTGGTACATCAATGCTTAATTCATCTACAAGTTATTAGGACAAAATAAATAATAGAAAGGAAGAAAAGGGGAGGAGTGAGGTTGTAGGTTGTCGACTCATATATGACACTTAATTTTGGATTGAGCAAGCTTTGGATGTGCATGTCAACAAATCTGATGGAAGTGCTGGTTCGTAATGTGAGCAATAGCGTACAAAATTAGAGCATCAAGGGTCCAAAAAATGTCATGGGAGTGAATTTTGTGAAATAGCTGAAACTTCATTGTGTGTCTGTTGATCAGTTTCACTCTCTCATTTATAATTTTTTTTTACCCCATGATTATGTATCTTTTCTGTTTATTTAGTAGTTTCTTTGATGGAGTTTGAAATATCTGTCAAACCAGTCTTTTCAAATGTGTGAAGGAATATACTTTGTGAAATTAGTTGCCAAATTAGGGTTAATGGGTTTGATTCTGGGTCATGATGGATGTATTGTAGGTAGTTGTTTTACTTTGGTTCTTAGAGGAGTCCAAATCAGGCTTGCTGGTACGATACTGGTAGGATAAAAAGTGCTGGTAAACGGTACGGTACAGTCGTACCAGCCGGTATGAGTCTGTATGAGGTTTACTGGTAAGGGTTGTAGTTTCACAATACTGGTACGGTTGGCATTTACTGTATTTTTGTTGGTACAGCTTTGTAGGCCTGACACAGCTTTGGGTAGAAAGGTAGGTAGTTAGATTGAAACTTGTTGTGAATGAATATAATTTTTGCTAATGATTATAATTTTTCTAATTGGTAGATTTTTTTTAATTGGTAATGACCCACCGATTCATATTGGTATATTATAATGTAAACAGTCAGTTATGACCCTTTTCTTTTTCTTTTTTCCAATTGTGCAATGTTTATTTGTCAGATTATGAGCTTTTATCTAATGCTCTTCAACAACCAAACCAATTTACAGGTATAGCTGACAATTATAGCCCTGGGCTTGATTGGAGGGCATATTCGGAATACACTTATCCAACTGTACCCTTTTTTGTGCTCTAGGTTTTTGGGTTTCTATGTAATTTTTGGTTTTTTTTTAATTTCTTTAGGTTTTTGGGTTTATATGTATATTTTGGTTTTCAAGTTTGTTTTCAGGGGTTTTTTTATATTATGTAAAGGTACCCTGGTTCTGGTTTTTTGTGCATTGCCAAGTGAGTACAGTTGACATGTATCGTAGTTTTGGTTCTCTTGTAAATTGCCAAACTGGTACATTGGCATGTGGTACCGTCACTCAGAGAGGTGGGTTTTGTAATATACTTTTCAATTTCAATGAATTGCCTAAGGAACAGTTGTCAACAAAAAAGTTTTTGTAACGCTATGTTCGTATTTCCTGCATCAATGTTGTATATAATTTAGCACATTATTAGGCTTTTATTTATCCTTGCATATTTTAATTCGAATGTTCAGGTACTACTTTGAATGATTTGATTAGTTTGACTTATATATATGCAAACTAAATAAGTTTTTTAGATAAATTTTAGTTAACTTTATTAATTTAAAAGCAGTGAAGACAGGTACCGAATCCTCTGCCCACCGGTGGGCAGAAAATTTCTGCCCCCAGAGTCACTGCAGAGTGGGTCCCCATTTAATCTTAAACCCAAAACTATTTTAACTCTAAACCCTAAAATAGTAACTGGGTCCAGCCCGCAGTGACTCTGGGGGCAAGAAATCTGATTCCCTTGAAAACCATTATAATAGTCATATGTGAACCAAACATAGTAATAGCATATTTTTTGGAATGTTGAAGTGATAATCTTGTGCGAATCAAATATGGTAATGACATTATAAAGTATTACATTATCTGGAATCATTCTATTATCTGAAATTATCTATAATGCTAACCAAACACTCTTTAAGTTCAATGTTTATATTGATGCAGGTGTTAAGAAATTAAGATAATTTTTACAGCTCTTTCTCTGATTGGTCCGTAACTCGAGTGAAGAAATTAAAACTAATTTGACAAATGAAGTGGTTAAGAAATAAAAATTGAATTTGTTTCTATTATTACCAAAATAATTGTATTTAATTTCTTTTGGGTTTCACGGATGTGATGCTCTTAGGTATTCCTTTTCTATCTTTTGGATGGTCATTTCTTCATTTGCTGAACCAATCAGCTTCCTCCATTTTCAGTAATTTCTTGTGTTTTCTATATCAATCTCCTTTCTACTACAAAATTCACCATATTTCTTTTAAAAATGTGTAATCATCTTGGTAAATTTTTAGAGTCAAACACTAAGATTCTCATTTCCTCTCATTAATGACTAATATATAATTATGCAATAAAATTTTAAATTAATCACATTTAAAGAAAATAATTAAAACAAACTTTTAATCACCACGGCAACGCGTGGCCGGCATTTACTAGTTTTGCTTGATGACCGAAACAGAGTGTTTTGATTCGCCAAAAAAATGGACCCCACAAATTTCAGTTGCAATGGGTAGAGTAGGAAAAAAAAAAGTTGTTGTCCGCAATTTGAAGTTGTGGACACTCTATTTCTGTCCGTAACTGCAAGTTGTAGCCATGTCAAAAATAATTTTTTCACAAATTCGTGACTATTTTTGTTTATCAAATTTCAAATATATGCTCAATCGATAAGCTACAGTAAGCTAACTGTTATCTATAGGTATGAACTTAATTTCCATCAAAATTAAGTCTATTATATTAAGTGAATCATTTGATTTTTCAACTATATATAAGTTTAACTTGTATTATATATTGATAGCAAAGGCTTCAAAATTAAAGATGATTTTTTTTTAAGTAAATTGAACTTTAAATGGACAACTTTACAGGTTGGTCCGAAACTTGGAGAGTGCTAGAAGCATATCGAACCACCCCACTTAATCTAATTTGAAGCTTGCAGTGGGAGGGACACCTAACTAATTTCTTTGTTGCTCTTTTTTTTATTCCGAAGGATTCGAAACTTTTCCTTTCTATAAGCATCTTTCTGTGATGTACAGTGCGGCATGTTAATTTTTGGAATGGTTTGTATGGTCTGTTCTTCTTCGTTTTCTATTTTTTTTTATTATTTTGTTAATTAGTCATTTTGCATAGTTATGTTAAAATTATACAGACAGGAAAGTTTACTCTGTCTGGTGATTGGAAATTTCTACTCCGTCTGGCGGACGGGAATTTCTATTCCGTTTTTCCTATAAAAAAAAATTTGTAACTTTTCGGGGTATTAGATCTTTCTTTATTCTGTAGGATTCGAAACTTTTTCTTTCCGCATGCGTCTTTTTGTGATGCATGCAACATGTTACACGAACGGGACGGATTATAGTAGTGAGTATCAACTGCATCAGGTCAAATGCATGGAATGTGCAACAGTGAACCTTGTAAGTCTGCGTAGGTAGTGACCGGTGAGTCCATGTAAATGTAATTATTTTAATTGTCATTTTCGTTTGACCGGTGAGTCCATGTAAATGTAATTATTTCAGTTGTCATTTTCGTTTGACTGGCGAGTAAATATAATTATTTCAGTTGTCATTTTCATTTGACTGACGAGTAAATGTAATTATTTCAGTTGTCATTTTCGTTTGACTGGCGAGTAAATGTAATTATTTCGATTGTCATTTTCATTTGACTGGCAAGTAAATGTAATTATTTTAATTGTCATTGACTAGTGAGTCAATGTAATTATTTTAATTGTCATTTTTATTTTTATTTGACTAGAGATCTAGTCCATCTAATTATATTGTCATTTTTACTTAAATTAAAACAAATTTGACGTACGTCGGCCCCAAAATTAACTTGATCAAGCTTGTGAAGAAATAATAATTTGAATATTTTTTTAATAAGTATGACAGATTTTTTATCTCAAAACCAGAGATCATTTGTGCTTCTAGGGTTATATATATATATATATATATATATATATATAGACAGAGACTAATATGCTTTCGGTAGTATATGAGCTGAAGTGCTACCAATTCAAATCTGAAATTTTAAAATCAAAAAAGTCAATTTGAACCGTTCATCTTGTTCTCCATATTAATATGTGCTTGGAGACCAAATTTTACATTTTTCTGAATTTTTTTACTATTTATTAAGCCACTTTGAAAATTGTTGATTCAACAGTGGCTTAACAAAACAGTAAAATCAAAAGCCACCGTTAAATCAGCGGTTTTCAAAGTGGCTTAATAAATAGTAAAAAAATTCAGAAAAATGTAAAATTTGGTCTCCAAGCACATATTAATATGGAGAAGAAGATGAACGGTTCAGATCGACTTTTTGGATTTTGAAAATTCAAATTTGGACCGGTAACACTTCAGCCCATATGCTACCGAAAGCATATTAGTCACTATATATATATATATATAGAGAGAGAGAGTGTGGCTAATATGCATTCGGTTGCATATGGACCGAAGTGCTTACGGTCCAAATTTGATTTTTCAAATTCCAAACGGTCGATCTGAACCGTTCATCTTGTTCTCCATATTAATATCTGCTTGGAGACCAAATTTTACATTTTTTGAAATTTTTTTGCTATTTATTAAGCCACTTTGAAAATCGCTGATCCAACGGTGGCTTGCCAAACAGTAAAATCAGGGGTTCACCGTTGGATCAGCGATTTTCAAAGTGGCTTAATAAATAGCAAAAAAATTCCAAAAAATATAAAATTTGGTCTCCAAGCAGATATTAATATGGAGAACAAGATGAACGGTTCGGATCGACTTTTTGGATTTTGAAAAATCAAAAATGGGGTGGCAGCACTTCGGGCCAAGTGCTTATGAAAGCACATTAGCCACTCTCTCTCTCTCTCTCTCTATATATATATATATATATAATGATAGGTTTTGGTGTTATTTTATTCTATATTGATTGTTCTATGATGTACGTGCTTCAGTTGGGAGATTTTCTCTAACTTTTTATGCATTTAAACATTGTCTATTTAATTAATTTTTTTATTTTTATGGATAAAAAATGCATGTAAGTGAGAGTTGCCTCAATCTGAAGAGCTGTACAATTAAAAGCTCGTGGCTTATGAGCCGCTCGAACTCAGTTTGAAAATGAATTCGTTAATAACTCGTTTGTTAAAAACTCGAATTATTATGGCTCAAGTTGTGTAACTCGATTAACTACGAGTTGAGTTCGAGTTGAGCTCAGCTTGCTCATTACAACTCGGACTCAATTGAGTACCTGCTTCCAATGAGCAATATATATGAGTTTGTACTTTCGGTATAAATTTTATGAATGTACACGATTATGTTTGTACTTGTGAAATAGTGATTACATGGGCAAACAAAACTTAAATAATAACACAAAAGATAGCATCTAACTGTCTTTCAACTCTAAATTCCTTAAAATTCAACAGTTCAATAGTTTAAAATTCAAAGTGCTAGACTCGTTATTTTCCTTAATTGAATTCGAGTTACCCTTGACTGAAGCTAACTCAGCTCGGACCGACCACACATTAATCAACCTCTTTGGGCCCCTCGTGAAAATATGGTATATGGCGCTCATTCCATATCCATTCTTTTCCACGATGATGTAATCTCGTTTTGAAAGGAGAGAACCAAAGAATTTTCCAAGAAAACCCAACCACATAATTTTTGTAATAAGTAGTAGTTATAATGCTTAATTTTAATGAAATAATAATCAAATGTTATAGAAAGAGATGATCATATATATAACCATCCGGCAAATTCGCCTTGTACATGTTTTTCTTTGTTTAACGAAATTTTAGTTGGCACTTTGCCTGCTATTTCACAAAAAAATAGAGAATTTTGTAATTATTTTGTCAATGATTGACATGATTGTTTAATAATTTTATTACTATTAAAATCATCTCGATCAATCTGTTGGATAACCTTAGCATCAAAACTGATATTTTAATTAATAGAAAAATAAATAAAAATAATTCGAAATATATAGGAGTAGGTTTCTAGAAAAAATTTAAATATATGAACGGTATCATTATGTCCAGCTAATTTCGTCATTAATCACGCAAAATCGTTAAAAAAAAATTCCTGGATGGAATAGTCCAACCCGTCCAATAATATTCATATTTTTTTTTCTTCTTCGTTGTTCTTCTAACCCCCTAAAAAACAATGAACAGTACTAGACGGGATGGAATATTATCCAGTTCAAGAAACATTTTTTTTTAATTAGCGAGTTTCCGTGGTTAGAGACCCGAAAATTAGCTGGACGCGATGGACGGGATAAACCATCCAATTCTTCCATTATTTCAAAATTTCACCAAATCGTACCCCTATTTTCATTTTTATTTATTTATTTTCTATTAATAAAAAAAATATATCCCTAACATCAAATTTCTATGATTTTTGCTCATTTTTGTTCTCTGAATATGTAGTGATATATAGCAACAGTAGTGTGGCCGCTACATGAGTTCGTTCAACCGGCACCAATGCTGCCTGTGAGTCACAACGTGCCATGCGCTTGCGGTCTTGTTGTAAATTTTATGTGGAAGAATATAGTTACTTATTTTTATGCTAACAATAGAAAAACTTAATTTATTTATATATGTAAATTTTGATATTTAAACACTTAGTTTTCCTACAGGATGTTTTACTAATCAAAACTTCCAGAACATGTAGCTTTCATCTGCAATTTTCATTAGTCAATGTTCATCACTTGAACAAATTTATGTGGTTGTCAGACAATCAAGAGGAGGTTTCACTATATATAGAAAATTCAGCAATTGAAGTCTCTGATCAAAATAATAAATACTTTATCAATTACATTCCAAATTTGTGAAAAAAATTTGATAACAGTTTGTAATTTTGTTTGTACGTATTACATTGCCGTGAAAACACTGCTTTTCTAGTTTGATTCATTAATAATGTAAAAGGCATGGCAGGCCAATACATCAAAAGTATTAAGTTGCAAATTAGTTGTGCCTGTATATCACTTGAAATAAAAGCATAATTTCTGATGAAGTACCATTTATATGACTAGTACCACAGAATTTTATTTATAAAAGCCTTCGACTTTATATTCCTTCCGTTCCATGCAAAAACAATCTATAAAAAAAAAATCATCAAAGATTAAATATTATAACAGTCGGATTAGTGTTTTTTTAATAATTAGTTAACATTTGTATTCTCGAAATAAATCTTGTGGAACATTTGTCACGACCCCGCTGTTAGGCCAGGAATCGCGACAAGAGAGGCACCCTTACATCCATTCTTCGTCTCGTCAACCTACGTCGCAAACAAAAAATAACAAACAAGAAACAATACAAAGTCAGTTACAAAGCTCAGTAACCGGTTATTTAACGACATGCTTCTCTATAATTAGCTTATTCAAACACCCATTCAAATAGACTGGATTAATTCACACAAATTAATATCAAATTATGCCTCAATATTTAACGATGATAGTACCTGGGTTTAGGTTATCAGTAAAACAAGTCACACAGTATTCACACTTTTGGAATATCTGCCACAGACAATTCCCACATTAACAGTACACACAATCTCATGATCAGTTCAATCAAATTCGAACCTCAGACCCGCTATCCAAATAAATATGCCCTCATAATCCAATACCCAGTTCAATCATCCAATTCAATCATACAAATCGAAAAAATAGATTATAGAGAAGTCTGGTTATCTGTTAGCGATCAATCTAGAAAATTCAAGTCAAACTGCAATGATTGTTCAGAATCAATGCAACGTAATTGGAATTCCAATCGAACATATAATCAAATAAAATAAATATCAAAAGATTTCTCTTCATTTTTCTTTGTTCTTTCTCATTTCTCTTTTTTTCAATCTTTATTTCATTTTCACTTATGAATTTAAAAAGAGAGAGGGATGATTTTATCCATAGACCGGTCAACAGCAGTAGGAAATTTTACCATGCATAAGCCACGTGGAACTAGTGCCATCTCATTTTTTTCCTTTTTTTTTTTCAAAGTTTAAGATTTTTACATTAGTAACTTTAAAAATGTGCAATATTATAAATAACTCCAATATAAATTATAAAAATATAATTAAAATTATCAGATGTTACAACATTAATTGCACTGGATTAATTATTAGTAGGCATAATGCTCGCCTCCAGTCAAATTTAATCATATAAAAAGTTGGATGGCTATATCTATCATTAACAAAAATATACGTGTGAACATTTTCTTAGAGCCATATGTATCACGAATTGTTGTGTCTTAGTACTGTCTTAGTACCTCAAAGAGTTGACGTTTCCTGGTGTCTCAGTACCTTGCATAATTAATCTCAGGATATCATCGCAACACCTAGCTACTTGTATAAGTAGGTGCAACCAGAAGACTTTACTGAACCATTGAGAGCTTCTCACATTAACTAATAAAGATGCACTATTTCTCACTCAATTTCCTCCTCCTCGTATTCATTCAAGCCTTCTTGGCAAATTGTTGTATTGAGCATGAGAGAGATGCACTGCTGGAATTCAAAGCTGGTGTCAATGATACGAGCAGTCGTTTGGCTTCATGGAGTGACGAAAATTGCTGCAACTGGGCAGGGATCCGTTGCAACAATCAAACAGGTCATGTTGTCAAACTAAACCTTCGAAATACCTATGTAGATTACTCCGATGATTGGATCTACTATAGTTTGATAGGCAAGATCAGCCCATCTTTGATATTTCTTAGTGATCTGAAATACTTGGATCTCAGCTTTAATAATTTTACTGGGAGTAAATTTCCAGAATTTATCGGTGCATTTAGAAACTTAAAGTATCTCAACTTGTCTCATACGGGCTTATCTGGAACGATACCTCCTCAACTTGGGAACCTTTCTAGATTAATGTACTTGGATCTTAGCAATTATGTTGAATACGAATACCTCCTCAACCAATTTTCTATTGTTTTTATGTTGAACACGGATACATGGTGGTTACCTAATCTAAGGAATCTAAAACATATGGAAATGTTAGGAGTTGATTTTAAAGATTCAAATGATTGGGTGGAAACTTTGAATAAACTATCATCACTTGAAGTGTTAGTTTTGTCCGAAAACAATTTAACTAATATTCCACAATCAATCCCTTTGGTGAACTTCACCTCCCTCAGAGTGCTTCATCTTTCTGATCAAAACTTCAATACCACCATACCCAATTGGGTGGGAAATCTAACTTCTCTAAACAAACTTACACTTGATTATAATTCACTTGTTGGCATGGTACCACCACTACATAGTCTAACAAAATTAACCGACTTATCTTTAAGTGGCAACAATATAGAAGGAGATATTAGGGAGTTATTATTGGACAAGTTGTCAAATTACACATTGGGAAATCTGGAGTATTTAGATCTTTCGACAACTAACTTATCTGGAACTTTGACCGGGTGGATAACGGACATGACAAGTATAACTCATCTTGGGCTTGACAATAATAACCTAAGTGGTACAATACCAATTGATATCGGAAATTTAACAAATATTGTCTATCTTGATCTTGGTGATAACTCCTTCACAGGATTACTATCAGAAACTCATCTAACTAGTTTGTTAAACCTAAAAACTTTATACCTCGAATATAACAACATAACTATTTTAGTTGATAGTGATTGGACCCCTTCTTTCCAACTAAATAGTATCGATTTGAGTTCATGCAAACTAGGGCCAAAATTTCCCTCTTGGCTCCAAAGACAAGTAGAAATTCAGGATATATACCTCACAGACATGGGAATTGATGGTAGTATACCCAATTGGCTCTGGAGTTTATCTTCACTTAGCAGTCTTGATTTGTCAACAAACTTACTTAGAGGGAAGTTACCAGCCAGCTTGGTACACATGACCAAACTCATGTATATGGATTTGAGTAATAATCGGCTTGAGGCAAAAATACCATTTCTTCCTACAAGTTTGAAGTACCTATTTCTTTCCAATAACTCCTTTTCGGGACAATTGCGTAAAAACCGTAGGTCACCATATAAGAATAAACCGATTGTCTCGAACAATAACACTGTTGAAATGGTAGAGTTGTTTCCTTGTGGATTAGCTAATTTGTATTATCTTGATCTCTCGAGTAATAGTTTATCAGGGCAGCTTCCTCCTTGCTGGTCTAACATCAGTTACTATGTAAATCTTGCAAATAACAGGCTCTCTGGAGTTGTGCCCAGTTCTTTGAGTTGTTCAGTCACACTAAGTGTGCTTCAGCTTGCAAATAATATTTTAACAGGAGAGTTTCCATTTGATTTGCAATTTTGCAGTGGATTACAACTGCTTGATCTTGGAGAAAATAATTTTCAAGGGACAATACCAGATTGGGTAGGAGAAAGCTTTGAGCAGTTGCAAATTCTAAGGTTGCGGTCCAATTTATTTTCTGGTAATATCCCAACCAAATTGACACAACTCAATAATCTACTATTCTTAGATCTTTCCAATAACTACCTTACTGGCCCACTCCCAAGAGGTTTGAATAATTTTACTTCGATGAGTCAATTGTTCTCATTGACAATTTCTTATTATGATACGATTGTAATTGTAATTACCAAAGGGTTGATCCTTGAGTATGATTCTCAAGACTTTAAATTTTTGAAGAGTATGGATTTGTCAAACAATAATCTAACAGGTGAAATACCTAAGGAGATAGTTGTTCTTGCCGGTTTATTTAATCTAAACTTGTCCCACAATCAGTTAATAGAAAACATTCCGCTTGAAATTGGAAATATGACATCTCTAGAGTCACTCGACTTCCACAAGAATAAACTATCAGGGACTATCCCACAAAGCATATCCACTTTATACTCTTTGGCGGTGCTTAATTTTTCTTATAATAATCTATCTGGGAGCATTCCAAATGGGCATCAGTTGCAGACGCTTAATGACCCATCAATCTACAGTGGCAATCCATACCTATGTGGACCCCCACTAGAGATGAGTTGTGACTGCAGTGTGAGACTTCCTCAGAGTGATGGTAACAACGATACCAATTCAAAAATTACCAATGATAGGGACAAGTGGTTGTATTTGTTCATCGAGTTTGGGTTTGTGGCGGGATTTCTACTGGTGTTTTTCATTCTACTATTCAAAGTAAAGTGGAGGTATACTTATTTCCAGATGGTCGATAGTATGCTTGAGTGGGTATATGTTATGGGTGTTATAATACGAAGACAAAAGAATTGGGTCGTACCTCATTATAATTGTTTGTGGCGGAATTCATCTCCAAATCACCGTTGTACTCTACAATTGATTAAAAGTCAAACCATGAGTTGAAGGGTCTCATTTCTGGAGCTGCTCTCTGTTAAAAAGGAAGGCTCATCTTCAAGTTCTTTTCTTGAGTTTTTTCACTTCTTTAATTCACCAAAATACACTTGATAATCTCATAGATTAGTGTATGAAATTGTGAGAGAGTGTGAGATAGAATGTTATTGGCATGATAATCTTCTTATATTGTAGAACTCTTTATTATAGTGCTTTTGCACCGTGCTCCCGTGGTTTTCTCCCGAAAGAGTTTCCACGTAAAATCTTGTGTCTCTATTTTATTTATGTGCTTGATTGTTTGTTGTTGTTGGTTTCTTGTGTGTCTTTCAATTTTTTCTATTTGGTCAGGTATTGGTGTATGCTCACAGGATATTCGATGAAATTACTCATTGAATGCTTCTGCGATTGTCCCCAATAATTAGTATTAGAGCATGTTGGACTTTAATTAGCATAGGAGTGATTGAAGCTTGAATGTGGTTAAATTTGAGCTTGTATTTGTGATCCTACATGATATGTGGTGTAGAATAGAGAGGGTGAATGCACATATTTGCAATTGTTCTGCATTTATTATTTCCATAGAGAGCTACGGTGCTACGGTTCAATATTTAAGTTTTCAAAATCCAAACGGTCGATCCGAACTGTTCATCTTATTCTCCATATTAATATGTGTTTGGAGACCAAATTTTACATTTTTTGAAATTTTTTTACGATTTTTTTAGATAGGTAGAAAATCAGTTGATTTAAAAAATTATGCACCATTCAGAAGTGGATTTCAGAGTTAATGGAGAAGTCTATTTTTTTTTCTAAATTGAAAAAGACTACAAAATATTCCATAGAGAAATCATAATTAACAGGTAAATGGAAACAGAAAATTAAGCTTGCCTGCGGAGCGTACTTGATTGGGTCTCAACGCGTGAACAGTAAATTGATGGGGGAATTTCATGTATATGAAACTCAAAATTACATATTTCCTACTCTAAATTTCAAAAACTCAATTGTATTTTATATTAAAACACATTCTAAATTTATAAAATACATATTTTACTCTTTTATCAAAAAGCATAAAACACCCATATGACCCCAATTTAAATCTAAAGGTTCCTATACTGTCCGAATTGCTTTAAGATTCATGAGCGGTAGATCAGCATGCATCTTGAAGCTGACACGCACAAATATTAAAACAACATGCACAGATCTTAATGCAATACACAGATCAAAATGGCTTTGAGATTCGTGTGGACTAGATTAGCACAAATCTTGAATCAAACACACAATAATCTTATTGCGATGCATGTGGATCAGATGGTAGAGAAATCATTTAGATTCAAATTTGAGTTCGATAGGGTGTTTTATATTTTTAATGACGGGTAAAATTGATATTTTCTAAATTTAGAATGAGTTTTAATATAAAAAGGGGTAAATATGTGAGATTATGAAGTTTAGAGGGGAAATACGTAATATTAAATTTAGAGAGGGAAATACGTAATTTTAAAGTTTTTAGGGGTATACATGAAATTCTGGTATCATGGCTGTTAATAGTGAAAACTGGGCTTAAAAAAGGAAGCAGGCCCGAAATTCATCCATCAAAACGGGCCTGCAATTAATTTTTCAAACTAATGTCTCTTGACGAAGGCCAGCTCAGCTTCTGCAAACGTTGAGTCCAGGCTAAAAATCACAGGAACCAGTCGAGATGTCTGCGCATTTGGCCCTTCAATCCAAGCCGTCAAAGTAGACAAAGGTTTTGGACAAATGTTTGTTTGGAGTATTGAATAACCACTATGTTCTGAAAACCCATCTTACAAGTGCTAATGTTAGCTGGTTTACGGCTTCTGTTATCAAAACTGTTTGCAATGAAGGTGTTCGATGAAAATCCCAAGTGACTAATGGAATAGTTGGATGGAAGAATTGAGGGTGAAAAAATAGTATCAAAAGAAGAAAGACGGAAAAAAAAAATTAAATAGTTAATGACAGCAGGACTATTGGGGGACTAACTCTTAAGCGATATAGATAGGTGGTTTAAATTTAGAGGCGTAATTTTAAAGTTATGCCTAGTTAAAATGGCCTGATTAATCCGCATTTGAAAAAATAATTAAGGCCTAAACCCCTTATTCTATTTAGGCCTCAACCAAACAGGCAAACACCACTTCTCTGGAAGTGAAACAACTCAATTAAAACCACATAACACTATTATCAACCCAATAAAAATAAAATATTATAAAAAAGGGAAAAAAAAGATTATAAATTCAACCGCATAACACTATTGGTCTATTATCAACCAAAGGCATCACTACAAATTAAAATAAGAATGAATAACGTAACATAACTTGGCCGACCAACACATCTAATTAGAACTAGTTATTCATTTTGGCTTGATAAACTCATCCGGTACGATATTTTCCGATATAAATCATTTAAATTTGTCTCAAAGCATATACTAGGAACTATCTAATTTTGTATTTCATAACGTGCATTTTATATGAAACTTATTTAGGCTGGTTTGGTTTACTGCAACTAATACCAATTCCAAGCAACCTTTTTTTTTTGTGAAAGTCACTTCCAATTTCTGGCGGTGGTTGAAGCGAGGAGTGCATGGGAGGGTAATGGCAGGAAAGGAAAACAAAAGAAGAACAGAATAAAAAAAAAAAAAAAGAGGTAGAGAGAGGTTGAAGATGGGGTTACTGCTACTCATACAAAAATACGGTTGAAGAGAGGAACTAAACCAAACCAAATTTGGAAACAGTTTGCTGGTTTGGTTTCCTGCCATTATAAGCTGGTATTCATTGGTTCGGATCGGTCAAAATAGAAATAATTTAAATATTGTTTGACGATATATTAAGATTCCTCACTTTTCATTGAAATTCCAAATGAATTGAAGTACGATGAAATATATATGTGAAATGTTATCATCTTTAATAGACATGATATGTGAACAATATAAATCATGCTTATAATGTTAGATTTCAAATTTAAAAAGTACTTTTAAAGAATGTTATCATCCTTAATAGACATGACTAGTGAGGGCATCTAATTATATTGTCATCTTTATTTAAATTAACACAAATTTGACGTATTGTCGATCCCAAAACCTGATCAAGCTTATGAATAAATACTAATTGGAATAAATTTTTATATAAGAAATATGAAACATAATTCAGCAAAACTTCTGCAGCTGGAAAATATATAATGTCATAATTAGAAATGTTTTTGTTTTTGTCAATTTATGTACATATAATATATGCGGAGATGATTTTGGTTTCTAGAGTTATACATATAATGATAGGTTGTTGTGTTATTTTCTCTATCTTGATTGTTCTATAAGTGCTTCAGTTTGGAGGTTTAAGCTCAGTGAATGGAACACAACCATGTGGATTAAGTTTAAGCAAAGGGTGGGATGATAAAGCATACTTGTTTCGGTGCATTATAGTGAAAGTGAGGGCTTTGAGCCAAGTGGTGCCCGTTTTGACAAAACTTGCCACGATTACATCACTGGGGCAAGCCTGGAAAGCCTGCTCCATCGCCATAATGCCCGGAAGAAACTGCTCAAATTGCCAATAACCTTTGTATTTCCGCATGGGATTTATGTGTTGGATTTATTTTATGCAGAACCGTATTGCATATATAAACCCTAAATTGCCATGATCCTCTAGTGAACCATAATATGAAATTTAAAGTTACCTTGATCGGTAGTCATGGTCTTCCAAGGATGCACAATCACCGTTGATCACCGGAAACTCTTAGAATTCCAAGTAATCACTCTCAAGTCCGATGGAGAGGGCGAGAGAGGCGGTAGCGACAACGTTCTCTTCTTCACAAAGAGAGATACCCGAATCACAAGTTCTTTATTTTCTGTTTTTCTGTTTTTCCGTATTTTTGTATATCTTTGTTTTGGAGAGAGAGATAAGATTGATCTGTATTATCAGACAAAAGGAGATATTCACATATTTGATTAGGCGCCAGCCATATATATCAGGATATAAGATTCATGAATAGGCGCCTTTTATTAATCAAATCAGTGCCGAATTCCATCTGATAAATAGGCCTTTTCATTTAATCAAATGAATAGTTGCCTTTCTTATAATTAATTAATTAATAAATAAATTAATTAATTAATTAATCTTGTTTTCTTTATTGGATCCTTAGCGGATCTGAATTCAGAACTTGCCTTATTGGATATCTTCTTATTAACAGAACATTGCCATATTTGATTGTGTTCTCCAGAGACCAATAGCATAATTGTATTATTACCAAACTTTATATAATTTAGACCATCACTAAATCATAAAGTTATTAATACGCATTCTACACATTAAAGGCTCCACTTCTCATGACACATATTGAACCCGATAAATAATACTTAATTTGATCACTTCATAACGGGTCTAATTTTGACAGTCTATTATTCAATATATATTTATATTACATATAAGCCCACATATATTGTAATTAATTGAAATTAATTCCAACATTATGAGCCATCCTTCTTCTTTTGGGAGTGTAAGAATTAGCTCTTTGTATTTGATATCTACTTCTTCAATACTCGGAAGGTCCTGTAGGGGTCGACGAGACCTCAGTATTATTGAGTCGTCTCTTTCTTCATGCTTAGGAGGATTGCAATTGGATGTGATGGTGGAATTAGGGGTAAGTGAAGGATTGCTCATGGTAATATTGGAAGCTATTTTTTTTTAGGTTTTAGTTCGTTTCCAATGGATTGGCCTAAAATAGAAAGTAGTATATATAGCTATTTTATATAAAAAACGTTATCTAACTACTACATGTACATTAAGCAATAATAATTCAATTATTGTGAGGTTTGGGCACTTCCTGTCTTTTTTTTTATGAGAATAATATAATACACATATGCAATTATTAGGTTGTGTAAGCTGTCTCAGAAAAGCACATTGTATATGTGTCTAATGAAGCCACTAATATCATACAGAACGAATTAAACCGTTTTTTTTTTTTTTTTTTTTTACTTTTCAAAAAAAAAAAAAAATAACTCTGTACCACCCAAAAAAAAAAAAAACTCGAAACAATCAACAAAGCCATTATGTGGTTGCCTATTTCGACATTATTGTTGATAAAAAAAAAGGCCATAACCATTAGTAGTTGTAGATTAAAAAAAAAATTAACATCTCATATATGAAATGAAAAGCAAATTTGACAATTTATTAAATGAATCAACACATTAATTACCAACGTCTTGGAGCTAATGTGGGGTCCGCACAAGGACCCACAGGTTTAGGTAAATATCTAATGCGTTCCCCAACGGGAGAGGTTATTTTTGGAGGAGAAACGATGCGTTTTTGGGATCTTCGTGCTCCTTGGTTTCCACATTGCAACAATTTAATTTAATTTTAAACAAATACCCTTTAAAATAATGATAACAATCTAAATTGTTGACATTTATTTTGGACATTATATTAATTTTGACAACTAATTATTTGAATAAAAATAAATTAGTTTTGAGGCCAAAGAAATCCAACAAAAAGGGAAAATGAAATATCAAACTTTAGGTGGACGTAGTTATTGATATGACATGTATTCCAGATAATTCGCAAAGAGATCTACACGAATTAGTTGAAATTTAGTTGAAATTTTTTATTTTCGACAATTAGTTATTTTTTGTCATGATTGCACCGACAACCTCTCTCTGCAGCTTACTTACGGAAAATGAACCTTTCTTTGTCCATCATTGGAAGTATAATGTTAACAGAATAACCTTATAATGTGACAAAATGAATAAAATAGGCAAGCCAGCAAATGCATCATTGGAAGTATAATGAATAAAATATACATGCCAGCATTAGGTTTGGTTACTTTATTTGACAAGTTGCTAGTGTATTTGGTTCGGTGAAGTTATTTTATTTAGCAAGTTGCTAGTGTATTTGGGTTCGGTTGGCTTCGGAAAAATATCAATCAAATTCATATAAATTAAAAGTAATAAAATATGATATCCTACCAGCAGTAGGTTTGCTAGTGTATTTGGGGTCGGTGAAGTTGGCTTCAGAATAATATCAATCAAATTCATATAAAGTAAAAAATAATTAAAACGGATATCTGACAAATCTCACCTACTTCAATATGTATCCGCACAATCCCTTATAGCTCACTTTTTACCTTCACAGATATTGGTCTATTTTTGCTTGGAATGACATTAAACAATATGTTTCCATTTGCGTAAATCAGTTAATGCAATGGTATTAAACTCAACAAAGATAATATATAAATGTTTAGGAGCAGCAAATAAGCCGTGACAACAAGAACTGCTGCAGAAGAAAGGAACTTTTTCAATAACCTATGGATACACCTTTTGGGCCAACGATTAAATAATCAACGGACCTCAATGACTATTTCGGCCATTGATTGCCAGAAAAGAAAGGAACTTTTCCAATAGGCCGAAATGGACGTACGTACCATCAAATTAAATTGGATATGATAACGTACTTTTGTTTGATTACTTGTTTGGACTACCATTAATAAAGTCGATCATATTAATATACTATTATTGAATTAGAAAGAACAAATGAAGAGGTGCATTCATGATTCTCTATGTGTAAAATTCTATAAACAAATTTGATGGAAGGAAAAATTATCGGATAATCAATGAAAGATTTGAAAAGTCTGAACGTCACAAGGATTCGAAGGGATGGCCATAATCATTGTCTTAGTATACATAAACTTTGAAACTTCTAATCTATTATTCAATTAGAGAGTAAAAAACAAATTTCTTTTATATGATGCAGTTACATTATATAAAGGGTAGATTAACTTGTGGGTAGCAAGCAGCCACCTACGGTTGGTAGCTGACTGGTGTATCAAGCATTGATCACTGCTTGTAGAAGTGTAGCCAAGAACTAGTTCAGGGATAGCATAAAAAATGAATTATAGGTAGCCAAAAATTGAATATTAAAGTAGGTAAAAGCTCACATACATATGGGTCTAGGCTTAATTTTCAAACATTCAATTGAAGGTGTTTCATTGGAGTAATCTAGTAGTATCTCCAATTGGCAAGATAATAGGGTATTTACAACCCTAATACAACACTCCAATTGAATGTGCTTGAAGCACTCTAGTAGTGCCTCTATATGGCAAAATAATTGAGCATTTACAACCCTAATACAACACTCCACTTGATGGTATTTGGAGCACTCTAGTAGTGTCTCCAGATGGCAAGCTATTTGGGTATTTACAACCCTAATACAACACTCCAATTGAAGGTGTTCGGAGCACTCTAGTAGTGTCTCCAGATGGCAAGCTAATAGGGCATTTACAACACTGATACAACACTTCAATTGATGGTATTTCAGAGCACTCTAGTGGTATCTCTATATGGCAAGATAATAGGGTATTTACAACCCTAATAAAACACTCAAATTGAATGTGTTTGGAGCACTCCAACAGTTTTTCCAGATGGTAAGATAATAGGGCATTTACAATCTTAATTAAACACACCAACTCAAGGTGTATTAGGAGCACTCTAGTAGTGACTCCATATGGCAAGATAATAGGGCATTTACAACCTCAATACAACACTTCAATTAAATGTGTTTGGAGCACTATAGTAATGTATCTATATGGCAAGATAATAGGGTATTTACAACCCTAATACAACACTCCAATTGAAGGTGTTTGGAGCACTCCAATAATATCTCCAGATTGCAAGATAATATGACATTTACAATTCTAATACAACACTCCAATTAATGGTGTTTGGAGCACTCAAGTAGCGTCTCTATATGGCAAGGTAATAGGGTATTTACAACCCTAATACAACATTCCAATTGAATGTGTTCGGAGCACTCTAGTGGTGTCCCTATATGACAAGATAATAGGATATTTATAACCCTAATACAACACTCCAATTGAAGGTGTTTGTAGAATTCTAATAATGTCTCCAGATGGCAAGATAATAGGGTATTTACAACCCTACTAAAACACTCAAATTGATGGTGTTTGGAGCACTATAGTAGTGACTCCAGATGGCAAATAAGGCATTTACAACCCTAATACAACACTCCAATTGAATGTGTTTGAAGCACTCTAGTAGTGTCTTTATATGACAAGATAATAAGGCATTTACAACCCTAATACAAGACTCCAATTGAAAGTATTTGAAGAACTCTAGTATTTTCTACAGATGACAAGATAATAGAGCATTTACAACCCTAATACAACACTCCAATTGAATATATTTGGAGCACTCTAGTAGTGTTCCTATATGACAAGATAATAGGGCCTTTACAACCCTAATACAACATTACAGTTGAAGGTGTTTAGAGCACTCTAGTAGTGTCTCCAATTGGCAAAATAATAGGGCATGTACAACTCTAATACAACACTCCAATTATAGGTGTTTGGAGCACTCTAGTAGTATCCCCAGATGGAAAGATAATATGACATTTACAACCCTAATGCAACATTCTAATTGAAGGTATTTGGAGCACTCTAGTAGTGTCTCTATATGGCAAGATAATATGGTATTTACAACCCTAATACAACACTCCAATTGAAGGTGTTTGGAGCACTCTAGTAGCGTCTCTATATGGTAAGATAATAGGGCGTTTATAACCCTAATACAACACTCCAATTGAAGGTGCTTGCAGCACTCTAGTAGTGTCTCCTGGTGACAAGATAATTGAGAATTTACAACCCTAATACAACATTCCAATTTATGGTGTTTGGAGCACTCTAGTAATGTCTCTATATGGCAAGATAATAGGGCATTTACAACCCTAATACGACACTCTAATTGAAGGTGTTTGGAGCACTCTAGTAGTGTCTCCAATTGGCACGATAATAGGGCATTTACAACCCTAATACAACACTCCAATTAAAGGTGTTTGGAGCACCTTAGTAGTGTCCCTATATGGAAAGATAATAGGTCATTTACAACCCTAATACAACAGTCCCATTTTATGTGTTTGGAGCACTCTAGTAGTGTCCCTATATGGTAAGATAATAAGGAATTTATAACCGTAATACAACACTCCAATTGAAGGTGTTTGAAGTACTCTAGTACCGTTGTACCCTAAAATGGTGCTAAATAAACAAATGGAAAATTAGCAATATTACAGCCTCAGGTCCCTGGAAATTTACAAATAGGTCCCTGGAAGTATAAAAATTTCACAGACAAGCCCTTTTCAGCCATAATTTCTTCGTTTCAAATTCAAATCGACTCAAATCAGTTCCAAATAAACCTAAATCCAATTTTCTACAATTCTAAGTAGTAATTGAACATGTTTAAGCTTCAGTCATAACCTGAAATGCCCAAAATACCCTCTCTTGACATATTTTTGTAAATGAAATATAAAAATGATATTTAAACATGTATTTCCAAGTTTAAATCATATAAATGCATATGCACATGCACATAGGACCAAGATAAGTGTCTAAATCATGTCCAAACATATCGATAACCTTTTAAATGACCAAATGAATCTTACATGAACCCTATTTAGCCCCAATTACCCAGTTTACATCAAAATAGGCGTAAATCCTAGAATGAACGAGGTATTCAGCACTGACCTGAAAGGTCGTCTAACGTAATTAACGACGGGGGGCTTATGCCCGTAGCGAGTTAAACACCCCCACAACCAATAAAACCCCGACAGGCAGATTATGAACTGTAGGCCCGTCATAAGGGTGAACAAGAAGGAAAGCCGACAGAAATACCGGGACATTTGTTACCCATTGCACTGAAAGAGATCAGCACAAATACACTATAAAAATATGATTTCATTCAGGGCAGCTCTTAGCCACCAACAAGTAGCGTCTCCAGATGGTAAGATAATATAGCATTTAAAACCATAATACAACACTCCAATTGATGGTATTTAGAGCACTCTAGTGGTGTCCCTATATGGCAAGATAATAGGGCATTTACAACCCTAATACAATACTCCAATTGAAACTGTTTAGAGCACTATAGTAGTGTTTCTAATTAGCAAGATAATAGGGCATTTACAACCCTAATACAACACACCAATTGATGATATTTCGAACACTCCAGTAGTGTCCCTATATGGCAAGATAATAGGGCATTTATAACCCTAATAAAACACACCAATTGAAAGTGTTTGGAGCACACAAGTAGTTTCTCTAGATAGCAAGATAATAAGGCATTTACAACCCTAATACAAAACTCTAATTGAAGCTGTTTAGAGCACTCTAGTAGTGACTCAGTATGGAAAGTTAAAAAGGCATCTAGAACACTACTACAACACTCTAATTGAATGTGTTTGCAACACTCTAGTTGCATTCCTCTATGACAAGATAATAGGACATTTACAACCCTTATACTACACTCCAATTGAAGGTGTTTGGAGCACTCTATTAATATCTCCACAAAGCAAGATAATAGGACATTGACAACCCTAATACAACACTCCAATTGATAGTGTGTCGAGCACTCAAGTAGTGACTCCAGATGGCAAGATAATAAGGCATTTACAACCCTAATACAATACTTCAATTGAAGGTGTTTGGAGCAATCTAGTAGTGGATCAAATTGGCAACATAACAGGGCATTTATACTTCTAATAGAACACTCCAATTAAAGGTGTTTGGAGCACTCTAGTAGTGTTTCTAGATGACAAGATAATTGGACATTTACTACCCTAATACAACATTTCAATTGAATGTGTCTCGAGCACACAAGTAGTGACTCCAGATGGCAAGATAATAGGGCATTTACAACCCTAATACAACACTCGAATTGATGGTATTTGGAACACTCAAGTAGTGTATCTATATGGCAAGATAATCGGGCAATGACAACCCAAATACAACACTCCAATTATAGGAGCTTGCAGCACTAGTAGTGTCTCCAATTGGCACGATAATATGGCATTTACAACCCTAATACAACAATCCAATTGAAGGAGCTCGAAGCACACTAGTAGTGTCTCCAGATGGCAAGATAATAGAGCATTTATAACCCTGATACAACAATTCAACTGATGGTATTTTTGAGCAATCTATTAGTGTCTCTCTATGGAAAGATAATAGAGCATTTACAACCCCAATACAACACTCAAATTGAAGGTGTTTGAAGCACTTTTTTAGTGTCTCATATTCGCAAGATAATAGAGCATTTACAACCCTAATACAACACTCCAATTCATGGTGTTTGGAGTAATCTAGTTGTGTCCCCATAGGGCAAGATAAAAGGGCATTTATGAACCAATTGATTTTATGGTGTCTGAAGCACTCCAGTAGTGTCTTCAAATGGGAAGATAAAATAACATTTACAACCCAATTACAACACTCCAATTGATTTTATTTGACGCACTCTAGTAGTGTCTCTCTAATTGGCAATATAATAGGGTATTTACAACCCTAATACAACAGTCCAATTGAAGGTGTTTGGAGCACTCTAGTAGTGTCTCCTATTAGCAAGATAATAGAGCATTTACAACCCTAATACAATACTCCAATTCAAAGTGTTTGGAAAACACTAGTAGTATCTCTAGATGGCAAGATAATACGGCATTTACAACTTTAATACAACACGCCAATTCATGAGATTTGGAGCACTCATGTAGTGTCCCCAAATGGCAAGATAATAGGGTATTTAAAACCCCAACACAACACTCCAATTGATGGTATTTGAAACACTTTAGCATTTCAAACCCTAAACTCTAAACCTGAAACCCTAAACCCTAAACCCTAAAACCCTAAAACCCTAAAACCAAAACCCTACAACCCTAAAACCCTAAAACCCTAAACCCTAAAACCCTAAACCCTAAACCCTAAACCCTAAACCAAAAACCCAAAACCCAAAACCCAAAACCCAAAACCCTAAACACTAAACCAGAAACGCTAAACCCTAAACCCTAAACACTAAAACCCTAAAACCCTAAACCCTAAAACCCTAAACCCTAAACCCTAAACCCCTAAACCCTAAAACCCTAAAACCCTAAAATCCTAAACCCTAAAACCCTAAAATCCTAAATCCTAAACCCTAAAACCCTAAATCCCAAACCCTAAAACCCTAAATCCCAAACCCTAAAACACTAAACCCTAAACCCTAAACCAGAAACCTTAAACCCAAAATCCTAAACCATAAACCCTAAACCAGAAACCCCAAACCCTAAACCCTAAAACCATAAAACCTTAAAACCTAAACCCTAAAACCCTAAAACCTAAACCATAAACCCTAAACCCCTAACACCCTAAACCAAAAACCCAAAACCCAAAACCCAAAACCCAAAACCCTAAACACTAAACCAGAAACGCTAAACCCTAAACCCTAAACACTAAAACCCTAAAACCCTAAACCCTAAAACCCTAAACCCTAAACCCTAAACCCCTAAACCCTAAAACCCTAAAACCCTAAAATCCAAAAACCTAAAACCCTAAAATCCTAAATCCTAAACCCTAAAACCCTAAATCCCAAACCCTAAAACCCTAAATCCCAAACCCTAAAACACTAAACCCTAAACCCTAAACCAGAAACCCTAAACCCAAAATCCTAAACCCTAAACCCTAAACCCTAAACCAGAAACCCTAAACCCTAAACCCTAAAACCATAAAACCCTAAAACCTAAACCCTAAAACCCTAAAACCTAAACCATAAACCTTAAACCCCTAACACCCAAACCCTAAAACCCTAAACCCTAAAACCCTAAAAACCCTAAACCCTAAACCCTAAAACCCTAAACCCTAAACCTTAAACCCTAAAACCCTAAACCCTAAAACCCTAAAACGTAAACCCCTAAAAACCCTAAAACCCTAAATCCTAAACCCTAAAACCCAAAAACCATAAACCCTAAACCCAACACCCAAAACCCAAAACCGTAAAACCCTAAAACCTTAAAACCCTAAACCCTAAACCTTAAAACCCTAAAACCCTAAACCCTAAACCCTAAAACCCTAAAACCCTAAAACCCTAAAACCCTAAAACCCTAAAACCTAAACCCTAAACCCTAAACCCCAACACCCAAATCCTAAAACCCTAAACTCTAAACCCTAATCCCTAAAACCTAAATCCTAAAACCTAAACCCTAAACCCTAAAACCCTAAACCATAAACCCTAAAACCCTAAAACCCTAAAACCCTAAAACCCTAAAACCCTAAACCCTAAAGCCTTAAACCCTAAAACCCTAAAACCTAAACTCTAAACCCTAATCCCTAAAACCTAAATCCTAAAACCTAAACCCTAAACCCCAACACCCAAATCCAAAAACCCTAAACTCTAAACCCTAAATCCTAAAACCTAAACCCTAAACCCTAAAACCCTAAACCATAAACCCTAAAACCATAAAACCTAAAACCCTAAAACCCTAAACCCTAAACCCTAAACCCTAAACCCTAAACCCTAAACCCTAAACCTAAACCCTAAACCCTAAACTAGAAACCCTAAAACCAAAATCCTAAACCCTAAACCCTAAACCCTAAACCAGAAACCCTAAACCCTAAACCCTAAACCCTAAAACCCTAAAACCTAAACTCTAAAACCCTAATACCTAAACCCTAAACCCTAAACCCCTAACACCCAAACCCTAAAATCCTAAACCCTAAAATCTAAACCCTAAACTCTAAAACCCTAAACCCGAAAACCCTAAAACCCTAAACCCTAAAACCCTAAAATCCTAAAACCCTAAAACCCTAAACCTTAAACCCCTAAAAACCCTAAAACCCTAAATCCTAAACGCTTAAACCCTAAAACCTTAAACCCTAAACCCAAAACCCAAAACCCTAAAACCCTAAAACCCAAAACCCAAAACCCTAAAACCCTAAAACCCTAAACCCTAAACCCTAAAACCCTAAAACCCTAAAACCATAAACCCTAAACCTGATGCGCGCAAAAGCGTATGCACAAAGTTTCAGTACAATGAGATGTACCTTTTAACCCTAAATACACTTTTGGTTCATATTGCAAGTATACAATCCTACCGTGTAGTATATTGTCGGGTATCGATCCACAGGGAGTATGATAAATACTTAGTTTAAACTTTAGTAATAAATTTCAGAAAATAAAAGGAAAGTAAAGTGCAATAAAAGTAAATTGGGGGGGGGGTTTGTTCTAACAATTCCTAAATTTGGGTTCAATACCCGAATAGAGAGTTTTTAAAACAATAAGAGTAAATGAATAAAAGAAATATTATATTGCTTTCTAGATGAGAAGATCTAGGGGTCTTTGGTCTACATTCCCTTGCTAACTATATCTATTCGGTATTTGTTTAAGTTCATGTATGATTTGATGAGGTTTCTAACCTAATATGTCATTAAGGGTCACTTTCGTGAATTAATAACGTGTCTAAGTAATTCGGACTTCACGGTTAGGTCCTTCACCCTAGCTACTTAGACCATAAGCTCTTGTTAGTCTCTCATCTCCTCAAATATTGATACTTCACGATTAAGTCCTTCATACCAATACCCGATTCGATTTGAGATGTCCTAATTAGGGTTTGCCTTCACGGTTAGGTTCTTCACCAAATTCCTAACCTTAATTTCTATAGTTCCGGCTTAGATTACAAATTGGTTACAATCCTAATCTAAACCTAGGGTATTTGCATTCATAAATGGTACTCTCCTCTCGTCCTAACTTCTTTGGATCCTTTGACAAAGAGATACCAAAGCGGGACTACAGCGATTTCAAGTACTAATTATGTAATTAACACAAATGATAAATCACAGAAATTAACATCAAATCCCAATAAAACAATCATAACAAAGACAAATAACCGAATAAGATACAATTAAACAAGTTCATACATTGACCTAAACCCCTAGAGAGATAACTACTCCCTCATGGAGAGATCCATTACAAAAATTGGCAAAGTAAGAAGAAATGAAATAAAGGAAGTAAATACACCCTTTGACAAATCTAAAACCTCTATCTTGCCGACTTCTTGCTCAGGAAACCCTTATTCTCCTTGCTAGAAAGCTTTCCTTTTCTACAGAATTTATCGCTAAGTATTGTGTATAGAGAGAGAATGAAAGAGATAGGGATGTATGATGGATGGAAAGAGATGATGGATGGATGATGGATGGGAAGAGATGATGAATGGAGAATGAACACCCTCTTTTATAGCCAATGATCATGCCCAATTAAGAGGCTAGGAAGTGGAGTTAGTGGGTGCTATATTTGGATTGTTTCTCAGGATGCCTTGTCCATGTTTTGCTGTAAAAACGTGTCCATCATGCGCCAAAAATAGAAACGCTGTCCAAAAACGTATATTTCTGGCTGTCTGCGAGTTTAATGCATCCGACCGACTCCAAATTTCTTTTTTTAGTTTCTCATGTTGTAGATCTTCTTCCTAGCTTTCCAAAAAGTGGTCGCAAGCCTTAATCGGAGTTACGAGTCAAAAGTTATGGCTATTTTAAGATCAAGCTCCCGTTATGCTGACTGCTACAGTGCGTCCGCACTGCTACAGTACCATCCGCACTGGGATCCGCACTGCGTCTTTACCACCCGCACTGCGGCCGCATCGAGATCCGCACTAGGCTCGGACTTTTTCTGTGCGTCCAGATTTCATCCGCATCGATATCCGTGCGTCCGCACGGATTTTGACGAATAGCTTATTATACATTTTTAAAATTGGCGCGCGTTCAGAAATCTATCCAAGTACTTAGTGCGGTCATATCGTAAACCGTGCGTCCACACTGGGCAGTTTTCTTCGGTTTTTCTTCGTTTTTCTTCATTTTCTGCAAATTAAAACCAAACAAACGCAGTAACTTGATCCTATGTGTATTCTATTTACTTTATATTCAAAATACAAGATATTTGGTGTTATTTCATGATAAAAATCAGATCGAATATGTATATAATTTAGGCCTATCAAATTACCCCAAGCTTGAACATTGCTTGTCCCCAAGCAACATCTAAACTTGGAATACAATTCAATCTCTAATTTAACACCATATCAAGTATATTTCTTCAATTGAAAAATTCGTATGACCTTGACAAAATTTAAAAATCTCAATGTAAATTTCTACAAATCTAAAGTTCAACCCATATCTAATTATACTTCACCCCACAATTTGATTACTCTAACTTTCATTTCCTTAAAGATTTAGAATTTGTAAACTTCGAGTATCTAAATTTAATACAAAAAATGCACTTTTATTTGCGGAAATTCTTTTAAAAATCCTCCAAGCTTGGATCCAACTTAGGTTAGAAAGTCACGGACTTCGTGTGTTGATATTTGCAAAATTTCATTTTTTTTTTCTTTTATTTTTATGACACTATAATTCTTTATCCTTAGAATAAAACCGGTTAGTTATAGGTAGCTAATCCATACCCAACCGTTTTAATTCAAAAGTGCATTTGCATGCTCTTGGTTCAACCCTTCCATGACACGAACTCACATGTTTAGTGCGAACCTGGTCACTTTATCGGACAAACTAGCGGAGCAAAGTGTCAATGATTCATTGCTACAAGTACGTCATGTCGCCGTAACATAAGCAAGTGAATACCTTTTCTAAAAATTTCCAATTTTTAACATTTTTGCAAAATATCATGAATACACACATCCTTAGGCATTAAATCATACCTATAGATATCCCGATCTTTCTAAATTCGTTTTTCACAAACAAGTTGCATTTTCAAAAAAATAAATTTAAATCCAAAGTTTTCATTTTCATAAACCTTTATTTCCACAAAGTTTTTCGCCAAATTATGTGGTTATTTCAAATTATTCCAAGGGTATTCCTAAAAACTCATTAAAATTCGCATCAAAATTTCTAATTTCCGTCAATCACTCAAATTTATCAAAAGTTTTATTTTTGCCATCTTTTAACACAAAAATTAAACATGATTTTATACTCTATGCATTTTCAAACAATTAAGTCCAATTATGCAAGACTCTATTTTTCATAACCTCGTAAAACATCTTGACAAATTTGCAATTTCAAGCAATTAAGTTCAAAATCACAAATCCTATTCATGGTCAAGTAAAAAACAAGGTTATAAATCCTAAAATTTTTGAAAAACTGAAAAAAATAAACATGCAATGCAAAGATACAATTTCTTCTCATCCCCCAAGCTTTAATTAAGCATTGTCCCCAATGCGTAAAAATAAACTAAAAGATAAATAGAAAGAAATATGAAAGATTAAGTTGTGTGAAGAACCGTCATAGAGGCGGAGAGATGGCGGTTCGGGAAGGAACGAGAAGGACTTGGGTTGCCTCCCAAGAAGCGCTTGGTTTTAGGTCGTGGCTCGACCTTCTTCTTCTTTCTCCTTTTCTTGTAATTTCTTATCATATTAGTGTATTTTTCCTTTGAGTACCAAGATGGGTTCATCTTGTTGGATTCTCGTGCCTTGTCAGTTTCAGATATTGCCACCGACTTTCCTTGCAAAGAATTGTTATCCACCTGCAAAATCTCTACCAAGGGTGCTGATTTTTTATTAGTAGAAAGGGTATTTGGTTGGTTATGACAAAAAATTTCTTTCTTCTTTTCCACGAAAAAAGAAAGTTTCTCCTCTTTGACATTGTTGTGTACACCCGCCGTTGTTAAGATAATTTGACTTAAAAGATTATTCGATTGAACATCTTTCTCATTTTTAAGTACAACAAAATCGGCAGGGATATCAATTTTCTCATTTTTGAAGACCACATTTCTCAAAACACCAAGTGGAGATTGTATTGAATCATCTTTTAGAATTAATTTTGTATTGGTCAACTCAAAATCACCGAACTCAAGTTGGTCAAACATTTCATTGGGCAAGGGATTTGCATTTGCTTCAAAATCACACGTTGGCTTTTCAATTGTTGTATTCTCTTTTGAGTATTGTGATGAGAAGCTTTCGGGTTCTTCTAATGTGAATAAAAGAGGTAAATCATATGAAAAAAATTCGCTATCTTCTTCATTTAATGAGATATTTTCACTCTCACTTTTGTTGGTTGAAGATTTTGAAAAAAATCTAGTCAAATTTGGCATTTGGGGCATTTTTTCAATTTTTGGTTTCCTTATTTGATTTGCAAAATTGCCAATTTGATCATTTAGATTTAGTTCAACCGAATTTTGTGAAAAGAAAATAGATCTATGAGGAGAGTTATACCTTTCCCTTTTTTGAGGTGGGATATACCTTTCCTTATTTTGAGGTTTGTCGGATTCTTGACCTTTTAGAGATTCACCTTTCTTTTCTAGAGATTCTTTCTCGATTTGCTCGTCCTCCCTGCTTTGTCCTTCATGCACAATTTTGACTTCCATGGCCATGGCATGATCGTGCTCCCTTGAGCTGCTTTCCGGCTTGATTGGGACCTCGTGATGTTGGCGCCAAAAAGCTTTTTGTTCAATCATAAAGTTCTTTGTCATGGTAATATAATCATTAATCATCTTCTCCAAACGATCAAATTGAGATGGATCACTTTGAGATGGACCTTGGTTTTGATATTGGTTTTCATAATATTGGTCATAAATATTTGGATAGTCTCTCCAATCAAAATCATAGGTGTTTGAAAAAGAATTATTTTGGTATTGGGAATTGTGCCATTGGTAGGTCTCATAGTCGTGGAATTGTGCCATTGTCCTTCTATCTTGTCGGGATTAGAGCTCGCACAAGAGAAAATAAATCGTGAGAATCAATTAATCACACAAAATACATAAAATAAAAATGAAGAAAACTAAAAATCTAAAATGAATTTGTAAAGTAAAAACTTAGAATTAAACTATACTCCCCAGCAACGGCGCCAAAAACTTGATGCGCGCAAAAGCGTATGCACAAAGTTTCAGTACAATGAGATGTACCTTTTAACCCTAAATACACTTTTGGTTCAGATTGCAAGTATACAATCCTACCGTGTAGTATATTGTCGGGTATCGATCCACAGGGAGTATGATAAATACTTAGTTTAAACTTTAGTAATAAATTTCAGAAAATAAAAGGAAAGTAAAGTGCAATAAAAGTAAATTGGGGGGGGGGGTTTGTTCTAACAATTCCTAAATTTGGGTTCAATACCCAAATAGAGAGTTTTTAAAACAATAAGAGTAAATGAATAAAAGAAATATTAGATTGCTTTCTAGATGAGAAGATCTAGGGGTCTTTGGTCTACATTCCCTTGCTAACTATATCTATTCGGTATTTGTTTAAGTTCATGTATGATTTGATGAGGTTTCTAACCTAATATGTCATTAAGGGTCACTTTCGTGAATTAATAACGTGTCTAAGTAATTCGGACTTCACGGTTAGGTCCTTCACCCTAGCTACTTAGACCATAAGCTCTTGTTAGTCTCTCCTCTCCTCAAATATTGATACTTCACGATTAAGTCCTTCATACCAATACCCGATTCGATTTGAGATGTCCTAATTAGGGTTTGCCTTCACGGTTAGGTTCTTCACCAAATTCCTAACCTTAATTTCTATAGTTCCGGCTTAGATTACAAATTGGTTACAATCCTAATCTAAACCTAGGGTATTTGCATTCATAAATGGTACTCTCCTCTCGTCCTAACTTCTTTGGATCCTTTGACAAAGAGATACCAAAGCGGGACTACAGCGATTTCAAGTACTAATTATGTAATTAACACAAATGATAAATCACAGAAATTAACATCAAATCCCAATAAAACAATCATAACAAAGACAAATAACCGAATAAGATACAATTAAACAAGTTCATGCATTGACCTAAACCCCTAGAGAGAGAACTACTCCCTCATGGAGAGATCCATTACAAAAATTGGCAAAGTAAGAAGAAATGAAATAAAGGAAGTAAATACACCCTTTGACAAATCTAAAACCTCTATCTTGCCGACTTCTTGCTCAGGAAACCCTTCTTCTCCTTGCTAGAAAGCTTTCCTTTTCTACAGAATTTATCGCTAAGTATTGTGTATAGAGAGAGAATGAAAGAGATAGGGATGTATGATGGATGGGAAGAGATGATGGATGGATGATGGATGGGAAGAGATGATGAATGGAGAATGAACACCCTCTTTTATAGCCAATGATCATGCCCAATTAAGACGCTAGGAAGTGGAGTTAGTGGGTGCTATATTTGGATTGTTTCCCAGGATGCATTGTCCATGTTTTGCTGTAAAAACGTGTCCATCATGCGCCAAAAATAGAAACGCTGTCCAAAAACGTATATTTCTGGCTGTCTGCGAGTTTAATGCATCCGACCGACTCCAAATTTCTTTTTTTAGTTTCTCATGTTGTAGATCTTCTTCCTAGCTTTCCAAAAAGTGGTCGCAAGCCTTAATCGGAGTTACGAGTCAAAAGTTATGGCTATTTTAAGATCAAGCTCCCGTTATGCTGACTGCTACAGTGCGTCCGCACTGCTACAGTACCATCCGCCCTGGGATCCGCACTGCGGCCGCATCGAGATCCGCACTATCAAACGTGTTATTTCATGATAAAAATCAGATCGAATATGTATATAATTTAGGCCTATCAAAACCTTAAACCCTAAACCCTAAAACCCTAAAACCTAAACCCTAAACCCTAAACCCCAACAACCAAATCCTAAAACCGTAAACTGTAAACCCTAAACCCTAAAACCTAAATCCTAAATCCTAAACGCTTAAACCCTAAAACCTTAAACCCTAAACCCAAAACCCAAAACCCTAAAACCCTAAAACCCAAAACCTAAAACCCTAAAACCCTAAAACCCTACACCCTAAAACCCTAAACCCTAAACCCTAAACCCTAAACCCTAAACCCTAAAACCCTAAAATCCTAAACCCTAAACCCTAAAACCCTGAACCCTAAAACCCTGAACCCTAAAACCCTGTACCCTAAAACCCTGAACCCTTTACCCTAAACCCTAAGCCCTAAGCCCTAAGCCCTAAACCCAACACCCTAAACCCTCAACCCTAAAACCTAAAACCTAAATTCTCAGCCCTAAACCGTAAACCCTAAAACCAAAACCCTAAACACTAAACCCTAGAACCCCAAACCCTAAAACCATAACCTAAACCCTAAACCGTAAACCCTAAACCCTAAAATCCTAAACCCTAAACCCTAAACCCTAAACCTTAAAACGTAAACCGTATACCCTAAACCCTAAAACCATAAAAACCTAAAACCCTAAAACCCCTAACCCTAAATCCTAAACACTAAACTCTAAATCCTAAACCCTAAAACCGTAAACCGTAAACCCTAAAACCCTAAAACCCTAAATCCCAAAGCCTAAACCGTAAACCCTAAACCGTAAACCGTAAACCCTAAAACCTAAACCCTAAACACTAAACCCTAAACCATAAAACCCTAAAACCCTAAACCCTAAACCCTAAAACCCTAAAACCCTAAATCCTAAAGCCTAAAGCCAAAACCCTAAACCCTAAGACCCTAGGACCCTAAAACCCTAAAACCCTAAAACCTTGAACCCTAAACCCTAAATCGTAAATACTAAACCCTAAACCCTAAACCCTAAAACCTAAACCGTAAACCCTAAACCGTAAACCCTAAACCATAAACCGTAAACCCTAAACACAAAATCCTAAAACCTAAACCCTAAACCCAAAACCCTAACCCTAAACCATAAACCATAAAACCCTAACCCTAAACCATAAACCATAAAACCCTAAAACCCTAAACCATAAACCTTAAACCCTAAACCCTAAAACCTAAACCCTAAACCCAAAAATTCGAAAACCCTAAAACCATAAAACCAAAACCGTAAAACCGTAAAACCGTAAACCCTAAATCCTAAACCCTAAACCCAAAATACTTAAAACCATAAAACCCTGAACCCTAAAACCCTGTACCCTAAAACCCTGAACCCTTTACCCTAAACCCTAAGCCCTAAACCCAACACCCTAAACCCTAAAACCTAAAACCTAAATTCTCAGCCCTAAACCGTAAACCCTAAATCCAAAATCCTAAACACTAAACCCTAGAACCCCAAACCCTAAAACCATAACCTAAACCCTAAACCGTAAACCCTAAACCCTAAAATCCTAAACCCTAAACCCTAAACCCTAAACCTTAAAACGTAAACCGTATACCCTAAACCCTAAAACCATAAAAACCTAAAACCCTAAAACCCTTAACCCTAAACCCTAAACACTAAACCCTAAATCCTAAACCCTAAAACCGTAAACCATAAACCCTAAAACCCTAAAACCCTAAAGCCCAAAGCCTAAACCGTAAACCCAAAACCGTAAACCGTAAACCCTAAAACCTAAACCCTAAACACTAAACCCTAAACCATAAAACCCTAAAACCCTAAACCCTAAACCCTAAAACCCTAAAACCCTAAATCCTAAAGCCTAAAGCCAAAACCCTAAACCCTAAGACCCTAGGACCCTAAAACCCTGAAACCCTAAAACCTTGAACCCTAAACCCTAAATCGTAAATACTAAACCCTAAACCCTAAACCCTAAAACCTAAACCGTAAACCCTAAACCGTAAACCCTAAACCATAAACCGTAAACCCTAAACACAAAATCCTAAAACCTAAACCCTAAACCCAAAACCCTAACCCTAAACCATAAACCATAAAACCCTAAAACCCTAAACCATAAACTTTAAACCCTAAACCCTAAAACCTAAACCCTAAACCCTAAAACCATAAAACCATAAAACCAAAACCGTAAAACCGTAAAATCGTAAACCCTAAATCCTAAACCCTAAACCCAAAAACCTTAAAACCATAAAAACCTAAACCCTAAAACCCTAAACCCTAAACCCTATATCCTAAACGCTTAAAACCCTAAAACCCTAAACCCAAAACCCAAAACCCTAAAAACGAAAACACTAAAACGCTAAACCCTAAACCCTAAAACCCTAAAACCCTAAACCCTATAACCCTAAAACCCTAAAACCCTAAAACCCTAAAACCCTAAACCCTAAAACCCAAAACCGTAAACCCAAAACTGTAAACCTTAAAACCCTAAAACCCTAAACCCTAAACCCTAAAACCCCTAAATCCTAAACCCCCTAAAACCCTAAAACCCTAAACCCCCATAAAACCCTAAACCCTAAATCCTAAAACCCTAAAACCCTAAACCCTAAAACCCTAAACCCTAAAACCCTAAAACCCTAAACCCTCAACCCTAAAACCTAAACCCTAAAACCCAAAACCCTACATCCTAAACCCTAAAAACCTAAAACCTTAAAACACTAAACCGTAGACCCTAAAACCTTAAAACCCTAAAACCCTAAAACCCTAAACCCTAAACCCTAAACCCTAAAACCCTAAAACCCTTAAACCATAAACCCTAAAACACTAAAACCCTAAAACCCAAAACCGTAAACCCAAAACCGTAAAGCGTAAAACTGTAAAGCCTAAAACCCTAAACCATAAACCCTAAACCATAAAACCCCAAACCCTAAACCCCTAAACCCTAAACCCTAAACCTTCAAACCCTACAACCGTAAAACCCTAAACCCCCTAAAACCTTCAAACCCTAAACCCTAAACCCTAAAGCCCTAAAGCCCTAAACCCTAAAATCCTAAAACCCTAAACCCCTAAACCCGAAACCCTAAACCCTAAAACCCTAAACCCCCCTAAACCCTAGAATCCAAAACCCTAAACCATAAACCCTAAACCTAAACCCTAACACCATAAAACACTAAAACCCTAACCCCTAAAACCCTAAAATACTAAAATCCTAAACCCTAAACACTAAACCCAAAAACCCAAAAACCCGAAACCCGAAACCCTAAAACCCAGAACCCAAAAACCCTAAAATCCTAAAACCCTAAAAGCCTAAACCCTTAACCCTAAAACCCTAAAACCCTAAACCCTAAACCCTAAACCCTAAACACTAAACCCTGAAACCCTAAACACTAAACCCTGAAACCCTAAACCCTAAATCCTGAAACCCTAAAACCCTAAAATCCTAAAACCCTAAACCCAAAACCCAAAACCCAAAATCCTAAAACCCTAAAACCCTACATCATAAACCCTCAACTCAAATTGAATGTGTTTGGACCACTCTATTAGTGTTTCCAATTGGAAAGATAATAGGGCATTTACAACCCTAATACAACACTCCAATTGAAGTTGTTTGACGCACACTAGTAGTGTCTCCAGATGGCAATATAAAAGACCATTTAAATTTCAAATACAACACTCCAATTGATGGTATTTGGAGCACTCTAGTAGTGTCCCTAAATGGCATGATAATAGGGCATTTAAAACCCTTATACAACACTCTAATTAAAGATGTTTGGAGCACTCAAGTAGTGTCTCTATATGGCAAAATCATAGGGCATCTATAACCCTAAGACAACACGCCAATTGATGGTGTTTGAAGCACTCTAATAGTGTCGCTAGATGGCAAGATAATGGGCCATTGACAATCACAATACAACACTTCAATTGATGGTATTTGGAGCACTCTAGTGGTTAACCCTATATGGCAAAATAATAGGGCATTGACAACCCTAATACAACACTCTAATTGAATATGTTTTGAGCACTCCAATAGTGTCTCCCAGATGGCAAGATAATCGGGCATTTACAGCCCTAATACAACATTCTAATTAATGGTGTTTGGAGCACTCTAGTAGCTTCTCTATATGGCAAGCTAATAGGGCATTAACAACCCAAATACAACGCTCCAATATAATGTGTTTGGACCACTCTATTAGTGTTTCCAATTGGCAAGATAATAGGGCATTTACAACCCTAATACAACACTCCAATTGAAGGTGTTTGAAGCACACTAGTAGTGTCTCCAGATGGCAATGTAAAAGGCCATTTAAAATCCAAATACAACACTCCAATTGATGGTCTTTGGAGCACTCTAGTAGTGTCCCTAAATGGCATGATAATAGGGCATTTAAAACCCTTATACAACACTCCAATTGAAGGTATTTGGAGCACTTTAGTAATGTCTTTATATGGCAAGATCATAGGGCATTTATAACCCTAATACAACACGCCAATTGACGGTGTTTGAAGCACTCTAGTAGTGTCTCTAGATGGAAAACTAATGGAGCATTTACAATCATAATACAACACTTCAATTGATAAGATTTGGAGCACTCTAGTGGTGTCCCTTCATGGCAAGATAATAGGGCAGTTACAACCCTAATACAACGCTCCAATGGATGGTATTTTGAGCACTCTAGTAGTGTCTCCATATAGCAAGATAATAGAGTATTTACAACTCTAATACAACACAACAATTGCTGGCGTTGGGAGCACACTAGTAATGTCTCAAGATGGCTAGATAATAGGACATTTACAACCCTAATACAAAACTCCAATTGAATGTGCTCGGACCACTCTAGTAGTGTCTCTATATGGCAAGATAATAGAGCATTTACAACCCCAATACAACACTCCAATTGAAGGTGTTGGAAGCACTTTTGTAGTGTCTCCTATTCGCAAAATAATAGAGCATTTACAACCCTAATACAACACTCGAATTGAATGTGGTTGGAGCACTCTAGTAGTGTCTCCTATTGGCAAGATAAAAGGATATTTACAACCGTAATACAACACTCCAATTGATGGTGTTTGGTGCCCTCTAGTAGTGTCTCCAGATGGAAAGATAATAGGGCATTTACAACCCTAATACATCACTCCAATTAAAGGTGTTTGGAGCACTCTAGTAGTGTCCCTATATGGAAAGATAATTACAACCCTAATACAACAGTCCAATTGAATGTGTTTGGAG
Source organism: Carex rostrata (assembly GCA_964058875.1). Taxonomy (NCBI): domain Eukaryota; kingdom Viridiplantae; phylum Streptophyta; class Magnoliopsida; order Poales; family Cyperaceae; genus Carex; species Carex rostrata. Next base: position 904,569 of record CAXKVT010000080.1, read on the forward strand.
CACTCTAGTAATGTCTCTATATTGCAAGATAATGGTGCTTTTATAACCCTCATACAACACTTCAATTGAAGGTGTTTGAAGCACTCTAGTAGTGTCTCAAAATGGAAATATAATGGAGCATTTACAATCATAATATAACACTCTAATTGAAGGTGTTCGAAGCACTCTAGTTGTGTCTCTAGATGAAAAGATAATAGAGCATTTACAACCCTAACACAGCACTCCAATTGATTGTAATTAGAGCACTCTAGTGGTGTCCCTATATGGCAAGTTAATAGGGCATCTACAACCCTAATACAACACTCCAATTGATAGTATTTGGAGCACTCTACTGGTGTCCCTATATGGCTAGTTAATATGGCATCTACAACCCTAATACAACACTCCAATTGAAGGTGTTTGAAGCACTCTAGTAGCATCTCCAGATGGAATGATAAGGGGGCATTTACAATCATAATACAACACTCCAATTGAAAGTGTTTGAAGCACTCTAGTTGTGTCTCCAGATGGAAAGATAATAGGGCATTTACAACCCTAATACAACACTCCAATTGATAGTATTTGGAGCACTCTAGTGGTGTCCTTATATGGCAAATTAATATGGCATCTACAACCCTAATACAACACTCCAGTTGAAGGTGTTTGAAGCACTCACGTAGCTTCTCCAGATGGAATGATAATGGTGTATTTACAATCATAATACAACACTCACATTGAAGGGGTTTGAAGCACTCTTGTAGTCTCTCCTATTGGCAAGATAATAGATCATTTACAACCCTAATACAACACTCCAATTGATGGTATTTGGAGTACTCTAGTGGTGTCCCTATATGGCAAGATAATAAGGGCATTTATAAACCTAATACAACACTCCAATTGAAGGTGTTTGAAGTACTCAAGTAGTGTCTCCAGATGGCAAGATAATGCGGCATTTGCAACCATAATACAACACTGCAATTGATGGTATTTGGAGTACTCTAGTGGTGACCCTATATGGCAAGATAATAGGGCATGTACAACCCTAATACAACACTTTAATTGAAGGTGGTTGGAGCACTCTAGTAGTGTCTCCTATTGGCAAGATAAAAGACCATTTACAACCGTAATACAACAATCCAATTGATGGCGTTTGGAGCTCTCTAGTAGTGTCTCCAGATGACAGGATAATAGGGCATTTACAACCCTAATACATCACTCCAATTGAAGGTGTTTGGAGCATTCTAGTAGTGGATCAAATTAGCACGATAACAGGGCATTTGCAACCCTAATACAACACTCCAATTAAAGGTGTTTGAACCACTCTAGTAGTGTCCCTATATGGCAAGATAAAAGAGTGTTTACAACCGTAATACAACCCTCCAATTGATGGTGTTTGGAGCCCTCTAGTAGTGTCTCAAGATGACAGGATGATAGTGCATTTACAACCCTAATACATCACTCCAATTGAAGGTGTTTGGAGCACTCTAGTAGCGGATCAAATTGGAATGATAACAGGGCATTTGTAACCCTATTACAACACTCCAATTAATGGTGTTTGGACCACTCTAGTAGTGTCTCTATATGGCAAGATAATAGAGCATTTACAACCCAAATATGACACTCCATTTGAAGGTGTTTGATGAACTCTTGTAGTGTCTCCTATTCGCAAGATAATAGAGCATTTACAACCGTAATACAACACTGCCATCGATGGTGTTTGGAGCACTCTAGTTGTGTCCCTATGTGGCAAGATAATAGAGCATTTATAAACCTAACACAACACTCAAATTGAAGATGTTTGAAGCACTCTAGTTGTGTCTCCAAATGGAAATATAATGGGGCATTTATAATGATAATATAACACTATAATTGAAGGTGTTTCAAGCACTCTAGTTGTGTCTGCAGATGGAAAGATAATAGGACATTTACAACCCTAATACAACACTCCAACTAATGGTATTTCGAGCACTCTAGTGGTGTCCCTATATGGCAAGTTAATAGGGCATCTACAACCCTAATACAACACTCCAATTGAAGGTGTTTGAAGCACTCTAGTAGCATCTCCAGATGGAATGATAAGGGGGCATTTACAATCATAATACAACACTCCAATTGAAGGTGTTTGAAGCACTCCAGTTGTGTCTCCAGATGGAAAGATAATAGGGCATTTACAATCCTAATACAACACTCCAAGTGATGGTATTTGGAGCGGTCTAGTGGTGTCCTTATATGGCAATTTAATAGGGCATCTACAACGCTAATACAACACTCCAATTGAAGGTGTTTGAACCACTCTAGAAGCATCTCCAGATGGAATGATAAGGAGGCATTAACAATCATAATACAACATTCCAATTGAAGGTGTTTGAAGCACTCCAGTTGTGTCTCCAGTTGGAAAGATAAGAGGGCATTTACAATCCTAATACAACACTCCAATTGATGGTATTTGGAGCGGTCTAGTGGTGTCCTTATATGGCACTTTAATAGGGCATCTACAACGCTAATACAACACTCCAATTGAAGGTGTTTGAAGCACTCTAGTAGCGTCTCTAGATGGAATGATAATGGGGCATTTACAATCATAATACAACACTCAAATTGAAGGTGTTTGAAGCACTATTGTAGTCTCTCCTATTGGCAAGATAATAGAGCATTTACAACCCTAATACAACACTCCAATTGATGGTATTTGGAGCACTCTAGTGGTGTCCCTATATGGCATGATAAAAATGGCATTTATAAACCTAATACAGCACTCCAATTGAAGGTGTTTGAAGCACTCTAGTAGTGTCTCCAGATGACAAGATAATGGGGCATTTGCAACCATAATACAACACTGCAATTGATGGTATTTTGAGTACTCTTGTGGTGACCCTATATAGCAAGATTATAGGGCATTTACAACCCTAATACAACACTCTAATTGAATGTGTTTTGACCACTCCAATAGTGTCTCCCAGATGGCTAAATAATCGGGCATTTACAACCCTAATACAACACTCCATTTAATGGAGTTTGGAGGACTCTAGTACCTTCTCTATATGGCAAGGTTACAGGGTATTTACAATCCTAATACAACATTCCAATTGAATGTGTTTGGAGTACTCCAGAAGTGTCTATAATTGGCATGATAATAGGGCATTTACCACCCTAATACAACACTATAGTAATGTCTCTATTTGGCAAGATAATAGGGCATGTACAACCCTAATACTACACTCCATTTGAAGGTGGTTGGAGCACTCTAGTAGTGTCTCCTATTGGCAAGATAAAACAACATTTACAACCGTAATATAACACTCCAATTGATGGTGTTTGGAGCCCTCTAGTAGTGTCTCCAGATGACAAGATAATAGGGCATTTACAACCCTAATACATCACTCCAATTTAAGGTGTTTGGAGCACTCTAGTAGAGAATCAAATTGGCACGATAACTAGGCATTTACAACCCTAATACAACACTCCAATTAAAGGTGTTTGGAGCCGTCCAGTAGTGTCCCTATATGGCAAGATAAAAAAGCATTTATAACCGTAATACAACCCTCCAATTGATGGTATTTGGAGCCCTCCAGTAGTGTCTCCCGATGACAAGATAATAGGGCATTTACAATCCTAATACATCACTCCAATTGAAGGTGTTTGGAGCACTCCCGTAATGGATCAAATTGGCACAATAACAGGGCATTTACAACCCTAATACAACACTCCAATTAAAGGTGTTTGGAGCACTCTAGTACCGTCTCCAGTTGCAATGATAGTGGAGCATTTACCATCATAATACAACACTCCAATTGAAGGTGTTTAAAGCGCTCTAGTTATGTCTCTAGCTAATAGGGCATTTACATCACTAAGACAACACTCAAATTGGTGGTATTTAGAGCACTCTAGTGGTGTTCCTATATGGCAAGTTAATAGGGCATTTACAACCCTAATACAACACTCCAATTGAAGGTGTTTGAAGCACTCTAGTAGCATCTCCAGATGGAATGATAATGGGGCATTTACAATCATAATACAACACTTCAATTAAAGGTGTTTGAAGCATTCTAGTTGTGTCTCCAGATGGAAAGATAATAGGACAACCCTAACACAACACTCCAATTGATAGTATTTGGAGCACTCTAGTGGTGTCCTTATATGACAAGTTAATAGGTACAACACTCCAATTGAAGGTGTTTGAAGCACTCTTGTAGCTTCTCCAGATGGAATGATAATGGTGTATTTACAATCATTATACAACACTCAAATTGAAGGTGTTTGAAGCACTCTTGTAGTCTCTCCTATTGGAAAGATAATAGAGCATTTACAACCTTAATACAACACTCGAATTGATGGTATTTGGAGTACTCTAGTGGTGACCCTATATGGAAAGATAAAAAGGGCATTTATAAACCTAATACAACACTCCAATTGAAGGTGTTTGAAGCACTCTAGTAGTGTCTCCAGATGGTAAGATTATGCGGCATTTGCAACCATAATACAACACTGCAATTGATAGTATTTGGTGTACTCTAGTGGTGACCCTATATGGCAAGATTGTAGAGCATTTACAACCCTAATACAACACTCTAATTGAAGGTGTTTTGACCACTCCAATAGTGTCTCCCAGATGGCTAAAAAATCGGGCATTTACAACCTTAATACAACATTCCAATTAATAGTGTTTGGAGCACTCTAGTAGCTTCTCTATATGGAAAGCTAACAGGGCATTAACAACCCAAATACAACGCTTCTATTGAATGTGTTTGGACCACTCTATTAGTGTTTCCAATTGGGACGATAATAGGGCATTTACAACCCTATTACACAACTCCAATTGAAGGTGTTTGAAGCACACTAGTAGTGTCTCCAAATGGCAATGTAAAAGGCCATTTAAAATTCAAATACAACACTCCAATTGATGGTATTTGGAGCACTCTAGTAGTGTCCCTAAATGGCATGATAATAGTGCAATTAAAACCCTTATACAACACTCCAATTGAAGGTATTTGGAGCACTCTAGTAATGTCTCTATATGGCAAGATCATAGGGCATTTATAACCCTAATACAACACGCCAATTGATGGTGTTTGAAGGACTCTAGTAGTGTCTCTAGATGGAAAACTAATGGAGCATTTACAATCATAATACAACACTTCAATTGATAGGATTTGGAGCACTCTAGTGGTGTCCCTTCATGGCAAGATAATAGGGCAGTTACAACCCTAATACAACGCTCCAATGGATGGTATTTTGAGCACTCTAGTAGTGTCTCCAGATGGCAAGATAATAGAGTATTTACAACTCTAATACAACACAACAATTGCTGGCGTTAGGAGCACACTAGTAATGTCTCAAGATGGCTAGATAATAGGGCATTTACAACCCTAATACAACACTCCAATTGAATGTGCTCGGACCACTCTAGTAGTGTCTCTATATGGCAAGATAGTAGAGCATTTACAACCCCAATACAACACTCCAATTGAAGGTGTTTGAAGCACTTTTGTAGTGTCTCATATTCGCAAGATAATAGAGCATTTACAACCCTAATACAACACTCCAATTGAAGGTGGTTGGAGCACTCTAGTAGTGTCTCCTATTGGCAAGATAAAAGAGCATTTCCAACCGTAATACAAGACTCCAATTGATGGTGTTTGGTGCCCTCTAGTAGTGTCTCCATATGGCAAGATAATAGGGCATTTACAACCCTAATACATCACTCCAATTTAAGGTGTTTGGAGCAATCTAGTAGTGGATCATATTGGCAACATAACAGGGCATTGACAACCCTAATACAACACTCCAATTAAAGGTGTTTGGAGCACTCTAGTAGTGTCCCAATATGGCAAGATAATTACAACCCTAATATAACAGTCCAATTGAATGTGTTTGGAGCACTCTAGTAATGTCTCTATATGGCAAGATAATAGTGCTTTTATAACCCTTAAACAACACTTTAATTGAAGGTGTTTGAAGCACTCTAGTAGTGTCTCAAGATGGAAATATAATGGGACATTTACAACCATAATATAACACTCTAATTGAAGGTGTTTGAAGCACTCTAGTTGTGTCTCCAGATGAAAAGATAATAGAGCATTTACAACCCTAATACAGCACTCCAATTGATGGTATTTGGAGCACTCTAGTGGTGTCCCTATGTGGCACGATAAAAGGGCATTTATAAACCTAATAAAACACTCTAATTGGTGGTATTTAGAGCAATCTAGAGGTGTCCTTATATGGCAAGTTAATAGGCATTTACCATATGGAGACACTCTAGTACCGTCTCCAGTTGGAATGATAGTGGAGCATTTACCATCATAATACAACACTCCAATTGAAGGTGTTTAAAGCGCTCTAGTTATGTCTCCAGCTAATAGGGCATTTACATCACTAATACAACACTCAAATTGGGGATATTTAGAGCATCTACAACCCTAATACAACACACCAATTGAAGGTGTTTGAAGCACTCTAGTAGCATCTCCAGATGGAATGATAATGGTGTATTTAGAATCATAATACAACACTCAAATTGATTGTGTTTGAAGCACTCTTGTAGTCTCTCCTATTGGCAAGATAATAGAGCATTTACAACCCAAATACAACACTCCAATTGATGGTATTTGGAGTACTCTAGTAATGTCTCCAGATTGCAAGATAATGGGGCATTTGCAACCATAATACAACACAGCAATTGATGGTATTTGGAGTACTCTAGTGCTGACCCTATATGGCAAGATTATAGGGCATTTACAACCCTAATACAACACTCTAATTGAAGGTGTTTTGACCACTCCAATAGTGTCTCCCAGATGGCCAAAAAATCGGGCATTTACAACCCTAATACAACACTCCATTTAATGGAGTTTGGAGGACTCTAGTAGCTTCTCTATATGGCAAGGTTATAGGGCACTTATAACCGCAATACAACACTCAAATTGAATGTGCTTGGAGTACTCCAGAAGTGTCTATAATTGGCATGATAATAGGGCATTTACCACCCTAATACAACACTCTAGTAGTGTCTCTATATGGCAAGATAATAGGGCATGTACAACCCTCCAATTGATGGTGGTTAGAGCACTCTAGTAGTGTCTCCTATTGGCAAGATAAAAGAGCATTTACAACCGTAATACAACACTCCAATTGATGGTGTTTGGAGCTCTCTAGTAGTATCTCTAGATGACAAGATAATAGGGCATTTACAGCCCTAATACATCACTCCAATTGAAGGTGTTTGGAGCACTCTAGTAGTGGATCAAATTGGTACGATAACAGGGCATTTACAACCCTAATACAACATTCCAATTAAAGGTGTTTGAAGCACTCTAGTAGTGTCCCTATATGGCAAGATAAAAGAGCATTTACAACCGTAATACAACTCTCCAATTGATAGTGTTTGGAGCCCTCTAGTAGTATCTCTATATGGCAAGATAATAGAGCATTTACAACCCAAATATGACACTCCAATTGAAGGTGTTTGATGCACTCTAGTTGTGTCCCTATGTGGCAAGATAATAGGGCATTTATAAACCTAGCACAACACTCAAATTGAAGATGTTTGAAGCACTCTAGTTCTGTCTCCAGATGGAAAGATAATAGGGCATTTACAACCCTAATACAACACTCCAATTAATGGTATTTGAAGCACTCTAACGGTGTCCCAGATGGAATGATAATGGGGCATTTACAATCATAATAGAACACTCCAATTCAAGGTGTTTGAAGCACTCTAGTTGTGTCTCCAGATGGAAAGATAATAGGGCATTTACAACCCTAATACAACACTCCAACTGATAGTATTTGGAGCACTCTAGTGGTGTCCCTATATGGCAAGATGAAAAGGGCATTTATAAACCTAATACAGCACTCCAATTGAAGGTGTTTGAAGCACTCTAGTAGTGTCTCCAGATGGCAAGATAATAGGGGAATTTGCAACCATAATACAACGCTGCAATTGATGGTATTTTGAGTACTCTTGTGGTGACCCTATATAGCAAGATTATAGGGCATTTACAACTCTAATACAACACTCTAATTGAAGGTGTTTTGACCACTGTAATAGTGTCTCCCAGATGGGTAAATAATCGGGCATTTACAACCCTAATACAACACTCCATTTAATGGAGTTTCGAGGACTCTAGTAGCTTCTCTATATGGCAAGGTTAGGGCACTTACAACTCTAATATAACATTCCAATTGAATGTGTTTGGAGTACTCCAGAAGTGTCTATAATTGGCATGATAATAGGGCATTTACCGCCCTTATACAACACTCTAGTAATGACTTTATATGGCAAGATAATAGTACATGTACAACCCTAACACTACACTCCAATTGAAGGTGGTTGGAGCACTCTAGTAGTGTCTCCTATTGGCAAGATAAAAGAGCATTTACTACCGTAATACAACACTCCAATTGATGGTGTTTGGAGCCCTCTAGTAGTGTCTCCAGACGACAAGATAATAGGGCATTTACAAGCCTAATACATCACTCCAATTGAAGGTGTTTGGAGCAAATTGGCACGATAACAGAGCATTTACAAGCCTAGTAGCGGATCAAATTGGCACGATAACAGAGCATTTACAACCCTAATACAACACTCCTATTAAAGGTGTTTGGAGCACTCTAGTAGTGTCCCTATATGGCAAGATAAAAAAACATTTATAACCGTAATACAGCCGTCCAATTGATGGTGTTTGGAGCCCTCTAGTAGTGTCTCCAGATGACAAGATAATAGGGCATTTACAACCCTAATACATCACTCCAATTGAAGGTGTTTGGAGTAATCTAGTAGTGGATCAAATTGGCAACATAACAGGGCATTTATAATTCTAATAGAACACTCCAATTAAAGGTGTTTGGAGCACTCTAGTAGTGTTCCTATATGGCAAGATAAAAGAGCATTTATAACCGTAATACAACCCTCCAATTGATGGTGTTTGAAGCACTCTAGTAGCGTCTCCAGATGGAATGATAATGGGGCATTTACAATCATAATACAACACTCCAATTGAAGGTGTTTGAAGCACTCTTGTAGTGTCTCCTATTGGCAAGATAATAGAGCATTTACAACCCTAATACAACACTCCAATTGATGGTATTTGGAGCACTCTAGTGTTGTCCCTATGTGGCACGATAAAAGGGCATTTATAAACTAATACAACACTCAAATTGGTGGTATTTAGAGCACTATAGTGGTGTCCCTATATGGCAAGTTAATAGGGCATTTACAACCCTAATACAACACTCCAATTGAAGGTGTTTGAAGCACTCTAGCAGCATCTCCTGATGGAATGATAACGGGGCATTTACAATCATAATATAACACTCTAATTGAAGGTGTTTGAAGCACTCTAGTTGTGTCTCCAGATGGAAAGATAATAGGGCATTTACAACCGTAATACAACACTCCAATTGATGATATTTGGAGCACTCTAGTGATGTCCCTATATGGCAAGTTAATAGGGCATCTACAACCCTAATACAAAACTCCAGTTGAAGGTGTTTGAAGCACTCTAGTAGCGTCTCGAGATGGAATGATAACGGGGCATTTACAATCATAATACAACACTCCAGTTGAAGGTGTTTCAAGCACTCTAGTTGTGTCTCCAGATGGAAAGATAATAGGGCATCTACACCCTAATATAACACTCCAATTGATGGTATTTGGAGCCCTCTAGTGGTGTCCTTATATGGCAAGTTAATAGGGCATCTACAACCCTAATACAACACTCCAATTGAAGGTGTTTGGAGCACTCTAGTAGTGTCTCCAGATGGAAATATAATGGGGCATTTACAATCATAATATAACACTCCAATTGAAGGTGTTTGGAGTACTCCAGAAATGTCTACAATTGGCACAATAATAGGTTATTTGCAACCCTAATATAACACTCAAATTAAAGGTGTTTGGAGCACTTAGTAGTGTCGCTATATGGAAAGATAATAGGGCATTTATAAACCTAATACAACACTCCAATTGAAGGTGTTTGAAGCACTATAGTTGTATCTCCAGATGGCAAGACAATGGGGGCATTTGCAACCATAATACAACACTCTGATTGATGGTATTTGGAGCACTCTAGTGGTGTCCCTATATGGCAAGATAATATGGCATTTACAACCCTAACACAACACTTCATTTATTGGTTTTTGGAGGACTCTAGTAGCTTCTCTAAATGGAAAGATAATAGGGTATTTAGAACCCTAATATAACACTCCAATTGAATCTGTTTGTAGCACTCTAGTAGTGTCTCTATATGGCGAGATAATAGTCCATTTACAACCTTAATATAACACTCCAATTGAAGATGTTTGATGCACTATTGTAGTGTCTCTTATTGACAAGATAATAGAGATTTGACAACCCTAATACAACACTCCAATTGATGGTGTTTCGAGCACTCTAGTTGTGCCCCTATATGGCAAGATAATAGAGCATTTATAAACCTAATACAACACTCTAATTGAAGGTGTTTGAAGCACTCTAGTAGTGTCTCGAGATGGAAATATAATGGGAGCACTCTAGTTGTGTCTCTAGATGAAAAGATAATAGGGAATTTACAACCCTAATACACCACTTCATTTGATGGTATTTGGAGCACTCTAGTGGTGTCCCTATATGGCAAGTTAATAGGGCATCTATAACCCTAATATAACACTCCAATTAAAGGTGTTTGAAGCATTCTAGTAGTGTCTCCAGATGGAATGATAATGGGGCATTTACAATCATAATACAACACTCCAATTGAAGGTGTTTGAAGCACTCTAGTTGTGTCTCCATATGGATAGATAATAGGGCATTTATAACCCTAATACAACACTCAAATTGGTGGTATTTAGAGCACTCTAGTGGTGTCCCTATATGGGAAGTTAATAGGGCATTTACAACCCTAATACAACACTCCAATTGAAGGTGTTTGGAGTACTCCAGAAGTGTCTACAATTGGCACGATAATAGGACATTTACAACCCTAATACAACACTCAAATTAAAGGTGTGTGGAGCACTCTAGTAGTGTCCCTATATGGGAAGATAATAGGGCATTTATAAACCTAATACAACACTCCACTTGAAGGTGTTTGAAGCACCCTAGTAGTGTCTCTAGATGACAAGATAATGGGGCATTTGCAACCGTAATACAACACTCCAATTGATAGTATTTGGAGAACTCTAGTGGTGTCCCTATATGGCAAGATAATAGGGCATTTACAACCTAATACAAGACTCTAATTGAAGGTGTTTTGACCATTCCAATAGTGTCTCCGAGATGGCTAAATAATCGGGCATTTACAACCCTAATACAACACTCCATTTAATGGTGTTTGGAGGACTCTAGTAGCTTCTGTATATGGCAAGGTAATAGGGCACTTACAACCCTAATACAACACTCGAATTGAATGGGCATACTCAAATTTCAAGCACTAAAAATTCTAAACCTAAGTTTAATTGTGAACAATACTCAGCTTATTAATTTTTTACCAAAAAGGGCAAGACTCCCTTGAGAAAGGAGACATCCGAAGTGAAGCATTCTCATGACTCAAATGCTAAATAAGATCAAAAGTCACCAAATTATGTATTTAGGAGTATAACAATAAAAACTACAAAAACAAAAACAGTTTTCAAAACAATAGTAGAAGCACATTTAATCCAAAAGGGTCAAACAAAACTTATTTTAAAGGACCGGATGGATGGTTTTATGAACTTAAAAATAAAAACGCTTTACAAAACCAAACTCAAAGAAGGAGTTCGGTAAGAGATGTTCCCCAACATCATAACAAACGTAAGAGTATTTCATTTAGTGTCACACCTAGGTTTTGTGATACGAATAATAGGATTCATGAGATAAAAAGAAAATACCAAGCCACTTTTAAGCAAGGTTGTACTACTAAAAAACAATTAATTACATTGTGTAATTATTGTTGCAAAATTGGTCACACCTCTTTGGAATGTAGATTTAGGAATGCAAACAATAACCAAAATGTTGTTTGGGTTCCTAAAGCTAAACTAGCTTAGGTTAACACTTAATCTCCCCTAAATTATTATAATTGCCAAAAATTGAGGGGGAGATTAAAACAAGGTATATGTTAGTTACTAACTCAACAATAACTTAAATATACTTTGTAGGTGTGTTTGATTACAAGTCAAAAGGAAAGTGCTTGGATCATTGATAGTGGATGCTCGCATCATATGACCGGTGATAAATCATTTTTTAAATTCTTGGAGCCATATGATGGAGGTACGTTTACCTTTGACAATAATCAAAGAAAGAGCTCTATTATTGGAATAGGCTCAATTGGTAACCAACACTTGACCATATCCAATGTATAGCTTGTTGATGGGTTAGACTACAACTTACTTAGTGTTAGTAAGTTACGTGACTCGGGATATTATGCTAAATTTGATATTAATGCTTCTCACATAGTTAGGTTTTCGGATGATGCTTTAATTTACTCGGATAAAAGAAAGAAAAATATTTTTTACTTGTATTTTACCCATTTTGATTCCAGTGAAACATGTCTAAGTGCCATATCAAGTGGATCTTGGCTATGACATCGTAGATTAGGTCATGTTTCAATTGATACCATTAGGAAATTAGTTAAATTAGATCTTGTTCGTGGTTTACCAACACACAAACTAGAACTTGAAGGACTTTGCGATGCATGTGTTCAAGGTAAACAAACCAAAAGTAGTTTTAAATCCAAAGACATGGTCTCAACCGATTAACCATTGCAATTACTACACATGGATTTATTTGGACCAATTAGTGTACCTAGTTTGGCCAAAAAGAAATATGCATATGTGATTGTAGACAATTATAGTCGCTTTACTTGGATTTTGTTCCTACAACACAAGGATGAAGCAATTAGTAGCTTCATTGAATTTTGCAAACATGTTGAAAATGAAAATGAATAAAAAATCATTAGGATTAGAAGTGATCATGGGGGGGGGGGGGGGGAATTTGAAAATACAAAATTTGATCAACTTTGCTCTAAAAGGGGATATAAGGATGAGTATTCGGCTCCTCGCACACCTCAACAAAATGGGGTAGTTGAGAGGAAGAACCGAACCTTAGTTGAGCTTGCCCGAACCATGCTCAATGAATACTCCTTACATAAACACCTATGGGCCGAGACGGTAAATACGGCATGCTACGTTGTAAATCGCGTAAACATAAGGGCCATATTGAATAAAACACCATATGAGCTATGGAAGGGGTATAAGCCAAAGATATCTCATTTTAGGGTATTTGGGTCTAAATGCTTTGTTCTTGATGAATCCCCCCAAAGTAACAAAATTCGATTCTAAATCAATTGAGGGAGTTTTTGTAGGGTATGCAATGTCAAGTAAAGCCTATATAATTTACATTGCATCTCAAAAGGTTGTGATTGAATCCGTACATGTAAAATTTGATGAAGGTGCTAATCAAAAGGTCGAGAAAGATATTGAAATTGTAGGTATTGAAGTGCCAATACTTGACATGGATGAAGTCGAGGCAAGTACCAACATGATTGAACATCAACCCGAGCAACCTCAACCCGATATGGATGTAACAAATGTTGAGGTGGATCCATTAGTTGATGAAATGCAAACCGAAGAGACACAACCTCCACAATTTGAGTACCAAATTCCCGAAGACCTAAGGGTAACATCTCAACCTCTTTCTAATGTAATTGGGAATTCTCGGGAAAGGGTTAAAACAAGGTCCAAATTAAATTAAATGATTGGCCATTGTGCATTTGTATCTCACATTGAACCCAAAAATTTCAAAGATGCAAATGTAGACTCTAATTGGATATGTGCCATGTAAAAAGAACTTCCTCAATTTGAAAGGAACAAAGTTTGGGAACTTGTACCTAAGTCAAATGATAGAATGATTATTGGAACCAAATGAGTCTTTAGTAATAAAAAGGATGAAGATGAAAATTTCATTCGTAATAAAGCTAGGTTGGTAGCTCAAGGATACAAACAATAAGAGGGTATTGACTTTGAAGAAACCTTTGCACTCGTGGCTCGTCTAGAATCCATTAGAATGCTTTTAGCATATGCCTCAAATAAAATTTTTAAATTGTTTCAAATGGATGTTAAAGTGCATTCTTAAATGGATTTATAGATGAGGAGGTATATGTTAACCAACCTCAAGGTTTTGTTGACCCGGCATTTTCCTAACTATGTGTACTTACCAAACTATGGACTCAAACAAGCCCCTAGGGCATTGTACGGTAGACTAAGTTTCTTTCTAATTGACAATGAATTCATAAGAGGCGAAAATGATATAACTTTTTTCACCAAGAAAATAGATGTATCACTTTTAGTGATGCAAATTTATGTAGATGACATAATTTTTGGTTCACCTAATGTGTCACTTGTCGAGGAATTTTCTTCTCTTATAAGTAGTGAATTTGAGATGAGCATGATGGGTGAATTGAACTTCTTCTTAGGACTCCAAATCAAGCAATTCGTGGATGACACATTTGTGAGCCAAACCAAGTACGCAAAAGAGTTGATCAAGAAGTTTGGGATGACCGAAAGCATACAAGCAAGATGCCTATGGCAACAAATGCAAATCTTGACTCAGATTCGAATGGCACATCGGTGGACATCACTCAATACCGAGCTATGATAGGTAGTGTTGAGGCATTTTTGTCGGCCTATTATTTTGGTGTAGATCGACACAAATGTTTCTGCAGATACACTCCCTCCCTTGAGTAAGTAAATGGGAGAAAGCTTATTATTTGATTGTGGGGATTCTTTTCCTTCCGATAGGCGCGAGCCCCTGCCGTTAATTACCCTGGAATATACCCAGGAACCTTCGATTAAGGGGCTAGACGAAATGACATGACTAGGGTAGGGTATCAGAAGTAGTGTTGTGCTCTCGGGTAGGGTACGGGTACCTCGGGTAAACCCAGGACGGGTAATGGGTAGGGCGAGTATGGGTAGGACGGGTAGTCAGGTAGAACGGGTACGGGTAGGTTGGATAATTTTTTAAAGAAGTGTACCCTACCCGTGCCCGTCTTGGGTAACCAGTACGGGTATTTTTTTCTGGTTTTTTTTATTTTTAATACTGTTTTTTGTTTTTTTTTGTGTGTTTTTTTTGTGTTTTTTTGTGTTTTTATTTTATTTTTCTTTTTACTTTATTTTTCTGTTTTTTTTTTCTACTTTTTCTATTTTTTCTGTTTTTCAAAATTTGAATTTTAAAAGTAACGGGTAAAGGGTGAGGGTAGAACGGGTAAAGTATGCGGGTAGAACGGGTAAAGTATTCGAGTAAATGGGTGCGGGTACGGGTACAACGGGTCCAGGTAGGTAGGTTTCGAGTACGGGTAAGGCGGGTACGGGTTGGATGAGTTTTTTTTCCAAATATTGGTACCCTAGCCATCTCAAACCCGTACCCGTGTACCCGTTTACCCGCCTATACCCGGGCACGGGTACGGGTACCTCAGGTAACGAGTACGGGCGGACCGGGTTCGGGTAACCTGTTAAGGGTATTAGCAAAACTCTAATCAGAAGTACAATTAAGTAGAAAGGGTGGTACTGAATCAGAGGGGTAGTACTGACTCAACCCTCGAGGAGCATACTAATGGTGTATGTCTAGGGTTTTCCAGGGCTTTTGTTTGATTTGGGGTTTGCCTAGGATTTTCTAGGGGCTTTTCTTTGAGGTGCATGTTTCATGAAAGAGCTTTAGCTGATTTGAGGGTGCCTAGGATTTTCTAGGGCTTTTGTTTGGGGCGACACCGGACTACTTGAATGGGTGTCTGGAACACTTCGACAGCCTACGAGTCGGACTGGTGCAGAGGGTTTGGACCAGGGCGTATCATATGCCCGTGGCATTTATAGGGTTTTCCTTCCCTTGGGGTGCCTGTTTCATGCAAGGGCTTTAGCTGATTTGAGGGTGCCTAGGATTTTCTAGGGCTTTTGTTTGGGGCGACACCGGACTACTTGAATGGGTGTCTGGAACACTTCGACAGCCTACGGGTCGGACTGGCGCAGAGGGTTTAGACCAGGGCGTATCATACGCCCATGGTATCTATAGGGTTTTCCTTCCCTTAGGGTCCCTGTTATATGCAAGGGCATTAGCTGATTTGTGGGTGCCTAGAATTTTCTAGGGCTTTTGTTTGGGGTGACACCGGACTACTTGAGTGGGTGTCTGGAACACTTCGACAGCCTACAGGTCAGACTGGTGCAGAGGGTTTGGACCAGGGCGTATCATATGCCCGTGGCATCTATAGGGTTTTCCTTCCCTTGGGGTGCCTGTTTCATGCAATGGCTTTAGTTAAATTTATGTATTGTTAGGATGGCGTGAAAGCCTTTATTTTAGGTTGGCGTGGAAGCCTTTGGTTTTGGGTTGGCATGAAAGCCTTTATTTGGGTTGGCGTGGAAGCCTTTGCATTTGAGTGGCGTTGAAGCCTTTGTATTTGGGTGGCGTGAAAGTCTTTGAATTTGGTTGGCGTGGAAGCCTTTGGATTTAGGTGGTGTGGATGTTGGGTTTTGTGGAACGGTTCAAACCCATTAGTTTAGCTTAACAGCGGAAGTGTGTAAAACAAAAATTTTACGGTTTAAGTTAACCTAAAAATTAAACGAGGTATGTCAGGAAACCTTCCAAGGCGGTCCACCTTCAGTATTCCTTCGGCATCAAAACCTCATTTAATTCATTTACAGATCTACTCCATAATTGATTTTCTAAAGCATTAAATCTATTTACAAATTAAATAGATTAATATAACAATTTATACCTTGATTCCAAATCTCAGATGGAATGCAGACCGAGCGAGTAGAGCCTCACCAGGGATGGAATCGACTCGCAGTATCACACGTGTGATACCTCTATTGGTTATCCACCAGGACTAACCGGAGAGCGATTTATTTCTTCTGCCAGAAATACCGTAAACCGTGAAATTCTGCAGAAACACTATTCACCAAAACCGTAACCGAGAAAGAGAGAAAATAGAAACTCGAATCGATCAGACAGATCAGATACGATATATGTGAATTAGTGAATCTCTCTTTCACCTCACCCCTCTATTTATAGGAAAATGAGGAGGTTCGCCGATTACCGAAATACTCCCAAAAATTTGGCTAATTACAATAATATGCCATTTTGTGGCGGTTCTAATCAAATGACAAAATCAAATTGATTTTTGCATCATGGCCGAAATCAATTTATTTTGTTTAGATATATTTTGCTTTGCCGACATGCATATCTTATTTGATTATATTTGTTTATTTTGGATTTTAATTTTTAATTAAGGTTTTAATTTTGCTAATGGTTATTAGCTCAAAATTCAAAACCATAATTAATATTTAAAATCTAAATCAAATATATATATATATATATATATATATATATATATATATATATATATATATATATATATATATATATATATATATATATATATATATATATATATATATATATATATATATATATATAATTGTTCTAAACAATTATATTTCTTTCGGTTCGGTTTCAGTTGTTGTTCGGTAACTTTTATACAACGTACCGTGTACGCTTATAAATTAACCGCTGTTTCTGCTTGTCATTCTAAATGACATTTATAATTTAATTATATCATGTATAATTAATTATAACCATCTTAATATTAATTATAATCAATTTATAATTAATCAGTAAGATTCTCCGAGTAGCTCCTATATGGTGTGACCCAATAGGATCTGTGTTATGTTGGTAAACAGAGTTAAAACTGTTTTAACTTCTGTAATCATGAGCGGCATCTGGCAACACATCATGACCATCCAATTACACAGATGATGCTGTACTGTACAATATCACGATCCAGTAAACAATTTACTTGTGTCAGTTCTTCTGTCTCATAGCTATCAGATCAGTTTCAAGGTAGATGTGTGTCATCCTTGGTAACTGTATCTTTTCTTGATCTTGAGTAGATTATCAAATATAATTACTCTTGTAATTATACCGCATGCAGATAATCTAACTCTACCAAGGGGCTCAGTGATGCTATAGCTCGTATAGTGATGCTATAACACGAACACAATTCTATTTAATGTTTCATTTGGGGTCTGTCAAATACCATGTTCCTAGAACATGTATCTATGTGATTAAAATGACATCTCGTGTCAAGTGGTTTGTAAAACTTAACCATCTTTTAATCCACATACTAACCTTATAGCGGTAATTAGTGTTCCTGCTAATTACCTTGGTCAGTGACCTTTTAAGAGTATATATCATCTATATTGTGGAGTTTCACAATTTCAGTCATGAACTCGAAATGATCCATAAATGCAATAATACTCACGGCAACAAAATGATATATAAATAAACATTCAATTCATGAACAAAGCTTTATGATTAATTTATCGTATTATTGACTTCTAGATTATTACAAACTAACAATCTCCCACTTAAGCTAGGAGCCAATCATCGTAGGCTCTACTTATACAAATCTCTAGTATTCTAAAAATCTCGTAGATCTAAAGAAAAAACTCATAGCCAGTCTCCTATGTGTCTCAGACCCATAGAGGCAATATGCATCTGGTGCTTGGCTTGAGGAAGAGGTTTCGTGAGTGGATCAGCTGTGTTGCTGACTGTGTCAACTCTACATATCTTTACATCACCTCTATTTACGATCTCTCGTATCAGGTGAAAACGCCGTAGAACATGCTTGGATTTCGAGTGCGATCTCGGTTCTTTGGCCTGAGCTATAGCTCCATTGTTGTCACAGTAGAGGTCCACAGGGCCTTGAACACTGGGAACCACTCCAAGTTCGCTAAGGAACTTCTTGATCCAGAAATCTTCTTTAGCTGCCTCGGATGCAGCTATGTACTCTGCTTCGGTGGTTGAGTCTGCTGTAGTCTCTTGCTTTGAACTCTTCCAGCTCACAGCACCACCGTTGAGTATGAACACATACCCAGACTGTGATCTCGAGTCATCATGGTCAGTTTGGAAACTGGCATCAGTGTATCCATTTATTACAAACTCAGAATCACCACCGTAGACAAGAAACATATCCTTAGTTCTTCTTAAGTACTTAAGGATATTTTTTGCAGCAATCCAGTGCTCTTGGCCTAGATTAGCCTGATATCTACTCGTCACACTCAAAGCGTACGAGACATCAGGGCGAGTGCACAACATGGCGTACATGATAGAGCCAATAGCCGAAGCGTATGGTACTCTACTCATTTTGCTGCGCTCATCAGTTGTCGAAGGACACCGAGTCTTGCTCAGCTGAGCACCATGTGACATTGGCAGGAATCCTCTCTTAGAATCCTACATGCTGAACCGATTCAGCACTTTGTCAATGTACATGCTTTGACTTAAACCTATAAGTCTATTTGATCTATCTCGGTAGATCTTTATGCCTAGTATATAGACAGCCTCGCCCAAGTCTTTCATTGAAAATACTTTCTTCAATGAAGACTTGGCTTGTTGCAAAAGAGGAATATCATTTCCCATTAGTAGTATGTCATCTACATATAGGATAAGAAAAGCGATGGCACTCCCACTAGTATTTCTGTATACACATGGTTCTTCTTCGCATCTGACGAAGTCAAGCTTTTTGACTTCTTCGTCAAATCGAAGATTCCAACTCCGTGATGCTTGCTTCAGTCCATAAATGGATTTAAGAAGCTTGCACACCTTCCCAGCATTCTTTGAATCCTCAAAACCCTCAGGCTGTGTCATGTACACATCTTCTTCTAAATTTCCATTTAAGAAGGCGGTTTTGACATCCATTTGCCATATTTCATAATCATGAAATGCGGCAATTGCTAGGAGTATCCGAATTGACTTAAACATAGCCACGGGCGAAAAAGTTTCATCATAATCTACACCGAGAATCTGTTTGAAACCTTTCGCTACTAGCCGTGCTTTGTATACAGTCATCTTACCATCCATGTCTATTTTCATTTTGAAAACCCACTTGTTAGCTATGGGTTTTATACCATCAGGTGGTACAACTAGGTTCCAGACCGTGTTGTCATACATGGACTGTATTTCGGATCTCATGGCCTCCAGCCATTTATCAGAGTCGGGCCTATCCATTGCTTCCGCATAGGTCAAAGGATCTTCAGTGTCATAGGCTGAGATCTCGTGCAGTCCCAAGTACCTTTCAGGTGCATGGACTACTCTTGTTGACCTACGTAGCACTTGTTCTTCAGGCTGTTGAACTTGATCCACAGCAGTCTGCGGATCTAGTTCTTCTTCAACTTGCGTTGAAGTACTTGAGCTCGGGACTAGAACCTCATCCACAGCTACTTGTGGATTTGGTACTTCCAGATGCTCATCAGCCGAAGTATCAAGAGGTGGGTTAATCTGATCTGGTTCAGATATTGTATTGTGTGATGTATCTTGAATTTCTTCAAGTATTACATTACTCCCACTACTTCTTTTTGCGAGAAACTCATTCTCCAAAAATATACCATGACGAGCAACAACTATTTTGTTCTCGGATTGGTAATAGAAGTAATATCCTTTCGTTTCCTTAGGATATCCTACGAAAAAGCATTTGTCAGCTTTGGGATCAAGTTTGCCAGACGTCGGACGTTTGACAAACACTTCGCAACCCCAAATTTTAAGATAAGACATATTTGGGAGTTTCCCAAACCATAACTCATATGGAGTCTTTTCTACTGACTTGGATGGAACCATGTTTATTGTTCGTGCAGCAGTTTCTAGTGCGTGCCCCCAGAAGGATTTCGGCAGAGTGGCTTCACTCATCATGGATCGAACCATATCCAGTAGAGTTCGATTCCGTCTCTCAGAAACACTATTCCATTGTGGTGTCCCTGGAGGTGTGAGCTGTGAGACTATCCCACATTCCTTTAAGTACTCTTTAAACTCAAAACTCAAGTATTCGCCTCCACGATCAGATCGTAGAGCCTTAATACTTTTGTTTAATTGATTTTCTACTTCAGTTTTGAATTCTTTGAACTTGTCAAAGGATTCAGACTTATGTCTCATCAAGTAGACATAACCATATCTACTGTAATCATCAGTAAACGTGATAAAGTAAGAAAAACCATTTCTTGTACAAGTACTCATAGGTCCACATACATCTGTGTGTATTAGACTTAATAAGTCACTTGCCCTCTCGCCCTTTTTGGAGAAAGGCGCTTTGGTCATTTTACCTCGTAAACAAGATTCGCACGTGTTAATTGATTCCAGATCAAATTTACCAAGAAGTCCATTTTTATGTAACTTCTTGATGCGTTTCTCATTTATATGACCAAGGCGACAATGCCACATGTAAGTCGTGCTTTCATGTGATGTTTTGAGTTGTTTGTTATTGATGTTAAACACGGGTTTGTCCATTTCCAGTATATAAAGACCATTCATCATATATGAAGATCCACAATATAATTTATCTTTGTATATAGAACATCTATTGTCCTTTATTACAAAAGAGAAACCATTCATCTCTAAACATGAGATTGAAATGATGTTTCTGGAAATGCTAGGAACAAAATATACATTTTCTAGTTCCATTACAAGCCCGCTGGGTAGACACAACTCTATATTACCAGCTGTTACGGCTGCAACCCGTGCTCCGTTTCCAACTTGGAGTTGTATCTCCTTGTTATGTAGCTTCCTCCTATTTTTCAGTGCTTGCACATTTGAACAAATATGAGCACATGATCCGGTATCCAGTACCCAATCATTAATAGAGGTTGCAACGTTAACTTCAATAACATTGATACCAGAAACTGAAATTTCTGAGACTCGCCCAGATTTCAGAACTTCCAGATCCTTCAGGCAGTCTCTATTCCAATGACTTTTGCTATTGCTGAAATAGCAGTCAAAGTTAGCAGAAACTTTTATCTTGGGAGAGTTCGTTCCTAGAACCAACTTCCCTTTGCCTTTGTACTTCGGAGCCACCTTCTTTGGGGCTTTCTTTATCTTCCTCCCACCTTCTTGGATCATGAGGACATGAGAGCTATTCTCAATGTCTTTATCAGTGATCCTCAGCATCCCTTGGGGCTCCTGCAAGCTCTTATCCAACTCTTGCTTATGGGAGTTCACAATGAACTCCGAATAGCTGGGAGGAAATGAGTTCAGGATAACTTCCGTGGCCAACTCGTGGCTCCACGGACAGTTAAGCTTCTCCAGTTTCTCATCATCGCTTGTCATACGAAGCGTGTGAGTACTGACAGAGCTGCTTTCTACTATTTCAGCAGGGACCGGTGTATTTCGGATATATTCCCTTTTCTCACGTGTTTGTTTTTCGAGCAGGGAGCGTAGAGAGAAGGATGTTTCTTTAGCCATATTTCTACAACGTTTTTAAAAGTAAAGATTTTAGCTTTGTTCATGTAATGTTTTATTCTAATAATAAAACTCCCACTGCAAATTTGTTCTATTCCCGTTTTGCAGTAGGACCAAGATCCCTATTTTCACTAACAACCAAGGCAGTGTATGCATATCTTGGCTATCAGTTATCTTAGGTAAGCAAACTTGCTAATCACATCTCTTTGCGATTCTTGGTTTCGTTAAAACATCACGTGTATTTAACGAAAACTTTGCCCCAAGCCCAAAACTGTTTTGGAAATCATTGGTAAGTAACCTCACTCTATTTGGTTTGATATGTCGGACATAACCCTCGACCACCAAAGGTAAAAGGCGATGTCTACTGAGTAGTTTAATCATCAACCAATGAACAATGGTTTGAGGAGGATAGAGTGGGAAGGGCATACTACTTAATATTTAATGGGTTGGTGTTTATGCTTAACAGTGCCAGCAATCTCAAAAGGGGTATGTCAGAAAGAACGACTAATGTGATTCTATTCGTATCTTTATAGCGACTTCTTTCATATGCTTCATTAAGCAATTATGGAAAAGAAGTCTTGAATACCGAATGTGATCTCCATTTCTTTTCTTAGCTTATGTCAGAAAGAACGACTAATGTGATTCTATTCGTATTTTTATAGCGACCTCTTTCATATGCTTCATTAAGCAGTCGTGGAAAGGAAGTCTAAAATATCGAATGCGATCCCCATTACTTTCTTTTCTCAGCATATGTAAGAATGACTAAATGTGATTTTATTCGTATCTTTATAACGACCTCTTTCATATGCTTCATTAAGCAGTCGTGGAAAGGAAGTCTTGAATACGAAATGTGATCTCCATTAGTTTTTGTTCTTATCAGTACCACTTTGATACGCTTAGCTTTTGTTAAGCAGTCAGTTTCTTGCAACTGACTTTGGACATTCTTACGGACACGTGAAAGTCGTCTGCCAGAAAGACAACGGTGAGTTCCTTCACAAATCTTTCTTTGACATCACATTCTTTCACGGTTCCTTTGAAAGCAATAAATCTAATTTATTCAATTCATATCAAAGCAGTAAATCTAATTTACTTATATACGGGACCAAGTCAGGTATATGTTTTTATCAATTCCTAATTCTTTATTTTGCAGCTATGCTCAGTTCTTTATTCTATACCGTTTAAAGCATATAAATAGTTTACATGTTTTAAAACAGATATTCTTTTCGGTCCATAAAGCAATTTGGTAACGTGACAAAGTTCCTTTTCGGCCAGCCATTAGGACATGTAAAAGGGGCTCCCAGGAAAGATTGGGGTCACGAGGACCGCTTAGACTCAATCTTTCCTAGACAGAACCATCTCTTTTACGGTGTGGAAATGACAGTTCTTACTAAGGTACTTTATTGCTTCATCACATTCTTCGATGAACTTTATTTTCCGAAGGTTTTCGAAAAGGCGAAAGATTTACACTAAATTTTGCCATTTCAAAAGCGTTAAAGCAATTTGGTAACGTGACAAAGTTCCTTTTCGGCCAGCCATTAGGACGTGTAAAAGGGGCTCCCAGGAAAGATCGGGGTCACAAGGACCGCTTAGACTCAATCTTTCCTAGACAGAACCATCTCTTTTACGGTGTGAAAATGACAGCTCTTACTAAGGTACTTTATTGCTTCATCACATTCTTCGATGAACTTTAACGCGATCAAAAGTTTTTGAAACCAAAAATATAAAGAAAGCATAAAGAAAGCGTAAATCTAATTTAACTTTCTTAGTCGGAAAAACCGAACCAAGAAAATCTCATTTCTAATCGGTTTTGGACTTGTGCTGCAAATGTAAGAATTTAAACCGATACGCGGTACATGCACCTTATTTGCACAAGTTATAACTTTAGAAAATCAATCAGCGGGAGAGCCTTGTGCTCTGATACCACTGTTGGGTTTTGTGGAACGGTTCAAACCCATTAGTTTAGCTTAACAGCGGAAGTGTGTAAAACAAAAATTTTACGGTTTAATTTAAGCTAAAAATTAAACGAGGTATGTTAGGAAACCTTCCAAGGCGGTCCACCTTCAGTATTCCTTCGGCATCAAAACCTCATTTAATTCATTTACAGATCTACTCCATAATTGATTTTCTAAAGCATTAAATCTATTTACAAATTAAATAGATTAATATAACAATTTATACCTTGATTCCAAATCTCAGTTGGAATGCAGACCGAGCGAGTAGAGCCTCACCAGGGATGGAATCGACTCGCAGTATCACACGTGTGATACCTCTATTGGTTATCCACCAGGACTAACCGGAGAGCGATTTATTTCTTCTGCCAGAAATACCGTAAACCGCGGAATTCTGCAGAAACACTATTCACCAAAACCGTAACCAAGAAAGAGAGAAAATAGAAACTCGAATCGATCAGACAGATCAGATACGATATATGTGAATTAGTGAATCTCTCTTTCACCTCACCCCTCTATTTATAGGAAAATGAGGAGGTTCGCCGATTACCGAAATACCCCCAAAAATTTGGCTAATTACAATAATATGCCATTTTGTGGCGGTTCTAATCAAATGACAAAATCAAATTGATTTTTGCATCATGGCCGAAATCAATTTATTTTGTTTAGATATATTTTGCTTTGCCGACATGCATATTTAATATATATGTATATTTTGATTTAGATATATTTTGCTTTGCCGACATGCATATCTTATTTGATTATATTTGTTTATTTTGGATTTTAATTTTTAATTAAGGTTTTAATTTTGCTAATGGTTATTAGCTCAAAATTCAAAACCATAATTAATATTTAAAATCTAAATCAAATATATATATATATAATTGTTCTAAACAATTATATTTCTTTCGGTTCGGTTTCAGTTGTTGTTCGGTAACTTTTATACAACGTACCGTGTACGCTTATAAATTAACCGCTGTTTCTACTTGTCATTCTAAATGACATTTATAATTTAATTATATGATGTATAATTAATTATAACCATCTTAATATTAATTATAATCAATTTATAATTAATCAGTAAGATTCTCCGAGTAGCTCCTATATGGTGTGACCCAATAGGATCTGTGTTATGTTGGTAAACAGAGTTAAAACTGTTTTAACTTCTGTAATCATGAGCGGCATCTGGCAACACATCATGACCATCCAATTACACAGATGATGCTGTACTGTACAATATCACGATCCAGTAAACAATTTACTTGTGTCAGTTCTTCTATCTCATAGCTATCAGATCAGTTTCAAGGTAGATGTGTGTCATCCTTGGTAACTGTATCTTTTCTTGATCTTGAGTAGATTATCAAATATAATTACTCTTGTAATTATACCGCATGCAGATAATCTAACTCTACCAAGGGGCCCAGTGATGCTATAGCTCGTATAGAGATACGAGGGACAAGTAGTATTCTTGGCAGACTAT
Source organism: Carex rostrata (assembly GCA_964058875.1). Taxonomy (NCBI): domain Eukaryota; kingdom Viridiplantae; phylum Streptophyta; class Magnoliopsida; order Poales; family Cyperaceae; genus Carex; species Carex rostrata. The sequence goes on from CAXKVT010000080.1 coordinate 930,202, forward strand.
CACTTCCTCAACTAAGTTATACATATGGAAATGCTACCGTTATGGCTGCTTTTTACGGACAGCGTTAGATAACACTTACTCATATATATTTCTTAGTGGGAACGATAAATACCTCATACTGTAGAACTTTGACACTGAATGAAAACATTAATGACACGAACACAATTCTATTTAATGCTTCATTCGGGGTCTGTCAAATACCATGTTCCTAGAACATGTATCTATGTGATTAAAATGACATCTCGTGTCAAGTGGTTTGTAAAACTTAACCATCTTTTAATCCACATACTAACCTTATAGCGGTAATTAGTGTTCCTGCTAATTACCTTGGTCAGTGACCTTTTAAGAGTATATATCATCTATATTGTGGAGTTTCACAATTTCAGTCATGAACTCAAAATGATCCATAAATACAATAATACTCATGGTAACAAAATGATATATAAATAAACATTCAATTCATGAACAAAGTTTTATGATTAATTTATCGTATTATTGACTTCTAGATTATTACAAACTAACAGTGGAAGCCTTTGTATTTGAGTGGCGTGGAAGCCTTTGTATTTGGTTGGCGTGGAAGCCTTTGGATTTGGATGGCATGGAAGCCTTTGGTTCAAAGTGGCATGGAAGCCTTTGAGTTTAGGTGGCGTGGAAGCCTTCAATTTTAGTTGGCGTGGAAGCCTTTGAGTTTGGTTAGCGTGGAAGCCTTTGGATTTGGGTGGCATGGTAGCCTTTGTATTTGGGGTGGCATGGAAGCCTTTATTTTGGGTTGCAATGAAAGCCTTTGAATTTGGATGGTGTGGAAGTCTTTGGATTTGGTTGGCGTGAAAGCCTTTGGTTCAGGGTTGGCTTGGAAGCCTTTGGATTTGGTTTGAGTTTACTTTAGTGCATCGGGTTTACTTATGTTTGGTTTATGTTTTGGCATGGTTCGGGTTTAAGCTTGATTTTGCTTGGATTTGATTTGAATTTGATTTTATTTGATTTTGGGTTGGTCTTGGGTTTGATTGTGATTTGGGTTCATTTTGATTAGTTGCTCGCTTTGAGTTTGTTTGACTCATTTAATTTATTTGGTTTATTTGAGTAGGTTTGGTTTATTTGATTGGGTTTTGCCTGTATGTGGATTTTTTTAGTATGGTTAGAGCTTCGTATTTTATATGGATTTGGTTTGAGTTGGGGGTAGTCTTCAGGTTTATTTTAAGTTCGGGTATATGAGTCTAGATGAGCTTACTATGTTCAGGTTTGTGCGAGGGTGCACTCACTCGGTTGAAAATTGGACAAGAAGGAAAATGTTTAGATCACTCCAGTAAAATCAACTTCTTTTATTCTTCAAGCTCTAGTTAATATATTTCTCTTTTCTTTCGTGTATGTTCAGGAACCGTGGAAACAAAACTTGTAGACTGTATAGTAAGTTTTATGCTTCAGTATAGGTCACTGCAAGCTTTGATCTGGTATTCATAGAGTCTTGTAAAGAGATTATAGCATCGAGCAGTCTGCTATATATGTATATTTCTTCAAAAAAGTGACTAATTACATGTTGACCAAAACATTACAAATGTCACTTGATTTTTCTTTAATGCCCAGCGGTGACTATATGTTAAATGTATACATGTACGTAGCTTGATATTTTTCATATTCTGCCACTCTATTCAATTGATACTTATTTTCTTTCGTTTCCAGCAACCTTTTATTTCAATTTTATTTGACTCTCGGTCATTTTATTTTTCATATTTGTTCAATCAATTATGAGTTCTTCATTCGACTCTCCTTTATATTTTTTTGTTATCACATCCCTTGTTTTATCTTTTCAATCAAGCTGTGTACTTCCCTTTATTTATTTCAGCAGCACCTCGGCTTCAATTTAATTCTTTCGAATATTATTTTCATGTCTAATTAAGAGGGAATTTCAACAACATTTCTGTCTCATTAGCACTCATCATTAGAATGATTATGGCATCCTACACGTACCGAGTGCTTCGGATCCTTTTTTTTTATTGGCGCCCTACACGCACCGAGTGCTTCGAGCCCATTGAATCACCCCATCGGCACCCTACGCACACCAAGTGCTTCGAGTCCGATGGTAGCGAGTGTTTGTGTAATTTTGCCCAACCGGCACCCTACGCGCACCGAGTGCTTCGAGTCTGGGAGTAGTGAGTGTTTTATTTCGAATATGCTGTGACTTTCGCTTAAAATCGATCTTTGTTTATTTGTTTATAACAGATGAGAAAAGAAGAGGGATGAGAAAATCAAAGATCAAGTGTTCAACTCATGAATAATGCAGAAATCTCTTTCTTTACCTTTCTTTATTATTCGGCAAAGGAAGCTGCACCTATTTTTTTTTGTTATTCTCACTCAATCTCTCTGTCTAAATTTTGGTATAGTTTTGGCTCTGTCTGGGTATGTGTATTCTCCCCTCCTCTTTTTGTTTTCTCAGTGTCTCTCTGTCTGTATATTTCTGTGGGTCTTCTCCTTCTATCTCCCCTTCTTTTGTTCATTCCCTGGTTGTTCTTTTATAGCACTAGAGAGGAGCACTATCGTTGCCTAAGATCATGCTCTTCAATTTGCTCTTTAAATTTTTCCAGCCAACGTACCATGCAATTTTTTTACTCCCAGATACCTCGCGATCACCTTTATAACTATATCATTATGTAAGGTTATATTGCACCATTATTATTTTTTTGTTTACTTGTTAACGGTGTTGGGTTGCATATATTTAAACACTGTTACACGAGATATTGGTAAAGCTTATAATTTATGCAAAATTTATTTCTAAAGGATCAATTTGTACCAATAATGAAAAAAAAAAAAAAGTGTTGATGACAACTTCTTTCTTAATTGCATCGCTGTTGTGACAAGATTGATATATTTTTTTTGTTGTTTCTTACACTGTTATGACGGTGTCTTTTTTTCTTTTTTTTTAAATAACTACAAGAGCATCATGTTTTTATAATTTACATATATATATATATATATATATATATATATATATTTGTTTTATTTATGTTCTTCATCTTTTTATTATACTCCTTTTTATATATATATGTTTGTATAACAAATCTTTCTGAATTAATTCGCATTTGTTTTGCCGACTAGAAAAATAAAATCATCTGATCAATCAGGTCATAAACTTCAAGGAGCCGTTTGGGCATAATATATCGCTCAAGGAGCGATCCTAGCAATGAGAAATCAATTTCTTTTATTGGAGGTGACTAAGCTCATGAATCTATTGTCATAATGCACTACAACAAAGTAGACACTTTCTGCGAGAGAAAAAACACATTTACGACGGTCATCCGTCGCCAAAAAAAAACAACTGAACAATGAAAATAGTCCGTCGCAAAAAGTGTCTCATTCTTGATGTGATGCTTTCAGCGTGCAGCCTTTTCCGAAATATCATCAAGGCATGATACATTATGAAGCTAAATGGGTTGAAGGCTTGTTAACAGGCTCAATCAACAGAGAAAACTTGATGTACCTTTTTTCAACAACTAAGATCCAAAACAAGTTTTTTCCTCCCTATCAAATCAACGAGGCCTTGGAGCTGCTCCATGTTCATCTTTCCATCACTGAAGACGTACTAAAAAAGGTAAAAAAAGGGATAAAATTCCAAATCATTAAAGCTAATAAAAATGATATGCTACATCATAAAAATAATTTAACACAAGAAGAAAATATTACTCAAGGACCAAAATGAATTTGTGTTTACTACATAGTTATATTTCTTGCATTTTCTTAATTACAAACCAATAAATGCCATTTATTAAGTCCTTGACCAAACTTAGTGTACAAAGTAAAACGAACACATTAAATTTACAAAACCCAAACTTCAAATAAACACAATAAACACAAATAAACACAACAAACATAAAGATGATAATTGAAGGAACATTGAGCCTTTTCAATTAATTTTGCAAAAAATAATGAATCATATTTTTAAATAACACCTGAGGGGTGGGAGGGAGAGAGGGAAAAACATACTGAGGTAACAATAACATGAGATGCACCTTCATCAAGGTATTTCATGGCATTCTCGAAGTTTATCCCACCTCCAACATGCAAACCACCTAATCACAAAAATATACGGCAGTCATTCCTTTCCAAACGTCAAATACTGGCGACAAATTAGAACTGCATAAGAAGTACAATGTTAAATCAGATAATCTTCTTCACCCGTAATTAGGGATGTTCATTGGGTCCCTTTTTTTTTGTTTTCAACTGAACCAAAAAGGTTTGGAAATGGTTTGGTTTTTTGGTTTAAATGGTTCGGTTGAATTTTTGAAATGCTTCGGGCTTTTATATTTGGTTCCCTTTAGATTTTCAAAACCGAAAAGATCAAACCGACCTAACTCTATATGATTTGATACCATGTTTTAGTGTGATCGATGGTTTGCTAACTTTTTTTGGACTTAAAATTAAGAAAATTTTCGGTTTGGATATTTTAAAACATCTAGATATGTTGTATGGAATTAAACAATGTGTAATGTCAACAACTGATATAGATAATTCATATTAATTTCTATGATTATTAAATGTATTTTTGTATGTATTGAGTTTTGACCATTTAAAATTTAATCTCTCTTACTTCGGTTCAACCAAACAAACCAACATTTACTTTGGTTTGGTTATATTTTTTAAACTGAATAGAATTATGATTTGACTATTTTAATTTGGTTTTAATCGAACCGACCCAATGAACGCCCCGACCCGTAATTGAAATATTCATGACCCTCTCACCATCTACCAATAAAAGTAAGAAAGGTAGAAGAATACAAATATAATTTCTAACCAGGATAAGCATGTAGTCCCTCTAAAGCTGCCACCTGGCTCAAGGGATCGACACCAAGCATTATGACATGGCATGGCCACCAGTGAGACTGTCTCTTTTGTACATATTTGCATAGTAGGCAGCTGACTTGTCAGATTCAAAGTTAGTCACAAGAGAGAGTTCCCATTTTCTGATGAATCTCTTAGAGTTGACCCCACAATTTGTTTCACTTTTCCCTAAGAGAAAATAATAAAGTTCAATTAATTGAGGGTTTGGTCAGAAATTATGTTTATTGAAGATTATACCACAAAATGGCAAAATATCATTCAAGTACAATACTGGTCGGGTCAATTAACCTCACAAGGAGTGTTTCGAGTACTTGGAAAAAAAATATGGTAACCAGCAATAATAAAATAAGAAAAAACTAAAATAACATAAAAGAGCAAACAGAAAGATTGCTTCAAAACCAAAATAGTACATATCCATGAAAATACATGTTTGTACCTATTAGTGGTACAGAAAGAGTGAGGTAACAGTATGCACTTTGGTCCGTACTATGGATCCATATCTTCATTTCAAGGTCTAAATAGTTCATCATGATCTCCATATGAAAATCTATTTGGAGGCCAAATTTTACATTTTTTTTTAATTTCTTTAGTATTTTTTTGAATAGGTAGAAAATCACTAATTTTGAATGGTCTAGAATCTTTAGATCAAGTAATATTGTACCTCTTAAAAAATAGTAAAAAAATTCTAAAAAATGTAAAATTTGACATCCAAGCACATTTTCATATGAAGATCATGTTGAGCAGAACAAATCGACTGTTTGAATTTTAAAAATAGAAATATGCATCCATAGTACGAACCAAAATGCGCTATGCAAAGTACCAATAGCCTCATTCCGTACAGAAACTTCAAATATATTTGATTACAGTACAAAATCACCTTGTGTATATCACAAGGTCGAAAGTGTGTCGCGCATTGAACACCATGTCGAGCTCCTAAAGAAGTTAAAAGAATAAGGTAAATTTTCAAGCTTTGGAGAGTATATCTAGAAGAAAACAAAAGGAAAGAAGAGAACTACTGATAGATAGAGGAAGCCGAGATTTTTTTTTTTACCCAAAAAATAAATAATTTTATTATAAATAATTACGTTTTTCGAAAAAATTTATTTCTACCCAAACCGCATATATTCTATGCGGCCCGAATTAAAAATTCAGACCGTATAGAATATATGCGGTCCGAAATTTTTTTTTTTTTTTGGATTTAAAAATTCGGACCGCCTAGAATATTTGCGGTCCGAATTTATTTATTTTTTCAAATGGCCTAGGCAATTTTTGAGTGATAATATCTCACGATCTGTTTAGAGATTTTGGATAAAACTTCACAGTCTTGTTCTATGATATCAAGACTACATGTCGGTCAATTTTCATGAATTTTGAAGATATTTTCCTATGTTAACTAGAGATGCAAAGTTGGACTCAGAAGCACTCTTTTAGCAGTTCGGGTAATTTTTGAGAGATGATATCTCACGATCTGTTCAGAGATTTTAAATAAAACTTCACAGAGTTGTTCTACGATGTCAAGACTACATGGAAGCATGAGTACCTTCCCGAAGACCTCAAGGTTCTTAATTTATTCTCCTTTCATATGTGCAGTTATAAAGTTTCATGGTATTTTGTAGTTGCAAACTAAACCCTGCATTTTGTACTTTCAACAAAACTCCAGTTTGTTCTGGGTTTTCTCAATTGATTCACTAGAGTTATTTTTCATTTGGTTAATGTGTCTGTGAATTGCACATAAACATTTTTCATTAAGCAAGCTAATACCTTTATTCAATTGATTTTTGGAATATCTTATCAGTTATCACGGTCTGGCAAAGCTGTCAGAATTCAATTGGATACAGATCTTCATTGTGGGCTACTCAAAATCTTTGTTGTTTGGAAGTATATATAGAACAAATGTTGGTTTATTTGTTGCAAGTATTAGATATACCGGGTCTTATTTTTATGTATTTGGTGAAATTTGCATAACAAAATATTTATTAGATATCATCACTCAAAATTGTCCGAACTGCTAAAGGAGTGCTTCTGAGTCCAATTTTGTATCCCTAGTTAACATAGGAAAACATCTTCAAAATTCATGAAAATTGACCGACATGTAGTCTTGACATCGTAGAACAAGTCTGTAAAGTTTTATTTAAAATCTCTGAACAGATCGTGAGATATCATCACTCAAAAATTGCCCGAACTGCTAAAGGAGTGCTTCTGAGTCCAAATTTGCATCCCTGGTTAAGATAGGAAACCATCTTCAAAATTCATGAAAATTGACCGACATGTAGTCTTCACATCGTAGAACAAGTCTGTGAAGTTTTATTTAAAATCTCTGAACAGATCGTGAGATATCATCACTCAAAAATTACCCGAACTGCTAAAGGAGTGCTTCTGAGTCCAACTTTGCATCCCTGGTTAACATAGGAAAACATCTTCAAAATTCATGAAAATTGACCGTCATGTAGTCTTGACATCGTAGAACAAGACTGTGAAGTTTCATCCAAAATCTCTAAACATATCGTGAGATATTATCACTCAAAAATTGCCTAGGCCATTTGAAAAAAAAAAAAAAAAATTCGGACCGCAAATATTCTAGGCGGTCCGAATTTTTAAATCCAAAAAAAAAAAAAATTTCAGACCGCATATATTCTATACGGTCCGAATTTTTAATTTGGGCCGCACAGAATATATGCGGTTTGAGTAGAAATAAAATTTTTCGAAAAATGTGGTTATTTATAATAAAATTATTTATTTTTTGGATAAAAATAAAAATCTCGGGAGGAAGAGAAGTGCATTACTAGAAGGGGTGCACCTTGTAGGTGGTACAAAAGATGGTATCTTTCTCCGATTGCAGATATAATTCAATTGACTAGTACCAATCAATCTATCATAAATCAAACTTTTCATCTTCAGTTGATTGCATCAGTTCATGATAATTCTATTCATGAAAATAAACATCTAGTTAGTATAAATTTAGAATGAAACTGTGAAATAAAAGTAATACAATTAGGGAGGTGTTAAATTCAAGAAGTTTTCACTAGTTTGCTGAGTATTAATTTGGAAGTTACAATTACAATTACCTCATTCCACAAGTTATTAAATTCATGCAATTTTCTTATACAAACAGGAAAAGGTATAAAGAAAAATATAAACAATCAATTATTATCTTCATTCTTCTCTGGTTCCAATACTCAACAAGGATTTCATCATATTCTCAACAGGACTATCTCTACTCACTGGCGGATCCACATAGACCCAGGGGTAGGCACTTGCCTACCCCTGGATTTGAATTTCTTTTTAGGCTCAGTACGTTTTTACTCTTGTGCCTAACCCTGACTCAGATACAATGCCTAACCCTGGCCCAGATAAAATTATAACAAGGCCCGCTCCGCGTGATTGAATTAAAAGATAAATAACAGGCTTCGATCTAACTGCTCCGCTGCCTAATTCCGATTAAATAAAATACCACTTTGAATCTTTGATTGATTTGCTGGCCCAATAAATAAAATACTGCTCCGCTGCTTTGAGGCTTTGATTGACTCACTTGCAACAAAATAAAAAAAAGTCACTTAATTCTCATTGGCTGCTAGGAGAGGTGAGCAAAACCCAAAAAAAAAAAAAAAAAGACCCTTGCGTCTCTGGAGCCAGAGAGCAAACGAAAAAAAAAGACCATTGAGAAAAAAAAAAAGGTAATTGGGCAACAGTATACCAGTTTCCTGTTTGCCATTATTTTACTACAATAGAAAATAGATTAAACTGGCAAAATAAAAACTGCTTAGAAATTAACCCCTATTTTGTTTAGCCTAAGGTGATTTAAAATTGGATTGGATTGATTAAAGCATCTACTCAGTTCTGAAGAAGCGCTCCTCTAGCGATCTTCCATTTCTATCTCTTGCGAGAAGAAATCAGTTAGCATACCCGATTAGTTAATGGGTTTGAACCCGATTAAATAATTTGAATCTGATTAGTGCCCTACCTTGACAGAAATCCTGGATCCGCCCCTGTCTCTACTAGTCTACTAGGTCCGAACTCAAAAGAAAGTTGGCCTTATTACCTTGAGGCGAGGTGGCGCAACTGACGCAAGAAACGCGACTGAGGAGATACAGCACGACGGAGGAGAGGCCGCGCCGGTGCCGGTGAGGGAGAGAGAGGGGCACTGAGAGGGGGCGAATAAATAGGGATAAATGCATCCAACTGAGAGTCGGGAGAGGCGGGCGAGTTTGGGCCTATCTTTGGGCCCTTTTGGGCCTGTTCGGATCACAACTCGTCCGATATTAATAAATTCAACAAGGTTATCCTTTGATTGTATTTAATTTCCTCAGTTTCAATTATAAACTTGGCTCATAATCCTTAATTATAAACCGAGCCTCTGTAAAATTCCGAATAAATACTTGGAAATCCTCAATTAAGCCCGGATGACAATCAAATGGAGACCTCCATAAATCCATCCACTGGACCCAAGATTGTAGAAGAAGATGCTTATCTCGAACAAACTTCTGCTATGCATACTCTTCTTGTTTACTTTAGTGTTGTAAATTAATAATGGTATGCATTTCTCCGAAGAACGGTACGATTAATCGGTATGCTATTAATTAGAATTTTATGAATAATTTTGTGCTTTCATGAAAGTTATATATATGGATATACTTGTAATTATTAAAATTGATTAATTTAACTTATCAAATAAACTTATTTTAACTTAGTTTCATTGTAAATTAATAGAATTTTATGATATTGTCATTTACAAAAATTCAGATAAAACAAGATCAAAGTATAGTACATTTAGCAAATATATGTAAAAAATAAAAATGACCAATTAATTGACAATATAAATGAAAAAATATACAATTAATTTGGAGTGAGTCTATGTTACTATGCACATTACGATTTGGCTCGTAATACAGCTCAATATTCGACTTTTCAAAATTCTAACAGTCGATCCGAACTGTTCATCTTGTTCTCCATATTAATATGTGTTTGGAGACCAAATTTTACATTTGTTGAAATTTTTTTACTATTTTTTTAGATTTATTGAAAATCACTGTTTTTGAATGGTCCAGAATTTTCAGATCAAGTGATTTTCTAAATATCTAAAACAATAGTAAAAAAATTTCAAAAAATGTAAAATTTGTTCTCCAAACACATATTAATATGGAGAATAAGATGAACGGTTCGGATCGACCATTAGGATTTTAAAAACTCGAATATTGAGCCGTAGCAGAGAACAACCCGTGATATGCATAGTACCATAGACTCACTCATTAATTTGTAACAGTTTGATTAACGGCAACAAATAATTAGACAATTAGTTAGACTAAACAACCATCTTTTTACAACACTAGTTTACTCTAGTTAATAGCTTAGGGTAGAAATGAATCTATCTATATAATTAGAACAGAGAATGTAATTACAATCAGTGCAATACAACCAGTGTATTAAAATGCGATTTTGTTCATGCATGCGGAAGGCCACTGCATATCGCATATGCGGATTTTAAAATAAAAATTCACGTATATATATATATATATATTTATATATTTATATTCATATATTTGAATTTATTTTCACATAATGACATAACCAACAATAGTTTTTTGACTTTTTTCATATAAATTTTAATTAAAATACAATCAAATTATCAAAACTGCATGGAAGGATTGCATGGCCGCATATTTCCGTCCGCATGGCCGCATTCGGACCGCATGGCCGCATTTTTAATCCGCATGGCCGCATTTTTAATCCGCATATGCGCCTTTTTATTCCGCATGACCGCATATTCGGACCGCATATGCGGCCGCATGGTCAAAACCGCATGGACATTCTGAGCACGGCTGCCGATCGCATACGCATATGTGGCCCATGCGGCCCCATTTTAAAACACTGAATACAACAAATGAATCGTTATTTTGTATATTCAAAGATAATTAACACCTGGTCGTCCAGAAAAAATTATGATGAATTTAATCTATTTCATAAAATTTAAGTAACATTTTATTTTAATATCCGAATTATATTTGAATTTGTTAAGATTTAAATCTGTATCTAAATATAAAAATTAAAGTGGATATCAATATAAATTTGATCACTATTCAATCCGTTTTCACCCAAAAAAACTCGTTAGGGGCCCATCGATCATTTCCTCCTACGTACACGTTTTGACTTGAGGTCATCTCATAAAATGATAACTAATTTATTTTCACATAATGACATAACCAACAATAGTTTTTTTGACTTTTTTCATATAAATTTTAATTAAAATACAATCAAATTATCAAAACTGCATGGAATGATTGCATGGCCGCATTCTGAGCACGGCTGCCGATCGCATACGCATATGTGGCCCATGCGGCCCCATTTTAAAACACTGAATACAACAAATGAATCGTTATTTTGTATATTCAAAGATAATTAACACCTGGTCGTCCAGAAAAAATTAGCAAGACATTTCATAACATACTTTTTGTTATGAATTTAATTAGTTTTGATAATATGTATATTTATTTAGAGGTGTTAGTACAAAAAAATTATTTTACGATAAATTTCATGTATTTCATAAAGGTAAGTAACATTTTATTTTCATATCCAAATTATATTTGAATTTGTTAAGATTTAAATCTGTATTTAAATATAAAAATTAAGACGGATATCAATATAAGTTTGATCACTATCCAATCCGTTTTCACCCAAAAAAACGCACGCGTTAGGGGGCCATCATATCGTCTTGCACGTTTTGACTTGAGGTCCTCTATAACTTCAAAAGTATCAAGAGACAAATTTAAGCAACAAAAACCATAATATTATAAGAGAGAACACAAAAGGAGTTTACAAGAAATTAAGGAGATTACAAACAGAGTTCACAATAAAGCTTTTAATGAAATTGAAAATTAGATAACATGTCCCAAAATGAAAAAAACACACACCAATTTAATGATAAATTATGCAAATATTTGTGCATATTATCCTAATTTTAAGGCTTAGTCGTTCTTAATAACCCAAGTATGAATTCTCCGCATCGATGCGATCTAGGAGGGAACTCGGAATAGCAGGAATAATGGCAACACTTATAATACCCTCAAGCATCAGTGCAAGTCCCCTGGTACAAAGTCCTGGTGCTGGACTCCGCCATAGACCGCAACAAGGAGCACCACCTCGTCTCCCGCATGGTGCGTGAAGTACTTCTTGAACCCAACCAGTGCATCGCCTTGCGTTACCTTGAGAAACGGCATGAGCAACTCCACCTCAAGATACGCTTCACAACCTTCCTCGATTGGTATCCCAACCTTCTAGAAGTATACCCCAACAGGATCAAACCCACCTCGTCTCCGGTCCCTTTCCTCCGGCCTTCTCAACCCCTGCTCTCTTTTCTCTCTCGCGAGTCTGAGATCAGATCTATGAACAAACCCCTAGAGTTAGCTAAACTCTGTGAGTTGCTCATGATTTCGAAAGATCGTGCTATACCAGTGGGGAAGATAGTTGACGTCAGGCAGTTGTTTGGTTTCCCTGACGATCTGCTCACCTCGTTCGTACCGAGGCATCCTGAATTGGTACAGAATCGAATGGATACCTACATTTGGTCTCTTGGAATGAATCCTATGCCAAATCGGCGATCCAGCTGAGAGTAGGTGAGGAATCTGAGGCGATCGTGATTAGAGTCCGACCTTTTAACTCCAAATCACAATCTGTCAATAAAATGTAATCGGTGTCCGATAAATTAATATATAGAAAATGAAGAAACCAAATTGAAAGTTATCATTCTCTGAGACTAAGACTGAGACTATACTCAGAAACGAAGGATACATAATGCATCCTCATTCACAATTTATAATTGAGGACATATATAGTCATATTATAGATGACCTCAAGTCAAAAGGAGTAAGAGGAATCAAATGATGAGACCTCAAGTCAAAAGGTGTATTATCATTTTGACTTGGGTCATCGATGTAACTTTATTGTCAGGTCGGCAGTCAACAAATAGGACAAATGTATATTTCAATTGTAAATTGTTTTCAGTCTAGAAAATGATCAATTTCAGTTTGGTTTCTTCAATTTCTACTCATGTGACGTACACCGATTAATTACTATCTATATATATATATATACATTTGGTTCACAGATGGGGACTTCGATTTTGATTAGAAATATGTGTGGTCATCAAATTTAACAAAAGATGAACAAGTTAGTAGAATTGTAGTTGTACGTACTTGATACTGGAAATCTACTTTTACGTGATCAAATGAACTGAAGTAATGTGATATAGCTAGGGTGCAAACCGATCAGATCCGGATCCGTATTCAAAATTTTGCAGATTCAGATATTCGAATATGGATAATTTAAGAATACAGATGTGGATATGGATATAAATTATGCAGATATGGATGGAAATATGATTTTAATTATCTGTATTCGTAATTTTAAGATTTCAAAAATTATTTGTAGTTGTAATTTTTCAGATTTCGGATATCCGTGAAAACCTCAATCTACTACCCGCTACCAATTAGTTTTATTTTATTCCTTTTCTTACATTTTCTTATCACATGTAGGGCTGCACAAAAAGTTCATAGTTCATGATTCAATTTGAGTTTGATTCAAAAAAAATTCCACAATTAATTTGATTTAAAATTAGTTCGTTCTAAAACAAATCAAATTAATTCAGTTCGAATCTTATTTAAATCAAACTCAAACTTTCCCGGGAGACATTAAATGCGAACAACTAGCTGTTGTTTCCGTAGCGGGATCCCAATGGTCAGATTTAGTCAAAGCACTTTGTATAACGCGCGCGCGAGCCAGGAATTTATCGATTTTTCTTGAAAAAACAGATAAGACAAATATACTTCCTCTTACGAAAATCTTTAGAAGCTTCATGAAAACGTCAGCAGAGAAATGAGATTTAGGTCATTTAATTTGTACAAAACATGGTATTTTTACATATTCTGATATCCTCCTCTAAATCTTGATATTTTTACATATTTTCAGTTTTATTAGATTTAGGGCTCAAAATTTTAATTATATTTATGAATTATTTTTGTTTCAAAAAAATACTTTGTTGAATATATGTTAATTTTATTGCAATATATAAATGATATCCGTATTTGTATTTGTATCTGTTCAATATCGGATTTTTAATGTATTCATATCCATTTAATATCCAATATGTATCTGCATCTGTATTCAAAAAATAAAAACGAATACATATATAATTTTACCACTATCCCATCCGTATCCGGTCTGTTTGCAGCCCTAGATATAGCAAAACTTAATTTGACCGTCCAATAATATGTTAGATAACTAACAATATGATAAAATTATAATAATATGTTGGATTAAATTGTCAATTAAGTGATCCACATAATGGATATAAATGTTTGAGAGTTTTTAATCTCTTGATGTCAATAAAGTTATAAAACTCATAGTGTCATCAAATAGCCGTACTTAAAATTATTTTGATTTTCCACTATTAATAGCAAACTAAATCTAATGAATGATATTCATTTGTCAATTAAATAACAAACAATAAAACAGGTGAGACAGTGAGATACCTGACAGAATAATAGCTGTTGCTGGATTAGTGAAGCTCAACTCTTATCCGGCCCAAAATCACTTAATAATAGGAATTATCCTAGTTGAAGTCAAAGTGGTAAAATCTCTCGAGGGCCTTGACTATCACATGAATCATGTTTTTGGTGCAATCTCAGAAAACATATCCGCTTTAACATCTCTGGAATAAAAACTATACAAACTATTCCATACTGAATGATTAATATGAAGTTGAGAAATCATGATTAGCAGGTAGATGGAAACAGAAGATTAAGCTTGCAGAAAGTATTTTATTGGGTCTCAACGCGTGAACAGTAGATTGATGGCATCAAAGCATCATATATTGCTGTTAAGAGTGAAAACTGGGCTTGAAAGAAACCGGCCCAAAATTCATCCATCATAACGGGGCTGCAATTAATTTTCGAAACCAATGCCTGTTGACAAAGGCAAGCTCAGCTTCTGTAGATTGGCTAATATTAGCTGAAGTGCTAGTGTTACATTTGCTCCATCTTACGAGTGCTAATGTTAGCTGGTTTACAGCTGCTGTTATCAAAAGTTCAAAACTGTTTGCACTGAGGGTGTTCCATGAAAATCCAAGTGACTAATGGTAGCTGGACTACTTCGTAAAGTACATGGCACAACCCAAGTTCATTCAACCACAAAAGATATGTAGCCTGGATCTTAATTTTTTTTTTTTTATTGTGGTGGAAATGTTAATAACCTCATCACATGTATCTAACACTTAGGCAAATCAGTTCATAAAAAAAAATCACAATATAGATTAAATATCTAACAGTTTGAATTTGTTGTTTGGATATCACAAAATAAAAAAAAGACACGGCAACACCTTGGACAGAAATATTGCCGGCAGGAAATTAGCCGGACCCTACATATATATATATATATATAGAGAGAGAGAGATGGACTTGGGTGAGCCATGGAGCACCACGCGTTTGTACTTCACGCCGTATTTTCATTTTGAAAGTCCAAACAACCTATCCGAACTGTTAGATGTGATCTCCATATTGAAATGTGCTTGGAGACCAAATTTTACATTTTTGAGAATTTTTTTACTATTTATTAAGCCACTTTGAAAATCTGAAAATCTGGGTGAACAATAAAAAATAGTAAAAATTTCTGGATTGTCGGATCAGTGATTTTCAAAGTGGCTTAATAAATAGTAAAAAAATTCCAAAAAATATAAAATTTGGTCTCTAAGTATGATGAACAAGATGAACGGTTCGAATCGTTTGTTTGAATTTTTAAAATAGCTAAAATGAGCCATGACTCACCCAAGTCCATATCTCTCTCTCTCTATCAAGGGCGGAACCAAGGCCTGGGCCTTGGCCCCCCCTAGGCCAATCGTGTTATGTATAGTGATACACTAGATTTAATAAGATACACTAGAGCCGAAATTTCTGGAGATGTTACCATTCAAACAAGATTTGGTGAATCTGACTGGGCCCAACCTAAGATTTTTAAGCCCGTTGTATTTTACAATCAGACCAAGAGGCTATTAGATAAATTGTTAATAATAACAATTCTTATATCATCATAGCGCCATAAAATTAAACCTTCTGAAATTTTGTATTATTGCACACACTACTGAAGCGACTGGGCTCTGCCCCCCCCCCCCCCCCCCCCCCCCCCCCCTCCTCTCGGCTCCGCAATGACCCTTTGATGGCACTCTGACCCTCCCTTGGTCCTCCCCGGATGGCACTCTAGTGACTTGGCTCCGCGACGGGGTAACTGGGTTCTGTGACTGGGCCCCCCCTACCGATTATTTCTGGTTCCGCCACTGCTCTCTCTCTCTCTCTCTCTCTCTCTATATATATATATATATATTTCAGAGCATATATAAAAGGAACAATAGCATGAGTACAGTGAAGTAACTATATATACAGTTACTTCACTATACTCATGCTATTGTTCCTTTTATATATGCTCTGAAATTTTTATTTTTACTATTAAAAAAAAATCAAATAATCATGAAACTGAAATCTGAAATTTTTTTATTTTTGATACGGCCACTGCAACTTGAAGTTGCGGACAACAATTTTTTTTTTTTTTCAGTAGGTTTGACCACCCTATTTTGCTTGATGACCGAAACAGAGTGTTTTGATTGGCCAAAAAAATGGACCCCACAAATTTCAGTTGAAGTGGGTAGAGTAGGAAAAAAAGTTGTTGTCCGCAATTTGAAGTTGTGGACACTCTATTTCTGTCGGTAACTGAAGTTGCAGCCATGTTAAAAATAAAATTTTCACAAATTCGTGATTATTTTTGTTTATCAAATTTCAAAGATATGCTCAACCGATAAGCTACAGTAAGCTAACTGTTATCTATAGGTATGAACTTAATTTCCATCAAAATTAAGTCTATTATATTAAGTGATCATTTGATTTTGCAGCTATATATAAGTTTAACTTGTATTATATATTGATAGCAAAGGCTTCAAAATTAAAGATGATTTTTTTTTAAGTAAATTGAACTTTAAATGGACAACTTTACAGGTTGGTCCGAAACTTGGAGAGTGCTAGAAGCATATCGAACCACCCCACTTAATCTAATTTGAAGCTTGCAGTGGGAGGGACACCTAACTAATTTCTTTGTTGCTCTTTTTCTCAGATCTTTTTTTTATTCCGAAGGATTCGAAACTTTTCCTTTCTATAAGCATCTTTCTGTGATGTACAGTGCGGCATGTTAATTTTTGGAATGGTTTGTATGGTCTGTTCTTCTTCGTTTTTTATTTTTTTTTATTATTTTGTTAATTAGTCATTTTGCATAGTTATGTTAAAATTATACAGACAGGGAAAGTTTACTCTGTCTGGTGATTGGAAATTTCTACTCCGTCTGGCGGACGGGAATTTCTATTCCGTTTTTCCTATAAAAAAAAATTTGTAACTTTTCGGGGTATTAGATCTTTCTTTATTCTGTAGGATTCGAAACTTTTTCTTTCCGCATGCGTCTTTTTGTGATGCATGCAACATGTTACACGAACGGGACGGATTATAGTAGTGAGTATCAACTGCATCAGGTCAAATGCATGGAATGTGCAACAGTGAACCTTGTAAGTCTGCGTAGGTAGTGACCGGTGAGTTCATGTAAATGTAATTATTTCAATTGTCATTTTCGTTTGACCGGTGAGTTCATGTAAATGTAATTATTTCAATTGTCATTTTCATTTGACTGGTGAGTAAATGTAATTATTTCAGTTGTCATTTTCGTTTGACTGGTGAGTAAATGTAATTATTTCAGTTGTCATTTTCGTTTGACTGGCGAGTAAATGTAATTATTTCAGTTGTCATTTTCATTTGACTGGCAAGTAAATGTAATTATTTTAATTGTCATTGACTAGCGAGTCAATGTAATTATTTTAATTGTCATTTTTATTTTTATTTGACTAGAGATCTAGTCCATCTAATTATATTGTCATTTTTACTTAAATTAAAACAAATTTGACGTACGTCGGCCCCAAAATTAACTTGATCAAGCTTGTGAAGAAATAATAATTTGAATATTTTTTTAATAAGTATGACAGATTTTTTATCTCAAAACCAGAGATCATTTGTGCTTCTAGGGTTATATATATATATATATAGAGAGAGACAGAGACTAATACACTAGTGGAAAAACAGAAATCAGGATCGGCCTATCTGGATCGGTTATATGGACACCCGATCCTAATAAGTATCTGGATCGGTTTATTTAAAAAAACCGATCCTAAAAACTATTCAGATCGGTTTTTAGTAACAACCGATCCTAGTTTATTACTATTAGGATCGGTTTTTTGTGGAAACGGATCCTGATACTATCAGGATCGGTTTTATTTTAGAACCGATCCTAATAGTTCAATCATTTGAATCAATTTTTAGTAAAAACCGATCCTGATAATTAAAATATCTCAAATAAATCTTATTAATTGAAATATATCATAAAATAGCATCTGGATCGGGTCTATAAATAATAACCGATCCAGATAACTTAAATACATATAACAAATTAAAATATATCAGAAAATAGCATCTGGATCGGTTTTTAGCAATAAAACCGATCCAGATACTATCAGGAACGGTTTTATTGCTAAAAACCGTTCTTGGTAAAATTTTTTTTTTTTTTTTTTTTTTTTTTTTTTTTTTTTTTTTTTTTTTTTTTTTTTTTTTTTTTTTTTTTTTTTTTTTTTTTTCTTTTTTTTTCTTTTTTTTTTTTTCTTTTTTTTTTTTTCTTTTTTTTTTTTTCTTTTTTTTTCTTTTTTTTTTTTTCTTTTTTTTTTTTTCTTTTTTTTTCTTTTTTTTTTTTTCTTTTTTTTTTTTTTTTAAGGTAGCATGGTAAAACCTGGCCAGCTTTCAAGTACGTTTTTTTTTTTAAAGAGGTTTATAATTAAATTAATTTCTTTAAAGAGGTCAAATTAAAGATATTTCATTCCCTATGTACATCCTATATATGAACCGTCTGATCAAATTCGAATCAATATGGTCTTGGTCTAACCATATATATTTTGTTATCTCAGGTAATATGAATTCGTTTCCATTTGTTCATGACATCAATTAAGCAATTAATTTTATGGTATTAATTTATAAATAACAAATAAATAATTAAACAAACAATTATACAAACACAAACAAGTTGTTTATTTTTTTTTAAATAATCTCTGGTTATATATATATATCTCAGATAACTTAAATACATATAACAAATGAAATATATATCAGAAAATAGCATCTGGATCGGTTTTTAGCAATAAAACCGATCCAAATACTATCAGGAACGGTTTTATTGCTAAAAACCGTTCTTGATAATTTTTTTTTTTTTTTTTTTTTTTTTTTTTTAAAGGTAGCATTGTAAAACCTGGCCAGCTTTCAATTTTTTTTTTTTTTTAAAAGAGGTTTATAATTGAATTAATTTCTTTAAAGAGGTCAAATTAAAGATATTTCATTCCCTATGTACATCCTATATATGAACCGTTTGATCAAATTCGAATCAATATGGTCTTGGTCTAACCATATATATTTTGTTATCTCAGGTAATATGAATTCGTTTCCATTTGTTCATGACATCAATTAAGCAATTAATTTTATGGTATTAATTTATAAATAACAAATAAATAATTAAACAAACAATTATACAAACACAAACAAGTTGTTTATTTTTTTTTAAATAATCTCTGGTTATATATATATATCTCAGATAACTTAAATACATATAACAAATGAAATATATATCAGAAAATAGCATCTGGATCGGTTTTTAGCAATAAAACCGATCCAAATACTATCAGGAACGGTTTTATTGCTAAAAACCGTTCTTGATAAATTTTTTTTTTTTTTTTTTTTTTTTTTTTTTTTTTTTTTTTTTTTTTTTAAAGGTAGCATTGTAAAACCTGGCCAGCTTTCAAGTATATATATTTTTTTAAAAAGAGGTTTATAATTGAATTAATTTCTTTAAAGATGTCAAATTAAAGATATTTAATTCCCTATGTACATCCTATATATGAACCGTCTGATAAAATTCGAATCAATATGGTCTTGGTCTAACCATATATATTTTTGTTATCTCAGGTAATATGAATTCGTTTCCATTTGTTCATGACATCAATTAAGCAATTAATTTTATGGTATTAATTTATAAATAACAAATAAATAATTAAACAAACAATTATACAAACACAAACAAGTTGTTTATTTTTTTTTAAATAATCTCTGGTTATATATATATATCTCAGATAACTTAAATACATATAACAAATGAAATATATATCAGAAAATAGCATCTGGATCAGTTTTTAGCAATAAAACCGATCCAAATACTATCAGGAACGGTTTTATTGCTAAAAACCGTTCTTGATAAAATTTTTTTTTTTTTTTTTTTTTTTTTTTTTTAAAGGTAGCATTGTAAAACCTGGCCAGCTTTCAAGTATGTTTTTTTTTTTAAAAGAGGTTTATAATTGAATTAATTTCTTTAAAGAGGTCAAATTAAAGATATTTCATTCCCTATGTACATCCTATATATGAACCGTCTGATCAAATTCGAATCAATATGGTCTTGGTCTAACCATATATATTTTGTTATCTCAGGTAATATGAATTCGTTTCCATTTGTTCATGACATCAATTAAGCAATTAATTTTATGGTATTAATTTATAAATAACAAATAAATAATTAAACAAACAATTATACAAACACAAACAAGTTGTTTATTTTTTTTAAATAATCTCTGGTTATATATATATTTCTCAGATAACTTAAATACATCTAACAAATGAAATATATATCAGAAAATAGCATCAGGATCGGTTTTTAGCAATTAAACCGATCCAGATACTATCAGGAACGGTTTTATTGCTAAAAACCGTTCTTGATAATTTTTTTTTTTTTTTTTTTTTTTAAGAACAACTTTGAAAATAAAATAGTATTAGAATCAGTTATTTCAAATAACCAATTCTAATACTATTTTTTTGTATATGGCATATGGTTCAATTATATGGTTGTTGTATATGTAATTAGTGTGGTGATTAATAGAATATATATATATGGTTGTTGTATATGGCATATGGTTCAATTATAAATATTTTTTGATGAAAATTAATGTAATTTACATTATTAAAATTTATGTGATAATATAATTAGTTATTTGACATTGATATTTCATTTTGAAGTCATTTTGACTATTGAATTTTTTTATACAATCATGCATGATGCATCAATGACTTGTGCCATATAATAATATACATAGGACTTGAACCCTTGTTGTGTGGGGTTGTGAAGGAACAAATACGAATATTAGCATTTGGTCGATCGGAACCGTTAAAATGAAAGAATGTCATATTAATTTCACCATTATAAAATTTGATACAATTCGGGATTCGTGTACTAGTTCATCAAAGCAAAACAATATAGCAACATCGCACGGCCGTAAATAATTTACGTTGGATCAAAACTTACAGTTGTCGGGCCTTCGGCACTTTTACGTTATTAATGTTCCATGTTATATCTTGATCATTTTAAAAATTATTACATGTCATTTAATTACAGACCCACCGTTGGATGATCATGCAGAAATGAACGGTCTGCATTCCATTTAACAATTTGATGCCGTTAATAATAATAAAATTGTACAAAATTGATCATAGTAGAGTTGATTTGGCCATACAAACACAAATAAATAAATTTGATATTTTTCACATTTTTCTTAATATTTATCTGTGTACATGCATTATCAACAGAAAAGAAAATAAATGGTAGCCGTTTGATGGTTGATAGACCATCAATATGAGTGGGGTTTACCGCAGTGATCTTTCTTATATATAGTATCAGGATCGGTTTTTTATAAAAAACCGATCTTGATACTATTTTTTTTCAAAGTTGGTTCTGCAGCAAAAAAAAAAAAAAAAAAAAAAAAAAAAATTATCAAGAACGGTTTTTAGCAATAAAACCGTTCCTGATAGTATCTGGATCGGTTTTTTATAAAAAACCGATCCTGATTTTTTTTTTTTTTTTGCAGAACCCATTTTGAAAAAAAAATTTATCAAGATCGGTTTTTATATAAAAAACCGATCCTGATACTATTTTTTTCAAAGTTAGTCCCGCCAAAAAAAATTAGTATTAGTGTTCGCACAGAATATATGCTACAAAGTTTCAGTATAGCAAGCTATACCTTTTAAACCTTTGTTACACTCTGTCAAATCAGATAGCAAGTGCACTATCCTATCGATGAGTATGCTCAGGTATCGATCCACAGGGACGGAAGAAAATGACCGGACTCGTCTTAAAATTACTTGAGATTCTAGAAGTGAGAAAAATTGGTTTGATTTAATCCTAACAATTCTACTGATTTATGACAAGTTTAAAAGACAATAAAAAGAATTAAAGTTGTTTTCAAATGATAAAAAGGCGTTTCCAGGGTTCAGATTTCATTTCTGTTCAGCCCCGAGGCATACGGCCCGTATGGGAATCCATACGGCCCGTAGGGGACCCCGAGTTAATGCTGCAGCTACTGTTTTCTGTGTTGATACTAATGTTTAGGGTTTCTATCGACCAGATCTAGATACCTAACCTCAACTTTCGCATTTTGGCCTAGTACCCGATTACCGGAGTCAAATACTTCCCTCTTAGATGCGTTAAACCTCAACTTTCGCATTTTGGCCTAATTTATCTAAGTTACTTGTTGGTTTACTAAAAGTATCCAAGGACTTTCGCCTCAAGGAAAGTTTCACCTTTCGGGTACTCCTTGGTTTCACCCTACTTCATATACTTTATTCGGTTGGATTAAATGTCATAGACTTGGCTCCTAACACTTAGATGTGCGCATTCATCTAACGGGATGACTAATCAATTCAAGCAAGCACAAATAAAGCAATCAAAATACTACTCAACAAAGTAAAAACAAAGCATTCAACACAAAATCCAAGTAGCATGCAAACAAAACCAAACTAGAAACTACATCTTAACCCTAGAAACAAAGTAAATTAGCTACTCATGTTCATAAGATAACACAAATAACAGAAAGTAAAAGAGTTCATGACAAAACAGTGGAAAATCTGAAGATCCGTTGCAAACTCGCGTTTTTCACTTCTCTTTCTCTTCTCCTCTCTTCTCTTTTGCTCCAAGAAAGCTTGTCCCCGTTCCAGTGGTGAATCCCCCCTTTTTTTGGTGAGGAAATATCTCATTTAATGCCCTGGATCGCGTGTGCAGAGGCTTCCTTTTCGGCCTCCTTGATTTCAGCTGATTTCAGATCCTGCTGGATTTTTCCGATTTAGCACCCTACGGCCCGTAGGGGACCCATACGGCCCGTAGGGCTGTGTTTTGTCTTGGAGACTATGTGCCTCTGTTGTGGAATCTTCTGTGTGGTTGGGCAGATCCCGTACGGCCCGTAGGGTATGTCATACAGGCCGTATGAAAAATTGTCAGATCCAGTTTTTCGCCCTTTTTCCTGCAAAATACCAAACAAAACATAGCAGTACCACATTTCTTCGAAATATAAGTAAAAAGTCCACATTTATAGGCTTTAAAACACAGGTTTAAGTATAAATTAGGGCTATAAATTAGACATAATATGGAGATATCAAATTCCCCCAAGCTTGAACTTTGCTTGTCCTCAAGCAAAAATTCTAACTTAGGTGTGATTCTGGTTGTTGGACTTACCTAAATGCAAGTTAATCTACTAAGAGGAAAATTTGCATGGTCTTGCGTTCGTTAGAAACCTATTAGAGTCATTTTGGATAGTGATTTGGTTTCCTTTGGTCCATTTTGATTCACCCCACAATTCAATCAATCAAAACCCCATATTCAAGAATGTATTTCTATTTGTAAGCACCAAGTAATCAGACGCATCAATAGTTCATTTTCTACCAAGTTTATGCCCTCATTTGTAGTAATTTGTTTTTCTTTGATACCCCCCCCAAGCTTGAAACAAGCTTAGGTCAGAAAGTCGCGGACTACATGTGTTGACATGTGCAAAGATTTTTTTTTTTTTTTGGGAGACGAGCTCAAAGGCGCCCTTAATGGACTTATTGCCAGTACTCTTATTTTCTCCATCTTTTTCTCTTTTTTTTATATATATATTTTAATTTGTTTGCACATATCATGAATACACATATCCAATGGTATTCTCTCATACCAATGGATATCCCAACCTTTCTATTGTTTTCAAATCTCATTTCTCTATTTTTACAAGGCACAGTTCGGTTTTAAATGCTTTCTTGGTACAATTCAATTCTCAGCTCTACAAAGTCCCAAAACAAACTATCATATACAGTTCTTTCAACCAAATGTGTGGTTACTTCCAATTTCACAAATTCAACCATCTCTCAATCAAAATTTCTCAATTTGGTCCCTAATTCACGCAATTCACACAAATTAATCCTCGAAACATGCAAACACAAAAACAAAAAGAACAAAACTACATGCAACTAAACAAATCAACTAATCACCCCCCCCAAGCTTAGTCTGAGCATTGTCCTCAATGCTTCAAGACATGCAAGCAAGTAAACTAAGATAAAAAGATAAAAGCTGGGGTAGTGAAAACAAACCTGATCAGTAGTCATAGGAGGGGTCGAAGCGCCAGTCACGAAACTGGTCCTCAATGTCACCAAGGCGCTGAGCATAATCAAACATGTGGCCACTGATCTCATCCAAGCGCTCGCCGTGAATGTCCGTCTGCTGCTGGATAGCTGTGATGTGACGGCCCTGCTCCAGCTGAGTATCCCTGATGTCCCTCATGATGGAGTAGATATCCCTAAGAGTAGGGTCAGCCAGGTGTGGGGGTGCAGACTGTGATGGTGGTGGCTGGGTAGAAGAGCTGGGTGCATCAGAGGTCGGTGGTGGAGGAGCTGTGATCAACCAGGTGGATGGGTCATGTGGTGAGATTGAGGGGCCAAATGGTAACCTGCGTGAGGCACCATTCTCAAAGCGCCAATCATAGAGGTCCTGGTGACCCGCTGGGCCACGGGAGATAGAGATGAATAGGCCCTGGCGGTAGCTGTCAGCATCCATAATGGTGGGACCGGTGCATGGCTCTCTACCCGGTATTGCTCCTAATCCAAGCTTTCGCTTAATAAGCTCAACATAGGCCCCTATTTTGATCTTGCCACCACTCTTCTTATTTTCGCGCTGCTGGATCCAGTGCTGGACCATGAGAAGGGCTAGGTCCGGAGACTCGGTGTCTGGACGGAGCATAGTGTCCATAAGCATGAGATCACAAGTGTTGGCGCGGTTCAGAGTCTCTCCTCGCGCAAAGATGGTAGAAGCGAGGGCGCGCTGGATGATACGGAGAACGGGGTGAGGGATGAAGCGGGCTCGGTATTCTGAACTGGCCGATCTAGGGCAGCCAGTGATCATGCCCCAGAAGGTATCCCTATCCCATCCCTCACGGAAACTGAGGGTGTCAGAAGTGGGCTCTCGTCGGAAATTGAACCACTCGCGAAGAGTAGGAAAATAGACTCGGTGAGTGCTATTGCACAGCGGGAATTTGATGAAGGGGACATCTTGATTGTCCCTCTTAAGCTCGAGAGAAGAGAGAAATTCCTTGGTGTCCATTGCGTAGGCTGGGAGGCGAAGGTTCCAAAAATCCATGCCAAATCCAACTCCAGCAGTTAGGAGGACGAAATCATCCTCCACTCCAAAACTGTGGAGTGTGCCTAGGTCGACCATTGCTGTGTTCTCAAACTTCTTCTTTTGGAGATTGATGAAGTTTTCGTACATCCGACGAGTGGGCATCTCAAAATACCGTTCCGCAAAGCGGTTGGATCGGTCGGTGTATTCACCAGAGTGGGTTTGGTCAGAGCCAGAGTCATATGGCTCAGGGACTGGATGGGGTGGTGGTTGTGGTGTTCGGTCTTGGCGGCTCTTTCTGCGGTGTTCACTAGACATGGCTGTCAGGTACCTCTGGTACGGCCTGTAAGGTTGTGGGTACGGCCTGTAAGGTTATGGTAGAGTTGGTTGTGGTTCTCGGCAGGGATTGTCTACGGGCTGTAAGGGTTGGTGTACAGGCCGTAGGGTCTTGGTGGTTTTTGTTGGGGTTTGGGTTTGGACTGGTGAATTGACAGTGGTGGCCGAGAGATCGGAGGAGAAGGTGGAAAAACAAAGAAAAATGGTAGAAAATGAGTAAAAATAGAAAAGGAGAAAGGTAAGGGTGCTTACCTTGGAGAAGAAGGAGGGGAGGCGGTCGGCGGGTGAGTGTGGTGGCAAAAAAAAAATGGCGAGAGAGAGACGGCGGCGGTCGGGTCAGCGTGGAGAACAGCGCGGGTCCTTTCTGCAGTGGCGAGAACGGGCGGCTAGTGGCGGAAGCGAGCGGAGGAGAAGGTGGCGGCGGCTAGGGTTTAGGGGTACGGCTTCTCGTGCGGCCCGTAGGAGGAAGACGACAAGGTGGGGTTTGGTGGGTCAGGGTTTGTCGGGTACTGTCAGGAGGGGGGGTATAAAAAGGTAGATAGGTGAGTTGAAGGGACGCGAAGAGAGAGAGTCGCGACTCTTGGGTGTCCGCGCCGATTGGGTGCCCTACGGCCTGTAAGGAAACTGGTACGGGCCGTATGAACGCCCAGAATTGTATTTTTCTCCTATCTGATCTGGTTTGAAAGAAAACTAAAAATCGAAGAATCAGAATTAAACTAATACGAAATTAAACATGCAAAAACTGAAGCTAAAATAAAAGAAATGACTAAACAAAATAAAAATAAATTAAAAAGTGCTTGGGTTGCCTCCCAAGAAGCGCTTGTTTTAGGTCCTTAGCTAGACCACCTTGCAAATTAAGTTTCAATCGGAGCGGGGTCAGAAAGAAACTGAACGCTCCGCTCATTCCTCAGGTGGTCAGCAACGTAATGCTTGAGGCGCTGACCATTCACCTTGAAGGTACCACTTTCCGTGCTCCAGATATCGACTGCTCCAAAAGGATACACTTTCTTCACTTGAAATGGGCCGGACCACCTTGACTTTAGTTTACCTGGAAAAATTCTCAATCTAGAATTAAACAAAAGTACAAGATCTCCCTCTTTGAATTGGCGAGGCGAAATGCGTTGGTCATGCAATCGCTTCGTCTTTTCCTTGTAAAACCTAGCATTCTCATACGCATGCAGCCTCATTTCCTCCAACTCATGTAAGTCGAGGACACGTTTTTCTCCAGCTGCAAGTAGGTCCATGTTGATTGCTCTTGTGGCCCAGAATGCCTTGTGCTCAATTTCAACAGGGAGGTGGCACGACTTTCCATACACCAGCTTGTAAGGACTCATGCCAATTGGTGTCTTGAATGCAGTGCGGTAGGCCCAAAGTGCATCATGCAGCTTGAAAGCCCAATCCTTCCTTGTCCTTGCCACCGTTTTCTCTAAAATCGACTTGATTTCCCTGTTAGAAATCTCGGCTTGGCCATTAGTTTGAGGATGGTAAGAAGTGGATACCTTATGAGTCACCCCATGTCGGCTCAAGAGACTGTTGAATTGTCGATTGACGAAGTGCTTGCCTCCGTCACTGATAACAGCTCGAGGTACCCCGAAACGAGGGAAAATGATCTCATTGAAAAGCCTTTTCACAGAATTCGAGTCAGCCTTGCGGCATGCCATTGCCTCTACCCACTTCGACACATAGTCTACTGCCACCAAAATATACTCATTCCCTCGAGAGGAAGGGAATGGACCCATGAAATCAATGCCCCAAACATCAAAAATCTCTACCTCTAGGATAAAGTTGAGAGGCATTTCACTTCGTCTCGTCATGTTTCCGGTTCTTTGGCACCTGTCACAAGCTAGAACAAAAGATCTTGCATCTTTGAAAAGAGAGGGCCAAAAGAAACCAGATTGTAATACCTTGGCAGTAGTCTTGGAGTATGAAGAGTGTCCTCCATAAGCGGATGAGTGGCAATGTGCAAGAATAGAACTTGTTTCCTCGTGTGGAACACAGCGTCGGTATATGCCATCAATTCCAATCTTGAAGAGGTAGGGCTCATCCCAAAAGTAGTACTTGGCATCAGACTTGAGTTTCTTCTTCTGCTGGTGGGACATTGTGCCAGGCAAATCTCCAGAGACCAGGTAATTCGCGATGTCGGCATACCAGGGAGCTTGCTGTTTGCTCTGGTTGGTCTGCGTACGGCCTGTATGGAAGTGCGTACGGGCCGTATGCTGAATCATACAGACCGTATGAACTTCTGTACGGCCTGTATGGATGTCCTCCAGGTCAGAACTGAATGCGAGGAGCTGTTCATCGGGGAATGAGTCATTGATCGGGAGTTCGATTGTGGTGTCCTCTTCCCAACGAAGCCGGGACAGATGATCCGCCACAGAGTTCTCGACTCCTTTCTTATCTCTTACCTCAAGATCAAACTCCTGCAAAAGAAGAATCCATCTTATTAGCCTTGGTTTTGCATCTTTTTTAGTCAAAAGGTACCTTAGTGCAGCATGATCGGTGTAGACCACTATCTTCGAGCCCACCAAATATGATCTGAATTTGTCAAGGGCGAAAACAATGGCGAGAAGCTCCTTCTCGGTTGTGGTGTAGTTCATTTGGGCCGGATCTAACACCTTGCTAGCATAATAGATAGCACATGGCTTCTTGTCCTTCCGCTGCCCCAGAACTGCCCCAACTGCATAGTCACTTGCATCGCACATCAACTCAAACGGTAGTGACCAATCGGGTGGCTGTAAGATAGGTGCAGAGATAAGGGCTTCCTTTAAACTGCAAAAAGACTTGACACAATCATCATTAAAAACAAAATCAGAATCTTTAATAAGTAGATTGGTTAATGGTTTCGCAATTTTCGAGAAATCCTTTATGAAACGGCGATAAAAACCTGCATGTCCGAGAAAACTTCGAACCCCCTTGACATTTGTTGGGATTTCGAGTTTCTCAATTACCTCAATTTTTGCTTTGTCAACCTCAATCCCCCTTGAGGTGACAACATGTCCCAAGACTACTCCTTCTTGAACCATGAAATGACATTTTTCCCAATTGAGGATTAAATTCACTTCTTCACATCTCTGCAAAATCTTACACAAATTAGCCAAACAAGAATCAAAACAAGTACCATATACAGAAAAATCATCCATAAAAATTTCAACTTCCTTCTCAATAAAATTAGAAAAAATAGCCATCATGGCTCTCTGAAAAGTCGCAGGTGCATTGCAAAGACCAAAGGGCATTCTACGGTATGCATAGGTACCGTATGGGCATGTGAATGTGGTCTTCTCTTGGTCCTGCGGATGAATGGGAATCTGAAAGAAACCTGAATAACCATCAAGATAACAAAAATATGAGTGATTAGCAAGTCTTTCAAGGAGTTGATCAACAAATGGCAAGGGAAAGTGATCTTTGCGTGTAGCCGCGTTGAGCTTCCGGTAGTCAATGCACATCCTCCAACCGGTTGCAACGCGTGTTTGGATCATCTCATCTTTTTCATTCTTCACCACTGTTGCTCCTCCTTTCTTGGGAACCACATGGACGGGGCTCACCCATTTGCTGTCAGAAATCGGGTAGATAATACCTGCTTCATAAAGTTTTAAAATTTCTTTCTTTACTACCTCTTTCAGATTTGGGTTGAGCCGTCTTTGGTGTTCAACTGAAGGCTTGTGGTCATCCTCTAGCAAGATCCTGTGTGTGCAAATGGTTGGATCGATCCCCTTCAAGTCCTTGATAGAATATCCAATCGCGCCTTTGTGGGTTCTCAACTTCTCCATGAGCTTGGCGGTTTGGTCAGGGGTCAATCCTGCATTTACAATAACAGGACATTTCTTTTCTGAATCAAGGAATTCATACCTGAGAGAGGCTGGGAGAGGTTTTAATTCGGGAGTGATCTGCTCTGTCTGGCTGGTCGTACGGTCCGTATGATCTGGGTACGGGCCGTATGCTTCAGCTTCAGGTTGAGCCTTCGTTTCCTTCTCAATCTCTAGCTTCTCTGTTTGAAATTCCTCTGGTCTACGGCCCGTATGATCTGGGTACGGCCCGTATGGATATCCTTCCAGACAGACAGGTACTGCGTCTGCCGTGTAAATCGTCTCAAGCTCGCTTGTTTTATCCTGCAAATCAGATAAAAAATCGAAATGATACCTTAGCGAGTTGTCGACTTGCTCCAGAAAATTCTCTTCAACCAATTCATCAACCACATCGATCATATAACACGATTCGGGTTGAGCGGGGTACTTCATTGCTCGGTCGATTTGAAAGTGAACTTTCTCATCTCCGATGTTCAAGGTTAAAGTCCCATTTTTCACATCAATCAGCGCCCCAGCGGTCCTCAAAAATGGTCGTCCCAAAATGATAGGGACCTCCTTGTCTTCCTCCATTTCCATCACAACAAAATCACCGGGCACATAGAACTTACCGACTTGCACCGGTACGTCTTCCACTATGCCAAGTGGTAGTCTCACCGAAGAATCCGCAAGTTGTAAGGTCATTCGTGTGGGTCTAAGCTCGCCCATACCCAGTCGTTCGAAGATAGTTCGCGGCATGAGACTCACACTAGCCCCCAAATCACACAAAGCTCGTCGGATGGTGGCCTTGCCAATCGTGCATGGAATAGAGAACTTACCCGGATCTTCCAATTTCGGTGGAAGTTCACTCCTCAGTATAGCACTGCACTGTTCAGTCAATTTCACCGTCTCACGCCCCCCCAAGCTTCGTTTATTGGATAGGATGTCCTTGAGAAACTTAGCGTAGGTGGGCATTTGGGTCAATGCCTCGGTGAATGGAATTGTAATGTGCAATTGCTTCATAACTTCAATAAACTTGAAGAACTGTTCATTGAGTCGGGTTTCTGCTAATCTCTGTGGGAATGGAACTGGTGGCCGGTAGGGCGGTGGCTTCTCGGTCACCTTCTTTTTCTGCTTGTCAGCTTCATCTGGTACGAGCCGTACGGGTCTGGTACGGGCCGTATGGTCTGTCTCTTCATTCACAATTTCAATCGGATCAGATACTGGCTGCTCAGAAATCTCAGGGGTTGTCTCTACGGGCCGTACTGGATTCATACGGGCCGTAGGTTCGGCTTCTGGCTCGACAGGCATGGTTGGTCCTTGGTACTGTGTCCCACTTCGCAATGTCACTGCCTTAGCCTCTTCCCTGGGGTTAATCTCTGGTTGGCCTGGTAGCATTCCAGGTTGTGGTGGTGCGGTTTGGCTCCCATTTTGAGGTTTGTTTTGGGCAGCCAAACTAGCCAACTGAGCGTTGATTGCTTGCATCTGTTCGAAGAGCATTTGATTCATCTTCCCTTGCTCATGCATAAAGTTCTCCACAGCAGGGGTAACATAGGGTTTAGATGGTCCTGAGTATGGTGCACGGTTGTTCGAGTTATTGAATGCAGCATTGTTGTAGAAGTTGCGGTTGTTATTGTTGCTGCCAGAAAGGTTGTTATTGAAGTGTGGGGGGTTGCTTTGCTTCCACCTCCAGTTCTGTTGTTCAATCGGGTCCTTAGAATAGGTTCGGGTGAAAGGAGGTTTTGGGAAGTAAGATGGCTCATTGTTGAGAGAATTCACTTGCTCGGGCTCTTCATCTCTTTGCGCAAGCGGACAATTCTCATACTCGTGTCTATCATCCCCACACATAACACAAGGTTGTGGTTGCTGATTACCAAGCGCTTTGACACTCATCTTGTCAAAAGCCTTCTGCATGGCATCCATCTTGGCGGTGAGAGCGGTGATCTGATCGACCTCAATTCGGCCTCCTCCAGTTCCTCGAGTGCTCCCTCGACCGGACCATTGTTGGTTAGTTGCCATATTGTCAATTAAATTCATTGCCTCGGTAGCCTCTCGATCCATGAGAGCTCCACCTGCAACTGCATCAACAGAAGTACGAGTGGTATCAGTTAAACCAGAATAAAAAGACTGAACAAGTAACCATTCGGGAATACCGTGATGTGGACAAGAGTATTGTAATTCCCTAAACCTTTCCCAGGCCTCATTCAGTGGTTCATCAAACCTTTGTCTGAAACTGGTCAGTTGGGTCCTAATCTCGGCAGTTCTTTTATGGGGGAAAAATCTGGTCAAAAACAGTTTGGACAGTTCCCTCCAAGTTGTAATTGAATCCCTTGGTAGTGACCCTAACCATTTCTTGGCTTTATCCCTAAGAGTGAAAGGAAATAAAGCAAGCCTAATGTAATCAGCTGTTGCGCCATTAATTTTAATGGTGGCACAACACTCAAGAAAAGTTTGAACATGGGCATGTGGATCCTCATGATCCATGCCATGGAATGTGTTTTGCTGGACGATGTTGACAACACCCGGATTGAAGTTAGGCTGGTTGCCAGCAATCCTTGGCAATCGGATTGCTCCTCTAACATCTTCAGCTCTCGGGACATTAAACTCTCGCAATGTCCTGGGCGCATAGTCTGCTCCTTCATCATCAGAGAACTGGTCCTGGACGGGAGGGTCCTGGATGGGTGGATCCTGAACAGGTGGATCAGTGATGGGTGGATTAACTCCGCCGTTATTCATTGTGTCCTGTTCTAGGTCTGTCTGGCCTCTGTTGTCGGCTGGTACGGGCCGTATGAATCTCCTACGGGCCGTACGGAGAGGTGACAGATGTGGTGGTGCTGGAACGAATGAGTTGGAAGTCTGCCATTTGCTTCTGAGTTGATAGTGGTTCTCGGGCAGTGACCCTTCCAGTATGTTCCTGCAAAGATAGAAAAAGAAAAATTAAAATTAAAATCTAGAATCAAGCAAAAATAAGAAAAAGTCCAGAATTTTCGTTGCCCTCCCCGGCAACGGCGCCAAAAACTTGTTCGCACAGAATATATGCTACAAAGTTTCAGTATAGCAAGCTATACCTTTTAAACCTTTGTTACACTCTGTCAAATCAGATAGCAAGTGCACTATCCTATCGATGAGTATGCTCAGGTATCGATCCACAGGGACGGAAGAAAATGACCGGACTCGTCTTAAAATTACTTGAGATTCTAGAAGTGAGAAAAATTGGTTTGATTTAATCCTAACAATTCTACTGATTTATGACAAGTTTAAAAGACAATAAAAAGAATTAAAGTTGTTTTCAAATGATAAAAAGGCGTTTCCAGGGTTCAGATTTCATTTCTGTTCAGCCCCGAGGCATACGGCCCGTAGGGGACCCCGAGTTAATGCTGCAGCTACTGTTTTCTGTGTTGATACTAATGTTTAGGGTTTCTATCGACCAGATCTAGATACCTAACCTCAACTTTCGCATTTTGGCCTAGTACCCGATTACCGGACTCAAATACTTCCCTCTTAGATGCGTTAAACCTCAACTTTCGCATTTTGGCCTAATTTATCTAAGTTACTTGTTGGTTTACTAAAAGTATCCAAGGACTTTCGCCTCAAGGAAAGTTTCACCTTTCGGGTACTCCTTGGTTTCACCCTACTTCATATACTTTATTCGGTTGGATTAAATGTCATAGACTTGGCTCCTAACACTTAGATGTGCGCATTCATCTAACGGGATGACTAATCAATTCAAGCAAGCACAAATAAAGCAATCAAAATACTACTCAACAAAGTAAAAACAAAGCATTCAACACAAAATCCAAGTAGCATGCAAACAAAACCAAACTAGAAACTACATCTTAACCCTAGAAACAAAGTAAATTAGCTACTCATGTTCATAAGATAACACAAATAACAGAAAGTAAAAGAGTTCATGACAAAACAGTGGAAAATCTGAAGATCCGTTGCAAACTCGCGTTTTTCACTTCTCTTTCTCTTCTCCTCTCTTCTCTTTTGCTCCAAGAAAGCTTGTCCCCGTTCCAGTGGTGAATCCCCCCTTTTTTTGGTGAGGAAATATCTCATTTAATGCCCTGGATCGCGTGTGCAGAGGCTTCCTTTTCGGCCTCCTTGATTTCAGCTGATTTCAGATCCTGCTGGATTTTTCCGATTTAGCACCCTACGGCCCGTAGGGGACCCATACGGCCCGTAGGGCTGTGTTTTGTCTTGGAGACTATGTGCCTCTGTTGTGGAATCTTCTGTGTGGTTGGGCAGATCCCGTACGGCCCGTAGGGTATGTCATACAGGCCGTATGAAAAATTGTCAGATCCAGTTTTTCGCCCTTTTTCCTGCAAAATACCAAACAAAACATAGCAGTACCACATTTCTTCGAAATATAAGTAAAAAGTCCACATTTATAGGCTTTAAAACACAGGTTTAAGTATAAATTAGGGCTATAAATTAGACATAATATGGAGATATCAAATTCCCCCAAGCTTGAACTTTGCTTGTCCTCAAGCAAAAATTCTAACTTAGGTGTGATTCTGGTTGTTGGACTTACCTAAATGCAAGTTAATCTACTAAGAGGAAAATTTGCATGGTCTTGCGTTCGTTAGAAACCTATTAGAGTCATTTTGGATAGTGATTTGGTTTCCTTTGGTCCATTTTGATTCACCCCACAATTCAATCAATCAAAACCCCATATTCAAGAATGTATTTCTATTTGTAAGCACCAAGTAATCAGACGCATCAATAGTTCATTTTCTACCAAGTTTATGCCCTCATTTGTAGTAATTTGTTTTTCTTTGATACCCCCCCCAAGCTTGAAACAAGCTTAGGTCAGAAAGTCGCGGACTACATGTGTTGACATGTGCAAAGATTTTTTTTTTTTTTTGGGAGACGAGCTCAAAGGCGCCCTTAATGGACTTATTGCCAGTACTCTTATTTTCTCCATCTTTTTCTCTTTTTTTTATATATATATTTTAATTTGTTTGCACATATCATGAATACACATATCCAATGGTATTCTCTCATACCAATGGATATCCCAACCTTTCTATTGTTTTCAAATCTCATTTCTCTATTTTTACAAGGCACAGTTCGGTTTTAAATGCTTTCTTGGTACAATTCAATTCTCAGCTCTACAAAGTCCCAAAACAAACTATCATATACAGTTCTTTCAACCAAATGTGTGGTTACTTCCAATTTCACAAATTCAACCATCTCTCAATCAAAATTTCTCAATTTGGTCCCTAATTCACGCAATTCACACAAATTAATCCTCGAAACATGCAAACACAAAAACAAAAAGAACAAAACTACATGCAACTAAACAAATCAACTAATCACCCCCCCCAAGCTTAGTCTGAGCATTGTCCTCAATGCTTCAAGACATGCAAGCAAGTAAACTAAGATAAAAAGATAAAAGCTGGGGTAGTGAAAACAAACCTGATCAGTAGTCATAGGAGGGGTCGAAGCGCCAGTCACGAAACTGGTCCTCAATGTCACCAAGGCGCTGAGCATAATCAAACATGTGGCCACTGATCTCATCCAAGCGCTCGCCGTGAATGTCCGTCTGCTGCTGGATAGCTGTGATGTGACGGCCCTGCTCCAGCTGAGTATCCCTGATGTCCCTCATGATGGAGTAGATATCCCTAAGAGTAGGGTCAGCCAGGTGTGGGGGTGCAGACTGTGATGGTGGTGGCTGGGTAGAAGAGCTGGGTGCATCAGAGGTCGGTGGTGGAGGAGCTGTGATCAACCAGGTGGATGGGTCATGTGGTGAGATTGAGGGGCCAAATGGTAACCTGCGTGAGGCACCATTCTCAAAGCGCCAATCATAGAGGTCCTGGTGACCCGCTGCGTGAGGCACCTCTCCTCCGTGTCTCTCTCTCTCTTTCTCTCCGTCTCTTCCTCTCAAAGCCGAGCCTCTCGCACCTCCGGCTCGGCCGATCAACTATTACGGTATTAACTTTATATAATTTTCTCATTATTATGCTTTAAAAACACATTTTTTTGTATTTTTTATTGTAAAATGTTTTTCCATCTAATTGTTACATTTGTTTTTATTTTTAGGATCTTTTTTAATCTCAAGTGATGTGATTGCAAAAGAGGTAATTATTGATTTTTTTATTGTTATGCTTTACATTAATTGCATAAATGTGTGTTAATTGAAGAAATAGCTCAATTAGTCACTTGTATGTTTGTTAATTAATTTTTTTTGGATTTAAATTTCTTGTTATAATATGTAATGCTTCACAAAACTTTGTATGAACATGAATTTTTTGTAATAATTTAAGATGTGTATGATATTTAATTTATGATGTGTATATGATATTTGATTATTGTTTCTTACTGTGCAAAAAAAAATATATTTAGGATGCTGGCCAGCAAAATATATATGGAAGCTGGTCAAATAAATAAAAATATTTTTTTTAGCTTCAATAAAACATCAGGATCGGTTATTTTAAACAACCGATCCAGATTACTACTATTATGATCGGTTATTTTTTTAAAAACCGATCCAGATTTCAGATCCTCATTCCAACAAAAAAAAAAGTATCAGGATCAGTTTTATATAAAAACTGATCTTGATAGTTCGTATCTGGATCGGTTTTTATTTAAAAACTGATCTAGATATGAAATTTTTAATAAAAAAAAATATTCGAAAATATTATCAAGAACGGTTTTTATATAAAAACTGATCTTAATAGTTCCTATCTGGATCGGTTTTTATTCAAAAACTGATCTAGATATGAAATTTTTAATAAAAGAAAATATTCGAAAATATTATCAAGAACGGTTTTTATATAAAAACTGATCTTAATAGTTCCTTTCTGGATCGGTTTTTATTCAAAAACTGATATAGATATGAAATTTTTAATAAAAAAAAATATTCGAAAATATTATCAAGAACGGTTTTTATATAAAAACTGATCTTAATAGTTCCTATCTGGATCGGTTTTTATTCAAAAACTGATCTAGATAACTACTATTAAGATCGGTTTTATGAAAAAACCGATCCTATTAGTTTCTATTTGGAACGGTTCTTTAAAAAATATAAAACCGATCCTGATAGTATCAGTATCGCCTTCATCAGGATCGGTTGGATTCCGTTACTGATATGTGTATATAACCGATCCTGATTCCATATTTTCCACTAGTGATATGCTTTCGGTAGTATATGAGCTGAAGTGCTACCAATTCAAATTTGAAATTTGAAAATAAAAAAAGTCAATTTGAACCGTTCATCTTGTTCTCCATATTAATATGTGCTTGGAGACCAAATTTTACATTTTTCTGAATTTTTTTACTATTTATTAAGCCACTTTGAAAATTGTTGATTCAACAGTGGCTTAACAAAACAGTAAAATCAGAAGCCACCGTTAAATCAGCGGTTTTCAAAGTGGCTTAATAAATAGTAAAAAAATTCAGAAAAATGTAAAATTTGGTCTCCAAGCACATATTAATATGGAGAAGAAGATGAACGGTTCAGATCGACTTTTTGGATTTTGAAAATTCAAATTTGGACCGGTAACACTTCAGCCCATATGCTACCGAAAGCATATTAGTCACTATATATATATATAGAGAGAGAGAGAGAGTGTGGCTAATATGCATTCGGTTGCATATGGCCCGAAGTGCTTACGGTCCAAATTTGATTTTTCAAATTCCAAACGGTCGATCTGAACCGTTCATCTTGTTCTCCATATTAATATCTGCTTGGAGACCAAATTTTAAATTTTTTGGAATTTTTTTGCTATTTATTAAGCCACTTTGAAAATCGCTGATCCAACGGTGGCTTGCCAAACAGTAAAATCAGGGGTTCACCGTTGGATCAGCGATTTTCAAAGTGGCTTAATAAATAGCAAAAAAATTCCAAAAAATATAAAATTTGGTCTCCAAGCAGATATTAATATGGAGAACAAGATGAACGGTTCGGATCGACTGTTTGGATTTTGAAAAATCAAAAATGGGGTGGCAGCACTTCGGGCCAAGTGCTTATGAAAGCACATTAGCCACTCTCTCTCTCTCTCTCTCTCTATATATATATATATATAATGATAGGTTTTGGTGTTATTTTCTTCTATATTGATTGTTCTATGATGTACGTGCTTCAGTTGGGAGATTTTCTCTAACTTTTTATGCTTTTAAACATTGTCTATTTAATTAATTTTTTTATTTTTATGGATAAAAAATGCATGTAAGTGAGAGTTGCCTCAATCTGAAGAGCTGTACAATTAAAAGCTCGTGGCTTATGAGTCGCTCGAACTCAGTTTGAAAATGAATTCGTTAATAACTCGTTTGTTAAAAACTCGAATTATTATGGCTCAAGTTGTGTAACTCGATTAACTACGAGTTGAGTTCGAGTTGAGCTCAGCTTGCTCATTACAACTCGGACTCAATTGAGTACCTGCTTCCAATGAGCAATATATATGAGTTTGTACTTTCGGTATAAATTTTATGAATGTACACGATTATGTTTGTACTTGTGAAATAGTGATTACATGGGCAAACAAAACTTAAATAATAACACAAAAGATAGCATCTAACTGTCTTTCAACTCTAAATTCCTTAAAATTCAACAGTTCAATAGTTTAAAATTCAAAGTGCTAGACTTTTCAATTAGAGTCAACTCTTCTAGGTCGTTATTTTCCTTAATTGAATTCGAGTTACCCTTGACTGAAGCTAACTCAGCTCGGACCGACCACACATTAATCAACCTCTTTGGGCCCCTCGTGAAAATATGGTATATGGCGCTCATTCCATATCCATTCTTTTCCACGATGATGTAATCTCGTTTTGAAAGGAGAGAACCAAAGAATTTTCCAAGAAAACCCAACCACATAATTTTTGTAATAAGTAGTAGTTATAATGCTTAATTTTAATGAAATAATAATCAAATGTTATAGAAAGAGATGATCATATAACCATCCGGCAAATTCTCCTTGTACATGTTTTTGTTTGTTTAACGAAATTTTAGTTGGCACTTTGCCTGCTATTTCACAAAAAAATAGAGAATTTTGTAATTATTTTGTCGACGATTGACATGATTGTTTAATAATTTTATTACTAATAAAATCATCTCGATCAATCTGTTGGATAACCTTAGCATCAAAACCGGCCGATTTTTTTATTAATAGCAAAATAAATAAAAATATTTCGAAATATATAGGAGTAGGTTTCTAGAATTTGTTTTAAATATATGAACGGGCTAATTATGTCATGAATCACGCAAAATCGCTAAAAAAAATAATAATCCTGGACAAAATAGTCCAACCCATCGAGTACTATTCATAATTTTTTTTTCTTCTTCGTTATTCTTCTAACCCCCTAAAAAAAACAATGAACAATACTAGACGGAATGGATTATCCTGTTCAAGAAATATTTTTTAATTAGTGAGTTTGCATGGTTAGAGACACAATAATTAGCTGAACGTGATGGACGGGATAAACCATTCAATTCTTCCATTATTTCAAAATTTCACCACATCGTACCCCTATTTTTATTTTTTCTTTATTTATTTTCTATTAATAAAAAAAAATCTCTAGCATCAAATTCTCTGAATATGTAGTGATATATATAATTGTGTGGCAAACCAAATATACTACAGTATGTGTGGCCGCTACATGAGTTTGTGCCGATTTTTTTAAAAATACCCCAAAGAAAAAATAAATTATTAATAATAACCAGGTTTTACAAAAAATTTTAAAAATGCCCAAACCGCCAATAATATCGGCGGTCCGGAATTTTTATTCCGAACCGCCAAATTTTTTGGCGGTCCGAGAATTTATTTTTTTATTTTTTATTTTTTTATTTTTTTTCCGAACCGCCAATATTTCTGGCGGTCGGAAAATTTAATTTTTTTTTTTTTAGGAAACTCAACTTTGCACCTCTGATTAACATAGCAAACGACCTTCAAAAATCGTGAAAATTTACTGACATGCAGTCTTGACATGGTAGAACAAGACTGTGAAGTTTCATACAAAATCTCCGAACAGATCGTGAGATATCGGCTCTCAAATATTGCCCGAACTGCTGAATATTTCATTCTCAGCCCAACTTTGCACATCTGGTTAACATAGCAAAACACCTCCAAAAATCGTGAAAATTGACCGACATGCAGTCTTGACATGGTAGAACAAGACTATGAAGTTTCATACAAAATATCCGAACAGGTCGTGAGATATCGGCTCTCAAATATTGCCCAAACTGTTGAATATTTCAGTCTCAGCCTAATTTTGCACCTCTAGTTAATATAGCAAACGACCTTCAAAAATCGTTAAAATTGACCAACATGCAGTCTTGACATGGTAAAACAGGACTGTGAAGTTCCATACAAAATCTCCGAACAGGTCGTGAGATATCGGCTCTCAAATATTGCGGCACCAAACGATGTTTTTGAGGCACCAAACGAAAATTTTTCTGAACGAAAATTTTAAACTGAATTTTTGAGGTACCAAATGATTTTTTTTGAAAATTCTGATGTTTTGAATGCCTAGAGGTTCCCCCAGGTAATATTCGGATCCGTATTGTCTCCTCCTTTCCAAAAAGTCGTCATGCGCGTAAATCCGACTTTTCTAGCCAAAGTGATGGCTGTTTAAAGTTTTTCCGAAAACTGAATTTTAGAAATTCATAATTAACTGTAAAAAAATCCAAATAAACTGAAATTTATGTTAAGTTTGTGTATTTCTGAATGCTCTACATGCTGTTATAATCACTTTTGCAATTTATTCGGTGTTTTGCTATGTTAACCAGATATGCAAAATTGGGCTGAGAATGAAATATTCAGCAGTTCGGGCAATATTTGAGAGCCGATATCTCACGACCTGTTCGGAGATTTTGTATGAAACTTCATAATCTTGTTCTACCATGTCAAGACTGCATTTCGGTCAATTTTTACGATTTTTGGAGGTATTTTTCTATGTTAACCAGATGTGCAAATTTGGGCTGAGAATGAAATATTCAGCAGTTCGGGCAAAATTTGAGAGCCGATATCTCACGACCTTTTCGGAGATTTTGTATGAAACATTACAGTCCTATTCTACAATATCAAGACTTCATGTCGGTCAATTTTCACAATTTTTGAAGGTGTTTTGCTATGTTAACCAGATGTGCAAAGTTGGGCTGAGAATGAAATATTCAGCAGTTCGGGCAATATTTGAGAGCCGATATCTCACGACCTTTTCGGAGATTTTGTATGGAACTTACAGTCCTGTTCTACCATGTCAAGACTTCATGTTGGTCAATTTTAACGATTTTTGAAGGTCATTTGCTATGTTAACTAGAGGTGCAAAATTGGGCTGAGAATGAAATATTCAGCAGTTTGGGCAATATTTGAGAGCCGATATCTCACGACCTGTTCGGAGATTTTGTATGAAACTTCATAATCTTGTTCTACCATGTCAAGACTGCATTTTGGTCAATTTTTACGATTTTTGGAGGTATTTTCCTATGTTAACCAGATGTGCAAATTTGGGCTGAGAATGAAATATTCAGCAGTTCGGGCAAAATTTGAGAGCCGATATCTCACGACCTGTTCGGAGATTTTGTATGAAACTTCACAGTCTTGTTCTACCATGTCAAGAATGCATGTCGGTAAATTTTCATGATTTTTGAAGGTCGTTTGCTATGTTAATCAGAGGTGCAAAGTTGGGCTGAGAATGAAATATTCAGCAGTTCGGGCAATATTTGAGAGCCGATATCTCACGACCTTTTCGGAGATTTTGTATGGAACTTACAGTCCTGTTCTACCATGTCAAGACTGCATGTTGGTCAATTTTAACGATTTTTGAAGGTCATTTGCTATGTTAACTAGAGGTGCAAAATTGGGCTGAGAATGAAATATTCAGCAGTTCGGGCAATATTTGAGAGCCGATATCTCACGACCTGTTCGGAGATTTTGTATGAAACTTCATAATCTTGTTCTACCATGTCAAGACTGCATTTCGGTCAATTTTTACGATTTTTGGAGGTATTTTTCTATGTTAACCAGATGTGCAAATTTGGGCTGAGAATGAAATATTCAGCAGTTCGGGCAAAATTTGAGAGCCGATATCTCACGACCTGTTCGGAGATTTTGTATGAAACTTCACAGTCTTGTTCTACCATGTCAAGACTGCATGTCGGTAAATTTTCACGATTTTTGAAGGTCGTTTGCTATGTTAATCAGAGGTGCAAAGTTGAGTTTCCTAAAAAAAAAAAAAATTAAATTTTTGGACCGCCAAAAATATTGGCGATTCGGAAAAAAAAAAAAAAAATTCTCAGACCGCCAGAAAATTTGGCGGTTCGGAATAAAAATTCCAGACCGCCGATATTATTGGCAGTTTGGACATTTTTAAATTTTTTTCTAAAACCTGGTTATTATTAATAATTTATTTTTTCTTTGAGGTATTTTTAAAAAAATCGGGAGTTTGTGCATCCCGCACCAATTAATGCTGCCTGTGAGTCACAACTTGCCATGCGCATGCGATCTTGTTGTACATTTCATGTAGAAGGATATAGTTACTTATTTTTATGTTAACAATAGAAGAACTTTATTTATAGAGAAATGTTTTTGTACCCCGAGCCACCAAATTCGAGCCCGTCCCCAAACTGGTTTAACTGGGTTTAACCGTCCGCTAATAACAGTAATTTATTAAGTTGCCATTAATTAACGAATTGTTGTTTTAACGAATTGTAATTTTACATTGATTGCTTTAAACATTGGCTTTGCATGCTTTTGTCTTGCGCTTTAATTTCGTGGACAGTCTGTTAAGAACAGTTGTAATCACCAATCCCCGAATTAGTCTCCTAGATTGTTAACGGTCCTCTAATCATTAATTAACTACTTAGTTGAACGTACTTTAAAGTACTTTAAAGTACAATTTAAACCTAGTTAGGTCGGGGACGCGATGGGAGATTGGTTCTAATTTTAATATGCAAATTAACAGCTTTTGATATTTAATAACTAAAAATACAGTCTCCATTTTGAACAAGTAATCCATTAAATGAATATTTTTCAATGTTTGTAAACACAAGTTTATATGTTTTAAAATGTGTTTGAAGAATAAGCTTTAAAATGTGTTTGTAAACACAAGTTTATATATTTGTAACACATATTTTTTAATTTTTGTAAACATAGGGTTATATGCTTTAAAATGTGTTTATAAACACAGGTTTATATGTTTGTAACAAATTTTTCAATGTTTGTAAGCACAGGTTTATATGCACAAATTTCCATTGCTTTGTTTATGTTGTTTTCTTGCCAGTATATATTGGTTTACTTGCTTTACACACAGGTTTATATGCTTGAAAATATGTTTGAAGAATAAGCTTTAAAATGTGTTTGTAAACACAGGTTTATATGTTTGTAACAAATTTTTCAATGTTTGTAAACACAGGTTTATATGCTTTAAAATGTGTTTGTAAACACAGGTTTATATGCACAAATTTTCATTGCTTTGTTTATGTTATTTTCTTGCCAGTTTATATTGGTTTAACAATGAAGTAGTAGTTTCATTGTTTTTTAATAGAGTTTTACATGCTTAGAAATTGGCATAGACAAGTTCTAATTTTATGATTATTTCGAAGTAGTAGTTTCATTGTTATTTAACAGATGTCTGCATGCTTAGAAATTGTAATTGTTGGGATTTTGACTAACATAAAATAATTGATGAGGCTGCTAACAATGGTTGT
Organism: Carex rostrata; assembly: GCA_964058875.1. Taxonomy (NCBI): domain Eukaryota; kingdom Viridiplantae; phylum Streptophyta; class Magnoliopsida; order Poales; family Cyperaceae; genus Carex; species Carex rostrata. The sequence continues at coordinate 973,360 of CAXKVT010000080.1, forward strand.
TTCGAATTAGTAGTTTCATTGTTATTTAATAGAGGTTGCATGCTTAGAACTAATAGTTTTGACTAACATAAAATTCAGAGTTGTAATCATTTTGGTGGGGGACGCGCTCGGGTATTGGTACAAATTTAGAGCTTTAAATTTTATGCTTGGGGACGCGTTCGGGTATTGGTTCAAATTTAGAGATGGAAATTTGTGCTCGGGGATGCGTTGGGGGATTCGTCTTTTTAAAAAAAAAAAATTAATTTAACTCATTTACAATGAAAGTTAAACACTAGAACGTAGTTGATTAAACGCTTTCTTTTACATGTTTAAATTATACGATTGTTTCACTGCATTTGGCGCTGCTTTTGTTAACTTTTTGAACATAGTATTTTTCGCTTCATGCAGAAAAATGTTATACAATAAAGAAAAATTCATACTGTTATTGCGCTGTATGAAGTAAAACCTGCTTGTTTTATCGCCGACATTCTAGAAAGTTGGGGGACGCGCGCGGGTACTTTGTTTGGGGGTACAATTATCAGCTTCCTTATTTATATATGTAAATTTTGATATTTAAACACTTATTTTTCCTACAGGATCTTTTACTAATCAAAGCTTCAAGAACGTGTACGTAGCTTTCATCTGCAATTAATTGTCATTAATTAGTCAAAGTAGTGCAGTCAATTAATTCATCACTTGAACAAATTTATGCGGTTGTTGGACAATCAAGAGGAGGTTTCACTATAGAAAATTCAGCAATTCAAGTCTCTGGTTATAATACTTTTATCAATTACATTCCAAATTTGTAAAGGAAATTTGATAACAGTATGTTTGCAATTTTGTATGTATTACGCCGGATTCATTACATTGCTATGACCAACACATCAAAAGTATTTTTGCTAAATTATAATTCACTTAGTATAGCATTTGAAATAAAAGCATATATAATTTCTGATGAAGTACCATTTATATGACTAGTACCATAGAATTTTACTTATAAAAGCATTAGACTTTAATTTATTCGTTCCGCTCCATGCAAAAACAATATATATATATAAAAACTCATCAAAGATTAAATAATATAACAGTCGGATTAGTGCTATTTATTAAGTTAACATTTATGTTCTCCAAATAAATCTTGTAGAACATTGCACTGGATTAATTATTAGTAAGCATAAGGCTCGCCTCCAGTCAAATTTAATCTTACAAAAAGTTGGATGATGATCACTACATGATTTAACAAAAATATACATGTGTGAACACTTTCTTAGAGCCATATGTATCACGAATTGTTGTGTCATAGTACTGTCTTAGTACCTCAAAGAGTTGACGTGTCCTTGTGTCTCAGTACCTTGCATATTTAATCTCAGGATATCATCGCACCAACAACACCTAACTACTTGTATAAGTACGTGCAACTGGAAGACCTAACTGAACCATTGAGAGCTTCTCACATTAACTAAAGATGCACTATTCCTCACTCAATTTCCTCCTCCTCCTCCTCTTATTCATTCAAGCCTTCTTATCAAATTGTTGTATTGAGCGTCAGAGAGAAGCACTTCTTGAATTCAAAGCTGGTGTCAATGATACAAAAAGTTGTTTGGCTTCATGGAGTGGCGAACAATGCTGCAACTGGGCAGGGATCCGATGCAACAATCAAACAGGTCACGTTGTCAAACTAAACCTTCGAAATACCAACCCTTATAATATAGAAAATATCCATGGAGATCCCTACTTTGATTGGATCTACCATAGTTTGGTAGGCAATATCAGCCCATCTTTGATATTTCTTAGTGATCTCAAATACTTGGATCTCAGCTATAATAATTTTAATGAGAGTAAATTTCCAGAATTTATCGGTGCATTTAGAAACTTGAAGTATCTCAACTTGTCTTATACGGGCTTATCAGGAACAATACCTCCTCAACTTGGGAACCTGTCGAGATTAATGTACTTGGATCTTAGCAATGGCTACCCATTTTCTAGTTTTATGTTGAAGACCGATACATGGTGGTTATCTAATCTGAGGTATCTAAAGCATATGGACATGTCAGGAGTTGATTTTAAAGATTCAAATGATTGGGTGGAAATTTTGAACAAACTATCATCACTTGAAGTATTAGTTCTGTCCGAAAACAATCTAACCCATATTACACAATCAATTCCTTTCGTGAACTTCACCTCCCTCAGAGAGCTTCATCTTTCTGATCAAAGCTTCAATACCAACATACCCCATTGGGTGGGAAATCTAACTTCTCTAAACAAACTTACACTCCGTAACAATTCACTTATTAGCATGGTACCACCACTGCATAGTCTAACAAAATTAACCGACTTATCTTTACGTTGGAACAATATAGAAGGAGATATTCGAGAGTTATTATTGGGCAAGTTGTCAAATTACACATTGGGGAATCTGGAGTATTTAGATCTTTCATAAACTAACTTATCTGGAACTTTGACAGGGTGGATAACGGACATGACAAGTGTAACTCATCTTAACCTTTGGAATAATAACCTAAGTGGTACAATACCAATTGATATTGGAAATTTAACAAATCTTGTCGGTCTTGATCTTACTGATAACTCCCTCACAGGACTACTATCAGAAACTCATCTAACTAGTTTGTTAAAACTAAAATATTTATACATCGCAGATAACAACATTACTATTTTAGTTGATAGTGATTGGACCCCTGCTTTCCAACTAAATAGTATCGATTTGAGTTCATGCAAACTAGGGCCAAAATTTCCCTCTTGGCTCCGAAGACAAGTAGAAATTAAGGTTCTCCTCCTCAGAGAAACGGGAATTGATGATAGTATACCTGATTGGCTCTGGAGTTTATCTTCACTTAGCAGTCTTGATTTGTCAACAAACTTACTTAGAGGGAAGTTACCAGCCAGCTTGGTACACATGACCAAACTCATGTATATGGATTTGAGTAATAATCGGCTTGAGGGAAAAATACCATTTCTTCCTACAAGTTTGAGGTACCTATTTCTTTCCAATAACTCCTTGTCGGGACAACTGCGTAAAAACCGTAAGTCACCATATAAGAATAAACTGATCGTATCGAACAATAACACTGTTGAAATGGTTGAGTTGTTTCCTTGCGGATTAACTAGTTTGCATTATCTTGAGCTCTCAAGTAATAGTTTATCAGGGCAGCTTCCTCCTTGCTGGTCTAACATCAGTGACGTAGTAAATGTTGCAAATAATAGGCTCTCTGGAGTTGTGCCCAGTTCTCTGAGTTGTTCAGTCACACTAAGTGTGCTTCAGCTTGCAAATAATATTTTAACCGGAGAGTTTCCATTTGATTTGCAATTTTGTAGTGGATTACAACTGCTTGATCTTGGAGAAAATAATTTTCAAGGGACAATACCAGATTGGGTAGGAGAAAGTTTTCAACAATTGCAAATTCTAAGGTTGCGGTCCAATTTATTTTCTGGTAATATCCCAACCAAATTGACACAACTCAATAATCTACTATTCTTAGATCTTTCCAATAACTACCTTACTGGCCCACTCCCAGGAGATTTGGATAATTTTACTTCGATGAGTCAATTGTTCTCATTGACAACTTATTATTATGATACGATTATAATTGTAATTACCAAAGGGTTGATCCTTGCGTATGATTCTCAAGACTTTTTATTTTTGAAGAGTATGGATTTGTCAAACAATAATCTAACCGGTGAAATACCTAAGGAGATAGTTGTTCTTGCTGGTTTATTTAATCTAAACTTGTCCCACAATCACTTAATAGGAAACATTCCACTCGAAATTAGAAATATGTCATCTCTTGAGTCACTCGATTTTCACAAGAATAACCTATCAGGGACTATCCCACAAAGCATATCCACTTTATACTCTTTGGCAGTGCTCAATTTTTCTTACAATAATCTATCTGGGAGCATTCCAAATGGACAACAATTGCAGACGCTTAATGACCTATCAATCTACAGTGGCAATCCATACCTATGTGGACCCCCACTAGATACGAGTTGTGCTAGTAGTGTGAGACTTCCTCAGAGTGATGGTAACAATGATTCCAATTCAAAAATTACCGATGATAGGGACAAGTGGTTGTATTTATTTATCGAGTTTGGGTTTGTGGTAGGATTTTTAGTGGTGTTTTTCATCCTACTATTAAAAGAAAAGTGGAGGTATACTTATTTCCAAATGGTCGATGGTGTGCTTGAGAGGGCATATATGTAATCATGGGTGTTATATTATGAAGACAAAAGAAATTGGGTCGTGGCCCATTTTAATTGTTTGTGGCAGAATTCATCTCCAAACTGCCGCGTTACTTTTCAATTAATTAAAAGTCAAATCGTGAATTGAAGAGTCTCATCTCTGAAACTGTTATCTTCTCTGTTAAAAAAAAAATAAAAAAAATAAAAAATGCTTCTCTTCAAGTTCTTTTCTAGAGTTTTTTCTCTTGTTTAATTCGCCTAAATACATTTGATAATTTTATAGATTAGCATATAAAATTGTAATAAGTGTGAGAGAGAGTGTTATTGGCTTGATAATCTCCTTATATTGTAAAACTCATTGTTATAGTGATTTTGTGCTGTGCTCCCGTGGTTTTCTCCCAAAAGGGTTTCCACGTAAAATCTTGCGTCTCTCTTTTATTTTATGAGCTTGATTGTTTGTTGTTGTTGGCTTCTTGTGTGCTTTTCATATTTCTCCATTTGGATCAGGCATTGGTGTATGCTCGCAAATTGTTCGACGAAATTAGTCATTGAATGCTTAAGCGACAGTTCCAAATAGTTGATAGCTGAGCATGTTGCGCATTGGCATAAGAGTGATTGAAGTTTGAGTGTGTTTAAATTTGTGCTTGTATTCGTGATCATACATATGTGGTGTAGAATGAAGTAGGCTAGAATTTGAGAAGTTGAATGACAGTAAGTTGACTATTTGGAAAATATTTATGGTGCGCTATTTGGTGGTGAGGGAGCTAGATTTACAGTTGATTGGTTAGAGTGCGTAACTCATATTGCACATTGTGGAAGAAGAGTGCAGCAAGTTGTCTTGTCGGGACGTGACAACTAAAGTGGTATCATGAATGGGAGTTGCTTGATTGAAAATATTTGACGGCTATATATAGTGTATTGCTAAAATTGAGAGGAAGAATGCATATAATTTTCAATTGTATTAATCAATAATACATAAATTTTGTATAGAATCTGGCGAAAAAAAAAATATTCATCTTAGTAATTAAAGCATTAAACAATTGTATTAATCAATGAAAATTCCAATCAGGCTTCTCAACATATAATACTTGACAAGAGGTACTTGATAAAATATATCTAGATTTTATGTATGAGATTAAATTCTATATATCTATATCTTTTTCCAAGGCCCATTAAATCAGCCTGAAGTTTAAATTTGATAAAATATGCTCTAGTTCTATATTTTATTATTTATTTCTCAAAAAAATATATTACTCATACAACATGCATACTTTAAATTGTGTTATTTTATCATCAATAACAAATTTTTATTACGTAATTTAAAATCAAATCGACCAGGCTTGGTATTTTACTTTTCTATGCTTGAATTGCTTAACATTACATAATTATATCAGTGAAACTTTTAAATTATTATTTTTCATATATTTATAAAAAAAAAAGAATAACCTTTGTGGCTAGAAATATGAGTTTCGAATCTAATTCAAGTATTTAGACCATTTCAACTGTAACATCCGATTCCGATTCTTATTGGAAGAGCAGCCAATGGGAGAAAAAGAGAGAGTATTAATTTGTTGCGTGGTCCTGGAGCAGGCTGTAGTGTCGTGCCCTATTTCAATGAGGTATCAATACATGTCACTTTCTTACTTAAATTGATCAATTTATCATTTTTCCTATTTCATTTATTCCTTACATTTGGGATATTCTCTTCATTTCAATCACGCTTGGCTCGACAGATGTTAGTGCCTAGTGCATTGTGAATATGAATTAGTGAAATTCAAAAGATGTACGAATAATTGAACTTCAGAACTTGTATAAAAAAATAAAGGTAGTACATACACCAAAAATTAAAAAGTTTTATAGAAAAATTACAAAAATATAAAGGTTTACGTAATAAAAAGAACTGTAAGTGTTCTCTTTAGGGAGACTAAACAAAAAAAGTACTTAAAATCAACAAAATATTTGAAACAGTTTGTGCAGATATATATATGACCTACAATATTCCAATAATTTGACTGTGCAAGAGAGGTGAAAAGGCAATTCCCTGTGTAAGAGAGGTGAAATTGAGAAAGCAATGTCCAAAGGATAGTAGCCCCAGGTGTGACTGACAAATACCTTATATATAGATGAGTTGTGCAAGAAAGGTGAAACTAAGAATCTCCTTTCTCTTTTGCGTTTGTTTCGTTTCTTTCTTTGTTCATGTACAAAACATTGGCTTAATTAAGGCTCCTGTGCAGCTATTGTATTTTCTCTTTTCCTTTGCCTTCTGCACTGCTGTGGAAATAAATAATTGTGTTTGTCTGTTTGAACATCTAATTTGGTGATGAAGAAAGGATATATAAACATAATTCTTATAACTGGATTGGACTACAAAGGTGAAATTGAGAACAAAGTTGTGCTACAAAGGTGAAAGTCAGAAGTAGAAATAATCTCCTCATTTTTCAAATTCTTTAAAGTTAGTGTTATGAAGATGGACGAAAAAATAAAAGGTTAATTACTTAATTTCCTCTCAAACAAGTTAAGTGTTATGAGAATTGGACATGACTTAATAGAAAGAATATCACGGGCCATGAAACATTGCACGGGCTATGAAAAAGTTGAATTGGGCCAACATGGCCTGTGAGTGCTTCAATTGGTCCTAATTTGGAGTTATCATGTAATTTAACTCTGGAAAATTGGCTAGGCCAACATTGTAACAGAACTTTTTAGTCTATTATTTTCCTTTTTAAAGGCGTGCTCAATAGACCATCTTATATACAACTTCATCAATATTATTTGTAACTTAATTGTTTCATCTTATTACAAGTGCTAATGTTAGCTGGTTTACAGCTGCTGTTATAAAAACTGTTTGCACTGAGGGTGTTCGATGAAAATCCCAAGTGGCTAATTGTAGCTGGACTACTTCGTTAAGCACATGGCACAATTCAAGTTCATTCAACCACAAAAGATATGTAGCCTGGATCTTAGATTTTTTTTTTTAATTTATTAAGGTGGAAATGTTATAACCTCACATCTATCTAACACCTAGGGCTGGCAAAAAAGCTCGTGGCTCGTGGCCCGCTTGGTATTCGCTCGTGACTCGATCGGTAACACCTCGTTCATTAGTGGATCGACTTAAAATTAGCTCGCTCACTACATACTTGAGTCATAATTAATGAGTTTGAGTTTGGCCTGGCTCGGCACGAGCCAGCTCGGTCGTTAACGAGCTATTTAATATATATAGTTTAATAGTTTAATCGGATCCGTTCACTTCATATTGGGGATATTATGGTCTATGGATGTTATAGCCAGTGTTATGGTAATTGCACTTTGAACTGTGTTTAAGTTGATTGGTAATTTTGTATGGAATACGTGTGAATTAATTACAAGCAACTAAGTTAATTTTTATGAATTTGTTTGATTTGATATGCATGAATTTATTTAGTGAATATGTTTGTATGAATTTAGAATTTTGATATATTTGTATGTATAAATTTAGCTGTAAATTTAATTTATAGTAGTTGATTTGCTTAATTACAGTTGAATTAAGAGTATTCCTCAGTAATTAGTCATATAAATATTATTTTGTTTTAGCCATAATTGATAAGATGTGTTATGAAAATTTAAGATATAGTAGGAAATAAAATATACAAATTTATAAATCTGCCAAGCTAGTAATGAGTTAGACAATCGCAAATGCATGGTATGGTTCTATATATATAGAGAGAGAGAGAGAGAGAGAGATGGGCTACAGTGAGTTGTGAAGTAAAGTGACTATTTTACTTCACATTCATATTTTGCGATTTTAAAGTTCAAAACGGCGATCCGAACCGTTAGATGTTTAATCCATATTGAAATGTGCTTGGAGACCAAATTTTACATTTTTTGGAATTTGTTTACTATTTATTAAACAATTTTGAAAGTCGCTGATCTGATGGTCCAGAAACTTTTACTGTTTTTTACTATTCACAGCAAAACAGCAATTTTCAAAAATACTTAATAAACAGTAAACAAATTCCAAAAAATGTAAAATTTGGTCTCCAAGCATATTTCAATATGGATTAAACATCTAACGGTTTGGATCGGTCGTTTGGACTTTCAAAATAAAAATACGGCGTGAAGTAGAAACGCGTTTTACTTCGCAACTCACCGTAGCTCATCTCTCTCTCTCTCTCTCTATATATATATATATATATATATATATATATATATATATAGAGGAGGGCTCAAATGCTCCAAAATCGTTGCTCCAAATTCCGTCCAAATTCTGAACCACATATCTCATTTTAGATGAACGTCTCAGATTTTCCTCTATTTCCGACTCTTCATTTCCAAAAGCACACTCTCAATCCTCTCCAGTAACCAAAACACTCCTAAACCCCTCCCTCTCTGTTTCGCACTCTCTCCCCACAACCCCACCTGTCTCGACCCCGACGTCGAGCTTTCGCCCCCATTTTTTCTCAAGCTCTCTCTCTCTCTCTCTCTCTCCACTGTGAATCTAGCGCTCATTTTGGAGCCTCTGTGCCCCTTTCCTCTCTTCGTTTCTACTGCGATCCACTGCCTGCTCAATTTGGAGCCCCCGTGCCCCTCTCTCTCTTCGCTTGGCCTCCAAGAGCGAAATAGACCTCCGTGCCGTCTTTCACATTGTAAAGAAATTATTCAAAGGTAAGTACACAATTGACATTTAAGAGATTTAAAGCCGTTCTTTGAAATTTGACCTTTAGTTGGTAAGTTAATTGTATTACTAGTTATTCTTATTTAAGGTGGGGAGGGGAAGGAGGTGGGCAAGACGATTGAAAAATTCAAAGGAGTGACATATTTACAAGTAAACTTTACAGAAATTACGAGTACTGTTTGCATCTTATACAATCACAATGTACGATTTACAGAAATTAGAGTTGGTGTTATATAGGCTAAAATGACATTGATGTTATATTAGCCAAACTCATTTTCATGTCCTTTTGTTTTCAAATTTAGTCTTCATTGACAGCAAATAATATTAGAGTTGTCTAGGTCTGGTACCAGTATGGCATGGATATCTGCTGATATCAAGGCTACCACTACCAGCCTGCATGGTTCCAATACTTTGTTATACCTGTGTTTGACTGTATGAATTTTTTAAAGCTATTGGGTGTATATGTAATGTGAGGAGTGAAGGATAGAGATGCCAAAGACATATGTGGTACACCTTGGAAGTAGTTGGAAATAGCAAAGGCCAGGATTAAGGTAGCAGAAGGCGAGACTTTTGCTCTAAGAGAACATGTGCGCCATCAAGATCTTCATGTCGGCAAGGAAGACCTTCTCTTTGCCTTAATCAACAGTAAATTATTCTCTCTTCATTTTTACATACTTCCTATAAACAATTGGCTTTTGAGTGAGGCTATGGTACTATGCATAGCGCGGATTGATCTGTACTATGGATCAATATCTCTATTTTCAAAGTTCAACCAGTATATCTGAACTGTTCAACATGGTCTCCATATGTAAATGCACCTATAGATCAAGTTTTACATTTTTTACCCTGTTTTACATTCTTCTGACCAGATGCGATCATAGTAGGAAGTGACATGAATGCACAGACCAAATTTGAAGAAACAAAACATAGAAGGCTGAGAGATGGATAGATAAAGTTAATAGTTTTTCAATATTTTTGATGTAAACTCAGGTTTTTTTTTTTAAGTTGAATAGATGGTATCAAAGTACTAACAAGTATAGGTCATACAAGCAGTTTGTATTTTTTTTTTAATTGTAAATTTTGTTTTTATTTATGTTGAGATTCATGTAATTATCTTTTGTAAGCATGATGATTGAATAAAGATTTCGGAAATGAAACCATCACTTTGTGTGCATCAATTGTGTCCTTATGAATCAGATTATGGGAATCTCATTCTGTATTAATGCACATACAACAGGTGCTAATATATATATATATATATATATATATATCAGAAACTCCAGCCTATAAACTAATTATAAAACTAATAATCCCTAAATTTCAATTAATTATCCAAAGCAAACCTTAATTACTAGTTATTTAGCAAGTTTGTAATAACCACGCAAGTTTTACATATCAATCCATCTGACAACAAAAATTTTAAAAAAGAAATTGAAATTTCATTTGTTGGTGTTGCCTAGGTTCTCAGAGGGAAATTGATTCAAAATTTTCATGTGCACGTTGCACACAAAAAGTAGATTGGAAGAAAATTTTCAAGTGCCCCGGAAGGAATTCCATTTGTCGATAAGATTAATCATCTTGGTATTTAAAAAAAGAGAGAGATAAGATTGAGCATCTTGATTGATATTTGAATTTTCATTAATATTGTATTTTGAAGAAATGTAATTGGAACTTAGTAGATTACGGCAGAGAATGGAGATGGTGGCGGTGAGGGATCGACGGAGCTTGGAAGCATGGCTGATTCGGTGGTGGGCATGGTGGAGGGAACAACTGCAGTGGTAATTTCATTCACCGGAGAAAGAGGGGAAGGAGAATAAACCATGGTTACTTCATCCACGGGAAGAAATAAGAAGCGATCTCCTTGAAATGGAGAGGACAAATAGGTTCTGATTTCCTGCCTATTTCGTTCACTGGAGAGAACAGAAATGACTTAAGCGCACATTTTTGGAAACGAAAAGTCGGAGGCAGACAAGAATCTAAGACGTTCATCTAAACTGAGATATACGGTTCAGGATTTGGACTGAATTTGGAGCAAGAAATTTTGGAGCATTTGAACCCTCCTCATATATATATATATATATATAGTTACTTCACTATCATGCTATTGTTCCTTTTATTTATGCTCTAAAATTTTTATTTTTATTATTAAAAAAAAATCAAATAATCATGAAATCTGAAATCTGAATTTTTTTTATTTTTGATACGGGCAACTTGAAGTTGCGGACAAATTTTTTTTTTTAGCTTTGACCACCCTATTTTGCTTGATGACCGAAACAGAGTGTTTTGATTGGCCAAAAAATGGGGCCCCACAATCTTCAGCTGCAGTGGTTGGAGTAGGAAAAAAAATGTTGTCCGCAATTTGCAGTTGTGGACACTATTTCTGATGTCCGTAACTTCAAGTTACAGCCATGTCAAAAATACAATTTTCACAAATTCGTAGTTTTCTTTGTTTATCAAATTTTGAATATATGCTCAACCGATAAGCTACAGAAAGCGTGCTGTTATATATAGCTCTGAACTTAATTTCCATCAAAATTAAGTCTATTATATTAAGTGAATCATTCGATTTTGCAACCATATATAAGTTTAACTTATATTATATTGATAACAAAGGCTTTAAAAAATCATCGAATTAACCACCCCACTGAATCTAATTTGAAGCTTGCGGTGGGTCACCTAATTAATTTCTTCGCTGCTCTTTTTCTAAGATTTTTTTTTATTCTGTAGGATTCAAAACTTTTTTGTAAGAAGTATGACACATAATTGAGCAAAACTTCTGCGGCTTGAAAATATATAATGTCATAATTGGAAGTATTACAAAAACTGTAACGTTGTATGATAGCAAAAGTGAGAACTAATTTTTGATTTAGTAGCAAAGACAATACTTTTTGTGTAGGAGGTCACAGGTTTGAAACTCAAAATGAGCAATCTTTTGTTGATATTTAATAGTTGGTGACTTGATCTCTAACCTTTACTAAAAAAAAAAGTAGCAATAAACGTTGTATGATATTTAATAGTTGGTGACTTGATCTCTAACTACTTGAGGCATAAGTGTTGTATGATAGCGTGCTATTCCTTCGTCAAAAAAATATTTACAATCAACAAAATATTTGAAACAATTTGTGCGGATACTATGCAGCTATTGTATTTTCTCTTTTCCTTTGCCTACTTCACTGCTGTGGAAATAAATAATTGTGTTTGTCTGTTTGAACATCTAATCTGCTGATAAAGAAAGGAGATCTAAACATAATTGTTATGACTGGGTTGTGCTACAACGGTGAAAGTCAGAAGTAGAAATCCGCATTTTTAAAATCTCTAAAGTTAGTGTATAAAGATGGACCCAAAAAAAAAAAAAAAGTTTGCTCTCAAACAAGTTACTATTAAGAATCGGACTTCGAGTTAATAGAAAGAATATAACGGGCCATGAAACATTGTACCTCATAAGTAAAAAATGAATTGGCCCAACATGGCCTGTGAGTTGTTCAATTGGTCCTAGTTTGGAGTTATCAATGATCTAATTTAGCTCTGGACAGTCGGCTTCCATCTTAGGCCTATTAGATTGTAACAGAATTTTTTAGTCTATTATGTTCCTTTTTAAAGCGTGCTATTGTAGACCATCTTATATACAAGTTCATCAATATTGTTTATAACTTAAATTGATTTAGGCAATCGCAATTCGCAAATGCATGGTATTGTTCTATATAGTTACTTCACTGTATTGTTCCTTTTATATATGCTCTGAAATTTTTATTTTTACTATTTTGAAAAAAATTAAATAATTACGAAATATAAAAAAATTTATTTTTGATACGGCCTCTGCAATGAAGTTGCAGACAACAATTTTTTTTCAGCAGCTTTGACCACACTTTTTTGCTTGCTGACCGAAACAGTGTTATGATAGGCCGAAAAATTGGAGGCCCACAAACTTTAGCTGTAGCGTAAGCGTTTGTAGGGGAAAAAATGTTGTTGTTCGCAACTTGGAAGTTGTGGAAGCCTCGTTTATATCCGCAATTTTAAGTTACGGACGTTTTAAATTTTTTTTTTTTTTACAAATTTGTGGTTTTTTTTGTTTTTTCAAATGATAAAAATAAAATTTCGGATATATGCTCAATCAATAAGATATAGTAAGCTAGCTGTTATATATAGCTATGGACTTAATTTCCATCAAAAATTAAGTTCATTATATTATATTAAGTGAATCATTTGATTTTACAACCATATATAAGTTTAACTTATATTATATTAATAACAAAGACTTCAAAAAAATGATTTTTTTTTAAGTAAATTGAACTTTAAATGGACAAATTTACAGGTTGGTCCGAAACTTTAGAAGCATATGGAACCACCCCATTGAATCTTCTAATTTGAAGCTTGCAGTGGGAGGGACACCTAGCTAATTTCTTCGCTGCTCTTTTTCTCAGATATTTTTTATTCTGAAGGATTCAAAAAATTTTCTTTCTATAAGCATCTTTCTGTGATGCACAGTGCGGCATGTTAATTTTTGAAATGGTTTGTACTGTCTCTTCTTCTTCTTCTTCTTCTTTTATTTTTTAATTTTTAATTTTTTTAATTAGTCATTTTGCAATAATTATGTTAAAATTATATAGCCGGGATAGTTTATTCTGTCTGGCGATTGGAAATTTCTACTCCGTCTAGCAGACATAAATTTCTATTTTGTTTTTCCTATAAATAAAAAATTTGGAACTTTCCGGGGGCATTAGATCTTTTTTATTCTGTAGGATTTGAAACTTTTTTCTTTCCTCAAGCGTCTTTTTGTGATGCATAGTGCAGCATGTTACACGAATGCCCTGATGGATTATAGTTGTCAGTATCAATTGCATCATGTCAAATGCATGGAATTTGCAACAGTGAACCTTGTAGGTCTGCGTAGGTAGTGACTGGTGAGTCCATGTAAATGTAATTATTTCAATTGTCATTTTCATTTCATTGGCGAGTAAATATGTAATTATTTCAATTGTCATTTTCATTTCATTGGCGAGTAAATATGTAATTATTTCAATTGTCATTTTTGTTTGACTAGCGAGTAAATGTAATTATTTCAATTGTCATTTTTGTTTGACTAGCGAGTAAATGTAATTATTTCAATTGTCATTTTCGTTTGACTGACGAGTAAATGTAATTATTTTAATTGTCATTTTCGTTTGACTGATGAGTCCATCTAATTATATTGTCATTTTTACTTAAATTAAAACAAATTTGTGATCCCAAAACCTGATCAAGCTTATGAATAAATAATAATTTGAATAATTTTTTAATAAGAAGTATGACAGATTTTTTATCTCAAAATTAACCAGAGATCATATGTGCTTCTATATATATATAGAGAGAGAGAGAGACAGGCTAATATGCTTTCGGCAGCACTTCGGTCGAAGTGCTGCCACCCATTTTTCGGTTTTTCAAAATCCAAAATGTCGATCCGAACCGTTCATCTTGTTCTCCATATTAATATCTGCTTGGAGACCAAATTTTACATTTTTTGGAATTTTTTTGCTATTTATTAAGCCACTTTGAAAATCGCTGATCCAACGGTGAACCCCTGATTTTACTGTTTGGCAAGCCACCGTTGGATCAGCGATTTTCAAAGGGGCTTAATAAATAGCAAAAAAATTCCAAAAAATGTAAAATTTGGTCTCCAAGCAGATATTAATATGGAGAACAAGATGAACGGTTCGGATCGACATTTTGGATTTTGAAAAACCGAAAAATGGGTGGCAGCACTTCGGCCGAAGTGCTGCCGAAAGCATATTAGTCTGTCTCTCTCTCTCTCTCTCTATATATATATATATATATATATATATATATTTAGGATTTGGCTAATATGCTATGGGTAGCTAAGAGGCCTCCCGTGCTATGGCTCAATATTCGACTTTTCAAAATCCTAACGGTCGATCCGAACCGTTTATCTTGTTCTCGATATTAATATGTGTTTGGAGACCAAATTTTATATTTTTTGAAAATTTTTTACTATTTTTTTAGATTTATTGAATATCGCTGTTTTTTATGGCCCAGATTTGTCTGAAAAACAGCGATTTTCAATAAATCTAAAAAAATAGTAAAAAATTTCCAAAAAATGTAAAATTTGGTCTCCAAGCACATATTAATATGGAGAATAAGTTGAACGGTTCGGATCGACCGTTAGAATTTTGAAAAGTCGAATATTGAGCCGTAGCACGGGAGGCCTCTTAGCTACCCATAGCACCGTAGCCAAGTCCTATATATATATATATAGAGTTAGGCTGGGGTGCTATGGATAGCATAGTGGCCTCTATGCTATGGCTCAATATTCGAGTTTTCAAAATCCAAACGGTCGATCCGAACCGTTCATCTTATTCTCCATATTAATATCTGCTTGGAGACCAAATTTTATATTTTTCTGAATTTTTTTACTATTTATTAAGTATTTTACAAAATTGTTGATCCAACGGTGGCTGCACAAAACAGTAAAACCGTTGGATTAGCGATTTTCAAAGTGGCTTAATAAATAGTAAAAAAATTCAGAAAATTATAAAATTTGGTCTCCAAGCAGATATTAATATGGAGAATAAGATGAACGGTTCGGATCGACCGTTTGGATTTTGAAAACTTGAATATTGAGCCGTAGCACGGGAGGCCACTATGCTATCCATAGCACCCCAGCCTAACTCTATATATATATATATATATATATATGTATGTAATGATAACTAGGTTTTGGTGTTATTTTCTTCTATCTTGATTGTTATATGATGTGCTTCAGTTGGGAGATTTTCTTTAACTTTTTATGCATATACACATTGTCTATTTAATTTATTTTTTTACTTTTATAGATAAAAAATGCATGTAAGTGAGAGTTGCCTCAATCCGAAGAGCTGTACAATTAAAAGCTCATGGCTCATGAGCTGCTAGAACTCAATTTGAAAACAAATTCGCTAATAACTCGTTTGTTAAAAACTCGAATTATTTTGGCTCGAGTTGAGTTCAAGTTGGACTCAGCTCGCTCATTATAACTCAGACTCAATTGGTTGAGTACCTGCATCCCATGAGCAATATATACAAGTTTGTACTTTTTGTATAAATTTTATGAATGTACACAACTATGTTTGTACTTGTGAAATAGTGATTATATGGGCAAATAAAACATAAATAACAATACAAAAGATAGCATCTAACGGTCTTTCAACTCTAATTTCCTTAAAAGAACACTTGAAAGTTCAAAGTAATAGACTTCTCAATTCGAGTCAACTCGATAGCTCGCTATTTTCCTGAATATTACTCTTGACTCAAGCTAACTCAGCTCGGACCGACCACACATTAATCAACCTCTTTGGGCCCCTCATGAAAATATGGTGTATGGCGCTCATTCCATATCCATTCTCTTCCACGACGATGTAATCTCGTTTTGAGCCACACGTATATATATAGCCAGATCATCATCAATACGAGGGCACATCAACACTAGAATGCACTATATATTTGAAAGGAGAGAACCAAAGAATTTTCCAAGGAAACCAAACCACATAACTTTTTTAATAAGCAGTATTTTTTTTTAATTATTGGACTTAAGTGTCAACTAACAATTTCATTGATAAAAAAAATAAATGTCAAAATTATTAGAATAATATAACAAAGAACAAAAACACAATCACTCCCATGAATCTCCCTTCCCTCCCTTTGTTTATTTCAATCAAATATATTTTTTCTTACATGCCTCTCTTACTGTTATAGAGAAGGCTTTATATTCTTACATAGGATACACGGCTCACTTCTAATATTTTAGAAACAAATCATACTATAGACTAAACTTAGAAGTCAATATCACACTTTCCAAATATAATAATTATAGCAAATACAAAAGATGCAATCTAGCCGTATATCCACCCACAATATTCTGTTGATTTATTTCTTCATCTTGCTTCGGATTAGATGTGAAATCTGTTGTACATATCAGCTTGTAACTTCAACACCCTCCTTCAAGCTCATACGTAGATGTCTGCCATACCAAGTTTAGAGAGAGCTTCATGGAATGCCTTGCTTGATACAGCCTTAGTGAGTATGTCTGCTAGTTGTTCGTGTGATCTCACGAATGGTATTGAAATAATCTTCGAGTCCAATTTCTCCTTGATGAAATGTCTATCAACTTCAATGTGATTTGTTCTGTCATGCTGCACTGGGTTATGAGATATATCTATAGCAGCTTTATTATCACAAAATAGTTTCATTTCGGTACTGGGTTCAAAACCCAATTCTGTTAATAGTTTTCTCAACCATAATAGTTCACATATACCTTTTACCATTCCCCAGAATTCGGCCTCGGCACTAGAGAGTGCTACTACATTTTGTTTTTTACTCTTCCAAGTCACCAAGTTCCCCCCTATAAAGGTAAAGTATCCTGCAGTGGATCTCCGATTTACTGCACATCCGGCCCAGTCAGCGTCACTGTAACCTACAATCTACATGTTTTGGTTCTTTCGGAAATATATACCTCTTCCAGGTGCACCCTTTAGGTATCTCAAAATTCTCATTACAGCCTCCATGTGTTCTTCGTTTGGAGAATGCATAAAACGACTAACAACACTCACTGCATAAGCTATGTCAGGTCTAGTATGTGATAAATAAATTAACTTACCAACCAACTTTTGGTACCTTTCTCGGTTCACAGTTGTTTCATTTAGTTCTATGTCCAATTTTAAGTTTTGAACCATGGGCGTATCAGCTGGTTTACAATCTAACATCCCAACTTCAGCTAGAAAGTCAAGTGTATATTTTCTTTGAGAGAGAAAAATACCTTCCTTGTTACGAGACACTTCGATTCCAAGAAAATATTTCAAACCTCCCAAATTCTTCATTTCGAATTCTTTAGATAACCTTGTTTCTAGCTCTTTAATTCCCACATGATCATCTCCTGTAATAATCATGTCATCAACATAAATTATTAACACAACAATTTTACCTCGAGATTTCTTGAAGAACATTGTATGGTCCGATTCACTTTGGGTGTACCCATAACTCCTCATTACCTGACAGAATCGACCGAACCATGCTCTTGGTGATTGCTTCAACCCATACAATGCCTTCTCCAACTTACACACTTTCATGGCCGTCTCTAGGTACCAATATCCTGGTGGAATGTCCATATAAATTTCCTCCTTCAGATCACCATGCAAGAATGCATTTTTAACATCAAATTGATGTAGTGGCCAATCTAAATTTGCTGCAAGAGATAGAAGAACTCGAACATAATTTAATTTCGCAACAGGTGAGAAAGTTTCTTGAAAATCGATACCATAGGTTTGTGTATACCCTTTTGCAACTAACCTTGCTTTGTATCTTTCAATCTTCCCCTCTGAATTGTATTTTATAGTATACACCCATTTGCACCCGACTGTTTTCTTCCCCTCTGGTAATGTTACCAATTTCCACGTACCATTCTTTTCTAATGCATCCATTTCTAACTTCATTGCATCTACCCAATTCTGGTCTTTTAAGGCTTCTTTCAATTTTTCTAGTACAGTTACTGAAGATATTTGGTTCACAAAACTTTTTAAAGGTTCTGATAATTTTTCAGTGGTTGTATAATTAGCAATGAGATATCTTACTTCCTCACTTGTTCCATCCTTCAGAACGAACCGTTTTGGTGGTTTTCCTCGATTATTTCTAAGTGGTAATTTATAGAGAGTGTTAGTAGCACTTACCTCGGGAATATCCTCAGGAGATCTTGGCCCATGTGATACTTGTTCAGATTGTATTACTGCATCATTTAGCTCTATCCAGAAATTCGGTTTAGATTGGATGACCCAAATTGAGTCAGGTTGGATGACCCGAATTGGATCTGTTTGGATGACCCGAGTTGGGTCATGACTCTGATTTGACTGGTTTCCAAATTCAGTAGGATTAAGAAATTCAGCAGGATTTTGGTCCAAGTTAAGGAATTCAGCAGATTGATTTTCTGCTTGATTTGTATTTTCGGCAGGATTTGATTTTGCTCGATTTTGGTCAAGGTTAAGAATTTCATTTTTGGCATGGTTTTGATTGGCTTGATTTTGGTCAAGGTTAAGGATTTCATTTTCGGCATGGTTTTAATTGGCTTGATTTTGGTCAAGGTTTTTATTTTCGGCAGTTTGATTTTATTCCTGATTTGCATTTTCGGCAGTAGCTAAATTTTCGGCAGGAGACATATTGTGGGCATGGTTTTCATTATCGGCATAATATCTTAAGAAATGTAAATCAGAGAAATCTAATTCTACCCGATTCTTCTCCTGAATTGGACTTTCGGTTTGTTTAAAAAAATATTCACCTTCTAAAAATGTGACATCCATAGTTGTAAACAATTTTCTTGTGTTTGGATTATAACATTTATATCCTTTTTGATGTGTACCGAATCCCAAGAAAACACATTTTTGTGCACAAGGTTCTAATTTGGACCGAAAAATCTTTTGAACATGCACATATGCAATGCACCCGAAAATTTTAGGAGGTAAATTTAAAACAGATGGAATTCTGATATGAGAGGATAACATTTGAAGAGGAGTTTTATAATCATGTACTCGGGTTGGTGTACGATTAATTACATAAATTGCAAAAGACACAGCATTATCCCAAAAAATTGGGGGCATATTACTCTCAAACAATATTGACCGAGCGGTTTCGAGAATATGCCTATTTTTCCTCTCTGCTATTCCATTTTGTTGAGGCGTTCCCACACACGAGGTTTCATGTCTAATCCCTTTATCTTTAAAGAAATTATGCAAATTTTTATTTACATATTCTGTCCCATTATCACTTCTGACAACTTTTATCTCTCTTTCAAACTGAGTTTTTATCATGTTAAAAAAATCTTGAAATACTTTCGTTACTTCATCCTTAGTTTTGAGTAAGTAAAGCCATGTCACCCATGTACAGTCATCGGTAAAAAGAATAAACGATCGACAACCAGACTTTGAGACAACTGGGGATGGTCCCCAAACATCAGTATGAACTAAATCAAAAGGAAGAAGATTTTTATGACAACTGTCAAGATAAGTTGTACGATGACTTTTAGCCTTAATACAAGTTTCACAAACCAATTGTTCATTTAAACCAGAAAATAAATGAGGTGAGAGTTTTCTCATGTACCCAAACGAGGGATGCCCTAATCTCTTATGCCATAACAAAACTTGCTCTCTCAATTGTTTTGAATCAGTTTTTGACAGAAATGAGTTTCCAGTCTTCATCTCCTCCAAGTAATACAATCCATCTCGCTTAGTACCACGGCCAATGATCTCCTTGGTGAGGATATCCTGAAAAATACAATGATTTGGAAACATGAGAGCTACACAATTTTGTTCTTCTGTTAACTGTCCAATAGAAATCAATTTTGTAGATAAAGATGGCACTAGCAATGTGTTTTTAAGAGTAAGAGTTTTAGAAATCTGTACATCTCCTGCCCCGTTTACCGGATATGCGATTCCATTCGCATTAAAAATACCATCCTTTTTGGTTTTCTTTCTCACCATAAAATCTTTTTCAGAATATGTCATGTGGTCGGAAGCTCCTGAGTCAATGACCCATTCTTTGTTACCCGAGTTGCTGGAACTACCTGCAGCATGAAGGGCAATAGATCCAGACCCATTGCTGGTTTTGGCCTGAACTGCACCATGAATCCCTTGCTGAAAACCTGTTTCTGGTTGAGCCGAATTCACACCAGGGAGTTGAATGGCCATAATTTGGGTTTGTTGTAGTGCAACAAGTTGGGTTAATTGTTGAATGGCTATAATTTGGGTTTGTTGTAGTGCAACAAGTTGGGTTAATTTTTCCAAGAATGCTGCTGTGTTCTCATCTCGTGAGGAGTAAGAACTGGCTTCAAGTACACTCATGATAAAAGGGAGAGATTATTGGTGAGGTTTTGGAATGCTGAGGTTTTCGGATCGATCACTGCTCTGATACCATGTCAAAATTATTAGAATAATATAACAAAGAACAAAAACACAATCACTCCCATGAATCTCTCTTCCCTCCCTTTGTTTATTTCAATCAAATATATTTTTTCTTACATGCCTCTCTTACTGTTATAGAGAAGGCTTTATATTCTTACATAGGATACACGGCTCACTTCTAATATTTTAGAAACAAATCATACTATAGACTAAACTTAGAAGTCAATATCACACTTTCCAAATATAATAATTATAGCAAATACAAAAGATGCAATCTAGCCGTATATCCACCCACAATATTATGTTGATTTATTTCTTCATCTTGCTTCGGATTAGATGTGAAATCTGTTGTACGTATCAGCTTGTAACTTCAACAACAAACTTACAATGAGTCAAATGACTATAAATCTAAATCCACTTTTTTATTCTCACAAAATCCTATTACTCTAAATAATTCTAATCTCACTTATATAAACTCATAATTACTCCATTACCTTTACCTATCGCTCTCTAAGACCAGATCCACTTTTTTGACCACCGCCACGCTGCAACGATCGGATCTACTCACCCACGCTCAGATCGAGATGGAGTAGAGACTCAATGCTCCAAACTCCGACAATACCATGTTGAGAAATAAGATTTAATTAATTAATTAAAAATTAGAATAAAACATAATAGGCTAGTGTTGGGAGCTAATAAATAACTCCACCTTTTTACCGTTAGAATGGATTAAATAGTATTGTTAGAGACTTTATATAAATCCCAATTTAGCATTTGTAACAAAGAGATAGAGCAATATACAAAAAATACAATTCATCATCTCAAACTTCTTTGTCTAAATCTTTTAGCTAAAATCAACATATATATACCGTGCTCTCGGCTCCGATCGTCTCTGGTTTCTTCTCTCTCTCATTCTCCTCTCCTCTCAAGATAGAGACGAGAGAGATGAGGCGCTTTATCGGAAGAGAAGCCTATAAATGATGACAAAGGAGTGGATTGAAAGTAAAAGTGTGATAGTGGAGGAGATTGAAGCGGCTTTTGAAATTGCCGGGGCTCTTTTTTTCTCTTTTAGCTTTATTTGTTGATAAGGAGTACGTAGTTATAATGCTTAATTGTAATGACATAATAATCAAATGTTAAAAGAGATGATCATATAATTAACCATCCGGCAGATTCGCCTTGTACATGTTTTTCTTTGATTAATGAAATTTTAGTAGAGAATTATCCTGGTATTTCACAAAAAATAGAAATTTTGTAATTATTTTGTCCACGATTGAAATGATTATCGCGTACAATTTTGCTAATAAAATTTATTACTAATAAAATCAACTCGATCAATCTGTTGGATGAGCCAAATGTCACGTATAATTTTGCTAAAAAAAATACATAAGCTTGTAATATTAATTACTTGCCTCATGCCTAGAGTTAAATCTTATCGAAATTAAATGTCTGTACCATTGATCATGGCGACTAGTCAATCCAAACTGCTCAACATTATTATCATATAAAAATATACTTGGAGACTAAATTTTATATTTTTTGGTAGGTAGAAAATCACTACTTTCAGATGGTCCATAATTTTTTAGATCAAGTGATTCTCTAATTGTCCAAAAAAGTAGTAAAGAAAATCTAAAAACATATATAATTTTTCTAATCTTTAAACACTACTTATTTTTCCTACGGGATATTTTACTAATCAAAATTTCAAGAACGTGTAACTTTCATTTGCAATTAATTGTCATTAATTAGTCAAAGTAATGCAGTCAATTAACAAGTTTATGCGGTTGTTGGACAATCAAGAGGAGGTTTCACTATATAAAATTCAGCAATTGAAGTCTCTAGTCAAAATGATAAATACTTTATCAATT
This sequence comes from Carex rostrata, assembly GCA_964058875.1. Lineage (NCBI taxonomy): Eukaryota > Viridiplantae > Streptophyta > Magnoliopsida > Poales > Cyperaceae > Carex > Carex rostrata. Next base: position 995,967 of record CAXKVT010000080.1, read on the forward strand.
ACATTTCAAATTTGTAGAAGAAATTTGATAGCAGTATGTTTGTTATTTTGTATGTATTACACGGGATTTATTACATTGCCGTGACCAACACATCAAAAGTATTTGTGCCTGTATAGCATTTGAAATAGAAGTAATATATAATTTCTGATGAAGTACCATTTATATGACTACAACCATAGAATTTTATTTATAAAAGCATTCGACTTTAATAAGTTATTCCTTCCTCTACATACAAAAAAATATATATAAAAATTCATAAAAGATTAAATAATATAACAGTCGGATTAGTGCTTTTTATTAAGAATTAACATTTGTATTCTCGCCTCCAGTCAAATGTAATCTTACAAAAAGTTGTATATATGGCTACATGATTAACAAAAATATACGTGTGTTAACACTTTTCTAGACATTATGTATCACGAATTGTTGTGTTGTGGTACTGTCTTAATTAATTAGTACCTCAAAGAGTTGACGTATCCTTGTGTCTCCGTAACTCGCATATTTAATCTCAGGATATCATCGCACCATCAACACCCAGCTACTTCTATAAGTAGGTGCAACTGGAAACTTAACTGAATCATTGAGAGCTTCTCACATTAACTAAAGATGCACTATTCCTCACTCAATTTCCTCCTCCTGATATTATTCATTCAAGCTTTCTTGGCAAATTGTTGTATTGAGCATGAGAGAGATGCACTGCTTGAATTCAAGGCTGGTGTCGATGATACGAAAAGACGTTTGGCTTCATGGAGTGGCGAACAATGCTGCAACTGGGCAGGGATCTGTTGCAACAATCAAACAGGTCATGTTGCCAAACTAAACCTTCGAAATACCAACCCTTCTGTAGACAATATCTTTGAAGATTACTACTTTTATTCAATCTACCTTAGTTTGGTAGGCAAGATCAGCCCATCTTTGATATTTCTTAGTGATCTAAAATACTTGGATCTCAGCTTTAATAATTTCACTGGGAGTAAATTTCCAGAATTTATCAGCACATTTAGAAATTTAAAGTATCTTAACTTGTCTCATACGGGCTTATCTGGAACGATACCTCCACAACTTGGAAACCTTTCTAGATTAATGTACTTGGATCTTAGCAATTATGGGTACTTTATGTTGAACACTGATACATGGTGGTTACCTAATCTGAGGTATCTAAAGCATATAGAAATGTCACGAGTTGATTTTAAAGATTCAAATGATTGGGTCGAAAATTTGAACAAACTATCATCACTTGAAGTGTTAGTTTTGTCCGAAAACAATCTAACCCATATTCCACAATCAATCCCTTTTGTGAACTTCACCTCCCTCAGAGTGCTTCATCTTACTGATCAAAACTTCAATACCACCATACCCAATTGGGTGGGAAATCTAACTTCTCTAAACAAACTTACACTTGATTATAATTCACTTGTTGGCATGGTACCACCACTACATATTCTAACAAAATTAACTGACTTATCTTTAAGTGGCAACAATATAGAAGGAGATATTAGGGAGTTATTATTGGGCAAGTTGTCAAATTACACATTGGGAAATCTGGAGTATTTAGATCTTTCATCAAATAACTTATCTGGAACTTTGACAGGGTGGTTAACGGACATGACAAGTATAACTCATCTTGCCCTTGGCAATAATAACCTAAGTGGTACAATACCAATTGATATTGGAAATTTAACAAATCTTGTCCATCTTGATCTTGGTTCTACCTCCCTCACAGGACTACTGTCAGAAACTCATCTAACTAGTTTGTTAAAACTAAAACTTTTATACCTCGGAGATAACAACAAAACTATTTTAGTTAATAGTGATTGGAACCCATCTTTCCAACTGAATAGTGTTGATTTGAGTTCATGCAAACTAGGGCCAAAATTTCCCTCTTGGCTCCGAAGACAAATAGAAATTAAGGTTCTCATCCTAAAAGACACTGGAATTGATGATAGTATACCCAATTGGTTCTGGAGTTTATCTTCACTTAGCAGCCTTGATATGTCAACAAACTTACTTAGAGGGAAGTTACCAGCCAGCTTGGTACACATGACCAAACTCACGTATATGGATTTGAGTAATAATCGGCTTGAGGCCAAAATACCATTTCTTCCTTCAAGTTTGAAGATACTATATCTTTCCAATAACTCATTTTGGGGACAACTGCGTAAAAATCGTAAGTCACCATACAAGAATAAACCGATCGTCTCGAACAATAACACTATTGAAATTGTAGAGTTGTTTCCTTGCGGATTAACTAGTTTGTATTTTCTTGATCTCTCGAGTAATAGTTTATCAGGGCATCTTCCTCCTTGCTGGTCTAACATCAGTTACTATGTAAATCTTGCAAATAATAGGTTCTCTGGAGTTGTGCCTAGTTCTTTGAGTTGTTCAGTCACACTAAGTGAGCTTCAGCTTGCAAATAACAGTTTAACCGGTGAGTTCCCATTTGATTTGCAATTTTGCAGTGGATTACAATTGCTTGATCTTGGAGAAAATAACTTTTACGGGATAATACCAGATTGGGTAGGAGAAAGCTTTCAACAGTTGCAAATTTTAAGGTTACAGTCCAATTTATTTTCTGGTAATATCCCATTGAAATTGACACAACTCAATAATCTACAATTCTTAGACCTTTCCAATAACTACCTTTCTGGACTGCTACCAAGAGGTTTGGATAATTTTACTTCGATGAGTCATTTGTTTTCGTTGAAAAATTATTATTATAGTTATGCGAGTGTAAATGCAATTACTAAAGGGTTGATCCTTGAGTATGATTCTCGAGACCTTCCATTTTGGAAAAGTATGGATTTGTCAAATAATAATCTAACCGGTGAAATACCTCAGGAGATAGTTGCTCTTGATAGTTTATTGAATCTAAACTTGTCCCACAATCACTTAATAGGAAACATTCCGCTTGAAATCGGAAATATGACATCTCTAGAGTCATTAGACTTTCACAACAATAACCTATCAGGGACTATACCACAAAGCATATCTGCTTTATACTCTTTGGAAGTGCTCAATTTTTCTTACAATAATCTATCTGGGAACATTCCAAATGGGCATCAGTTGCAGACGCTTAATGACCCATCAATCTACAGTGGCAATGCATACCTATGTGGACCCCCACTAGAGACGAGTTGTGATAGAAGTGTGAGACTTCCTCATAGTGATGGTAACAACGATTCCAATTCAAAATTTACCGATGATAGGGACAAGTGGTTGTATTTGTTCATCGAGTTTGGGTTTGTGGTAGGATTTCTATTGGTGTTTTTCATCCTACTATTCAAAGTAAAGTGGAGGTATACTTATTTCCAAATGGTCGATGGTGTTCTTGAGAGGGTATATATATAATTATGGGTGTTATAATATGAAGACAAAAGAAATTGGGTCATAGCACATTTTGATTGTTTGTGACGGAATTCTGTTTAATAAGAAGGCTCCTCTTCAAGTTCCTTTTTAGAATTTTTTCTTTTGTTTAATAGCATAAATTATTGTATGAAATTGTAAGAGAATGTGAGAGAGTGTTATTGGCTTAATAATTTTCTTATATTGTAAGACTCTTTATTATAGTGGTTTTGAGCTGTGCTCCCGTGGTTTTCTCCCGAAAGGGTTTCCACGTAAAATCTTGTGTCTTTATTTTATTTTATGGGCTTGAGTGTTTGTTATTGTTGGCTTCTTGTGTGTTTTCCATATTTCTTCATTTGGTCAGATATTGGTGTATGCTTGTCAGAGATAGATCAATTTTAATAGTTTGAATAATTTGTCATTGAAGCTCACCAAATATTTAATGAGCTTAAACACCATATTTTTACTCTTCTACTACATCAATTTATTACTCAAAACAAGATAGTATTCCACTAGTTATTGACCTTATTGTACAAATACATTTCTCTAATCATCATTAATTTATTACTCTCCATTACACGAACAATTTGTTCAAGGAAAAACCGAATTTAACTCAAATTTTAACCATGGTTTGTTCATTATGCCATGCTACAACCTTCTGATAGGATAGGTCACCTCCAAATATGTCGAGAGAGCTACCGACTGTGACATCAACTGGGCCCCTAGCTACCAGCTGTCGTTATTCTCTCAAGTCTTCCATTTTTGATACACCTCCAGCATAAGTTACCGGAATCTACAAAACCAGTTACCAAATTAGAGCAATCCAAATGGGATTTACCCTTTGTTGTATTTGCAAACAATATGCAACATTTATATGCTGACAAGACATGTTTTTCATGCAAGCACGACGTAAACAGAATGTGACAGGTAATGAAACCTAATTAGGAGCTATTATTGAAAATATTCATTTGATTTGATATGAAAAAGAAAGTTAATTTTTGTTGATTTGGCCAACTGAGCATTGATTTCAACAGTACTAACTGCTAAATAATTTACAGAAAAAGAACTGCAAAAAGGTGCGTTCAACTAAGCCTTAATGAAGTCTTGATTTAAGCAAAAACTTGATGTACCTTTTTTCGACAGCTAAGATCCAAAACAAATCTTTTCCTCCCTATCAAATCAACAAGGCCTTGGAGCCGCTCCATGTTCATCTTTCCATCATTGAAGACGTACTAAAAAAGATAAAAAAAAAATGAAAAAATTCCAAATCATTAAAGGCTAATAAAAATGATCTACTACATCACAAAAAAAAATATAACATAAGAAGATAACATTATTCAAGGACCAAAACGAATTTGTGTTTACTACATAGTTTGTTTTCTTGCATTTTCTTAATTACAAACCAATAAATGTCATTTATCGTCTCCTTGCCCAAAACTTAGTGTATAAGCTTTCACAAGTAGTAAATTTTAATACAAAGTAAAACAAACATATTAAATTTTACAAAAACCCAAACTCAACCATAGAAACCCAATAAACACAACCAATGGCACATTACAGATACATCACAAACATAAAGATGATAATTGAAGGAACATTTGAGTCTTTTCAATTAATTTTGCAAATAAAAACGAAAAACTTATCATATTTTTAAATAACACCTGAGGGGTGGGAGGGAGAGAGGGAAAAACATACTGAGGTAACAATAACATGAGATGCACCTTCATCAAGGTATTTCATGGCATTCTCCAAGTTTATCCCACCTCCAACATGCAAACCACCTGATCACAAAAATATACAGCTGTCATTCCTTTTCAAACTTCAAATACTGTCAACAAATTAGAACTGCATAAGAAGTACAGTATTAAATCAGATAAGCTTATTCACCCATAATTAGTGGTGTTCATTGGGTCCATTTTTTTTATTTTTTTCAACCGCATTGAAAAGGTTTGGATTAAATTGGTTCAATTGAATTTTTTAATTGCTTCGGTTTTTTATATTTGGTTCAGTATAGTTTTCCAAAACTGAAAAGATCAAAGCAACCAAACCCTATACGCATGGTACAAATCCATGTTTTAGTGTGATCGATGGTTTGCTAACTTTTCTGGACTTACAATGAAGAAAAAATTTGGTTTGGATATCCTAGATATTTTGTTTGGAATTGAACAATGCGTGTAATGTCAACAACTTATACAGACAATTTATATTTATTTTTCTATGATTATTAAATGTATTTCTGTATGTATTGACTATTTGAGTTTTGACCATTTAAATTTTAATCTCTCTTATTTCAGTTCAACCAAACAAACCAACATTTACTTTGGTTATTTTGCTTCGGTTGTTACTCGGTTGATAATTTTAATTTGGTTGGTTTGGTTTTATTTTTAAAACTGAATAAAATTTTGTTTTCACTATTGTAATTCGGTTTTAATCGAACCAACCCAAAAAAAAACACCTACCTGTGATTAAAATATTCATGACCCTCTCACCATCTAATAAAGTAAGAAAGGTAGAAGAATACAAATGTAATTTCTAACCAGGATAAGCATGTAATGCCTCTAAAGCTGCCAGCTGGCTCAAGGGATCGGCACCAAGCATTATGACATGGCCACCAGTGAGACTGTCTCTTTTGTACATATTTGCATAGTAGGCAGCTGACTTGTCAGATTCAAAGTTAGTCACAAGAGAAGAGTTCCCATTTTCTGATGAATCTCTTAGAGTTGACCCCACAATTTGTTTCACTTTTCCCTAAGAGAAAATAATAAAGTTCAATTTAGGGTTTGGTCATAAATTAAGTTTATTGAAGGTTATACCACAAAACGGAAAAAAGAAAATAATGAAGTTCAATTTAGGGTTTTTGGTCAGAAATTAAGTTTATTGAAAGTTATACCACAAAACGGCAAAAGTATCATTCAAGTACTATACTGGTTGGGTCAAGTAACCTCACATGGAGTGTTTTGAGTACTTGGAAGAAGTTACGGTATACCAATAATAAAACAAGAAAAACTAAAAAAACACAAAGGAGCAAACAGAAAGATTGCTTTAAACCAAAATAGTACACATACATGAAAATACATGTATGTACCTATTAGAGGTACAGAAAGAGTGAGGCTACCGTAACTTCTTCCCATTGAAATTTGATCTTTTGTAGGGGCATTGCTAATTTTAGTTTTTCTGTTGTAGGGGCATTGCTAATTTTTGCACTGCTTGGTTTGTATGGATGCTTAATAACCTGTTTTGATTGAAGAGTGCATAATGATTTGGCTCAGTCATGCAGAGAATTGTGTCTTTGCTGTTGCCAACGAAGGTAGATTCTCATATTCAATATTTCTGTTCTACAATATCTTTAATCCACTGAAGTATGTAAATGTTCCCAAGATCACCATGCCGAATATTGATGTCATATCAATCAGGTGTGGTACTGGAACTGGACCTGTAGCAGGCGTTACAGGAAGTGTACAGGTTGGGTATCAGTACCTTATTATATTTTCTCAGACTTCTATCTTTCTATGCTTAGTGTCGAATTAACTGAAGCTTATTTCAAGAATTGGTTAGCGACATTAAAAACATCATTTTAAGTATTGGTGCAGAATCTCATTCAAATAGTATTGGTACAACTTAGTGTGTTCCTTTTAATGGTGCTATTTTCTTGGATACATAAAGAGCAATTCACCACAATTACTCAGAACTACGAAATCATACAACAAAAGTAACACTATAAACATCACCTATACAAAATTGAATCCAAGAGATCCTCAACTCTTAAGTTTGATTATTTGTGTATTTTATTGAAATTTTTAATTTTCTATCTTACATTTTAAAAAAAAAATACTACTATCCTAGATTTTAGAAGTCTGACAACACTGCCAAAAACTAAATGCATACTTTCAGCATTTGCGACTTTGGGGAAATTTTTTTGCACCCAAATGCATGCGTTCACAATTCAACCTGAACATTCATTTGTGACTTGACACATTCATTTTTGAAGCAGGAATGGACTACCTGCACGTATGCATGTAGGATGAACTGCATAATATTTTTGTGTTCACAATTCAACCTGAACATTGGTTCAGGTTTGTTTCTTTGTCTTGTAAATAAAAAATTCTATTTTATTGTTCTATTTTATTTACCAATTTTTACTCCCAGAATGTGTGCTGACTGCCATCTACTGGGCAAGTTGTGCATGTGGACCGATTGCACCACATGCTGTTAGGGCTGTGCAACAACTGCGGGGGAATGTGGCAGTTGCTTGGGTGGGGCTGGCTTTCCTTTGCAAGAGATGGTAGAAAATCCCTGAGGACAAACAAATATTTCTGGTATATATCTATGAGGTGGAAAGTTTCTTCTATCATAGTGAGCATGATAATAATTCTTATAGGTCGTAGTGCTCTTGTTTTTTTCCTAATCGAAAGGAGGGGTGGTTTTGGCATTAACATAATAAGAGAAGTGGGCACTGGGATTCTTTATCGGGGCAAGCCGGGTCTCAGGTCGTTGGTTGGTTTGTTGTTAATTGGGAGTGAATTAGATTGTAAATTGGTTAGATTAGTTTACTGGTTGGTCTTTTAATTTCGATTTCAAATTAGTCTAATGGTGAAGTTTGTTATAATATTGGTATAGAAAGGTTGTTCTTAATGTTGTTTTGACTATGCACTTAGCTACCCTCAAATATAACTATGAATTTTCTTTGTATAAATCTAAACCTATACTAGCAACTGGATACGCACTGGTACAGTACTGACAGATAACTCTCTATGTTTATCTTTATGTTTCACAGTTGTTAAGTCCAATTAAGTGGAGTTAACTCTTTATGTTTATCTTTTGTTTTATTTAATGTGTACAGATTGTGAAGTGTTCAGTTATACTCTCATCAATACCTTCAAGGGATCACCTCTACACTTTCTCTTTAGTGTTTTTTTTTTGTTATTATTGTTGTAAATTTGAATGATATATGTTTATGAAAGTTTTTTTTTAATCAATTATTGTCTTCATTTATATTATAGTTTATATTATGAATTCAAGAGTATTTATTCAAATGAGAATTAATAAAATGACTAATTACAACGAATATTAAAATTACGTATGCATACCAATACCAATTTTGTTGCATTAGATTTTATTAATTGCAACCAAACTTTGGTTGCATTTGAAATTACGTCTGCATACTAATTTTGTTGTATTCAAATATTTATGGTTGCATTAGATTTGTTAATTGCAACCAAAATTTGGTTGCATTTAATTTACATATTGCAACTATGAGTTTTGTTGCGATACATTATAATATTACTACCATTTTTTTGTTGCGATAAATGCATAATAGCAACAGTTTATTTAGTTGCAAGAATTGCACGAGTTGCAACTATGGATTTTGTTGCGATATACTATCTTATTGCTACCATTTTTTGGTTGGGATAAATGCGCAATAGCAACTATTTATTTGGTTGCAATAGATTATTGCTACGCATTTTATGCAACTAAAATTTGGTTGCAATAATTGCACAAGTTGCAACTATGAATTTTGTTGCGATATATTATTTTAATGCTACCATTTTTCAGTTGCGATAAATGTGCAATAGCAACCATTTATTTGGTTGCAATAGATTATTGCTACGCATTTTATGCTACTAAAATTTGGTTGCAATAATTGCACAAGTTGCAACTATGAATTTCGTTGCGATATATTATTTTATTGCTACCATTTTTTCGTTGCGAATACTATTTTATTGCTACCATTTTTTGTTGCGATAAATGCGCAATAGCAACCGTTTATTTGGTTGCAAACCTTGTTGCCACGTCGGTATAACAACCAAAATATGGTTGCAATAAACAAATTTTTATTGCAACCAAAGAGTTGGTTGTAAATCTATTGCTACCAAATCTATTGCAACGACCCACAACCAATTATTTTGGTTGCGAAATCAATCTATTGCAACCAAATAGTAGCTATTGCAACCAATTGTTTGGTTACCCGAAATGGATTTTGGTGTAGTGATTTAAACCGAAATAGTACATATACATGAAAATACATGTTTGTACCTATTAGTGGTACAGAAAGAGAGAGGCTACGAAACTATGCATAGCGCACTTTCGTCCGTACTATGGATCCATATCTTCATTTCAAGGTCTAAATAGTCGATTCGTGCTGTTCATCATGATCTCCGTATGAAAATCTAATTGGATGCCAAATTTTACATTTTTTTTTATCTTTACTATTTTTTTTTTATAGGTAGAATATCACTAATTTTGAATGGTCTAGAATCTTTAGATCAAGTGATTTTGTACCTCTTAAAAAAATAGTAAAAATTCTAAAAAATGTAAAATTTGACATCCAAGCACATTTTCATATGAAGATCACATTGAGCGGAAAGGAACGGATCGACTGTTTGGATTTTAAAAATGGAAATATGCATCCATGGTATGAACCAATGTACGCTATGCATAGTACCATAACCTCACTCGGTACAGAAACTTCATTCAATTACAGTACAAAATCACCTTGTGTATATCAATGCAAGGTCGAAAGTGTGTTGCGCATTGAACAGCATGTCGAGTTCCTAAAGAAATTAAAAGAAAAAGGTAAAGTTTCAAGCTTTGGAGGGTTTATCTAGAAAAAAACTACTGATAGATAGGGGAAGAGAAGTGTATTACTAGAAGGGGTGCACCTTGTAGGAGGTACATAAATCAAACTTTTCATCTTCAGTTGATTGCATCAGTTCATGATAATTCAATTCATGCAAATAAACACTAGTTAGTAAAAATTTAGAATGAAACTCTCAATTAGAAGGAATACAATTACAGAGGTGTTAAATTCAAGGTATTTCATCATATTCTCAGCAGGCAAACCAAAACTATCTCTACTAGTCTACTAGATCCGAACTCAAAAGAAAGTTGGCCTTATTACCTTGAGGCGAGGCCGCACAACCGAGGCAAGAGACGCGACTGAGGAGATATGTAACGACCCACAACTCAAACAAGAACAAATAATTCTAATTGGATCAAAGAAAAGTTGTAATTCAATTGAACTAGTAAATTGGATACAATAGAAACTAGTAAATAAGAACGATAAATAGAAAACGATTGGTAGAAACTTATAAATTCTTATTCAATTCCTTATTCATTGTCCTTTGAACTGTTAGAGCATCTACATCCCTGAAACTATTAGAGTTTCTAATCTGACGTGGCAGTTTCTAGTCCAGTTTCAGGGATGTGGGAGAGTTTCTTATTTAGAAACTATGCAGGAAAGTTTCTTATTAAGAAACTGTTTATAAACTCTATGTTGGTCAAATGATTGGCTCAAATTGTTTCTCCTTTTTAATTTGTTACTGACGTGGCTTAATAAAAACTCTAAAATGAATTTCAGGAATGTGAGAATTAGAAACTTTAAAGACCATAATTTTTAAAAAGTAGTTTACAGTTATTTAGAAATCCTTTTGAGTTTTAGGAATGTAGATGCTCTTACAAAACACTGCTTTATATAGGCTAAGTTGTTTACAAAAGAATTAAATAGCGGGTCCCCTTGTTAGTACTAACGGATTCAATTAATTCCCTACCCGGTCTCGCTTTCTTCCTGACCGAACTACCCAAATCTCCTTTCTTCCCCAACGTGAGTTTGACTGAGTCAAAATAAGAATTGAAACGGGTCACTCCTAACCCGGGACATGACAAGATACAGCACGACGGAGAAGAGGCGGCGCCGGCGAGAGAGTGAGAAGCGGACTGAGAGGTGGCCAATAGATGGGGAAAGATGCATCCAACCGAGAGTCGAGAGAGGCGGGGTAGTTTGGGCCGAACTTTGGGCCCTTTGGGGCAACTCGTCCAACATTAACAAATTAACTGGTCGGCCCGTTTGTCCGCGCGTTCCATTTAGCAAATACTAAATTAGGCCCAAAAAGGGTTATAATTCTCAATTACAAACCGAGTCTAAGTTCCTAATTAATCCGTGGAAATCCTCAATTAAGCCCCGATGACAATCAAATGGAGACCTCCATTAAGCCAGCCATTGGACACAAGATTGTAGAAGAAGATGCTTCTCTCTAACAAACTTTTGCTGTGCATATTCTTCCTGTTTACTTTAGTGTTGTAAATGTAAATAATGGTATGTGTTCGTCGGATATAGTACTATCAAATAATTAATTAATATGAGGTCTATTAATTATAATTTTGTAAATAATTTTGTGCTTTCATTAAAATTATATAAATATACTTGTAATTATTAAAATTGATTAATTTAACTTACCAAATAAATTTGTTTTCACTTAGTTTCATTGTAAATTAATAAAAAAATTTGATATTGTCATTTACAAAAATTCAGATAAGACAAGACAAAGTATAGTACATATAGAAAATAAAAAAATAATAAAAATGATCAACTAATTGACAGTATAAATGGAAAAAAAATACAATTTGTAACAGTTTGATCACCGCTAACAAATAATTAGTCAATTAGTCAGACTAAACGACTATTTTTTTACAACACCGATTTACTCTAGTTAATAGCTTAGGGTAGATATGAATCTATCTATATATATAACTACGTACAACAGAGAATGTAAATTACAATAATCAGTGCAATACAACAAATGAAGTTTTGTGTATTCAAAGATAACTAACATCGAGTGGTCTAGAAAAATTTAGCAGAACATATCATAACATACTTTTTGTTATGAATTTTAACTTTCATAATATGTATATATATTTATAGATATTAGTACAAAAAATTATTTTGTGATAAATTTCATCTATTTCATAAAGGTAATTAACATTTTATTTTCATATCCAATTATATTTGAATTTGTTAAGATTTTAGTCTGTATCTAAATATAAAAATTAAAGCGAATATCAATATAAGTTTGATCACTATCCAATCTGTTTTCACCCAAAAAAACGCGTTAGGGGTCCATTGTTTCCTCCTACGCGTTTTGAGTACTACTTGTGGTCATCTAATAATTTCTTAAGAGGAATCAAATCATGGCACCTCAAGTCAAAAGGTGCATTATCACTATCCGATTCGTCACATTTAGTATTTTACATGTATCTTTTTGACTTAATTGTCCGGTCGGCAGCACTACTAGAATTTTTACATTTTGGAAGGGGAGAAAATATTATTTCTAAGAGGAAGATTGAAATCGTAATTTCTGTCACACTTAATTATTTTCAACAACATGCCTATAAAAATAGTAGCCTATGGAAATAATTTTGTATGATCCATAACCCGCCAAACATACCATTTATTATAGGGAGAACCTAGCTATCCCCTCGTAACAATCCCTCATTTCATCCCCCAGTCATTAACTATTTTAATAACTACTAACTACTTAGGGGGATTACTTACTATTTGGAGACCACATAATATTTGAAAGATTTTACAACTAGCGCATGCAAGTATTCATATATAATGCATCAAGTATTCATCTATTACACATGAAGTATTAATACCTATTATATCAAGTATTTTAAAAAAAAAATTGGATACGTTTTTAGAGGTGGGATTTTTTTTTTTCATTCAATCTAATCAATATTTCTGATGATCGGTGAGGAATTTTGAAAATCTAAAATTACGAATGTTTTTGACATAATTTTATTTTTAAAATGAGATCCATGATGATATACTTTCGAGTTGTCCGTTGTACAAATATTCATCCTTATCGAGAAAGTATTCATCCTCGTCGTGCAAGTACAAATATAAAAACTGGACACATCACTCATCCATCTTTTACACGTTTTTAGAGGTGGTTTTTTTTCTCCGTTCAATCTAACCAATATTTCTGACGATCTATGAAGAATTTTGCAAATCTAAAACCACGAACATTTTCTACACAATTTTATCTTTCAAATGAGAACCATGATAACATACTTTCGAGTTGTCCGTTGCACAAGTATTCATCTCTTATCGAGAAAGTATTAATCCTCGTCGTGTAAGTGCAAATATAAAAACTAGACACTTCACTCATCCATCTTTTACACGTTTTTAGAGGTGGGTTTTTTTTTTCTCCGTTCAATCTAACTAATATTTTCTAACGATTTGTGAAGAATTTTGCAAATCTAAAACCACAAACGTTTTCTACACAATTTTATCTTTCAAATGAGATCCATGATGACATATTTTCGAGTTGTCCATTGCATAAGTATTAATATCTTGTCACGCAAGTATTCATACCTAAGATATTAAGTATTCATTTATACACATTGAAGTATTCATATCTAAGACATCAAGTATTCATTCATATATCTCTATTTTTTTTCAAAATTTTTTTATGTCATTTATTTAATACGCAGTGGCCTAATTCACCATTAATAAAGTTTTGTTCTTTGCAAAACTCGCTACATCATGAGAAAAGGGAACATAAACATGAAAGAGATTAATTGCATACACATATACAAAATTATTTTGATACGATCGGTAGTGACAGATCTAACCCAGTAGAGACGTGCTCTAGTATTCATTCATACACATTGAAATATTCATTCATACACATTAAAGTATTCATTCATACACGTTGAAGTATTTATTCCTGGCAGAGGCGTGCTTGATTGGGATGGAGTGACGGATGATCTCCGGCAGAACGTTTGTTGGAGCGGGAGCAGCAGGCATAGAGAGAAAAAACTGAGGCGAAAGTGTAAGAGGGAGGGAGCTTATTATATTTACCATTTCGAGGTAGGAGAGAGAAGGGAGTTTATCGATGGAAAAACGGAGGCGGAGGAGGAGGTGGGAGAGGGAGGTAGAGGCGGAGGTGAGGTTTGGTGTGAGAGGCGAAGGTGGGAGAGGGAGGCGGAGGTGGGAGAGGGAGGTGGGAGGCGGAGGTGGGAGAGACAGAGGTGGGAGAGGGAGGAGGAGGCGGAGGTGGGAGAAGGAGGTGGGAGAAGAAGATGGAGGTGAAAGAGAAAAATAGAGGTGGAAGAGAAAGGAAGAAAGAGGAAAGAAATAAAAGTTGTTAGAAATAGTAGTTATAATTATAGTTAAAATAGAAATTTAGTTGGAGGATGAAATGGGGGATGGATAGGTGGGAGAAATTATAATTATCCTTTATTATATTTTACTATATGTTTATAGAAATACCTCGCCCTATGACCTTGAAAATAGTTTTGCATAACCCATGACCCGCCAAACAAATTAAATATTATATTTTATTGAAAATCCATGCTGTTGGAATAAGTGGAAAGTTGAGAGACATATTATTTTCTTGAGTTACCTTTGAAAATGTTTTGTTTAATATATTTAAATTATTTTATAGCGAATAATCATGAAAATACTGGAGGACTATGTTGAGTCAGATACTTGAAATGATACGAATCAAGTTCTATATAGTTACTTCACTGTACTCGTTCTATTGTTTCTTTTATATATGCTCCGAAATTTTTATTTTTACCATTTAAAAAAAAACCACGAACTGAGAAATTCTATTATTGACACTGGCCACTGCAACTTGAAGTTGCCGACAACAATTTTTTTATTTCAGCAGCTTTGACCACACTATTTTGCTTGTTGACAAAAATGGAGTGTTCTGATTGGTCAAAAAAAGTTAGGGCCCTAGAAACTTAGCTGCAGCGTTTGGAGTAGGAGAAAAAAAGTTGTTATCCAATTTGAAGTTGTGAACATTTTATTTCTGTCTGCAACTTGAAGTTCCGGCAATAACGTCAAAAATAAAATTTTTACTAATTTATTTTATTTATCTTTTTTTTTAATGGCAAAAATAAAAATTTGGATATAATGCTTAATTTTCGTTTGAGCAACATATATATTTAACTAGAGAGAAGTAAAGAATTTTCAAATGAAACCAAACCACATAATATTGGTAATAAGCCGTACGTATGTAGTAGTTATATATAACGCTTAATTTTAAAGACAATAATCAAATGTAAAAAGAGATGATCATATATATATAATTAACCATCCGGCAAATTCGCCTTGTACATGTTTTTCTTTGATTAATGAAATTTTAGTAGGCACGTCTTTGCTTGCTATTTCACAAAAAATATAAAATTTTGTAATTAATTTTGTCGATGATTGACATGATTAATTGTCTAATAAATTTTGATATTTAAACACTTAATTTCCCTACAGGATCTTTTACTAATCAAAGCTTCAAGAGCGCGTACGTAGCTTTCATCTGCAATTAATTGTCATTAATTAGTCAAAGTAGTGCAGTCAATTCATCACTTGAACAAATTTATGAGGTTGTTGGACAATTAAAAGGAGGTTTCATTATGAAAAATTCAGCAATTGAAGTCTCTAGTCAAAATCATAATACTCTATCAATTACATTGCCGTGAAAACACTGCTTTTCTAGTTTGATTCATGAATAATGTAAGGCATGGCCAACACTTTTCTAGTTTGAGTCATTTTGCTGTAGTGTAATCAAAGTTTCAAGAACGTGTAGCTTTCATCTGCAATTAATTGTCATTAATTAGTCAAAGTAGTGCAGTCAATTCATCACTTGAACAAATTTATTCAAGAACGTGTAGCTTTCACTATGGAAAATTCAAAAATTGAAGTCTCTAGTCAAAATGATAATATACTTTATCAATTACATTCCAAATTTGTAGAAGAAATTTTATAACAGTTTGTTTGTATGTATCACGGATTCATTATATTCCAAATTTGTATAACGTGTAGCTTTCACGCGGGATTCATTACATTGCCGTGAAAACAGATTCATAGAGCTATATGTATCACGAATTTTTGTGTCGTAGTCCTGTCTTATTTAATTAGTACCTCAAAGAGTTGACACATATTTAATCTCAGTACCTTGCATATATATTTAATCTCAGGATATCATTGCACCGACAACACCTACCTACTTGTATAAGTAGATGCAACTGGAAGACTTAACTCAACCATTGCAAGCTTCACACATTAACTAAAGATGCACTATTCCTCACTCAATTTCCTCCTCCTCCTCTTCCTCTTACTCATTCAAGCCTTCTTGGCAAATTGTTGTATTGAGCGTGAGAGAGAAGCACTTCTTGAATTCAAAGCTGGTGTCAATGATACAAAAAGTCGTTTGGCTTCATGGAGTGGCGAACAATGCTGCAACTGGGCAGGGATCCGATGCAACAATCAAACAGGTCATGTTGTCAAACTAAACCTTCGAAATACCAAACCTTATAATCTGGACAATATCTATATAATTGGAGATAACTACTATGATTGGATCTACCATAGTTTGGTAGGCAAGATCAGCCCATCTTTGATATTTCTTGGTGATCTAAAATACTTGGATCTCAGCTTTAATAATTTTAATGGGAGTAAATTTCCAGAATTTATCGGCACATTTAGAAACTTAAAGTATCTCAACTTGTCTTATACGGGCTTATCAGGAATGATACCTCCTCAACTTGGGAACCTTTCGAGATTAATGTACTTTGATGTTAGCAATTATCACTACCCATTTTCTAGTTTTATGTTGAAGACCGATACATGGTGGTTATCTAATATGAGGTATCTAAAGCATATGGACATGTCAGGAGTTGATTTTAAAGATTCAAATGATTGGGTGGAAACTTTGAACAAACTATTATCCCTTGAAGTATTAGTTTTGTCCAAAAACAATCTAACCCATATTCCACAATCAATCCCTTTTGTGAACTTCACCTCCCTCAGAGTGCTTCATCTTTCGGATCAAAGCTTCAACACCATAATACCCCATTGGGTGGGAAATCTAACTTCTCTAAACAAACTTACACTTATTAATAATTCACTTGTTGGCATGGTACCACCGCTTCATGGTCTAACAAAATTAACCGACTTATCTTTACGTTGGAACAATATAGAAGGAGATATTAGGGAGTTATTATTGGGCAAGTTGTCAAATTACACATTGAGGAATCTGCAGTATTTACATCTTTCATCAACTAACTTATCAGGAACTTTGACAGGGTGGATAACGGAGATGACAAGTGTAACTCAACTTTCCCTTTACAATAATAACCTAAGTGGTACAATACCAATTGATATCGGAAATTTAACAAATCTTGTTTATCTTGTTCTTAGTTCTAACTCCCTCACAGGACTACTATCAGAAACTCATCTAACTAGTTTGTTAAAACTAAAATATTTATACCTCGGATATAACAACATAACTATTTTAGTTGATAGTGATTGGACCCCTTCTTTCCAACTGAATAGTATCGATTTGAGGTCATGCAAACTAGGGCCAAAATTTCCCTCTTGGCTCCAAAGTCAGGTAGAAATTGAGGATCTATACCTGATCGACACGGGAATTGATGATAGTATACCCGGTTGGTTCTGGAGTTTATCTTCACTTAGCTACCTTGATTTGTCAACAAACTTACTTAGAGGGAAGTTACCAGCCAGCTTGGTACACATGACCAAACTCGTGTCTATGGATTTGAGTAATAATCGGCTTGAGGGCAAAATACCATTTCTTCCTACAAGTTTGTGGGATCTAGATCTTTCCAATAACTCCTTGTCGGGACAACTGCGTAAAAACCGTAAGTCACCATATAAGAATAAACCGATCGTCTCGAACAATAACACTGTTGAAATTGTCGAGTTGTTTCCTTGCGGATTAACTAGATGTTTGTATTCTCTTGATCTCTCGAGTAATTGTTTATCAGGGCATCTTCCTCCTTGCTGGTCTAACATCAGTTACGTAGTAAATCTTGCAAATAATAGGCTCTCTGGAGTTGTGCCCAGCTCTTTGAGTTGTTCAGTCACACTAGAAGTGCTTCAGCTTGCAAACAACAGTTTAACTGGAGAGTTTCCATTTGATTTGCAATTTTGCAGTGGATTACAACTGCTTGATCTTGGAGAAAATAATTTTCACGGGATTATACCAGATTGGGTAGGAGAAAGCTTTCAGCAGTTGCAATTTCTAAGGTTGCAGTCCAATTTATTTTCTGGTAGTATCACATCCAAATTAACACAGCTTAATGATCTACGACTGTTAGATCTTTCCAATAACAACCTTTCTGGACCGCTGCCAAGAGGTTTGGATAATTTTACTTCAATGAGTCAATTGTTCTCGTTGGGAAATGGTGATAATGATTATTATTATTATATGACGGTAATTATAATTAACAAAGGGTTGATCCTTGAGTATGATTATCGAGAACTTTCATTTTTGAAGAGTATGGATTTGTCAAACAATAATCTAATCGGTGAAATACCTCAGGAGATAGTTTTTCTTGCTGGTTTAGTGAATCTAAATTTGTCCCACAATCACTTAATAGGAAACATTCCGCTTCAAATCGGAAATATGACATCTCTAGAGTCACTTGACTTTCACAAGAATAACCTATCAGGGACTATCCCACAAAGCATATCTACTTTATACTCTTTGGAAGTGCTTAATTTTTCTTATAATAATCTATCTGGGAGCATTCCAAATGGGCATCAATTGCAGACGCTTGACCCATCAATCTACAATGGCAATCCATACCTATGTGGACCCCCATTAGAGACGAGTTGTGATAGAAGTGTGAGACTTCCTTCGAGTGATGGTAACAATGATTCCAATTCAAAAGTTACCGATGATAGGGACAAGTGGTTGTATTTGTTCGTTGAGTTTGGATTTGTTGTAGGATTTCTAGTGGTGTTTTTCATCCTACTATTCAAAGTAAAGTGGAGGTATACTTATTTCCAGATGGTCGATAGCATGCTTGAGAGGGTATATGTTATGGGTGTTATAATATGAAGACAAAAGAATTGGGTCGTAGCTCATTATGGTTGTTTGTGGCAGAATGCATCTCCAAATCACTGCTGTACTCTTCAATTGATTAAAACTCAAACCGTGAGTTGAAGGGTCTCATCTCTGAAGCTGCCCTCTTCTCTGTTAAAAAAGAAGGCTCATCTTCAAGGTCTTCTCTTGAGTTTTTTCACTTGTTTATACACTTGATAATCTCATAAATTAGTATATAAAATTGTGAGAGTGTGAGAAAGAATGTTATTGGCTTGATAATCTTCTTTTATTGTAAAACTCTTTGTTATAGTGATTTTGTGCCGTGCTCCGTGGTTTTCTCCCGAAAGGGTTTCCACGTAAAATCTTGTGTCTCTCTTTTATTTTATGGGCTCGATTGTTTGTTGTTGTTGGTTTCTTGTGTGTTTTTTATATTTCTCTATTTGCTCGCCAAAGAAAGATTAGTTTTAATGATCTGAATAATTTGTCATTTGAAGCAAGAACAACAGGTTTTGGTGATGAGCTCACCTAAGATTTGATGATCTTAAGAACACCCTATTTGTACTCTTCTACCACGTCAATTTATTACTCAAAACAAGATAGTATTCCACTAGTAGTTGACCTTAATTGTACAAATACATTTCTATAATCATCATTAATTAATTACTCTCCATTGCATAAATAATTTGATCAAGAAAAAAACGAATTCAACTCAAATTTTGCTCCCGAAAAGGTCATTGATGCTATATATTAACCATGATTTGTTCATTATGCCATGCTACAAACTTATGATAGGATAGTGTCAGATTTGCAAGCTGGCACATAACCAGCATGGAAGGAACAAAAAAGGAAAGATGTAAGCAGGAAAGGCAATCTCCAAAATTCGAATGTAAATTAGATGAGCTGTAATAGGATCTGTGAATTGATAGTATTGTCATTTCTAAATATAGATAAGGAAAAAAAAATAATATAAATATAGGAATAGGCGCTATGTACAGGATATAGAAAACAGAGGAGAATAAGAACTTTGTAAAACCAGTTTTTCTGATAAATAAAATTGAGGGAGGGAAGGGATTTTCTGGGAGGCTTGTGTTCTCTAAATTGAAACATGGTATCAGAGCATTGGTAAGATCTAGCTAGCCCTTTCTTCCAAACAAAACCGTTGCCAGAAATGACTCTGGTAACAGCACCATGGCCGAAACCAATACTCTAATTGAGAAACTAACACAACTAATTACCCTACAGCAAAATCAATTACTAGCTATGCAACAGCCTCGTATTCCACCACCACAAACCCCAGTCGTAACCCATGAACCAACCTTGCATACAAACCTAATACCCATAAAACTCGATGGAAAGAATTACCCATTGTGGTCTCAATCAATTCGCATGTGCCTTAAGGCTCGTGAGAAATTGAAGCATATCATGGAGTCACCTCCGGCTGAAAATGACCCACTGTTCACACGGTGGGACATTGAAGATACTGTGGTCAAAGGGTGGATTTGCAACTCACTCGACAAGAATCTCTACGGCAAGTTCCTGAGATATCCAACGGCCAAGGAGGTGTGGAAAGCAATAGCCACAACCTTCTACGACGGAAGCGATGCTGCTCAGGTATACGATTTGAACAAAAAGGTGAACAAAACCAAACAAGCCGGTAGGTCTGTAGAAGAGTATTATAATGAACTTCAGGACCTATGGTTAGAAATAGACTTCCGACATCCAAATCCAATGGTGTGTACAGCCGATATAGAAAAGTTTGCCAAATTTCTAGAAGAATCAAGAGTGTACTCTTTCTTGGATGGGCTTGATGATAAATTCGACAACGAACGAGCAAATGTGCTGCAAATGACCCCGTTTCCTACCCTTGAACAAGCCTTTGCTCGGGTGAGGAAGGAAGCCACTCGACAAGATGTGATGAACACGGGTGTTGAGGCAGAACCACAGCTATCTGCTGCTATGTACTCAAAGGGACACAAAGGTATTGATAAATCTCATTTGAAGTGTACTCATTGTGGTATGACAAAGCACACAAAAGATCAGTGCTTCAAATTGGTGGGCTACCCGAATTGGTTCAAAGACCGGCGCAAGGAGAAGGGTAATTGGTCGGGAAGAGGACATGCTGCTATAGCACGAGCAGACCTGGCACACGTACCAGAAACCAACTACCCAGGTGCTGGCACAGGTCCTGGAGGCGCTGGCATTACCTCTTCACTCGGTGCTGGGCCATCAGCGAGCTTCCTAGGCGCAGGCACATGGTACCAGGCTCCAGCTGAACAAGCTAGTAGACACCACTTAGAGGCGAGCAGCAGTGGGATTGGCAATAGAATTCAAGGTGCAGGTAATGGTTCAACCTCCATCCCATCAGGAAGCGACCCCAACAAGGGTTCAGCCAGTGCCCATGTAGCATACCAAGAAGGTACAGGTAATGGTTCAGGTAAAAATAATATTACATGGAAAATTATAATGAATGGGTATTAGATACATGGGCTACATACCACATGACGTTTGATAAAAATGACCTCATGAATTTCAAAACACCTAGAAAAACCGGTATTGTTAATGCAAATGGTATATGCTATCCTGTTAGTACCGCAGGAGATATAAAAGTGTATCCAAACTTGACACTCCAGAATACATTAGTTGTGCTATCTTTATCCTCCAAACTAGTATCAGTCGGCCAATTGACAAAGGAATTAAATTGCATGGTCAGCATATTTCCTGATCATTGTGTATTTCAGGATATCCAAACCAGGAAAATTTTGGGTCGTGGTACTAGGAGAGGCGGGTTGTATTATCTTGATGGTTTGAAGACAGGAGAAGCATTACTCAGTACTGACTCGAAGGAGAGAGAGATTGAAATTTTATTATGGCACAAAAGATTAGGTCATCCATCGTTAGGGTACATGAAAAAACTTTGTCCTTAGTTATTTAATTACAATTGTGAAAGAATTTTTTGTGAGACTTGTATTAAGGCCAAAAGTCACCGGTCTACCTATCCGCTAAGCAATACTAAATCATTAGCTCCATTTGATTTAATTCATACTGACGTATGGGGCCCATCTCCAATAATTTTCAAAGCTGGTTATCGATGGTATATAATATTTGTTGATGATTTTTCACGACTAACATGGTTGTATTTATTAAAAACCAAAGAACATGTAAAAGACATTTAAAATATTTATAACTATGATTATAACACAATTTGAGAAAAATTTCAAAGTAATTAGAAGTGATAATGGAACAGAATACATGAATCGTGAAGTGCAAGAAATACTTCAAAATAATGGCATATTACATGAGACATCATGCGTAGGAACGCCTCAACAAAATGGCATTGCAGAACGAAAAAATAGGCATATACTTGAAATCACGAGATCTCTTTTAATTGAAACAAATGTACCAAATATATTTTGGGATAACGCGATTACGTTTGCTGTATACCTCATGAACTGAATGCCAACACAAGTCAATCATTTTAAAACACCATTACAAGTTTTTTCTGCAGACCTAAAAATTAATTCGATTTTGAATTTACCTCCAAAAATCTTTGGGTGTACAGCCTATGTTCATCTTCAAAAACAATACCGATCAAAACTTGAGCCAAGAGCGGAAAAATGTATTTTTTTAGGAATGGGTCAAAATCAAAAATGATATAAATGTTATAGTCCAAATACAAGAAAAAATTTCACCACCATGGATGTAAATTTTATAGAACATGAACCGTATTTTAAATTTCCACAAAATCCAATTCAGGGGGAGCGGGTAAATACATCTGAGGAAGAATTGAATTTTGAGTTTTTAAATTTCACAAGATATCCTGATACAGTAACCTCATCTACCCCTGTACTAGATCAACCTCACCAAATACAATATAATTCGGAGGAAGAAATAAACCAGGACATAAATAATGAAAATGAAATAAATCACTCGGAGAGAAACGACACCACTGAAGATCAAGAAGAGATGATAATACAACCCGCCAATGATCCAACACGGTATGAGACTCCCAACGAGGTAAGTTCTTCTGAACAATTATTTACTTTACCACCAAGAAAAAATAGAGGAAAACCACCAAAACGGTATGTACCTGAAGATGGGACAAGCACAGAAATGTATCCAATTGCAAAATATACAACAACAAATAATTTGACAGAACCTTTAAAGGGATTTGTGAACCAAATATCATCAACAACAGTACCAAAAAAACTGGAAGAAGCCATAACAGACCCAAAGTGGAGAGAATCAATGAACGAAGAAATGAGTGCACTACTGAAAAATAATACCTGGGAAGTCACTAATTTACCTGATGACAAGAGAGTCGTGGGGTGTAAATGGGTGTATACTGTAAAATACAATGCACAAGGAAAGATAGAGAGATACAAGGCGAGGCTGGTTGCAAAAGGATATACCCAGACATATGGAATCGATTTTCAAGAAACCTTTTCTCCGGTTGCTAAGTTGAACTCCGTCAGAGTCATTCTATCTATTGCAGCAAATTTAGAATGGCCACTGCATCAGTTTGATGTGAAAAATGCGTTCCTACATGGAGAATTAGAGGAGGATATCTACATGGAAATGCCGCCAGGTTATCAACCACCAAACATGACGGGTAAAGTATGTAAACTAAAGAAAGCGCTATATGGGTTAAAACAGTCACCACGGACATGGTTCGGGCGGTTTAGTCAGGCCATGAGGGGATACGGGTATACCCAAAGCAATTCAGATCACACAATGTTCTGTAAGAAGAACTATAAAAAAATTGTTGTTCTCATAATTTATGTTGATAACATGATAATAACAGGAAGTGATGAAGAGGGAATACGAGAATTAGAGGAAAAGTTGTTCAAAGAATATGAGATGAAATATTTGGGTGGGTTAAAATACTTTCTTGGTATAGAGGTAACTCGGGATAAAGAAGGATTATATTTGTCACAAAGAAAATATATACTTGATTTTTTATGTGAAACATGAATGCTAGATTGCAAGCCAGTTGATACACCTATGATTCCAAACTTGAAGTTAGAAGCCTACACTGATCACACACCCACCAATATAGACAGATATCAAAGACTTGTGGGTAAGTTGATTTACTTGGCTCACACAAGACCTGACATTGCGTATGCCGTAAGCGTAGTAAGTCAATTCATGCACTCTCCCAAGGAAGAGCATCTAGAAGCAGTAATGAGAATTCTCAGATATTTGAAGGGCACACCCGGGAAAGGTGTAGTTTTTAGAAAAAATTCACATCTTCAAGTATTTGCATACAGTGATGCAGACTGGGCAGGATGTGCTATGGACAGACGATCAATGGCAGGTTATTTCACATTTGTGGGGGGAAACTTAGTCACATGGAGATCAAAGAAACAAAATGTGGTGTCTCTGTCAAGTGCAGAATCGGAATTCAGAGGGATGGTTAAAGCAATTTGTGAACTCCTATGGCTAAAAGGATTCTTAACTGAATTAGGCTTTAAGCCAGAATCCGAAATGAAATTATTTTGTGATAACAAGGCATCTATAGATATTGCCCATAACCCGGTGCAGCATGATCGAATGAAGCATGTTGAAATTGACAGGCATTTCGTTAAAGAGAAGCTAGAGACTAGAATTATATCTATGCCGTTTGTGCGATCAAATGAACAACTTGCAGATATATTAACTAAACCTGTAGTGAGTAGAATTTTCAGTGAAACAGTTAATAAGCTGGGAATGAAGGATATGTATGTGCCAACTTGAGGGAGGGTGTCAGATTTGCAAACTGGCACATAACCAGCATGGAAGGAACAAACAAGGAAAGATGTAAGCAGGAAAGGCAATCTCCAAAATTCGAATGTAAATTAGATGAGCTGTAATAGGATCTGTGAATTGATAGTATTGTCATTTCTAAATATAGATAAGGAAAAAAAAAATAATATAAATATAGGAATAGGCGCTATGTACAGGATATAGAAAACAGAGGAGAATAAGAACTTTGTAAAACCAGTTTTTCTGATAAATAAAATTGAGGGAGGGAAGGGATTTTCTGGGAGGCTTGTGTTCTCTAAATTGAAACAGATAGGCCACCTCCAAATATGTCGAGAGAGCTACCGACTGTTACATCAACTCGGCCCCTACCAGCTGTCTTTATTCTCTCGAGGTCTTCCATTTTTGATACACCTCCAGCGTAAGTTACCGGAATCTACAATACCAGTTACAAAATTAGGGGAATCCAAATGAGATTAACCCTTTGTTGTATTTGCAAACAATATGAAACCTCTATATGCTAACAGGACATTTTTTTTATGTAAGCACAAAGTAAATAGAAAGTGACAGGTAAAACAAAACCTAATTAGGAGCTAATTTTGAAAATAATTTGATTCAATACAAAAAAGAAAGTTTATTTTAGTTGATTTGGCCAACTCAGCATTGATTTCAACAGTGCTAACTGCTAAATTATTTACAGAAAAAAAAATGCAAAAAGGTGCTTACAAATATGATCCGTACAGAAACTTTAAAGATATTCGATTACAGTACAAAATCACCTTGTGTATATCACAAGGTCGAAAGTGTGTCGCGCATTGAACAGCATGTCGAACTCCTAAAGAAGTTAAAAGAATAAGGTAAATTTTCAAGCTTTGGAGAGTATATCTAGAAGAAAACAAAAGGAAAGAAGATAACTACTGATAGATAGAGGAAGAGAAGTGCATTACTAGAAGGGGTGCACCTTGTAGGAGGTACAAAAGATGGTATCTTTCTCCGATTGTAGATATAATTCAATTGACTGGTACCAATCAATCTATCATAAATCAAACTTTTCATCTTCAGTTGATTGCATCAGTTCATGATAATTCTATTCATGCAAATAAACATCTAGTTAGTATAAATTTAGAATGAAACTGTGAAATAAAAGGAATACCATTAGGGAGGTGTTAAATTCAAGAAGTTTTCACTAATTTGCTGAGTATTAATTTGAAAGTTACAATTACAATTACCTCATTCCACAAGGTGTTAAATTCATGCACTTTTCTTATACAAACAGGAAAAGGTATAAACAATCAATTATTATCTTCATTCTTCTCTGGTTCCAATACTCGACAAGGATTTCATCATATTCTCAACAGGAATATCTCTACTAGTCTACTAGGTCCGAACTCAAAAGAAAGTTGGCCTTATTACCTTGAGGCGAGGCGGCGCAACTGAGGCAAGAAACGCTACTGAGGAGATACAGCACGACGGAGGAGAGGCCGCGCCGGCAAGAGAGAGAGAGAGGGGCACTGAGAGGGGCCGAATAGATGGGGATAAATGCATCCTACTGAGAGTCGAGAGAGGGAATTCGTATCCTCTGCATTAACTCAAAAGGAAATCTTTTGAGTTAATGAATTCTGACCATCCGATCTGTTCAAGATTGGTGCACACTAGTTCCGCACTAATATTAAAGAGTATCATATATTATAAGCAGTGGCCGGATTGGCTCCGTTTAAAATCAAACGGTTGAGATTCATTAACTCAAAAGATTCCTTTTTAAGTTGATGCAGAGGATACGCATTCCGAGAGAGGCGGGTTGAGTTTGGGCCTAAATTTGGGCCCTTTTGGGCCTGTTCGGATCACATCTCGTCCGACATTAATAAGTTTCAATTATATACTTGGCTCATAATCCTCAATTATAAACCGAGCCTCTGTAAAGTTCCGAATAAATCCTTGGAAATCCTCAATTAAGCCCCGACGACAATCAAATGGAGACCTCCATAAATCCATCCACTGGACACAAGATTGTAGAAGAAGATGCTTATCTCGAACAAACTTCTGCTATGCATACTTTTCTGGATCAAAATCTGCTATTATTCTTGTGCATGAACAGTGTTCTTGTTATCCCTGCTTTTTCAAATCCAATCATTGAATTATTTCGAGATACGTGCAAAGAAAAGTTTTGAAAAAAGTTGCTTTGAGATTCGTTCCCGAAAAAAATTGAACGGTTAGATTCAAAAAAGCAGAGATAGCAGGGTTACTATTCACGGGAAGAGAATAACAGCGGATTTCATTCCTACTTTTCTTGTTTACTTAAGTGTTGTAAATAATGGTATGCATCCGTTGGACAGTACATTAATTGGTATGCTATTAATTATAATTTTATGAATAATTTGTGCTTTTATTAAAGTTATATGGATATACTTGTAATTATTAAAATTGATTAATTTAACTTATCAAATAAATAAACTTATTTTAACTTAGTTTCATTGTAAATTAATAAAATTTTATGATATTGCCATTTACAAAAATTCAGATAAGACAAGACAAAGTATATTACATATAGCAAATGTATCAAATATATGTAAAAAAAAAAAGAATAATAAAAATGACTAATTAATTGACAGCATAAATGAAAACCATGCAATTTGTAACAATTTGGTCACTGCTAACAATTAATTAGCCAATTAGTCAGACTAAAAGACCATTTTTTTACAACACTGGTTTACTCTAGTTAATAGGTTAGGGTAGATATGAATCTGTCTATATAATTACAACAGAGGATGTAATTACAATCAGTGCAATACAACAAATGAAGTTTTGTGTATTCAAAGATAATTAACACCGAGTCGTCTAGAAAAATTTAGCACAACATTTCATAACATACTTTTTGTTATGAATATTTGCTTTCATAATATGTATATTTATTTATAGATATTAGTAGAAAAATTTATTTCATGATAAATTTAATCTATTTCATAAAATTTAAGTAACATTTTATTCCCATATCCAAATTAATTTAAATTTTGTTAAGATATAAATCTGTATCTAAATATAAAAAGTAAGGCGGATATCAATATTAAGTTTGATCGCTATCCAATCCGTTTTCACCCAAAAAACCGCGTTAGGGGCCCATCATTTAAGCAACAAAAACCATAATATTATAAGAGAATATAAAAGGAGTTTTCAAGAAAGGAGATTACAAACAGAGTTCACAAGAAAGCGTTTAATGAAATAGCTAGAAAATTAGATAACATGTCCAAAAAGAAAACATACACACCAATTTAATGATAAATTATGCAATTTTTTGTGCAAATTATCCTAATTTTATGGCTTAGTCATTCTTAATAACTCAAGTATGAATTCTCCACATCGATGAGATTTAGGAGGGAATTCGGAATAGCAGGAATGCCAACACTTGTGACACCTTCGAGCATCAATACAACTTTTACCATTGATGGTCAGCTTGCTTCCGAATCCTGAATGCACCAACCGGCAACCTTACATGCACGTATCAGCTCTACTACATTCACATTCCCCCCTACCCTTTCATCTAGCAAGCATAAAACCTCGCATTCATTAATTTTAACAGCAGCATAAAGAGGAAAGTACGGGTACATTTTGTTTCCAAATTCTTTTGAATTTCTTTTCCCCGATATCACCTTGAGGAGCAACATTCCAAAACTGTAGACATCTGCCTTTTGAGTGATTGCTTGTCCAGAAATCCATTCTGGTGCCAAATAGCCGACAGTACCTCTTGGTGTTGTCAATGCTCGGCTATGTTCTCGGCCGATAAGTTTTGCCAAGCCAAAGTTGGCAATTTTGGGGGAAAAATCATCATGGAGAAGCACATTCTCGGGTTTAATGTCACAATGGATGATGCAATCTCTACATTCTTCATGCCAATAGGCTAATCCCTTTGCAATCCCAAGTGCGATTTTGTATCGAGCTGGCCAACTTAATACATAAGAACTCCCTGAAAAGATGTGGGAATCCAAGGAACCATTCGACATATATTCATAAACCAGTGATCTATATATTACTGCCTTCAGCGCAAAATCCTAGGAGGCGCACAATATTAGCATGGTGAATCATTACTATTGTTTGCACTTCTGTTCGAAATTGCTTCTCTTCTTGTCCTACAATTTTGAGTTTTTTCAGAGCCACAGTAGTAGAACCCAATAATTTTCCCTTGAAAACAATTCCAAAACCTCCTTGACCTAGTTTGGTAGAGAAATTTTTTGTTGATCTTTTTCTCTTTATAAGAGTAAGCCTTGAATCTGTGATCATCAACCTTTACTGGTCAACATTGTTGAATTTTCTTCTAAATTAACCACCACAAAATTAGTAAACAAACAAACAGGATGACACAACCCTATCTCCTATGAATGTCACATACTTGATATGATTTCTTTTAGCGCAAGCAACAGCGGATCCCACTCTGATATGTAAAAATTGGCCACTCAATCCATCATCGCGTATGATTAGATCTCCGTACCAAAGATTGCATCCAGAACCAGATGCATAAGCTGTGCAAGAGCAATTGCTTCGGCATGCACTTTTACATTCTTCCTCACTTTTAGCCCCCAAGTAGGGGGAATTTACAAATTGCCCATCTTCTAGAAGAGATCAATGAAAATACCCTCTAACCCCTCGGAATATTTTTTGGAGAGATGAAGGCGGCTACACCCAAGGTGACTTCCAACCCAACCCAACCATCTCCGGCAATCCCCCCCCAGGCCCTACCCTCCCAGGCGTTTCCCAGGAACATGTTTTTCACTGCTGCAAAGAAGGCGACTACAGAAGGTGGCTGGCAGGAGGCTAAAAAAAGATATCGTTTTCCCTCCCATTGGCGGTTCTCTCAATCTTCAACCAACATGGTGAAGCCATACACACCATACTCAAGGCAACCATCATATGCACGTGTGGTGCAGAACAAACCCTCCTCACCTCGCTCTCCCAAAACCACACCGGGAGCCTACTACTACGTCTCACCCCACAGCCCGACAAACCTGAGATTTCCACCATCACCTCACTATCCGGAATGGCGAGGTCGTTGTTTCAAGTGTTGTAGAACAGGGCACTCCGTGGCTAACTGTCGTTTCCAAAGAAAATGTGGTAAATGTTGGGCAAATGGTCATATTGGCACAAACTGCAATAAGGCTGTTTCAGCAAAAGTAGTAGTGGTACCTCAACCATTTACCAAGTTAGAACCAGGATTTGATGAGCTATTGTCAGATCCGAGGCCATATCCCCAACCTTTGATGCCGGAAGGCAGGCCACAAAAGGTTGACTGTTTCATTGAGCGAGATGAGGATTATTTCATGGAGTTGGAAACTCTCTCAAAGGCAGTGGTAGTTCACCACCTAGGATTCCAAGGGGATCTCTCAGTTGACAACATAGCAAACTATGCTATCAAGACGGGTTTGGTGACAAAAGAAGACATCCATGTGAGTGCTTTGCCAGGGTCAAGGTACTTAATTGGGTTACCACCAACGGTCTCTGTAGAAGCCTTCATCAATGCTACACCTTATGAAGCTTGGGAGGAGGGACTCTCATTCCAACAGTGGACACCGTTGGAGGATGCGGATACAGTGATACCAAGGTTCAAAATTCTCCTAGAATTAATGGGTGTGCCAGCTCTCTTGTGGAGAGAACAACAAATTGTGAAAGCTGTAAGTCAATTTGGTGTGTTTCTAGGCACTGTGGAATCAGAAGAATCTGGTAGTCTCAAATCCTGGATGGTGGCAGTAGGCACAGATGATTTGGCAAAAATTCCTCACACAATTGCTATGCATGTGGGGGGTATGAAATTTCCAGTCACTGTTCGACCAGTCACATGGAAGAGGTCAGTTCTTTACAAAGCGGCAGATTTTCCAACACTTCCGACAAAGTTCTCAGGTCCCTCTATACCGGTTCAAACCAATGAGTCGCATGGTTATGATGCTGATGAAATCATTCCTTTGAGCAAATCGACCCTAATAGAGTTTTGCAAGGGAAAGGTTCCTAGTGATCTGCCACCGGAACTACGCCGGTTTGCAACGGAGCCGGAGAACAACCATGGCAAGGGGTTGCACAATCAGCTACACAGTAATAAGGGGAAAGATCTGATCATGGCTGAAACGAGTCAAATTTGTGCATTAAAGGGACCTGCACCACAGAGGCAACATGGTTTCAGTAGCACAAAGAGGAATTTGTTTCATGAAGGAAAATCCATCTCAATGCACAATATATCCCAAGAATCTCGGGTCAGCTGTACCCCGGGTTTTAATGAGGCGCAAGATGATGTGATGGCTGAGGTTGTAAGCCCAGTTAAGGGGAATTCAGCTAGGCAACAGGAAGTACCACACGATTTTCAGCATCATTTGGTTCTACAGCAGGAGATGCGGCCTCTAAGGCTAGTGCGATGTAATTCCAAAAAAAACTCCTCTGTTTTGGGAGAGCAATCGGCAGTGAATTTGCACCAAGAAAATAAGGAAGGTGCACAAAAGGAAGGCCCCTTAACTGCAGCAGTAAGTGTGGCCAAGAAGGGCAACAAATTGAAGCAAAAGGAGGTAGTCTTGGGAGCAAATCGTGCTCCAGCTGGAATTCAAACGGCCTCACATAATTCTAGCACAGATTTTACTTTGAAAGAATTCAAATTTAAGGCACAACAGAAAAGGAAAAACGTGGGTAATGAGGCTGGGCCTAGCAGGCCTCCTAAACCAATGCAGAAGTTCAAACGGATTGTTGCTGGATCAAATTTGCATCCGCTAAAAATTGTAGGTCCAAAGAAGAAAAGGGTGGCGCATCCACTTAACAGCAAGCCGCCCAAGCGGGCACAAGTTCTGCTCAACCCAGAAGGGTACTATGAGGTTCGGGTTAATTCAAGTCATGTCGAGAACTTGGCGAGTGGCTGTGGCTTCAAGAGTGGCGATGTTCATCACATTATAGCGGCTGATAATGCTGCAAGAGTAGAAGAACAAATGAACCACCAATCTGATCCAGTTAATGAAGAAAATAATGATGACGAGCTTATCGTTGATTCAGATTTGGAGGAAGCATTGGCACGTTTTGAAACGGACCCAGCTGATGACCTCGAATCAGAGGAAGAAAACTAATAGCAATTAGTTTCATATAGTTGTTGTTGTTTTCTTTCAGTTTTAAATGACATACGAATTTAACAAATTTAAAGTTTTGTCTTGGAATTGTCGGGGGTTGGGAGATTTAAAAAAATGTGATGTTGTTCGTGATGTAATTAGAAAATCCCGTTGTGATGTATGCATGCTTCAAGAGACAAAATGGAATAAATTAGATTTTAACCTTTATTCCCAGGTGCTGCCTACTTTCTTTCAAAGAAATTGTGTTGCAATTAGTGCCTTGAATAGTTCGGGTGGGTGTTTGATTTCATGGAAAAGGAATTATGAACTCCTCTCCTCTTGGTCTACTCATCACACTTGTTCAGCCTTACTTAGGCAGCCACGCACAGGGGGGGTGTTGTTATTTACAAATGTGTATGGACCGGTAGATGATTTGATGAAACCGGCCTTCATTAGTGAATTGCGGGGCATTCAAAATTTGGTCCAATATCCGTGGGTGTTGGGAGGTGATTTCAACATGGTCCGTTGGCTAATAGATCGGTCGGGAGATATGCGTGGCCTTTCACAAATGTGTCTATTCAATGATTTCACAAGAGATATTGAGATGGTTGATGTAGAATTGCGAAACAGAGTGTTCACTTGGTCGAGCAAAAGGCCTCAGCCAACCATGTCCAAGCTGGATAGGGTGTTCATTTCGACCGAAATATCTACCTCGTTCCCGATTGTCTCTTTGGAAGCCCTTGAAATGACGGTATCTGATCACTCACCGCTTCTATTGAATTGTTCAAAACCTCAACAAATTGGGAGACAAAGCAAGCTGGAGCTGTTTTGGCTCAACCACCCTACAGGCCGAAATATTATCAAGGAGGTGTGGTCAAATGTGCAAGAATTTCCATCTGTAGCTGTCTTCCAAAACAAGGTAAATGAAACTCATCTTAAACTAAGAGAGTGGCATTGCCAAAATTATGGAGAATTGGAGAAGCAACTAAAATTTTGCAAGGAAACCATTCTATTTTTTGACCAAATAGAAGAAAGGCGAAATTTGGAACCATTTGAATTTCGGTTTAGATTAATGGTTAGAGAAAGAGCATTCAAGTTGGCTTGTATATCCGAGGAAAGGTGGAGGCAGAGGTCTAGGTGTAATTGGCTATCGAATGGAGATAGGAATACCCGTTTTTTTCATGCTTTTGCCTCATCAAGAAAACATATAAACAGGGTTAAAAAACTGAATTACATGGGGGCCGAAATAAGTGATGCCAAGTTAGTTGCTGCTGCCTTTAGGGACCACATGAAATCATTGTTGGGTACTGAAATCAATTCCTTGCCCTTCCAGCCGAATGCATTATATACACCTGAAGTGGGTTTAGAGACTTTAGATGAACCATTTACTGAAATTGAGGTGTTCTATGCTATCAAGCAGCTAGCTGGAAACAAGGCCTCTGGACCGGATGGGTTACCAAATGAGTTTGTGCAGAAATTTTGGCCGGAATTGAAGGATAGTATATTGTCAATGGTTCATC
The DNA here is from genome assembly GCA_964058875.1 of Carex rostrata. NCBI lineage: Eukaryota > Viridiplantae > Streptophyta > Magnoliopsida > Poales > Cyperaceae > Carex > Carex rostrata. The sequence continues at coordinate 1,029,267 of CAXKVT010000080.1, forward strand.
TTTTCTATTCCAATAACCTTGAGTTAAAAGGAATAAATAGAGCAAATTTGATAATGATACCGAAAAAGGATGTGCCTGAAGGAGTCGGGGATTTTCGGCCCATAAGTGTGATCAATCTAATACCCAAGATCATCTCCAAATTGTTAGCTAATAGACTTGGATCTAGATTGTCAACTCTAATTTCTTCGAATCAAACTGCTTTTGTTAAAGGGCGACAAATAGGTGAAAATTTCAATACCACTCGTGAGATTTTGCACCATCTGTCAAAGTCAAGTAAGGGGTCAGTTTTTATTAAAATTGACTTTGCAAAGGCCTTCGACTCGGTAAGTTGGGGGTTTCTTTTAAATGTGATGGAGGCAAGAGGTTTTTCTTCAAGATGGTTGGGTTGGATTAGATCACTGCTACAAACAGCAAGTTCAAGAGTTATCATAAACGATGAGTTTACTGATTACTTTGATCATAAGAGAGGTTTGAGGCAAGGAGATCCCCTCTCTCCAATGCTTTTCAATTTGGCGGTGGATGTTTTGCAAATGATGATAGGGAAATTAAATGTTAATTTATCTAATAGATTATCTTTTAAGTTGAGGGATTCGGTTATAGCTTTGCAATATGCCGATGACACGGCTATCATTGCTACTGCAGATGAAGAAACTTTGATTTCCCTAAAAATAATTTTGAGAATGTTCACGGCAATCTCGGGCCTCCACATAAACTATGACAAAAGCATGTGGATACCGATCAATATGCAAGAAGAAGCTTGCATGCGGACGAATTTGATTTTGGGATGCCGCCAATCACAATTTCCGACCACTTACTTGGGGATGCCACTCACAGTTAGGGCACCTACGAGAGCTCTATTTATGCCATTGATTAAACGATTTGAAAGCATGTTGGAGGGTTGGAAAGGGAAGCTCCTGTCAAGAGGGGGAAGATTACAACTTGTTAATTCGGTTCTTTCTTCAATTCCTATTTATTTCATGGCTTGTTTTCTATTACCAAAGTGGTTAACTCAGAGGCTGGACCGAATTAGGAGATCATTTTTATGGGGAAACAATGAAGAAAACAGACTTGGGATTTCTTTAATTAATTGGGATACGGTTTGTTTACCGAAAGAATGGGGGGGGATGGGAGTTTCTAACTTGAGGCTACGAAACATCTCACTTCTCTTACGGTGGTGGTGGAGGTTGTACACTAATTTAAACAGTTTGTGGGCTGAAAAGATTGCTATTTTAAAGAAAAAACCTGATGATCAAGATGGTATGAGAAGGTGGGTTTGCTCAGGTTCTTTCTTTTGGGGCACTTTACTTTCAGTCAATCATTTGTTTACCATGTCTACTGAGTTTGACAGGAACAATCAACTTGTGTGGGCATGGGGATCAAATGGAGTATACTCAGCAAAGTCGGCTTACACAATGTTGGCAGGGGGTGGCAAGATTAAATGGCCGTTTGTAGAAATTTGGAGCTATAAGATTCCGCCGAGTGTGCGCATTTTTGTTTATCTGCTGCTAAGGAATAGACTACTTACTCATGAGGTGATGGTGCGACGAGGTTTTGATATACCTCCCAATTGTGAGTCATGTAACAGGGGGGCAATTGAGTCAACATTGCATCTGTTTTTCCTATGTCCAAAAGCAGTAAGATTGTGGGAAAGGATGGCATCTATTCTAGGAGTCATGCTTATGCACATGGATACAACGGTACAGGGGACTTGGCAAATTTCGGTTTCTAGAGCAGCTGCAGCTGGTATGAGAAAAAAGCAGTGGCAGGTTTACTTCGTCTCAACCTGCTGGTCCATCTGGAAGCAACGGAATAAAAAGATTTTTGAAGGGCAAGAGGTACCGCTTAAGGTAGTAGAGGAAAACATCCTGCAAGATGCAAAGCTGTGGTTGAGACTGTGCTAGAGAGGCCTTTGTGCCTGTTGTTGTTGTTTTTTTTTTTTTTTTTTTTTTTTTTTTTATTAGTTGTTTGATGTTCTTTTATTTCTGCTTTTCTTTTTTCATTTCAGACACTGGTATGCACTGACAGCCACTGTCAGTATTTTTCAAAAAAAAAGAAAATACCCTCTAACTAAAATTCTTGACAAAATACCCTTGTAGGCCCCAAACTTCCCTTCCGGTCCTCTCTGCTCTCTCTTCACATTTCTGATCTCAAACAACTATTTAATTTTAAAACTTTTTATTTTGGAAAGGGTATTAATTGTTTTGGCTTGATATCATTAAAACCCTTTACTCATTTTTAATAGCTTCAAATGAGTGTAATGTTACTCATATAATTTATTAGTATACAATATTTCATAATGTCTTTTTTTTTAATAAACTTGACAGAAAAAATATTTCTAATGCCTCAAATGACTTACAGATTTGTACAGTCTTATATATTCAGTTTAAAATTCATTTAATGCAAACAACTTATATTTCTCTCTAATGAAACATGTTATTAGATAAACACGTACATAGCATGGCATTAGTTTATTTTGTAAAATATTTTAATATCTTAATCATTTTAATAATCGTTGTAATACATAGCATTAATTTATTATGTAAAATATTTTTAATTAACATGTGAATCTTTTTAATAAAAACATTCTACAGATAGTTTATTTAGTAAAAAAAAGTTTCATAATGTGGCTTCCACAATAATAAAAAATATTAAGACATTACATACTAATAATAATTAAGTGAGGTGTCATGCTTAAAAAAATCTACTAATTATGTACATATTTTTTCTTAAAATTAAGCAACAAATGAAAGTTAATCATTCTAATAATAAATTAAAATGTAGAAAGAGGAGAAAAGATCAATTCATTTTTATTTTTTTGGGAAAATAGGGGTCCAACCTCTATTTGGATATATATTAATTGAAGTTAACAAGAGTTTTAAATTACATAACTAATACAAATAGATGCTCATAACAGATGAGCTGATTTAAAACGATTGAAGTAAAACATGAACAAACAAAACAAAACAGAAAAGCATAAAAACAACAGTTGACTAAGAGCCTTGATTTATATTCTTGTACCAGTTGCTACTGTTAGTTCTGACTTGTATATCTCAGTTCATTCTAATTCAGTTAATTCATGAAATAATTTCTCAGAAGCGGCAGCATTTCGAAAGGATTCAGATGTGAATTTAAAAATTGTCAAATTTATCATGGGTTAATAGAAATATCCCCCATAATAGCGAACCAATTTTCAATATGAACCACATAGCAGTTAGGCAAAATTTTAATTTCATTCGTTCTTTGTTTAAACTTTTTGTTCTTTTGTAGCATCCACCGTCTTATATTCAGATATGTTTCAGAAAATTTGATGTTAATAAAAATGAGTAAATGATTATAATTGGATCAAGCTGATTAAAGCAATTAATGTGTTTTCCAAAATAAAAGGTTTCCAAATTAAATAGATGTAGGGATCTGTGAAGAGAGAGACGGGAGAGAGTAAAGTGGAGAGAGAGGGGGTGAGAGGAAAGGAATGAAAGTTTGGGACCCACAAGGGTATTTTGTCAAGAAATTTAGTGAAGGGGTATTTTGTTTGATCTTTATCAAAAGATAGGTAGTTTATAAAATTTCCCCCCCCAAGTATCGAGAGTTGTCAAGTAACGTACAGAGGTTATCAATCAAAGTAAATGTATCGTTCAATCCAACTGAACTGTTGTTGTAACTTAATGAGAAATTTCTAGCACAACCAGCATGAAAGTTATGTGAAGATGAGTCAGAAGAAGCAGGATGGAAGCCATGCGGGCATTTGCACCAGTAGTTCGGACCTTGGCTAAAGCACATGCCGAAAGGTCCACAATAGCCATCAACCCCATAGAGCAAACAACTTTGACCGGTTGTTAACCAGTAATGACCACCGGCACCATGCGGTCGGAATATGAATGCATGACCATGACTATTTAATCTTATGTATATTTGTTTTCCATTCGCATTATTAAATGTTACCAACCTGTCGTGCTGTTGGATATGTAACAATGTGGGAAAAGTACCAAAATACTGTGTATTTTTTGTTTTTGCTTTATAACAAACCCCCAGGTTCCACTAGTATGATCTATTTCAAATGAATACACCCCTGGTGAGGGGTCACTAGATGTTTTGGAAGAAGTAAGAGATGCACCAATGTTTTTCCCATTTATGGTACTGTAACCGAGCCAAGCTCCAGGCAACTAAGTATCTGTCGGATTGTTAAAACTCTGCCATATCACTTGTGAATTTCTTGTTTGGTCTTGCAAAACAAGATTTCCGGTATCAAGGAGAACTAACTTGGGTGGAATTTGATTTATTTTGCGGTTTATTTGATGACCATATAAGGGATTGAGATTGGGTCAAGATCAATGTTCCATTTGGAGATATACTCAGTCTGGAGAATTGAAGTTTGGTAATGGGGTTCTCTGTATTTGTTGTCCATACAACATCTACCATATAGTTCAGCACCAGTGGAAACAGTTGGGTTTGACCGGTTTCAGTTTCATCAATGGTTAACCAAATGCCGACATAGTAATTTCCCTTACCTGAGTCGATGAAACCAAACTCAAACCTGCCATTTGTTGACATGAGGCTCTGGTTTGGGTAGTGAAATACACTAGGTAGAAGTGTGTCTGTTGCTGAAGAGAGATTGTTTAAACACAAAAGGATGACAATGAAGAAGAAGGAAGCCATGAGAATAACAGTCTTGCAACAACTGCTAACACTTAGGCTAATTTATCATGGGACTTATTAAGAATGACCGAAAAATATTTAACGAAGAAAAAATCATAGTAGGAATTATTGGTATCGGGATTGGGATCGGTCCCGGCCGATACCGATACGGGATCGGGGTATCGGATCAGTATCGGTTTAGGATCGGCTCAGGATCGGGTTTTTTTTTTTTCTTTATGATTTGCTACATGAGGATTGACTCAGGATCGGATCGGGGTAGGCCAATACCAATTGTATCGGCTGATCCGAATCGGTATCGGCCAATTATTCCTACTCTAGAAAAAATAATGATGGCCGAAATGTCTGAGATTCTGACAGTACCGGTATCAGTGTCATCCAATCCCATTATAGAATTGGAAAAGACTGTCACTACTATTACAAATTATTTAATTATTGATAACCATAATACGTGACACTTGATGAGTTATATATATGCATAGTAGGAATTATCGATAGTAGCAATTATCGGTATCGGGATCAGGATCAGGGTATCCTACTATGGTTATATGCGAATATATATATTCAAATTATATGTTATTATTATTCAAACCACATCAGTTTGTGAGACTCTGTAAGATTAACTCGAAATCACAATCTGTCAATAAAATGTAATATATGTGTCCGATAAATATATAGAAAATGAAGAAACCAAACTGAAAGTTATCATTTTCTGAGACTAAGACTAAGACTAAACTCCGAAACGAAGGATACATAATGCCTCATTCACAATTTACAATTGAGTACATATATTGTCCTATTATATGTCCTCAAGTCAAAAGGTGTAAGAGGAATCAAAGGATATCATTTAACACTATATTTGTTTCATTTTGACTTGGGTAATCGATCTAACTTCATGGTCAGGTCGGCAGTCAACTAGAGCTGCCAAAAAAAATTTGTAGTTTGTAATTCGATTGATTTCGATTCGAAAAACTTGTAGTTTGCAATTAATTTGATTCGAAATTAGTTTGGTTGGAAACAAATCAAACCAATTCGGTTCAAATCTTATTCAAAATTATTTGTAACATATAAACGCCGGGAAAAGTAAAATTTTGGGCGGCGCTTTATAAATGCCGGGAAAAACCTAGGGAAACGCCGGAAAAAGCCTTTTCCGACGGTGGTATTGCCGGTACTTGTCTAAATGCCAGAATAGGTATTTGGTGGCATTTTTCAGCACTTTTAGTGGCGTTTTTAAGCGCCAGGAAAAGCTGATTTTCTTGTAGTGATGGGATCATGGAACCTCAAGTCAAAAGGTGTATTATCATTTATCACTATATTTGTTTCATTTTGACTTGGGTCATCGATCTAACTTCATGCATGGTCAGGTCGGCAGTCAACTAACAGGACAATTAAATGTATTTCAATTCTGAATTGTTGAGTCTAGAAAATGATAAATTTCATTTTCGTTTCTTCAATTCTACTCATGTGACACCGATTAATTACTACCTATATATGTATTTCGTTCACAGCTGGGGATTTCGATTTTGATATTGGAAAAATGTGTGGTCATCAAATTTAACAAAAGATGAACAAGTTAGTATAATTGTAGTTGTACGTATACTGGTAACCTACTTTTTCGTGATCAAATGAACTGAAGTTATGTGATATAGCTAGGGGTGCAAACGGATCAGATCCGGATCCGTATCCAAAATTTTGCGGATTCAGATATTCGGTTATGGATAATTTAAGGATACGGATGCGGATATGGATATAAATTAAGCAGATATGGATGGAAATATAATTTTAAGATTTCAAAATTATCTGTATTCGTAATTTTTCAGATTTCGGATATATATCCGTGAACCCTCAGTCTGCTACCCGCTACCAATTAGTTTTATTTTATTCCTTTTCTTACCTTTTCTTACCACAGGTAGGGCTGCACAAAAAGTTCGTAGTTTGTGATTTGATTTGAGTTTGATTCGAAAAAAGTTCACAATTAATTCAATTCAAAATTAGTTCATTCTGAAACAAATCAAATCAGTTCAGTTCGAATCTTATCCAAATCAAATTCAAATTGGATATAATTCATTCGAAATTGATTTGCAAACTATTTAGGTTCAAATCTCAAATAATGCAACTAATGGATTCAACTATCAATCTTTGATAATATAGGAAGCAAACTTATATCGATCAGAATACAAAATTGTTAATATAATGGTAACTTATAATAAAATAATATGTCAGCAGCGTAATAAATTAACAATGGACTAGATTAAGTATCTGCGTCTCATGGACAGTACGAGTTTGTACTTTTGTATATTTTTTATGTACACAACTATGTTTGGACTTGTGAAATAGTGATTACATGGGCAAACAAAACTTAAATGATAACAGTTCCTTAAAATTCAACAGTTCAACAGTTTAAAATTCAAAGTGCTAGACTTTTCAATTCGAGTCAACTTGACTAGCTCACTATTTTTCTGAATTGAATTCGGGTTACCCTTGACTCAAGCTAACTCAGCTCGGACCGACCACACATTAATCAACCTCTTTGGGCCCCTCGTGAAAATATGGTATATGGCGTTCATTCCATATCCAATCTCTTCCACCACAATCTAATTAATCTCGTTTTGAAAGGAGAGAACCAAAGAATTTTCCGAGAAAACGCAACCACATAATTTTTGTAATAAGCTAGTAGTAGTTATAATGCTTAATTTTAATGAAATAATAATCAAATGTTATAGAAAGAGATGATCATATAACATATCAGGCAAATTCGCCTTGTACATGTTTTTCTTTGTTTAACAAAATTTTAGTAGGCACTTTGCCTGCTATTTCACAAAAAAATAGAAAATTTTTTAATTATTTTGTCGTCGATTGACATGATTGTCTAATAAATTTATTACTAATAAAATCATCTCGATCTGTTGGATGAGCCAAATGTCACGTATATTTTTGTAGAAATGTCACTAAAATTTTCCAATAGAAATTAAAGCTTTATTTATATAAGTAAATTTTGATATTTAAACACTACTTATTTTTCCTACATAATCTTTTACTAATCAAAGCTTCGAGAACGTGTAGCTTTCATTTGCAATTGTCATTAGTCAATTCGTCACTTGAACAAATTTATGTAGTTGTCGAACAATCAAGAGGAGGTTTCACTATGGAAAATTCAGCAATTGAAGTCTTTCTGTGGTAAATTTTTTTTAGATCAAGTGATTTTCTAATTGTCCAAAAAATAGTAAAGAAATTCTAAAAAATATATAATTTTTCTATTCATTAAACACTACTTATTTTTCCTACAGGATATTTTACTAATCAAAGTTTCAAGAACGTGTAGCTTTCATCTGCAGTTAATTAACAAGCTTATGCGGTTGTTGGACAATCAAGAGGAGGTTTCATTATAGAAAATTCAGCAATTGAAGTCTCTTGTCAAAATGATAAATACTTTATCAATTACATTACAAATTTGTAGAAGAAATTTGATAACTGTATGTTTGTAATTTTGTATGTCAAGTATGTGCCTATATAGCATTTGAAATAAAAGTATATATATATATATATATATATAATTTCTGATGAGTACCATTTATATGACTAGTACCATAGAATTTTATTTATAAAAGCATTAGACTTTAATTTATTCCTTCCTCTCCATACAAAAACAATATATATAAAAATTCATCAAAGATTAAATAATATAACAGTCGGATTAGTGCTTTTCATTAAGAATTAACATTTGTATTCGCAAAATAAATCTTGTAGAACATTGCACTGGATTAATTATTAGTAAGCATAAGGCTCGCCTCCAGTCAAGTTTAATCTTTTAAAAAGTTGGATGATCACTACATGATTTAACAAAAATATACATGCATGTGTGAATACTTTCTTAGAGCCATATGTATCACAAATTGTTGTCATATATAGTACTGTCTTAGTACCTCAAAGAGTTGACGTTTCCTGGTGTCTCAGTACCTTGCATATTTAATCTCAGGATATCATCGCACCAACAACACCTAGCTAGCTACTTGTATAAGTACGTGCAGCTGGAAGGCTTAAGTGAACCATTGAGAGCTAGCTTCTCACATTAACTAAAGATGCACTATTCCTCACTCAATTTCCTCCTCCTCTTATTCATTCAAGCCTTCTTGGCAGCAAATTGTTGTATTGAGCATGAGAGAGATGCACTGCTTGAATTCAAAGCTGGTGTCAATGATACGAAAAGTCGTTTGGCTTCATGGAGTGGCAAACAATGTTGTAACTGGGCAGGGATCCGTTGCAACAATCAAACAGGTCATGTTGTCAAACTAAACCTTCGAAATACCAAATCTATTCATGTTATCAAAGTAACCATCAGGTCAATTTTTATCATGGGAGATTACAATGATTGGATCTACCATAGTTTGGTAGGCAAGATCAGCCCAACTTTGATACTTCTTAGTGATCTAAAATACTTGGATCTCAGCTATAATAATTTTACTTTGAGTAAATTTCCAGAATTTATCGGCACATTTAGAAACTTAAAGTATCTCAACTTGTCAAATACGGGTTTATCAGGAATGATACCTCCTCAACTTGGGAACCTTTCTAGATTAATGTACTTTGATGTTGGCAATAGCTACCTATTTGATAGTTTTATGTTGAAGACCGATACATGGTGGTTACCTAATCTGAGGTGTCTAAAGCATATGGAAATGTCAGGAGTTGATTTTAAAGATTCAAATGATTGGGTGGAAACTTTGAACAAACTATCATCACTTGAAGTGTTAGTTTTGTCCGATAACAATCTAACCCATATTCCACAATCAATCCCTTTTGTGAACTTCACCTCCCTCAGAGTGCTTCATCTTTCTGATCAAAACTTCAATACCACCATACCCAATTGGGTGGGAAACCTAACATCTCTAAACAAACTTACACTCGATTTTAATTCACTTGTTGGCATGATACCACCACTACATAGTCTAACAAAATTAACCGACTTATCTTTACGTGACAACAATATAGAAGGAGATATTAGGGAGTTATTATCGGGCAAGTTGTCCAATTACACATTGGGGAATCTGAAGTATTTAGATCTTTCATATACTAACTTATCTGGAACTTTGACAGGGTGGATAACGGACATGACAAGTGTAACTTATCTTGACCTTAGCTATAATAACCTAAGTGGTACAATACCAATTGATATTGGAAATTTAACAAGTCTTGTCTATCTTAATCTTGGTTCTAACTCCCTCACAGGACTATTATCAGAAACTCATCTAACTAGTTTGTTAAAACTAAAATATTTATACCTTGCATTTAGCAACATATGTTTTTTAGTTGATAGTGATTGGACCCCTTCTTTCCAACTGAATAGTATCTGGTTGAGTTCAAGCAAACTAGGGCCAAAATTTCCCTCTTGGCTCCGAAGACAAGTAGAAATTAAGAATCTAGACCTGAAAGACACAGGAATTAATGATAGTATACCCAATTGGTTCTGGAGTTTATCTTCACTTAGAGACCTTGATTTGTCAAGAAACATACTTAAAGGGAAGTTACCAGCCAGCTTGGTACACATGACCAAACTCGTGTATATGGATTTGAGTAATAATCGGCTTGAGGGAAAAATACCATTTCTTCCTACAAGTTTGAATGAACTATATCTTTCCAATAACTCCTTGTCGGGACAACTGTGTAAAAACCGTAAGTCACCATATAAGTATAAACCGATCATCTCGAACAATAATACTGTTGAAATTGTAGAGTTGTTTCCTTGTGGATTAACTAGTTTGCAAGTTCTTGATCTCTCGAGTAATAGTTTATCAGGGAATCTTCCTCCTTGCTGGTCTAACATTAGTTACTATGTAAATCTTGCAAATAATAGGCTCTCTGGAGTGTGCCCAGTTCTTTGAGTTGTTCAGTCACACTAGAAGTGCTTAAGCTTGAAAACAACAGTTTAATTGGAGAGTTTCCATTTGATTTGCAATTTTGCAGTCAATTATGACTTCTTGATCTTGGAGAAAATAATTTTCACGGGAAAGTACCAGATTGGGTAGGAGAAAGCTTTCAGCAGTTGCAAGTTCTAACATTGCAGTCCAATTTATTTTCTGGTAATATCCCATCCAAATTGACACAACTCAATAATCTACGAGTCTTAGATCTTTCCAATAACTACCTTTCTGGACCCCTGCCAAGAGATTTGGATAATTTTACTTCAATGAGTAAGTTGGTCTCGTTGAAATATTATTATTTTTATGAAGCGAGTGTAAAAGCTATTACCAAAGGGGTTATCCTTGAGTATGATTATGGAGGTCTTTCATTTTTTACGAGTATAGATTTGTCAAATAATAATCTAACCGGTGAAATACCTCAGGAGATAGTTGTTCTTGCTGGTTTATTGAATCTAAACTTGTCCCACAATCATTTAATAGGAAACATTCCGCTTGAAATCGGAAATATGGCATCTCTAGAGTCACTCGACTTTCATAAGAATAACCTATATGGAACTATACCACAAAGCATATCCACTTTATACTCTTTGGAAGTGCTCAATTTTTCTTACAATAATCTATCTGGGAGCATTCCAAATGGGCAACAGTTGCAGACGCTTAATGACCCATCAATCTACAGTGGCAATCCATACCTATGTGGACCTCCACTAGAGACGAGTTGTGATAGCAATGTGAGACTTCCTCATAGTGATGGTAACAATGATTCCAATTCAAAAATTACCGATGATAGAGACAAGTGGTTGTATTTGTTCATCGAGTTTGGATTTGTGGCAGGATTTCTACTAGCGTTTTTCATTCTACTATTCAAAGTAAAGTGGAGGTATACTTATTTTCAGATGGTCGATAGTATGCTTGAGAGGGTATATGTTATGGGTGTTATAATATGAAGACAAAAGAATTGGTTCGTAGCTCATTATGGTTGTTTGTGGCGGAATTCATCTCCAAATCACCGCTGTATGCTTCAATTGATTAAAAGTCAAACCGTAAAGTTGAAGGGTCTCATCTCTGAAACTGCCCACTTCTCTCACTAGTACAAAAAACCCCTTCACCGACCCTTAATCACCGACTCTCTTAAGCAAAGCATCAGTGTTGCTCACACTATACTGACCCTTTTATTAAATAACAGTCAGCGTTGTTATTCAACACTGACACTTTATAAACAGTCAGTGTTGGTTATCAACACTGATTGTTTTTCAAAAAAGAGTCAGTGTTGAACACCAACACTGACTGTTTTTCAAGCGTCAGTGTTGATTACCAACTCTGACGCTCTAAAAACAGTCAGTATTGGTACTCAACACTGACTCTTTTGAAAAACAGTCAGTGTTGAGTACCAACACTGACTCTTTTGAAAAACAGTCAGTGTTGAGCACCAACACTGACTCTTTTTCAAAAGAGTCAGTGTTTGTACTCAACACTGACTCTTTGTAAAGCGTCAGTGTTGAGTAGCAACACTGACTCTTTAAAAACAGTCAGTGTTGGTACTCAACACTGACTCTTTTGAAAAACAGTCAGTGTTGAGTACCAACACTGACTCTTTGGAAAAATAGTCAGTGTTGGTACTCAACACTGACTCTTTGTAAAGCGTCAGTGTTGAGTAGCAACACTGACTCTTTAAAAACAGTCAGTGTTGGTACTCAACACTGACTCTTTTGAAAAACAGTCAGTGTAGAGTACCAACACTGACTCTTTTTCAAAAGAGTCAGTGTTGGTACTCAACACTGACTCTTTGTAAAGCGTCAGTGTTGGGTAGCAATATCAGCAGATGATGAAATTTATGATTTTTGTACAGCAAATAATATGAATAAATTCCAAAAAAAATATTTCCTACTTTTATACATAACTTGTGACCAAATAATATTTGTAATTATCAATTTCATATAATTTCATCAATATTTGTTCAAACAAATTGAGCTAATAACTGTGGACCGTTCATTTTCTTATGAATAATCAACGGGTGATCTGCAATCAAATAATTCCTAATTTATTTTAAAATGATCATGTTAGTACCAGGAACCTTAAAAACAAAAAAAATAATTGGAGTTCCAACAATTGTAAGCTTCGATCCAATGTGTAATGTTTATAGCCTTACGATCTCGTTATATTCTGTCGCTTGGATGGATGTGTAAATGAACATCAAATTAGATAGCATTACATGCATGTTGCATATATGAATTTTGCATAAATTAAGGTGGGTTGTTCTAAATTCAATTTAATTCTAACTTCAAATTTTGCATAAAATTATTCTAATGTTGTGTATATATTTATTGCAGAAAAAATTGGATTCACCTCAAAGGGAAGCCAACAGTTGAAATTATGTCAAACACAAGCAAAACAGAGAGCATGCTAAAAGAATTACCATTCAAATTGGATTCACCCCAAATGTCGTCCGTGGGTCGATTGGAACCGTTTAAATTACTAGTACAATTGTTTAATTATTTAATTGCTTAAATTGTTTAAATTGATTAAGTAGTATGATCTTTCGTATAACATACTAAAAGAATTATATTAACATGAAATTTTGACTTTAATTATTAAGCTTTTTATCGTATACAATATGGTTTTTATTTTACATAATAAATTTGTATTTATAAATCTGTCTAAATTTGGAAGATATTTAACAATTATGTATATTTTTCATATTTTTGTTTGTTTCATTTTCCATTCTAATTTATATTTTTTCCTTAATTATTTTTTTTCAAATATAATAATTAAAAATATACTATTTTGGCTTGAACATTTCATTGAACACATGTAATACATTAAGTTACTTGAGAGGATATGGACTCCCACCCACAATCTCAAAAATGGTCACCTCCTTTGAAATCAAGACCATTCATCTCCTATCAAACGGATATAAATTTACAAATCTAAATTTAGGTAATAATTGTACAGAAAATAGTATGAAAAGAATTAAAAATAAATATTTTATACTCTTTTTACATCTTATATGTCAAATAATGCTTATAAATGTCAATTTTATATAATTTTATCGTTATTTGTCTCTTGAAATTGAGCCAATAATTTCATATCGTTCATTTTTACGTAATCAATCAACGGTTGATGTGCAATGAAATGAAATTTTATTTTCATTTACCTATCAATCAAGAGGATGAAATATTGAAACATCGAAGCACTATAAACACTTCTAGTTGGATTGAAGCTTAGACATGATCGAACTTCGAAAAATTTATTTTGGTTATGTTTAATATTTTTTATCTCATTTTAGTTGAAAAAAAAATACTTATTGTTTTTACAAAAAAAAAAAATATACTGACTGTTTTTGTAAAAACAGTCAGTATTAGCTGCCAACACTGACTTTTTTTGGCAAAAACCGTCAGTGTTGCTGCTAACACTGACTGTTTTGGCAAAAACCGTCAGTGTTGCACTCAAATACTGACTGTTTTAAAAAAAAAACAGTAGCCGTCGGTGATTTTCGCTGCTCTGAGTTTGATTTCCCGGGTTTGTAACTCAAAATTTCGATCAGCCGCGAACATTTCCTCTTCTAAAAAACTGCGAAGTTCTGAGAACCACGAAGCATACCTTCTAAATTTCCTCTTCTAATTGTGCTGTCTCTATCCCGCCTCAGCCTCTCTTTTGCTGTCCTCCTCCGCCTTGCTCTCCGCCTCCGCCTTGCTCTCTCCGCCGCCGCCTTGCTGTCTCCCTTGCTCTCCGCCTCCGCCTTGCTCTCTCCGCCTCCGCCTTGCACAAACCCTTGCTCTCTACCCCGCCTCAGCGCCCCTTTGAAGAGTTATTTCGTAAGTTCTGTCACACAGGTCTTGCAAAAACAACTCCAAAGCTTTAGTTATTCATCAATTTCGTTTGGGAGAAGGAGATGGAGCTCGTGCTCGTCGTTGATTGAATTTGGTTTGTTGAGTTGATTTGACCAATCAAAGATGGAGCTCGTGGTCCACCCACCCGATTCAAGCCCATGGTCTCTTTCCTAATTTATATTTATTTCTTACGGGTTTTTTTTTTCTTCTTTGTTTCAGTTGAAAGGTCTCAACTTTTGAGTTTATGTATATATCAGTACTAACGCTGACCTAAATATATACAAGGAATGTGCACTAGTTCAAATAGGCAAACTAATTTATCTACTATCATAACAAGAAACAGTTCATTATGAATTAATCTTAGTTCCAAAATTTCTGGATTATATTAGTGTGATTGGATTTAGACCAATTATTGTGCACTGCTTAATCAATGTTACAATTTTTTTTTTTTAATGTTGAAGCCTGGGAAAACACTAAGTGCGAGAAGATGGCATGCTTCATTCTCACCGGATGGTCACTTAGATACTCTTCTAAACAACGAAAGTGTTCCCCCTGGTAAGAGATACTCTTCTAAACAACTTATTACCAAACAAAAACAAGCAGGACATGAGGTGAGCATGTAACACAGTTGTAAAGTTCATCCATAGAAGACCCTTTGGGGATTTCTTTTTGAAAATTTGAACTAATCTTACGTTTTTGTGATCTTCATCCATCCTTACTGAACTGTTCTATAAGACAAGGTTTCATTATGGTATACTTATTGCTTTGTTTTTTCTTCTATTATTACCAGTGCTTATCGGACACCAAACACACACAAAAAGGATGTTTCTATCTATTTGGTACCTCCTGGTAACCAGCATCAATATTATGGCACCACTAAATCAGACCAAATTTTTGGTACTTTTAGCTTTCCTAAACTAAAATAGTAACATAGACCAGTATATCATTTATTTCAGAAGAGCCTATGCAGATGTTCTCAAGCATTACTTCGAGGAGAAATGGATTTCTACTCAAAAACTCTTTGAACATGAAGAGAGGTTTCACAAAATTCTTCAACTTATTCCAGATGAAAGTATGCTAATTTTCTTTTCCTTTTAGTTTTTGGACTATATTTGTAAGGCTGTATACAACTATTGTGTACTTGGCTATTATACACTAAAAGAGTTGCACATTTGGTATATCCATTTAAGCTCTGAAACTTTTTTTTTTTTTTGTGCTATTTGTGGCAAAATTATGAATACCTTAACTCTTCTGGGCTTGAAACTTATAAGATGGTAATAATAAGGTGTATGAGTAAGGGTTATATATTGGTTCTTAATTCACTTTGCTTTGTTTTATTGTGTTTGACTGCTTAGACTCAAGGCCTCAGGAGATGCACAGAGGAGATTGTTTTCTCATATACCTATCCTAGAATTGACATTCAGGTCTGGCTTTTCTGCTGTTTTATGTTTTTTTTTTATTTCTATATATTTATTTCACATATACCCACTTCCTTGAAATGCATTCCGTTACTAGTATTCTGCAAATAAGAGAGCAGTTAGTGCAGGGCTGGTTATGAAATGGAACCATTTACTCTTTTGTAAGGGTATAAGGGTAAATTATTTTTACATTTAAGGATTACATTTTGTGTGTGTATGGTACTGACCAGTATATACCAGTATGGTACTGACCAGTATATACCAGTAACATTTAAGGATTACATTTTGTATATACATTTTGTATATACATTTTGTGTGTGTAAGTTCATTTACTCTTGATGTTTCACCGTTAGTATGGTACTGACCAGTATATATCAGTAACAGCCCAGTAGTAGACCTGTTGAGAGATATAATTTGTAAGGGTAAATATGTAACTTCTGAATTGTGTGAGCATATTTCTGAATTCTGTAATGGGATGCAACAATGAAAAGATGCTTCAATTTTTTGTAGAAAATATATTGGTTAAGGATGGAATGGTTAAAATTGCAGATTTGGGGCTAGCAAGGGAACTTTACTCGGAGCCTCCTTATACTGAATATGTCTCTACGAGATGGTAAGTTCATTATTTTTGTTCACTAAATGCTTTAAAGTTTGACCCTTGAAATTCTACTGGTACCTCAAAAACCCCAAATGACCTTCTGTGACAGATCAGCCAGTGCAGGCTGAACAGGAGTCCAAACCAAAAATCCACATGAACAGTCAGATAGAGGACTCAAAAACACACACTTTAGACCCAAATTTTGCATTCATAGCATTTTTCTATGATTTACTAGCTATTTTTAAAGTTTGCTTTCTGAATCTCCAAAAAAATGCTGTTCTCTGCATCTTTTACCAATCTGCCCCTGCATTCAAGCATCTGTAAAAATAGTTAGAAAATTACTAAAATCCTGAAACTTGGCAAGCATGTAGTTTAGAATTTCCTTTACATTTCTATAAAAAGAACAAAAAATTTGACTTTGTAGATTGTCCATAATGAATTTTTAAAGATTGGCTGACAGCAGCTAAACTCAGATCTGGGTTGGTTTTCTTTCCATTGATCTATCTCGATCTTCTCTTCCTACTTTAAATCTGTTTCTTTTCAATTGCTAAAACAACATTGCTTATGTTCTTAATTTTGCTTAATGGGTGAGCTTGCATTAATTTGAGAATAATTTGCAGAGTGAGTTTGCATGGAGTGAATACACTTCTACGGTATATTGTCATACACTTTATCATTGTGATATTAAATTTAAAGGCACAAATTCTAATTTTCACTAATTGCTATCCGTAGGTTGTACTAGGTGAAGTGGTAATGGGAGGTTGATTACGTTGAATAGGCCTCGTCAATTGAATGTCATCTCTTCTCGGGTGGTACTATCCTTTGTATTAGTTATGGGTTGCAAGAAAGAGAAACATTTTTTATTTAAGTCAAGTAAATAGATTTTTGATGGAAATTAACTTGGATAATTTGGTGTCTTTTGTGTGTTTTGTGGATATATGGCATGTAATTTGGATAACATGTAATTTGATAATTTTTAATGGCAATTAACTTTTTTGTTGTCTTCTGTTTGTGATTGTGGCATATTAATTTTTTAATGTCAATAAATGTTGAATGGTAATATATGGCTAGCAAAACAGAATCATGCCAACACAGAAAAACAGTCGGTGTTGATGCACAACACTGACTGTTTTGAAAAGAGTCGGTGTTGGTGCTTATCACTGACTCTTTTTGAAAAGAGTCGGTGTTGGTGCTCAACACTGACTGTTTTTCAAAAGAGTCGGTGTTGGTGTCAACACTGACTGTTTTTCAAAAGAGTCAGTGTTGGTGCTCAACACTGATTGTTTTAAAAACAGTCGGTGTTGGTGCTCAACACTGACGCTTTAAAACAGTCAGTGTTGAATCCAACACTGACTGTTTTTAGAGAGTCAGTAAAAGGTATTCTTTACTGGCGCTGGTTTTACTGACGCCGCTATAACAGTCGGTGTAGGGGTATTTTAACAGTCAGTGAAGGGGTTTTTTGTACTAGTGTCTGTTAAAAAAAAGGCTACTCTTCAAGTTCTTCTCGAGTTTTTTCACTTGTTTAATTCACCCAAATACACTTCTTCAAGTTCTTCTCGAGTTTTTTCACTTGTTTAATTCACCCAAATACACTTGATAATCTCATAGATTAGTATATAAAATTGTGAGAGAGTGAGAAAGAATGTTATTGGCTTGATAATCTTCTTATATTGTAAAACTCTTTGTTATAGTGATTTTGTGCTGTGCTCCGTGGTTTTTTTCCGAAAGGGTTTCTACGTAAAATCTTGTGTCTCTCTTTTATTTTATGGGCTTGATTGTTTGTTGTTGTTGGCTTCTTGTGTGTTTTTTATATTTCTCTATTTCGTCAGATATTGGTGTATGCTCACCAAAGAAAGATTGATTTTAATGATCTGAATAATTTGTCATTTGAAGCCAAATCATTAGCTTTTGGTGATGAGCTCACCTAAGATTTGATGAGCTTAAGAACACCCTATTTTTACTCTTCTACTACATCAATTTATTACTCAAAACAAGATGGTATTCCTCTAGTTGTTGACCTTAATTGTACAAATACATTTCTCTAATCATCATTAATTAATTACTCTCCATTGCATAAATAAAACCAACATTTTTCTCCCGAAAAGGTCATTGATGCTATATATTAACCATGATTTGTTCATTATGCCATGCTACAACCTTATGATAGGATAGGCCACCTCCAAATATGTCGAGAAAGCGACCGACTGTTACATCAACTCGGCCCCTACCAGCTGTCTTTATTCTCTCGAGGTCTTCCATTTTTGATACACCTCCAGCATAAGTTACTGGCATGAATCTACAATACCAGTTACAAAATTAGGGGAAACCAAATGAGATTAGCCCTTTGTTGTATTTGCAAACAATATGAAACCTCTATATGCTAACAAGACATTTTTTTTATGTAAGCAGAAAGTAAATAGAAAGTGACAGGTAAAACAAAACCTAATTAGGAGCTAATTTTGAAAATAATTTGATTCGATATAAAGAAGAAAGTTTATTTTAGTTGATTTGGCCAACTCAGCATTGATTTCAACAGTGCTAACTGCTAAATTATTTACAGAAAAAAAATTTGCTTACAAATATGAAAACGACAAAAAAAAGCCTACTTTCCTCAAAAAAATAAAAATAAAGAACTATTGGTCTTCTAAGAAAGTCTAATTCAAGTATTCAACCATAAAACTAACATTTTTCTTCTCAACTTTAAATAAGATAACGAGAAGAGTGAAGGATTCAAAATATTTGAAAAGAAGTGTGTTACATACTGGAGAAAGAGATCCAAGAAGAGTGACGAGCTCCTCATCTATACCTAATCTGTCGTGTTATAAGTCGACATAAATGAAAGTCAACAAAGTAGAAAGCATACCTTCTATAACATTAATTATACAGTTATATCCAGTATATGACCAACTAGGTTGGGTAAAAGGATGAACTACCAGTTTTATTGCCTTTGAGTTGCTCAACTAGTCCACTGAGAGGGGGCGAATAAATGGGGACAAATGCATCCAACTGAGAGTATAGAGGGGCGGGTGAGTTTGGGCCTAACTTTGGGCCCTTTTGGGCCTGTTCGGATCACAACTCGTCCGATATTAATAAATTCAACAAGGTTATCCTTTGATTGTATTTAATTTCCTCAGTTTCAATTATAAACTTGGCTCATAATCCTTAATTATAAACCGAGCCTCTGTAAAATTCCGAATAAATACTTGGAAATCCTCAATTAAGCCCCGATGACAATCAAATGGAGATCTCCATAAATCCATCCACTGGACACAAGATTGCAGAAGAAGATGCTTATCTCGAACAAACTTCTGCTATGCATACTCTTCTTGTTTACTTTAGTGTTGTAAATTAATAATGGTATGCATTTGTCGGACCAACAGTACGATTAATCGGTATGCTATTAATTAGAATTTTATGAATAATTTTGTGCTTTCATTAAAGTTATTTGGATATACTTGTAATTATTAAAATTGATTGATTTAACTTATCAAATAAATTTATTTTAACTTAGTTTCATTGTAAATTATTAGAATTTTATGATATTGTCATTTACAAAAATCCAGATAAGGCAAGATAAAGTACAGTACATTTAGCAAATATATGTAAAAAAAAGAATAATAAAAATGACCAATTAATTGACAATATAAATGAAAAAAATATACAATTAATTTGTAACAGTTTGGTCACCGGCAACAATTAATTAGCCAATTACTCAGACTAAACAACCATCTTTTTACAACACTACTCTAGTTAATAGCTTAGGGTAGAAATGAATCTGTCGATATAATTAAAACAGAGAATGTAATTACAATCAGTGCAATACAACAAATGAATCGTAATTTTGTATATTCAAAGATAATTAACACCGTCCAGAAAAAAAATTAGCACGACATTTCATAACATACTTTTTGTTATGAATTTTAGTTTTGATAATATGTATATTTATTTAGAGGTATTAGTACAAAAAAATTATTTTACGATAAATTTCATCTATTTCATAAAGGTAAGTAACATTTTATTTTCATATCCAAATTATATTTGAATTTGTTAAGATTTAAATCTGTATCTAAATATAAAAATTAAGGCGGATATCAATATAAGTTTGATCACTATCCAATCCGTTTTCACCCAAAAAAACGCGCGCGTTAGGGGGCCATCATTTCGTCTTGCACGTTTTGACTTGAGGTCCTCTATAACTTCAAAAGTATCAAGAGACAAATTTAAGCAACAAAAACCATAATATTATAAGAGAGAACACAAAAGGAGTTTACAAGAAATTAAGGAGATTACAAACAGAGTTCACAATAAAGCTTTTAATGAAATGGAAAAATATTAGATAACATGTCCCAAAATGAAAAAACACACACCAATTTAATGATAAATTATGCAAATATTTGTGCAAATTATATCCTAATTTTAAGGCTTAGTCGTTCTTAATAACTCAAGTATGAATTCTCCGCATCGATGCTATTTAGGAGGGAACTCGGAATAGCAGGAATAATGGCAACACTTATAATACCTTCAAGCATCAGTGCAAGTCCCCTGGTACAAAGTCCTGGTGCTGGACTCCGCCATAGACCGCAACAAGGACCACCACCTCGTCTCCCGCATGGTGCGTGAAGTACTTCTTGAACCCAACCAGTGCATCGCCTTGCGTTACCTTGAGAAACAGCATGAGCAACTCCACCTCAAGATACGCGTCACAACCTTCCTCGATTGGTATCCCAACCTTCTAGAAGTATACCCCAACAGGATCAAACCCACCTCGTCTCCGGTCCCTTTCCTCCGGCCTTCTCAACCCCTGCTCTCTTTTCTCTCTCGCGAGTCTGAGATCAGATCTATATATGAACGAACCCCTAGAGTTAGCTCAACTCTGTAAGTTGCTCAAGATTTCGAAAGATCATTCTATACCAGTGGGGATCTGCTCACCTCGTTCGTACTGAGGCATCCTGAATTGGTATAGAGTCGAATGGATACCTACATTTGGTCTCTTGGAATGAATCCTATGCCAAATCGGCGATCCAGCTGAGAGTAGGTGAGGAATCTGAGGCGATCGTGATTAGAGTCCGACCAAATTTTAACTCCAAATCACAATCTGTCAATAAAATGTAATCGGTGTCCGATAAATATATAGAAAATGAAGAAACCAAACTGAAAGTTATCATTTTGACTTGGATCATCGATCTAACTTTATTGTCAGGTCGGCAGTCAACAAACAGGACAAATGTATTTCAATTGTAAATTGTTTTCAGTCTAGAAAATGATCAATTTCAGTTTGGTTTCTTCAATTTCTACTCATGTGACACCGATTAATTACTACCTATATATATATATATATATATATATATACACATTTGGTTCACAGATGGGGATTTCGATTTTGATTAGAAATATGGGTGGTCATCAAATTTAACAAAAGATGAACAAGTTAGTATAATTGTAGTTGTACACTTGATACTGGAAATCCACTTTTACGTGATCAAATGAACTGAAGTAATGTGATATAGCTAGGGGTGCAAACCGATCAGATCCGGATCCATATCCAAAATTTTGCAGATTCAGATATTTGGATATGGATAATTTAAGAATACAGATGTGGATATGGATATAAATTATACAGATATGGATGGAAATATGATTTTAATTATCTGTATCCGTAATTTTAAGATTTCAAAAATTATTTGTATTTGTAATTTTTCAAATTTCGGATATCCGTGAAAACCTCAATCTACTACCCGCTGCCAATTAGTTTTATTTTATTCCTTTTCTTACATTTTCTTATTATAGATAGGGCTGCACAAAAGTTCGTAGTTCATGATTCGATGTGAGTTTGATTCAAAAAAATTCCACAATTAATTTAATTTAAAATTAGTTCGTTCTAAAATAAATCAAATCAATTTAGTTCGAATCTTATTCAAATCAAACTCAAACGAACAACTAGCTGTTGTTTCCGTAGCGGGATCCCAATGGTCAGATTTAGTCAAAGAACTTTGGATAACGAGCTAGGAATTTATCGATTTTTCTTGAAAAAACAGATAAGACAAATATACTTCCTTTTACGAAAATCTTTAGAAGCTTCATGAAAACGTCAGCAGAAAAATGAGATTTAGGTCATTTAATTTGTACAAAACATGGTATTTTTTACATATTCTGATATCCTCCACTAAATCTTGATATTTTTACATATTTTCAGTTTTATTAGATTTAGGGCTCAAAATTTTAATTATATTTATGAATTATTTTTGTTTGAAAAAAATACTTTGTTGAATATATGTTAATTTTATTGCAATATATGAATTATGTATCTAAATGATATCCGTATTTGTATTTGTATCCGTTCAATATCGGATTTTTTATGTATTCATATCTATTTAATATCCAATATGTATCTGCATCCGTATTCAAAAAATAAAAACGAATACATATATAGTTTTACCACTATCCCATCCGTATCCGATCTGTTTGCAGCCCTAGATATAGCAAAGCTTAATTTGAACGTCCAATAATATGTTAGATAACTAACAATATAATAAAATTATAATAATATGTTGGATTAAATTGTCAATTAAGTGATCCACATAATGGATATAAATGTTTGAGAGTTTTTAATCTCTTGATGTCAATAAAGTTATAAAACTCGTAGTGTCATCAAATAGCCGTACTTAAAATTATTTTGATTTTCCACTATTAATAGCAAACTAAATCTAATGAATGATATTCATTTGTCAATTAAATAACAAACAATAAAACAGGTGAGACCGTGAGATACCTGACAGAATAATAGCTGTTGCTGGATTAGTGAAGCTCAACTCTTAGCCGGCCCAAAATCACTTAATAATAGGAATTATCCTAGTTGAAGTCAAAGTGGTAAAATCTCTCGAGGGCCTTGACTATCACATGAATCATGTTTTTGGTGCAATCTCAGAGAATATATCCGCTTTAACATCTCTGGAATAAAAACTATACAAACTATTCCATACTGAATGATTAATATGAAGTTGAGAAATCATGATTAGCAGGTAGATGGAAACAGAAGATTAAGCTTGCAGAAAGTATTTTATTGGGTCTCAACGCGTGAACAGTAGATTGATGGCATCAAAGCATCATATATTTCTGTTAAGAGTGAAAACTGGGCTTGAAAGAAACCGGCCCAAAATTCATCCATCATAACGGGGCTGCAATTAATTTTCGAAACCAATGCCTGTTGACCAAGGCAAGCTCAGCTTCTGTAGATTGGCTAATATTAGCTGAAGTGCTAGTGTTACATTTGCTCCATCTTACAAGTGCTAATGTTAGCTGGTTTACGGCTGTAGTTATCAAAACTGTTTGCACTGAAGGTGTTCGATGAAAATCCCAAGTGACTAATGGTAGCTGGACTACTTCGTAAAGTACATGGCACAACTCAAGTTCATTCAACCACAAAAGATATGTAGCCTGGATCTTAAATTGTTTTTTTTTTTTTTATTTAGGTGGAAATGTTAATAACCTGATCACATGTATCTAACACTTAGGCAAATCAGTTCATAAAAAAATAACTGTTATATCTTCCAATAACTCCAATCTCTAATATCATCATATGCATCGAATAAGTGCACAAGACTTCCTTATTTCAAGTTGTACATACATGCATGTATCGAAAGAATTGAGGTGGAAATAAACAGTATGAAAAGAAGAAAGAGGGGAAAAAAAAATTTAGTAGTCACGTGAATTGGGCCAACATGGCCAGTGAGTGGTTCAATTGTCCTAATTTGGAGTTATCAATCATCTAACTTAGCTCAGGACAATTGACTTCCATCTTAGGTCATATTACATTGTAACATAATTTTTTAGTCTACTATATTCCTTTTAAAAGCGTGCTATTGTAGACCATCTTAATTTCAACTTCATCAATATTGTTTGTAAACTTAATTGATTTGAGCAATATCGCAAATGCATGGTATGGTTCTATATACATACATACATACATACATACATACATATATATATATATAGTTACTTCACTATACTCATGCTATTGTTCCTTTTATATATGCTCTGAAATTTTTATTTTTACTATTTAAAAAAAACTCAAATAATCATGAAACTGAAATCTGAAATTTTTTATTTTTGATACGGCCACTGCAACTTGAAGTTGCGGACAACAATTTTTTTTTTTTTTTCAGTAGGTTTGACCCCCCTATCAGAACTCTTATAATAGCGCGTTGAAATAAAGAGGACTGAATGGTGTATCTGTCGAGAGACGATCTCAGCCTTCCATCCAGCAAATCCAACTGTTGTAAATCATTGTGTTGAATATGAGATCTTATGCATTCATTTTACACGTCCGTTCATGTATAAATCTGAAATTAATTATAAACTAACTCGCCATATACTAAACTACATGAAAATTGTATCTCTTTTTCCACCTTTTTCCATTTCCGACGCACGGAAAACGCGTCTTTCTCCTTTTGCTTTCTTCTCTTCTCTTCTGTTCCACTGCTCCTCCAAAAAGATGATCTCCTCTTTTCTCTCTTCGAATTCGTCCTCTCTTCGTATTCTTTTTCTCTCTGTTAAACTCGAACTTGCTGGTACACAAAGTTCACCACAAATCAAGCGCCAGACTGCCTCCCTCTGCGTCACCTCAAGTCAAATTTCCTCTCTTCTCTCCGTCGTCCCGAAGTGTAAACCCTAGCGCTTCTTCCTGGTCAAGAGATGGAGCAGTGTGTTCAGTCAACCCTTCTCAGATTTCAAGGTCTCACCCTCTCTCTTTCTCTCTCTTTGTGTTTTCACCAAGCTTTAGAAATTGCGATTTCAGAACTTGATTTGGGTTTTTTTTTTTTCTGCTCGGTGCTATGTTCATCGCTACCTCATTTACGAGATCAATGTCAAGGTAGATTCGTCAGCTAGAAGTTCCCAAATATTTCAATTTGTTTAGTGTAAAGTTCATCTAATCCCCAAAAGTTGCCACTTTTCTAATGTTGAGCTTCAAATTGAACTTATTATGATGTCGTGCTCTGTGAAGGATATCAAGGGAAATAATGTGAGCCTGAGCACTTATGAAGGAAAAGTTCTCCTAATTGTCAATGTTGCTTCAAAATGCTACTTATTCTCCTTATTTATTTGTTTTATTTTTGCTTGCCATTGATTTTTTAAAATAGAGGGAACCAGACCTGTGTGGTGCACTTGCTTGCATATTGATATAGCATGTGATTGAGCCTGAAATGAAACTCTGGGCCATACAAATGCATATTTATGTCAGCACCAAGACTTGGTTATCTTGTCACTCTTCAGCCATTTTTTTCTTTGCCTATTATTTGTCAATGAAATTAGTGTTTTACATTTTTTAAATAGAAGGAGTTTGTAGTTCTTTAGGAATTGAACTAATAATGATAATTATGTACAGAAATAAAGAATTAATTGGTGTTAGCAAGTTTGAAATATTTGAGAAACATAAAAAATAGTAATGAATGGAAGAGTTGATAATGGATTATTGTATGTGCAAACCACTGGTACATCAATGCTTAATTCATCTACAAGTTATTAGGACAAAATAAATAATAGAAAGGAAGAAAAGGGGAGGAGTGAGGTTGTAGGTTGTCGACTCATATATGACACTTAATTTTGGATTGAGCAAGCTTTGGATGTGCATGTCAACAAATCTGATGGAAGTGCTGGTTCGTAATGTGAGCAATAGCGTACAAAATTAGAGCATCAAGGGTCCAAAAAATGTCATGGGAGTGAATTTTGTGAAATAGCTGAAACTTCATTGTGTGTCTGTTGATCAGTTTCACTCTCTCATTTATAATTTTTTTTTACCCCATGATTATGTATCTTTTCTGTTTATTTAGTAGTTTCTTTGATGGAGTTTGAAATATCTGTCAAACCAGTCTTTTCAAATGTGTGAAGGAATATACTTTGTGAAATTAGTTGCCAAATTAGGGTTAATGGGTTTGATTCTGGGTCATGATGGATGTATTGTAGGTAGTTGTTTTACTTTGGTTCTTAGAGGAGTCCAAATCAGGCTTGCTGGTACGATACTGGTAGGATAAAAAGTGCTGGTAAACGGTACGGTACAGTCGTACCAGCCGGTATGAGTCTGTATGAGGTTTACTGGTAAGGGTTGTAGTTTCACAATACTGGTACGGTTGGCATTTACTGTATTTTTGTTGGTACAGCTTTGTAGGCCTGACACAGCTTTGGGTAGAAAGGTAGGTAGTTAGATTGAAACTTGTTGTGAATGAATATAATTTTTGCTAATGATTATAATTTTTCTAATTGGTAGATTTTTTTTAATTGGTAATGACCCACCGATTCATATTGGTATATTATAATGTAAACAGTCAGTTATGACCCTTTTCTTTTTCTTTTTTCCAATTGTGCAATGTTTATTTGTCAGATTATGAGCTTTTATCTAATGCTCTTCAACAACCAAACCAATTTACAGGTATAGCTGACAATTATAGCCCTGGGCTTGATTGGAGGGCATATTCGGAATACACTTATCCAACTGTACCCTTTTTTGTGCTCTAGGTTTTTGGGTTTCTATGTAATTTTTGGTTTTTTTTTAATTTCTTTAGGTTTTTGGGTTTATATGTATATTTTGGTTTTCAAGTTTGTTTTCAGGGGTTTTTTTATATTATGTAAAGGTACCCTGGTTCTGGTTTTTTGTGCATTGCCAAGTGAGTACAGTTGACATGTATCGTAGTTTTGGTTCTCTTGTAAATTGCCAAACTGGTACATTGGCATGTGGTACCGTCACTCAGAGAGGTGGGTTTTGTAATATACTTTTCAATTTCAATGAATTGCCTAAGGAACAGTTGTCAACAAAAAAGTTTTTGTAACGCTATGTTCGTATTTCCTGCATCAATGTTGTATATAATTTAGCACATTATTAGGCTTTTATTTATCCTTGCATATTTTAATTCGAATGTTCAGGTACTACTTTGAATGATTTGATTAGTTTGACTTATATATATGCAAACTAAATAAGTTTTTTAGATAAATTTTAGTTAACTTTATTAATTTAAAAGCAGTGAAGACAGGTACCGAATCCTCTGCCCACCGGTGGGCAGAAAATTTCTGCCCCCAGAGTCACTGCAGAGTGGGTCCCCATTTAATCTTAAACCCAAAACTATTTTAACTCTAAACCCTAAAATAGTAACTGGGTCCAGCCCGCAGTGACTCTGGGGGCAAGAAATCTGATTCCCTTGAAAACCATTATAATAGTCATATGTGAACCAAACATAGTAATAGCATATTTTTTGGAATGTTGAAGTGATAATCTTGTGCGAATCAAATATGGTAATGACATTATAAAGTATTACATTATCTGGAATCATTCTATTATCTGAAATTATCTATAATGCTAACCAAACACTCTTTAAGTTCAATGTTTATATTGATGCAGGTGTTAAGAAATTAAGATAATTTTTACAGCTCTTTCTCTGATTGGTCCGTAACTCGAGTGAAGAAATTAAAACTAATTTGACAAATGAAGTGGTTAAGAAATAAAAATTGAATTTGTTTCTATTATTACCAAAATAATTGTATTTAATTTCTTTTGGGTTTCACGGATGTGATGCTCTTAGGTATTCCTTTTCTATCTTTTGGATGGTCATTTCTTCATTTGCTGAACCAATCAGCTTCCTCCATTTTCAGTAATTTCTTGTGTTTTCTATATCAATCTCCTTTCTACTACAAAATTCACCATATTTCTTTTAAAAATGTGTAATCATCTTGGTAAATTTTTAGAGTCAAACACTAAGATTCTCATTTCCTCTCATTAATGACTAATATATAATTATGCAATAAAATTTTAAATTAATCACATTTAAAGAAAATAATTAAAACAAACTTTTAATCACCACGGCAACGCGTGGCCGGCATTTACTAGTTTTGCTTGATGACCGAAACAGAGTGTTTTGATTCGCCAAAAAAATGGACCCCACAAATTTCAGTTGCAATGGGTAGAGTAGGAAAAAAAAAAGTTGTTGTCCGCAATTTGAAGTTGTGGACACTCTATTTCTGTCCGTAACTGCAAGTTGTAGCCATGTCAAAAATAATTTTTTCACAAATTCGTGACTATTTTTGTTTATCAAATTTCAAATATATGCTCAATCGATAAGCTACAGTAAGCTAACTGTTATCTATAGGTATGAACTTAATTTCCATCAAAATTAAGTCTATTATATTAAGTGAATCATTTGATTTTTCAACTATATATAAGTTTAACTTGTATTATATATTGATAGCAAAGGCTTCAAAATTAAAGATGATTTTTTTTTAAGTAAATTGAACTTTAAATGGACAACTTTACAGGTTGGTCCGAAACTTGGAGAGTGCTAGAAGCATATCGAACCACCCCACTTAATCTAATTTGAAGCTTGCAGTGGGAGGGACACCTAACTAATTTCTTTGTTGCTCTTTTTTTTATTCCGAAGGATTCGAAACTTTTCCTTTCTATAAGCATCTTTCTGTGATGTACAGTGCGGCATGTTAATTTTTGGAATGGTTTGTATGGTCTGTTCTTCTTCGTTTTCTATTTTTTTTTATTATTTTGTTAATTAGTCATTTTGCATAGTTATGTTAAAATTATACAGACAGGAAAGTTTACTCTGTCTGGTGATTGGAAATTTCTACTCCGTCTGGCGGACGGGAATTTCTATTCCGTTTTTCCTATAAAAAAAAATTTGTAACTTTTCGGGGTATTAGATCTTTCTTTATTCTGTAGGATTCGAAACTTTTTCTTTCCGCATGCGTCTTTTTGTGATGCATGCAACATGTTACACGAACGGGACGGATTATAGTAGTGAGTATCAACTGCATCAGGTCAAATGCATGGAATGTGCAACAGTGAACCTTGTAAGTCTGCGTAGGTAGTGACCGGTGAGTCCATGTAAATGTAATTATTTTAATTGTCATTTTCGTTTGACCGGTGAGTCCATGTAAATGTAATTATTTCAGTTGTCATTTTCGTTTGACTGGCGAGTAAATATAATTATTTCAGTTGTCATTTTCATTTGACTGACGAGTAAATGTAATTATTTCAGTTGTCATTTTCGTTTGACTGGCGAGTAAATGTAATTATTTCGATTGTCATTTTCATTTGACTGGCAAGTAAATGTAATTATTTTAATTGTCATTGACTAGTGAGTCAATGTAATTATTTTAATTGTCATTTTTATTTTTATTTGACTAGAGATCTAGTCCATCTAATTATATTGTCATTTTTACTTAAATTAAAACAAATTTGACGTACGTCGGCCCCAAAATTAACTTGATCAAGCTTGTGAAGAAATAATAATTTGAATATTTTTTTAATAAGTATGACAGATTTTTTATCTCAAAACCAGAGATCATTTGTGCTTCTAGGGTTATATATATATATATATATATATATATATATATATATAGACAGAGACTAATATGCTTTCGGTAGTATATGAGCTGAAGTGCTACCAATTCAAATCTGAAATTTTAAAATCAAAAAAGTCAATTTGAACCGTTCATCTTGTTCTCCATATTAATATGTGCTTGGAGACCAAATTTTACATTTTTCTGAATTTTTTTACTATTTATTAAGCCACTTTGAAAATTGTTGATTCAACAGTGGCTTAACAAAACAGTAAAATCAAAAGCCACCGTTAAATCAGCGGTTTTCAAAGTGGCTTAATAAATAGTAAAAAAATTCAGAAAAATGTAAAATTTGGTCTCCAAGCACATATTAATATGGAGAAGAAGATGAACGGTTCAGATCGACTTTTTGGATTTTGAAAATTCAAATTTGGACCGGTAACACTTCAGCCCATATGCTACCGAAAGCATATTAGTCACTATATATATATATAGAGAGAGAGAGAGAGTGTGGCTAATATGCATTCGGTTGCATATGGACCGAAGTGCTTACGGTCCAAATTTGATTTTTCAAATTCCAAACGGTCGATCTGAACCGTTCATCTTGTTCTCCATATTAATATCTGCTTGGAGACCAAATTTTACATTTTTTGAAATTTTTTTGCTATTTATTAAGCCACTTTGAAAATCGCTGATCCAACGGTGGCTTGCCAAACAGTAAAATCAGGGGTTCACCGTTGGATCAGCGATTTTCAAAGTGGCTTAATAAATAGCAAAAAAATTCCAAAAAATATAAAATTTGGTCTCCAAGCAGATATTAATATGGAGAACAAGATGAACGGTTCGGATCGACTTTTTGGATTTTGAAAAATCAAAAATGGGGTGGCAGCACTTCGGGCCAAGTGCTTATGAAAGCACATTAGCCACTCTCTCTCTCTCTCTCTCTATATATATATATATATATAATGATAGGTTTTGGTGTTATTTTATTC
The DNA here is from genome assembly GCA_964058875.1 of Carex rostrata. Classification (NCBI taxonomy): domain Eukaryota; kingdom Viridiplantae; phylum Streptophyta; class Magnoliopsida; order Poales; family Cyperaceae; genus Carex; species Carex rostrata. The sequence continues at coordinate 1,060,005 of CAXKVT010000080.1, forward strand.
TATATTGATTGTTCTATGATGTACGTGCTTCAGTTGGGAGATTTTCTCTAACTTTTTATGCATTTAAACATTGTCTATTTAATTAATTTTTTTATTTTTATGGATAAAAAATGCATGTAAGTGAGAGTTGCCTCAATCTGAAGAGCTGTACAATTAAAAGCTCGTGGCTTATGAGCCGCTCGAACTCAGTTTGAAAATGAATTCGTTAATAACTCGTTTGTTAAAAACTCGAATTATTATGGCTCAAGTTGTGTAACTCGATTAACTACGAGTTGAGTTCGAGTTGAGCTCAGCTTGCTCATTACAACTCGGACTCAATTGAGTACCTGCTTCCAATGAGCAATATATATGAGTTTGTACTTTCGGTATAAATTTTATGAATGTACACGATTATGTTTGTACTTGTGAAATAGTGATTACATGGGCAAACAAAACTTAAATAATAACACAAAAGATAGCATCTAACTGTCTTTCAACTCTAAATTCCTTAAAATTCAACAGTTCAATAGTTTAAAATTCAAAGTGCTAGACTCGTTATTTTCCTTAATTGAATTCGAGTTACCCTTGACTGAAGCTAACTCAGCTCGGACCGACCACACATTAATCAACCTCTTTGGGCCCCTCGTGAAAATATGGTATATGGCGCTCATTCCATATCCATTCTTTTCCACGATGATGTAATCTCGTTTTGAAAGGAGAGAACCAAAGAATTTTCCAAGAAAACCCAACCACATAATTTTTGTAATAAGTAGTAGTTATAATGCTTAATTTTAATGAAATAATAATCAAATGTTATAGAAAGAGATGATCATATATATAACCATCCGGCAAATTCGCCTTGTACATGTTTTTCTTTGTTTAACGAAATTTTAGTTGGCACTTTGCCTGCTATTTCACAAAAAAATAGAGAATTTTGTAATTATTTTGTCAATGATTGACATGATTGTTTAATAATTTTATTACTATTAAAATCATCTCGATCAATCTGTTGGATAACCTTAGCATCAAAACTGATATTTTAATTAATAGAAAAATAAATAAAAATAATTCGAAATATATAGGAGTAGGTTTCTAGAAAAAATTTAAATATATGAACGGTATCATTATGTCCAGCTAATTTCGTCATTAATCACGCAAAATCGTTAAAAAAAAATTCCTGGATGGAATAGTCCAACCCGTCCAATAATATTCATATTTTTTTTTCTTCTTCGTTGTTCTTCTAACCCCCTAAAAAACAATGAACAGTACTAGACGGGATGGAATATTATCCAGTTCAAGAAACATTTTTTTTTAATTAGCGAGTTTCCGTGGTTAGAGACCCGAAAATTAGCTGGACGCGATGGACGGGATAAACCATCCAATTCTTCCATTATTTCAAAATTTCACCAAATCGTACCCCTATTTTCATTTTTATTTATTTATTTTCTATTAATAAAAAAAATATATCCCTAACATCAAATTTCTATGATTTTTGCTCATTTTTGTTTTCTGAATATGTAGTGATATATAGCAACAGTAGTGTGGCCGCTACATGAGTTCGTTCAACCGGCACCAATGCTGCCTGTGAGTCACAACGTGCCATGCGCTTGCGGTCTTGTTGTAAATTTTATGTGGAAGAATATAGTTACTTATTTTTATGCTAACAATAGAAAAACTTAATTTATTTATATATGTAAATTTTGATATTTAAACACTTAGTTTTCCTACAGGATGTTTTACTAATCAAAACTTCCAGAACATGTAGCTTTCATCTGCAATTTTCATTAGTCAATGTTCATCACTTGAACAAATTTATGTGGTTGTCAGACAATCAAGAGGAGGTTTCACTATATATAGAAAATTCAGCAATTGAAGTCTCTGATCAAAATAATAAATACTTTATCAATTACATTCCAAATTTGTGAAAAAAATTTGATAACAGTTTGTAATTTTGTTTGTACGTATTACATTGCCGTGAAAACACTGCTTTTCTAGTTTGATTCATTAATAATGTAAAAGGCATGGCAGGCCAATACATCAAAAGTATTAAGTTGCAAATTAGTTGTGCCTGTATATCACTTGAAATAAAAGCATAATTTCTGATGAAGTACCATTTATATGACTAGTACCACAGAATTTTATTTATAAAAGCCTTCGACTTTATATTCCTTCCGTTCCATGCAAAAACAATCTATAAAAAAAAAATCATCAAAGATTAAATATTATAACAGTCGGATTAGTGTTTTTTTAATAATTAGTTAACATTTGTATTCTCGAAATAAATCTTGTGGAACATTTGTCACGACCCCGCTGTTAGGCCAGGAATCGCGACAAGAGAGGCACCCTTACATCCATTCTTCGTCTCGTCAACCTACGTCGCAAACAAAAAATAACAAACAAGAAACAATACAAAGTCAGTTACAAAGCTCAGTAACCGGTTATTTAACGACATGCTTCTCTATAATTAGCTTATTCAAACACCCATTCAAATAGACTGGATTAATTCACACAAATTAATATCAAATTATGCCTCAATATTTAACGATGATAGTACCTGGGTTTAGGTTATCAGTAAAACAAGTCACACAGTATTCACACTTTTGGAATATCTGCCACAGACAATTCCCACATTAACAGTACACACAATCTCATGATCAGTTCAATCAAATTCGAACCTCAGACCCGCTATCCAAATAAATATGCCCTCATAATCCAATACCCAGTTCAATCATCCAATTCAATCATACAAATCGAAAAAATAGATTATAGAGAAGTCTGGTTATCTGTTAGCGATCAATCTAGAAAATTCAAGTCAAACTGCAATGATTGTTCAGAATCAATGCAACGTAATTGGAATTCCAATCGAACATATAATCAAATAAAATAAATATCAAAAGATTTCTCTTCATTTTTCTTTGTTCTTTCTCATTTCTCTTTTTTTCAATCTTTATTTCATTTTCACTTATGAATTTAAAAAGAGAGAGGGATGATTTTATCCATAGACCGGTCAACAGCAGTAGGAAATTTTACCATGCATAAGCCACGTGGAACTAGTGCCATCTCATTTTTTTCCTTTTTTTTTTTCAAAGTTTAAGATTTTTACATTAGTAACTTTAAAAATGTGCAATATTATAAATAACTCCAATATAAATTATAAAAATATAATTAAAATTATCAGATGTTACAACATTAATTGCACTGGATTAATTATTAGTAGGCATAATGCTCGCCTCCAGTCAAATTTAATCATATAAAAAGTTGGATGGCTATATCTATCATTAACAAAAATATACGTGTGAACATTTTCTTAGAGCCATATGTATCACGAATTGTTGTGTCTTAGTACTGTCTTAGTACCTCAAAGAGTTGACGTTTCCTGGTGTCTCAGTACCTTGCATAATTAATCTCAGGATATCATCGCAACACCTAGCTACTTGTATAAGTAGGTGCAACCAGAAGACTTTACTGAACCATTGAGAGCTTCTCACATTAACTAATAAAGATGCACTATTTCTCACTCAATTTCCTCCTCCTCGTATTCATTCAAGCCTTCTTGGCAAATTGTTGTATTGAGCATGAGAGAGATGCACTGCTGGAATTCAAAGCTGGTGTCAATGATACGAGCAGTCGTTTGGCTTCATGGAGTGACGAAAATTGCTGCAACTGGGCAGGGATCCGTTGCAACAATCAAACAGGTCATGTTGTCAAACTAAACCTTCGAAATACCTATGTAGATTACTCCGATGATTGGATCTACTATAGTTTGATAGGCAAGATCAGCCCATCTTTGATATTTCTTAGTGATCTGAAATACTTGGATCTCAGCTTTAATAATTTTACTGGGAGTAAATTTCCAGAATTTATCGGTGCATTTAGAAACTTAAAGTATCTCAACTTGTCTCATACGGGCTTATCTGGAACGATACCTCCTCAACTTGGGAACCTTTCTAGATTAATGTACTTGGATCTTAGCAATTATGTTGAATACGAATACCTCCTCAACCAATTTTCTATTGTTTTTATGTTGAACACGGATACATGGTGGTTACCTAATCTAAGGAATCTAAAACATATGGAAATGTTAGGAGTTGATTTTAAAGATTCAAATGATTGGGTGGAAACTTTGAATAAACTATCATCACTTGAAGTGTTAGTTTTGTCCGAAAACAATTTAACTAATATTCCACAATCAATCCCTTTGGTGAACTTCACCTCCCTCAGAGTGCTTCATCTTTCTGATCAAAACTTCAATACCACCATACCCAATTGGGTGGGAAATCTAACTTCTCTAAACAAACTTACACTTGATTATAATTCACTTGTTGGCATGGTACCACCACTACATAGTCTAACAAAATTAACCGACTTATCTTTAAGTGGCAACAATATAGAAGGAGATATTAGGGAGTTATTATTGGACAAGTTGTCAAATTACACATTGGGAAATCTGGAGTATTTAGATCTTTCGACAACTAACTTATCTGGAACTTTGACCGGGTGGATAACGGACATGACAAGTATAACTCATCTTGGGCTTGACAATAATAACCTAAGTGGTACAATACCAATTGATATCGGAAATTTAACAAATATTGTCTATCTTGATCTTGGTGATAACTCCTTCACAGGATTACTATCAGAAACTCATCTAACTAGTTTGTTAAACCTAAAAACTTTATACCTCGAATATAACAACATAACTATTTTAGTTGATAGTGATTGGACCCCTTCTTTCCAACTAAATAGTATCGATTTGAGTTCATGCAAACTAGGGCCAAAATTTCCCTCTTGGCTCCAAAGACAAGTAGAAATTCAGGATATATACCTCACAGACATGGGAATTGATGGTAGTATACCCAATTGGCTCTGGAGTTTATCTTCACTTAGCAGTCTTGATTTGTCAACAAACTTACTTAGAGGGAAGTTACCAGCCAGCTTGGTACACATGACCAAACTCATGTATATGGATTTGAGTAATAATCGGCTTGAGGCAAAAATACCATTTCTTCCTACAAGTTTGAAGTACCTATTTCTTTCCAATAACTCCTTTTCGGGACAATTGCGTAAAAACCGTAGGTCACCATATAAGAATAAACCGATTGTCTCGAACAATAACACTGTTGAAATGGTAGAGTTGTTTCCTTGTGGATTAGCTAATTTGTATTATCTTGATCTCTCGAGTAATAGTTTATCAGGGCAGCTTCCTCCTTGCTGGTCTAACATCAGTTACTATGTAAATCTTGCAAATAACAGGCTCTCTGGAGTTGTGCCCAGTTCTTTGAGTTGTTCAGTCACACTAAGTGTGCTTCAGCTTGCAAATAATATTTTAACAGGAGAGTTTCCATTTGATTTGCAATTTTGCAGTGGATTACAACTGCTTGATCTTGGAGAAAATAATTTTCAAGGGACAATACCAGATTGGGTAGGAGAAAGCTTTGAGCAGTTGCAAATTCTAAGGTTGCGGTCCAATTTATTTTCTGGTAATATCCCAACCAAATTGACACAACTCAATAATCTACTATTCTTAGATCTTTCCAATAACTACCTTACTGGCCCACTCCCAAGAGGTTTGAATAATTTTACTTCGATGAGTCAATTGTTCTCATTGACAATTTCTTATTATGATACGATTGTAATTGTAATTACCAAAGGGTTGATCCTTGAGTATGATTCTCAAGACTTTAAATTTTTGAAGAGTATGGATTTGTCAAACAATAATCTAACAGGTGAAATACCTAAGGAGATAGTTGTTCTTGCCGGTTTATTTAATCTAAACTTGTCCCACAATCAGTTAATAGAAAACATTCCGCTTGAAATTGGAAATATGACATCTCTAGAGTCACTCGACTTCCACAAGAATAAACTATCAGGGACTATCCCACAAAGCATATCCACTTTATACTCTTTGGCGGTGCTTAATTTTTCTTATAATAATCTATCTGGGAGCATTCCAAATGGGCATCAGTTGCAGACGCTTAATGACCCATCAATCTACAGTGGCAATCCATACCTATGTGGACCCCCACTAGAGATGAGTTGTGACTGCAGTGTGAGACTTCCTCAGAGTGATGGTAACAACGATACCAATTCAAAAATTACCAATGATAGGGACAAGTGGTTGTATTTGTTCATCGAGTTTGGGTTTGTGGCGGGATTTCTACTGGTGTTTTTCATTCTACTATTCAAAGTAAAGTGGAGGTATACTTATTTCCAGATGGTCGATAGTATGCTTGAGTGGGTATATGTTATGGGTGTTATAATACGAAGACAAAAGAATTGGGTCGTACCTCATTATAATTGTTTGTGGCGGAATTCATCTCCAAATCACCGTTGTACTCTACAATTGATTAAAAGTCAAACCATGAGTTGAAGGGTCTCATTTCTGGAGCTGCTCTCTGTTAAAAAGGAAGGCTCATCTTCAAGTTCTTTTCTTGAGTTTTTTCACTTCTTTAATTCACCAAAATACACTTGATAATCTCATAGATTAGTGTATGAAATTGTGAGAGAGTGTGAGATAGAATGTTATTGGCATGATAATCTTCTTATATTGTAGAACTCTTTATTATAGTGCTTTTGCACCGTGCTCCCGTGGTTTTCTCCCGAAAGAGTTTCCACGTAAAATCTTGTGTCTCTATTTTATTTATGTGCTTGATTGTTTGTTGTTGTTGGTTTCTTGTGTGTCTTTCAATTTTTTCTATTTGGTCAGGTATTGGTGTATGCTCACAGGATATTCGATGAAATTACTCATTGAATGCTTCTGCGATTGTCCCCAATAATTAGTATTAGAGCATGTTGGACTTTAATTAGCATAGGAGTGATTGAAGCTTGAATGTGGTTAAATTTGAGCTTGTATTTGTGATCCTACATGATATGTGGTGTAGAATAGAGAGGGTGAATGCACATATTTGCAATTGTTCTGCATTTATTATTTCCATAGAGAGCTACGGTGCTACGGTTCAATATTTAAGTTTTCAAAATCCAAACGGTCGATCCGAACTGTTCATCTTATTCTCCATATTAATATGTGTTTGGAGACCAAATTTTACATTTTTTGAAATTTTTTTACTATTTTTTTAGATAGGTAGAAAATCAGTTGATTTAAAAAATTATGCACCATTCAGAAGTGGATTTCAGAGTTAATGGAGAAGTCTATTTTTTTTTCTAAATTGAAAAAGACTACAAAATATTCCATAGAGAAATCATAATTAACAGGTAAATGGAAACAGAAAATTAAGCTTGCCTGCGGAGCGTACTTGATTGGGTCTCAACGCGTGAACAGTAAATTGATGGGGGAATTTCATGTATATGAAACTCAAAATTACATATTTCCTACTCTAAATTTCAAAAACTCAATTGTATTTTATATTAAAACACATTCTAAATTTATAAAATACATATTTTACTCTTTTATCAAAAAGCATAAAACACCCATATGACCCCAATTTAAATCTAAAGGTTCCTATACTGTCCGAATTGCTTTAAGATTCGTGAGCGGTAGATCAGCATGCATCTTGAAGCTGACACGCACAAATATTAAAACAACATGCACAGATCTTAATGCAATACACAGATCAAAATGGCTTTGAGATTCGTGTGGACTAGATTAGCACAAATCTTGAATCAAACACACAATAATCTTATTGCGATGCATGTGGATCAGATGGTAGAGAAATCATTTAGATTCAAATTTGAGTTCGATAGGGTGTTTTATATTTTTAATGACGGGTAAAATTGATATTTTCTAAATTTAGAATGAGTTTTAATATAAAAAGGGGTAAATATGTGAGATTATGAAGTTTAGAGGGGAAATACGTAATATTAAATTTAGAGAGGGAAATACGTAATTTTAAAGTTTTTAGGGGTATACATGAAATTCTGGTATCATGGCTGTTAATAGTGAAAACTGGGCTTAAAAAAGGAAGCAGGCCCGAAATTCATCCATCAAAACGGGCCTGCAATTAATTTTTCAAACTAATGTCTGTTGACGAAGGCCAGCTCAGCTTCTGCAAACGTTGAGTCCAGGCTAAAAATCACAGGAACCAGTCGAGATGTCTGCGCATTTGGCCCTTCAATCCAAGCCGTCAAAGTAGACAAAGGTTTTGGACAAATGTTTGTTTGGAGTATTGAATAACCACTATGTTCTGAAAACCCATCTTACAAGTGCTAATGTTAGCTGGTTTACGGCTTCTGTTATCAAAACTGTTTGCAATGAAGGTGTTCGATGAAAATCCCAAGTGACTAATGGAATAGTTGGATGGAAGAATTGAGGGTGAAAAAATAGTATCAAAAGAAGAAAGACGGAAAAAAAAAATTAAATAGTTAATGACAGCAGGACTATTGGGGGACTAACTCTTAAGCGATATAGATAGGTGGTTTAAATTTAGAGGCGTAATTTTAAAGTTATGCCTAGTTAAAATGGCCTGATTAATCCGCATTTGAAAAAATAATTAAGGCCTAAACCCCTTATTCTATTTAGGCCTCAACCAAACAGGCAAACACCACTTCTCTGGAAGTGAAACAACTCAATTAAAACCACATAACACTATTATCAACCCAATAAAAATAAAATATTATAAAAAAGGGAAAAAAAAGATTATAAATTCAACCGCATAACACTATTGGTCTATTATCAACCAAAGGCATCACTACAAATTAAAATAAGAATGAATAACGTAACATAACTTGGCCGACCAACACATCTAATTAGAACTAGTTATTCATTTTGGCTTGATAAACTCATCCGGTACGATATTTTCCGATATAAATCATTTAAATTTGTCTCAAAGCATATACTAGGAACTATCTAATTTTGTATTTCATAACGTGCATTTTATATGAAACTTATTTAGGCTGGTTTGGTTTACTGCAACTAATACCAATTCCAAGCAACCTTTTTTTTTTGTGAAAGTCACTTCCAATTTCTGGCGGTGGTTGAAGCGAGGAGTGCATGGGAGGGTAATGGCAGGAAAGGAAAACAAAAGAAGAACAGAATAAAAAAAAAAAAAAAGAGGTAGAGAGAGGTTGAAGATGGGGTTACTGCTACTCATACAAAAATACGGTTGAAGAGAGGAACTAAACCAAACCAAATTTGGAAACAGTTTGCTGGTTTGGTTTCCTGCCATTATAAGCTGGTATTCATTGGTTCGGATCGGTCAAAATAGAAATAATTTAAATATTGTTTGACGATATATATTAAGATTCCTTACTTTTCATTGAAATTCTAAATGATTTGAAGTATGATGAAATATATATGTGAAATGTTATCATCTTTAATAGACATGATATGTGAACAATATAAATCATGCTTATAATGTTAGATTTCAAATTTAAAAAGTACTTTTAAAGAATGTTATCATCTTTAATAGACATGACTAGTTAGGGCATCTAATTATATTGTCATCTTTATTTAAATTAACACAAATTTGACGTATTGTCGATCCCAAAACCTGATCAAGCTTATGAATAAATACTTATTGGAATAAATTTTTTTTATAAGAAATATGAGACATGCATAATTCAGCAAAACTTCTGCAGCTTGAAAATATATAATGTCATAATTGGAAATGTTTTTGTTTTTGTCAATTTATGTACATATAATATATGCGGAGATGATTTTGGCTTCTAGAGTTATACATATAATGATAGTTTGTTGTGTTATTTTCTCTATCTTGATTATTCTATAAGTGCTTCAGTTTGGAGGTTTTCTCTACCTTTTTATGCATTTACACATTGTCTATTTAATTTATGTACATTTAGTGAGTTTCTAAATGAAAAAAAGCTGTATATTTAATTTATCACTACAAGAATATTTAATATAGCTCGCTCTCTAAACTACTTTTGCTCATTTTTAATCTCCTCAATTTTGTTTATTCTGTCTTTACACATTAGTTTATATTATATTATGATTTTAATCTGGTCATGCCCTCAAATAAAAAAAAAGATATATAATTCATCTTTAGAAAAGCTATATTTGCCGTCTACTCGATAGAAAACTAATGTCCTATGAAATTAGAAAGACGCATTAATCCTAGAGGTGCCTCAATCCGAAGGGCTGTATGTACAAAAAGTTTGTGGCTAGTGGCTCGAGTAATAACTCGTTTGTTAAAAACTCGAGTAATTTTGATTCAAGTTGAGTAAATCTTTCTCCTGAGTTGAGTTCGAGTTGGACTCAGCTCACTTAAGTACGAGTTTGTACTTTTGTATTTTTTTTATGTATGTACACAACTATATTTGTACTTGTGAAATAGTGATTACATGGGCAAACAAAACTCAAATGATAACACAAAAGATAGCATCTAACAGCCTTTCAACTCTAAGTTCCTTAAAATTGAACAGTTCAACACTTTAAAATTTAAATTGCTAGACTTTTCAATTCGAGTTAACAAAATAGCTCACTATTTTTCTGAATTGAATTGGAGTTACCCTTGACTCAAGCTAACTCAGCTGGGGCCGACCACACATTAATCAACCTCTTTGGGCCCCTCGTGAAAATATGGTATATGGCGCTCATTCCATATCCATTCTCTTCCACGACGATGTAATATCGTTTTGAGCCACACACATATATATATAGCTAGATTATCTATACGAGGGCACATCAACACTAGGATATGCATTATATATTTGAAAGGAGAGAACCAAAGAATTTTCCATGGAAACCAAACCATATATTTTTTTGTTATAAGCAGTAGTTATAATGCTTAATTTTAATGACATAATGATCAAATTTCAAAAATAAAAATTCGTTCATTATACGCCGGTTTCAAAATAAAATATATTCGCATAAAAAATAATTAACAAATGGTAAATAAAATTGTATTATTTATACAAATTCCAAAATAAAGTGTGTAAGACTAAAAACAAAAATAATATTCTTACGTGGATCAATATATCGATAGTAAATTTCAAAACAATCTGCTCTGGTTTTCTTTAAAAAAAATAGGTGCAGAACTGGTGGTGAACGTTTTGCACGTGGATCGATCGTTATATATCGATGGTAAACTTTTTGCACCGGTTATTTATTGAAAACTGGTGGTGAATGTGCTACATTTTTTTCCTTAAAAAAACGGTGCAATAAGTGCAAAACTTATTTTCACCGGTTTTTTTTCAGAGAAAACAGGTGGTAATTGTACTATATTTTTGCTAATGGATTTTTAGATAATTCTCTTTTAATAACAATAATTAAATAACTTAAAGTTTTTGTTTTTTTTCAAAAATAGATATAACTTTTCATAAATTAAATGTCCTATAAGGATCACAATATTTTCTGGATTACATAGAAGTGACTTTTGAACCGGGATCAATAACTCAGAATCTAAGCATTTTTATTTTTTTCCAATAACACATAAAGAAATATATTAATTTTTCTTATAGCCGCGAAAAATCCGGCATGAAAAATATTGATCCAGATTATTTGTTGCAGTCTTTCTAATAAATCAAATTATATTGTATTTCATCTATTTTTAAAGAAATAAATTCAACATTTTTAATATTTCAATACAAAAAATAAATAAAAAATTCTGTTTTAAAAAAAAAAACACAACTTAAAAAAAAAAAAAAAAAAAATACAAGTCCGGTTAACCATTAACCGGATTTTTTTATTTAAAAAAAAAATGAAAATATAACTTTCCGATTAATGGTTAACCGGATATACTGTTTTGAGTCCGGGAAACCATTAACCGGAAATTTGTCCCAAATCCGATTATTGGATAACCGGTTTTGGTAGTTTTTGAAATTTGTTCGGGATTTGGATATTTTTTAAAATTTTATTTATTTTTTGGATATTAATAAAAAAATCGGTATAGAGATGATAACCTTATTAATTAGTATCAAAACCGATTTTTTTCCTTTTTAGAAAAATAAATAAAAATATATCAAAATATATAGGAGTAGGTTTCTAGAAAATTTTGAAATATAAAAATATGGTACCATTCCATCCAGCTTATTTCGTCATTAATCACGCAAAATCACCTAAAAAAATAGTCCTTAATGGAATAGTCTAACCCATCCAGTACGTACTATTCATAATTTTTTTTTCTTCTTCATTGTTCTTCTAACGCCCCCCCCCCCCCCCCCCCCCCCCCCAAAAAAAAAAATAACAATGAACAGTATGGATTATACCATCGAAGAAACCTTTTTTTTTTTTTTTTTTAAATTAGGGAGTTTGCGTGTTTAGAGATACGATTAGCTGGACGTGATGGACGAGGACGGGATAGGATAAACCATCCTATTCTTCCTATATTTCAAAATTTCACCATATCCTAACCCTATTCCGATATTTTATTTATTTATTTATTTTCTATTAATAAAATAATTCGGTGAAATCCCTGATTAGCATCAGATTTCTATGATTTTTGCCCATGTTTGTTATCTGAATATGTAGTGATAACTGGGCAAGCAACAGTGTGGCTAACCAAATATACTGTAGTAATGGTTGTAAACCGACAAGTGAGTGCGTGTGGCCGCTAGATGAGTTTGTGCACCCCGCACCAATATTGCTGCCTGCGAGTCACTGTTGGAAAAATATGAACTAACAAACTAGTTTTAAATAAAAATTTTGATCATTAAATAAATAACAATTATATTAAAAAATATAATCAAGAATATAATTAAAACTTTATTACCCGGAGCTGCAAAATGCGGACCTAAGGCAACTTCCCGTCCTAAGCGCAGGAATAATCGGTTAAGCTTGCCCCAAGTTACGCCGGTATTCCTCTACCTTCGGGCGCAACCGTGGTAGAGGTTGATGTAGCTTCTTTCAACAATGATAGCAGAATAATATGTTTTCTATAAAGAAAATATTTGTTTGTGGGAGAATAGAAATTAAATTTATGAATTATAGAGCTAATAGGAAGAGCAAAAGAATGTGAATTGTTGAATAGATTATTGGATTATTAGATCATCTACTCTTCTAATGTCATGTGTTATTTATAAGCAAATAACGTCATAGACACCAATGAATTTGTGCATTCATGATCATTAAAATAATATTCAGTCATATTACCGTTTGCAACTCAATAGAAAAAATGCAATTAATTAAATCTCAAACGGACAAATACAATTAATTGCGTATCAAAGCTCAAACGGACAAATACAATAAATTGCATAGGAAAGTTCATATCAATATTTCATTCGATTTTCTGTGGTGGTAAATAATGAACTTCTATGCATAAATTAGATCAAAATAACTCACTCACAAATAGCTCTATAATTCATAAAGTTAAAAACCGTTAATACCAAAATAAGTATTTATTTATATAAAATTTTGTGTTTTCAAAATATATTTCCAACAGTCACAACGTGCCATGCGCATGCGATCTTAATTTGTAAATTTCATGTAGAAGGATATAGTTACTTACTTTTATGCTAACAACACGTACAAAATGTCAAATGCTTAGCAAAAGTAATGTGTTTATATTTTCACACAAATGACACTAATTTTTTCGAATAGAAAAGCTTTATTTATATATGTTAATTTTGATGTTTAAACACTTATTTATCCTACAGGGTCTTTTACTAATCAAAGCTTCAAGAATGTACGTGTAGCTTTCACCTGCAATTAATTGTCATTAATTAGTCAAAGTAGTGCAGTCAATTAATTCATGACTTGAACAAATTTATGCGGCTGTCGGACAATCACGAGGAGGTTTCACTATGGAAAATTCAGCAATTGATCAAGTCTCTCGTCAAAATATGATAATACTTTTATCAATTACATTCCAAATTTGTAGAAGAAATTTGATAACAGTTTGTTTGTAATTTTGTATGTATTACGCGGGATTCATTACATTGCCGTGACCAACAGATCAAAAGTATTTGTGCTAATTTGCCGTGACTAACACATCAAAAGTGGTTCAATTGTCCTAATTTGGAGTTATCATTTAATGTAGCTCTGGACAATTGACTTCCATCTTAGGCCATATTACACTGCAACATAATTTTTTACTCTACTATATATATTCCTTTTTAAAGCGTGCTCTTGTAGACCATCTTAATTTCAACTTCATCAATATTGTTTGTAAACTTAATTGATTTAAGCAATCGCAAATGCATGGTATGGTTCTATATAGTTACTTCACTATACTAACGCTATTGTTCCTTTTTTTATATTCTCAACTGATAAGCTACAGTAAGCTAGCTGTTATATATAGCTATGAACTTAAGTTCCATCAAAATTAAGTCGATTATACTAAGTTAATCATTTGATTTTGTAATCATATATAAGTTTAACTTATATTATATTAATAACAAAAGCTTTAAAAATGATTTTTTTAAAAGTAAATTGAACTTTAAATGGACAAATTTCCAGGTTAATTGGTCCGAAACTTGATGAAGAGTGCTAGAAGCATCAAACCACCCCACTGAATCTAATTTGAAGCTTGGGGTGGGACACCTAATTAATTTCTTCGCTGTTCCTTTTCTCCCAATTTTTTTATTAATAGGAAAATAAATAAATAAAAAAATACCAAAATAAGGGTAGCTAGGTTTCTATAAAATTTCAATTTATAAGAAGAACGGATAGAAATTTGTCCATGTAATCTTAATCATAACTCCCGCAAAAAAACCGAATGGTACAAACCATCCAGTTCACAAAAAAATCCTAGACATAATAGTTTGTATAAGATTAAGAGGTCAAAGAAACAACAAACCAAATTGAATAAAGGAACAGTTGATTTTCATCCAGTTGATCATGCAACAAATGAACCAATTAATCCATCTCCTGTGATGTACAGTATATTGATTCTTCCACATGATGATCTTTTATGAAAAGTACTCCAAGTTTTATGATTTTGTGACAGTTCGACTTCAACAGATTTGATAATTATGAAATTAAAGGTCTGACTGAGCTCAAAGAGGACTTGTGAACACGTATTATCCAAATTAATTAGAGATAATTCATTGTATCAAGCCTTGCAAATTTAAACCTAGTACAAACTATCCGGTTCAAGAATATATATATTTAGTGGATCTGGATGGGATGGTTTGTACCGACCAGGTTTTTTTTTTTTTTTTTTCTATTTTGTTAATTAGTGATTTTGTAGTAGTTATAGTTAAAATTATTCCCGAATTATACCCGAATTATTCCCGAATTATATCCGAATTATTCCCGAATCACAAATTTTTGATCTCGCTGAACCAAACCCAAATAATTCATTTGTCACTATGATTACAAGAATGCCCGGACGGATTAATAGTCAGTATCAACTGCATGATGTGAAATGCATGGAATGTGCAACAATGAACCTTGCAGGTCTGCGTAGTGACTGATGAGTCCATGTAATTATTTCAATTGTCGTTTTCATTTGACGGGCGAGTATATGTAATTATTTTAATTGTCATTTTCATTTGACTGGTATAATTTTTTATTTTTTTTAGATTCTTGGTAGAAACTACCAATCAGTACATGAAGACTGGTATAATTGTTTCAATTGTCATTTTCGTTTTGACTTGTAAGTAAATGTAATTATTTTAATTGTCATTTTCATTTGACTGGGGCTATTATTTCAATTCTCATTTTCATTTAAGTAATTCTCACTTTTATTTGAGTAGTGAGTCCATCTAATTATATTGTCATTTTTATTTAAATTAACACAAATTTGACGTATTTTCGATCCCAAAACCTGATCAGCTTATGAATAAATTTTTAATAAGAAGTATGACACATAATTGAGCAAAACTTCTGCAGCTTGAAAATATATAATGTCATAATGGAAAAAAAAAAACGTTTTTGTCAATTTATATACATATACATAATATATGCAGAAATGATTTGTGCTTCTAGAGTTATATATATAATGATAGCACTAGTGGAAAATATGGAATCAGGATCGGTTATATACGCATATTAGTATCGGTTAAACAACCGATCCTGATGAAGGCGACATTGATACTACAATAATCTGGATCGGTTAAACAACCGATCCAGATAGAAACTATCAGCATCGATTGTTTATAAACAACCGATGCTGATACTATTTTTTTTTTTTGTTGGTTCTGCAAAATTGCAATATTATTCTTTTAGGATTTATGGTACCCAAAGAATTGAAACCGGATTGATTTGATAAAACATAATACCATCTCATGTAATTTCAATCCAAAACTAAACTAGCCGAATTGATTTAAATGAAACCGAATTGATTTGAAACCGAATTGAATTGATTTGATAATTTGAAATTACTTAAACTAGCAAAACTAATCTAGCAAATTTACCTAAACTGAGAGGCGAGCGGACTGAGAGGAGAGGGCCGAGCACCAAGCACCGAGCACCGAGCACCGAGCACCGAGCACCGAGCACCGAGCACCGAGCGAGTGAGTGGATTTATTGCGCCGAGCACACTTGCGTTGAGCACCGAGCACTCTTTTTATTGAGCCGATCGGACTGAGAGAAGACGGCAAGATGGAGGGAGAGGAGGAGACTGGCGGCTAGAGGAGACAAGGAGTTGAGAGAGTTGTAATTTTGAATAATGGAGAAACGCAAGGAGAGAAGGGATGAGCGCGGAAAAATAAAAACCTAAAATGGACTATCTGGAACGGTTGTTTATAAACAACCGATGCTGATACTATTTTTTTTTTAAAAGTTGGTTCTGCAAAAAAAAAAAAAAAAAAAAAAAAGTATCAGCATCGGTTGTTTATAAACAACCGATCCTGATACTATTATTATTTTTTTTTTTTTTGCAGAACTATCTTTGAAAAAAAAAAAGTATCAGGATCGGTTCCTAGTTAAGAACCGATCCAGATAGTATCTGGATCGGTTCTAAGCTAAGAACCGATCCTAATTATCAAGTATTAGGATCGGTTCTTAGCTTAGAACCGATCCAGATACTATCTGGATCGGTTCTTAACTAGGAACCTATTCAATTAGTTCACGTGCTGTGTTTTCATTAGCTTTTAGTATCGGTTTTATTGATAAAACCGATTCAGATAGGTATTAGTATCGGTTAGTTCATACATCCGATCCAAATAGGCCGATCCTGATTTCAGTTTTTCCACTAGTGTAGGTTTTTGTGTTATTTTCTCCTATCTTGTTTGTTCTATATATATAATGTGTTTCAGATGGGAGGTTTTATGTAACTTTGTATGCATTTACACATTGTCTATTTGATTTAATTTTTTTATTTTATGGATAAAAAATGCATGTGAGTTTCTAAATTAAAAAAAAAATTGTATCACTACAAGAGTATTTAATATTGCACACTCTCTAAACTACTTTTGCTCATTTTGAATCTCCTCAATTCTCTCGAACTCATCTCGGAAACAAATTTGCTAATAACTTGTTTGTTAAAAACTCGAGTTATTCTGACTCAAGTTGAGTTCGAGTCGACTCAGCTTGCTCATCACAACTTGCATTCGGTTGAGTACCTACCATAGAAGGAAAAATTAGCCATTATATATGGAGCTGAATCGGCTGTTCTGGACTGGAATCTAACTGTACCAATCCAATTTCAGGCTGAGTTACACGGTTAGAGACTGTTTCATTTGATTTCGACCGGAACAAACCGATTCCAGTCAAATTTACCACCACAATTAATATACTAATTTTGTTGCTTGAAACATAATTACATGGATATATAACTGTTGTAATTTGTACTATATCAAATCCATTCAATCACAGATTGAGCATTCTATTGTCTATTTTTTTTTCTGACTGGACTATGCAGTTGTACTTATATTCTAAAGTGATAGAATAAATTAAAAATAAAAGAATTTTTAGTTTGAAAGCGACCCGTGATTAAATTATTAGTTATAATGCTTGTTGCAATGCTTGTATTATATTGTATTAGTGAATTATTTTATTGTAATCATTTATCTGAACAAAAATTATTGATAAATTAATTTTTTTTTTATCAATTTTCTTCTATTTTTTTAGTATAAAACAAGCTTCTGACAAAAAAGTCCGAGTTTCAAACTCAATTCGGCCGATTTCAATTCCACAGTCAAAAAACTGATCCTGATTCCGATTCCGATTTTTCCTTCTATGGTACCTACATCCCATGGGCAATACGAGTTTGTACTTTTGTACATTTTTTATGTATGCACACAACTATATATGTTTGTACTTGTGAATTACTAGTGGTTGCATTGGCAAACAAAACTTAAATAATAACACAAAAGATAGCATCTAACGGTCTTTCAACTCTTTAAGTTTCTTAAAATTAACGGTTCAACACTTTAAAATTTAAATTGCTAGACTTTTCAATTCGAGTCAACTCGATAGCTCGCTATTTTCATGAATTGAATTCGAGTTACCCAATTGACTCAAGCTAACTCAGCTCGGACAGACCACACATTAATCAACCTCTTTGGACCCCTCGTGAAAATATGGTATATATATAGCGCTCATTCCATATCCATTCTCTTCCACCACGATGTAATCTCGTTTTGAGCCACATATATAGCTAGATAATCACTACCAGAATTTTCTTTTGTACCAAGGGTCTGAAAATGGCTTGTTACATGTGCATGCTCATGTTATAAGCCCCAAAAACGTCATTAACATGCGCCCCCCCATGTTACAAGTACCCATGCCTATACCCTCCTTGTAACTGCTCAGCAAATGCAAGGACACCCATGTTACTACTCTGAAATGACTTTTAACATGAGCTTGCACTTGCAATAAGTACGGATGTTACAACTTTCAGCTTTGGCACCTGGCTAGAGCATTTGCAAGGAGAGAAACGTGGGACCCATCTAAGTAATTGCAAGGAGAGAACTGTGGGTCCCATCCAAGTAATTGTAAGGAGAGAAGTGTGGGACCCCTCCAAGTATTTGCAAGGAGAGAAGCGTGGGACCCATCTAAGTAATTGCAAGGCCAATTCAAGTGGGTCCCACCTAACTATTTGCATGAATATCAATAGTACTTTTTGCATGCTCCCTCCCTATACCAATCTGGTACCAACCCGGTATTTTTTTTACCCATTAAACTAGATTTACATAAACACATTAAAATATATAGATAACCTATAATAAACATTAATGAACATAATATAATTATCATACATTGTACCAAAATATCAAAATACATTACAATAAGAATAATAAAATGAACTTATAAACAAGGTTTATGAAAATTAACTAATTCCTAAAATACACATCACAGGTACCAATTACAGTGCTAGAATTAGAGAATAATAAGCAATTATTGGTCAACTAGTGGGCATATTTAATAAACAAAACTGATGCTCAACG
Organism: Carex rostrata; assembly: GCA_964058875.1. Lineage (NCBI taxonomy): Eukaryota > Viridiplantae > Streptophyta > Magnoliopsida > Poales > Cyperaceae > Carex > Carex rostrata. Next base: position 1,079,169 of record CAXKVT010000080.1, read on the forward strand.
ACCAGCCCCGCGCACCCTCTAATCTCGGCTCACTTCAACCATATAAATCCATGCATGTCGAGCTATGTGCATTAATCGTTCACCTATACAAACAAGTAAAGAATTAATAAAATTAATTGAGAAAAAAATGAAGTACCATGAAGACTAATTCATTCTCAATAATACAGCATTTAATCAACAAGTTCATTCACATGAATTTCGTTTTGTTTAATAAACATAAAGGTAAGGAGTAAAGCTTACGTACTGAGCTTACCAAGTTCTACTTGCCAATTGTTCAGTAAATTTATGAATTTTGCAAATTAAACAAACATCTAATTAAGAAAGAAATTGAATTGGCAAAATAAGAAACTCTAACTAAATAATGATCAAATTTGACCAAAAACATGTAAGTATTCATTTTCATGTTCAGTAAATTTCTAACTTTTTAATATGAGTGTTACTCATAAACATGTTAGTATTCATTTTCTAAAATTAAAAAAAATATGTTTCTTAAAACATGCCAGTATACAATAACAAAGTAGGTCAAGTAATTAAGCTCCAGGTAATTGACAAATTGATGGTACCACAGGTGTCCAATATAATAGCCTATATACTAGCCTATAAATCTTTGAACCAAATAGAGACTAGAATATACTAACCTATAAATCTTTGAACATATACCGTTGATCTTCTATTCATCTTCTGACCTCGTACAAGAAAAATGAAAATAAATTAACTACTATTAAGGAAAGATAAAAGCCAGTAGATGAAATTATTAAAAAAGAAGATAACTAACATAAATTGAGAAATTTGGATTCAAGAGAAACAAGTTCACAGTGAAGTATCTAAACTTGAGAAGAAATCAGGAACAACCCTGCCAAGACAACAATTAATATGTCCATCAAATTCACTTATCAGCTACACTGGTGGTCTCACAATATTCTACACATCCATTAAAAAATTATCAATTATCATGTATTACTTATAAATCCTCACCAATGGTTTATCTTGTTAAAACCAATAAGTGTTAAAACCTCAAACTTACTTCCATATTTAAAAAGAACCATCCAATTAACCTTCTTTGATAAGTTATTGACAGTTAAACAAGCATCTTTCTAACAAGCAAGCAAGGCAACACTTAAACAAGCATCAACATGCTTTGATAAGCTACTGACAGTTCAATTTCGAAATAACACAAAAGGTGAAAAATTTAGGGTTACCGGAATCAAACCAGAAACTGTTAATCTGCTGCTGATGTCATCTGCTGCCGATGTCAGCCATTTGATGCTTTTAGAGTTTGTTAGCATCACCGACATCATTCGACATTAATTCATTAAATTGGTTTGACATGGCTCTGACCAAGGGTTTAACTAATCTGAAATTTAACAAGATAGATTTAATAGCTTAAAATTAACGCATGATAAACAATATTATATGGTAGCAAGATATATGGCAGCAAGCATAGTAAAAAAAATGCATGTAAACCCTAGTCAATAAACATATGATTAACATACACATGCACATGCACATGCATTAAAAAGTAAATTAACACATGATTAACAGTTGGTTCGCACCATACTCGACTGGATGTTCGATCTAACTTTACTCGAGATCTGAATCGCGCCAGTGAAAAGAACTAGAAGCCGGGTTCTTGCACCTGAGAGCGAAAGGTCAAAGGACGGTCTGGAGATCGAGTTGATCGGGTTTAGAGAGGAAAGGGGTCCTTCTCTCCTAGCGGCTGAGTTCTTTTGTTTTGAGAGGGCAGCGCTCGATCTCGAGAGAGAGAGAGAGAGGCGCGCCTAGGGTTTTTCTTATGGGGGGGGGGGGGGGGCTGAAGAGTGGAAGGGAGAAAGGGGATCGGGTAATTTGTGGGAGGAGATAGGGTTCTATTTTCTAGGTCCGAATCTCTAAAGTAACTCAAGTTTTGAGTTTAAATCCGGACTGTCCGATCAGAATCCAGTCCTGAGGTTGAATGCACAGATTCCTTTAATATCGTGCCATAAAAGATAGAACGATCCAGATCTAAACTCACAATTTGAGTTACTTCATGGGATCCGAATTATTTGAGGGTCAAAGTGGGAGGGAAATGAAAAGGTTTGGAGGGAACGTCAAAGTGGAAACCAATTATTTTTTTTGTTTTCTATTGTTTCATTTCTCATTTTCTTGTCATTATTTTTTCTTTAGTTGTTTTGTTTTATTATATATTTTCATTTAATATATTTTTTTTAATTTTGGAGAGAAGTGAAAATTTTTGAAAGTCAAGATAATTTTATAAAAAATAGTCTTTTAAGGTCAAAATAAAATTAAAGTGATACAATTTTTTTTTTATGAATTAGGTGTGTACAAGTTAATTTAATTAGGCAAATCATACTTATAACTTTTAAATAATTATAGTTTTCATGAACAAATCATACTTATAACTTTTACATAATTATAGTTTCTATAAACAAATCATACTTATAACTTTTAAATAATTTTATAATTGTTTGTACATTTAAATTTAGTAAATATTTACAGACCGTACATTTTTCTGTAATCATTTCGACAGTCGATCTGTGATGAAATAATTTTAAATTTATTTTGAAATGATCAAGAAAAAAATCTGAACATAAATAACACAAAATTTCTCAAGTTTGATTGTGTCCAAGGTTCGATCCGACGTGAAGTGTTTATGGCCCTTCGATGATTCAATTTTCTATGCACTGGATGGATAGGTAAATGAAAATAAATTTTCATCAAATTTTTCTACAATAAAATAAATGTAATATTCTTTAATTTCAACGGTTCCGATCGACTAACGGACGATATATTTTCCATTGTCTTCATTAACTCACAAAACAAGAGTTTATGTTTCAATGTTACATGAAACATAAACTCTTGTATTGTGAATTAATGAAGACACACGGAAATATATCGTCCGTTAGTCGATCGGAACCGTTGAAATTAAATAGCACCGCATTTATTGTCTTGCACCAAAGTTGGACGAAAAATTATTTTTATTTACCCATCCATCTAGTTGATTGAAAATTGATGCATCGTATGGCCATAAGCACTTCCTGTTGGATCGAAGCCCCGTCATAATCAAACTTCAAAATATTTATGTTCCATACGTTCAATGTTTTCTCTTGATCATTTTAAAATAGATTTGGATTGATTTCGTTGCAAATCAACCGTCGAAATGGCAAGAGAAAATGAAGGGTCCACAAATATTTACTAAATTTGAAGGGACAAATAATGATGAAATTATTTAAAAATTTACATTTTAAGTATGATTTGACCATAGTAGATGTAAAAAAAAATTAATTTTCTTTTTTGAATTATTTTCATGTTATTTGTTGTACATCTATTTAATTAGTAAATATCAAGTTCCGTGCCGTCTGATAAAAAATGACTGGTTCTGATGTCTTAGTTTGGACGATTTTGTTAACAGAGCAGTTTTGATTTTAAGCAGCACACGGCCTATATATAATTTAAGAATGTCCAATGTATATAACAAATTTTTTGAAGCTAAAACTGCTCTGTTAAAATCTATACTTAACCATTTTTTTGGTTACCCCATCGCATCCAGAGAAATTCCTCTCTAGAAAATTCATCTCCTTAGCTGGATTTTTCTCTTCTCAGCCCCCTTTTCGTTTCCCTCTAAAACCATTTGGTTTCCCTCTAATTCGCCAAACATTTCGTTTCCCTCTAAAACAATTTGTTTCCCCCTAATTCGCCCAACATTTTGTTTCCCTCTAAAATGGTAAAACCATTTTGTTTCCCTCTAATACCTCTCTCTCTTTCCTCGACAATTCTCCTCTTTCCCTCCGCCATTTCAGATTCTAATCGGTCGCCGCGATCGAAGAAACCACCGTTCCCAAGGTTGAAATGGGCAGATCAAACTCACAATCGAGTCTGACAGTGCCAAGGTTTATTTTTTTTAGTTTTTTTAGTTGTATACCGCTGTATGATTATGTGCACACAAGGTGTTCGATGAATTGACATAAGTGTACAATAAATTTTCAGGCAAGAAAGGCTATAAGCACTAGTGAGAGGCCATTTGGTAAAGAAGTAAGCCACGGCGACTCTGCATGCATGCATGCCCTGGTCACACCAGGCCCGGGTCCAGTGAATGCGCATGGTCGATGAGGCACAAACACAGAGTTATCAACACCCAGCTCAAAGCTGGAGATCGTCTCCCCAGCATCCACGGCACCAGCGATCTTATGTAAGTCAAAATTAAGGCTATGCTTAATTGTTATACCAAGAAAATAATTCATCAAAATTAAGGCTATGCTTAATTGTTATACCAAGAAAATAATTCAAGTATCAATACTTCCATATGAAGGTGTGCTATATAAATTTGTAACTAAAAGATTGTCCGATTTTGGACTTACCATTGCTAAATAAATATGGCAGTGATTATAGTCACCTGATTTGTTCGATTTTAAAAAAAAATCAGTATAGTAAAATCACAGGGCTTTAGTTATGAAACAAATACACCATTACATTGATTATATTTTGATACATGATAAACATCACCCGTTCAACAGATTATATGATCTGGGTGCTTTTATAATGAGAAAGGACACAATCTTTTGTATTTGGCTCTGTCCAATTTATACAACTTATTGTAGGTCGCATGATATATTGAATTTCAATATACAGGGGTTTACTTGAAATTGACCTGTTATCAGGGAAGTTACAAAATTGTATAATTTTTGGTAGATATGTACTAACAGAGAGTATGCTATTATAATCGATTTAATTTGTAAAGTGACATGTAGATTTTCCTAATTTTTGGTAGATATGTACTCCAAGATGTAACCACCGTTCCCCCTTCCCTTTTTTTCTAATATAAAATTGAACTAGATTGCATAAAGTTACACTAAGAGTTGACGAGAACTTGCTCTCCATGGATAACTAGCCACTGATTCTAAATTTATTACTTTGCTGGTAAAGAAAATGAAAAATTCAAATCCTAAAACAGTCTTTATGTCTGAACCAAGTCATGCCCCATTTTCAAACAGTGTCTAAACATCAACACTACATATTAGGCATGGGTGACCAGCAAATAAAACAAAGGAAATGGATCTGAGGCATGACTAGAACAAACAGACTCCAAAATGCCCCTGAAGTCAAATCAGAAAATCTGAAATAGCTAGGGATAGAACTAGGCCATGCCAGTTTGCAGTGTTATAAAACACATCATGCCAAGTATTTTAATATTAAACTTTGCATTTTTAGGATTTTTCTACTATTTTCTACCTATTTTTGAATCTCAGTTTTTAAAAATCTGTTTTCTGTTATTTGCTGCAAGGTAGAAAGCTGGTACCTCAATTTGCACTTTAGAAATCACTTGACCAGTCAGATTTTTGTATCTCCAAAAATCCCACAATAAATCATGCATGTAGATCAGGTTTTCATACACATTTCCATAAAAAGAACGAAAAATTTGATGTAGTAGTTTGTCCGGTATGAAAATAACAAATCAGGTTGTCAGAAAAATCATGACCTGCTGGGTTGCTGTTGCAAAATTGAACAGAAACCATATGAATAAATTTCTTAAAAATGTAACAAAAATCTGAGGACTACCTAACATCATTTAGAAGGATCTTGTAAAATGAAATTTCTCAAAATGCAACTCCTTTTTGCAAAATTGTTTTAATTTATGAGGCTCCTTTTACTTGAATTGTTAAAGAAATTAAGGGTTGAGGCCTTTGTGTTTTAGATACATCTTACGAATCGATGATTTAGAATCAATTCAACCCAATGTAATTTGAGACACTATATCATGCTTTAGGTGCTCACAATAGACACTATATCATGATTTAGAATCAATTCAACCTTTGTCAGGCCTTCATACCAACCTTATTACAAAAATAATATTTATTAGGACCTATCTGCATATTTTATAAATTTTTTGTACTGTGATGAGTTAAAGTGATGCATTTAATTTTTGATTTTTTTTTTTAATCGACCAACATCCTATGAAATTCTGATTTTGTGACAATCAATCTATAATGCAAGATATCTATTACTTTAAATTAACACCGTTAACTATTTGACGAAAAATTACCATAATATATACCCTCTAAACCTTTTCAGTTTAATGTGTGTGTGTTTTTTTTAATGAAGTTGGAGACAAATTAGTATATATTTTTCTCTTTTTAAGAAAAAGTTGTTGAAGTATATCTAACACTGTTATATCCCATGCAGGTGTCAGAGATGGTGAGGGGACCATGCTCCTTGATGGGTTTATCTAATCGGGTTTAATTCATGGATAAATATTTCAGCTACGGGTTTAATATGTGCGAACCCGTTAATCAATGTTGCCAAAATTCAGCTAAATAAATACACATTCAAAAAGTAGCTTTCTACTGATGCAAAAAACTGAATAGTACAGAACAATATTGTACTATGCATGGCACATATCGGTCCATACTATGGATCAAATCTAGTACATTTTCATTACCTTTTGTTATTTGATATACAGCACTGAGAAATGAAGGTGAGCGAGTTGTTCAATGAGCAGCTGGGGGGGGGATTTAGCTAAAATAACAGAAGCTCTTGGAAGTTAATAGCGTATCTCAAAAAATTTGGTGAATATATATTTGGTGATATAGTCATTGTAATATTTTTTTTTTCCAATTTGGTGAATTAATTGCGTATCTCAAAAATTTAGGAGAATTTTATCTAAAACCCAAATGCTTAAGTTTCAAAACTAAAGTTATTTTATATACTATTATAATTCGTGGATATCTTATTTTTAGTTATATTCACTGTTAAAAAGGAGATAAAAAAATGAGAAATAATAATCTGAAAAATGAGAAATAATAATCTGACAAAAGGAAATCAAAATTATTAACATGGGTTTTTGGTTAAGTATTAACATGGACCCTAGAATAAAATAATATAAACAGAGTCAGTGAAACAATAACATGGGACATAGCTCTTGCAAAAAGTCTGACCCAACAATCCAGATTAATAACATGGGTGACTGGTCCAGTATTAACATGGACCCTAGAATAAAATAATATAATCGGAATCAATAAAACAATAACATGGGTGGCTGGTCTAGTATTAACATGGACTCCTATAATAAAATAATATAAACATCATCATTCAAACAATAACATGGGCGAGCTCTTGCAAAAAGTATGTCCTAACTATTTTCATGGGTATAGGATCAACTATTAACATGAGCATCCAATAAAATATATTATCCGAGAGGACATGCTCTCCCAATATTATTAACATGTGTAGTTAGGAGACTAACATGGACAAGCGTCTGGCAGTTACAAGGGTGCTCTGTTGCATGAGACAGCTCATGTTAAAAGATATACAGAATCAGAAATGCCAATTCTTTAATATGGACCTTAAATACTCATGTTACAAGCTATAGCTACCCATGGTACAAACCAGAATTCTGGTAGTGAATAAATACGACGGCACATCAACACTAGGATGCACTATATATTTGATAAGAGAGAACCATATAATTTTCCAAGGAAACCAAACCATATAATTTTTGTTATAAGCAGTAGTTATAATGCTTAATTAATTTTAATGACATAATGATCAGATATCAAAATAAAAATTTGTTCATTATACCACTGTTTCAAAATAAAATATGTTTGCATAAAAAATAATGAGTGAGTCTATGGTAATATGCATATCACGGGTTGTTACCGTGCTACGGCTCTATATTCAAGTTTTTAAATCCTAACGGTCGATCCGAACCGTTCATCTTGTTCTCCATATTAATATGTGTTTGGAGACCAAATTTTACATTTTTTGAAATTTTTTTACTATTTTTTTAGATATTTAGAAAATCACTTGATCTGAAAATTCTGGACCATCCAAAAACAGTGATTTTCAATAAATCTAAAAAAATAGTAAAAAAATTTCAAAAAATGTAAAATTTGGTCTCCAAACACATATTAATATGGAAAACAAGATGAACGGTTCGGATCGACCGTTAGGATTCGAAAACTCGAATATAGAGCCGTAGCACGGTGCCAAATCGTGATATGCATATTACCATAGACTCACTCAAAAATAATTGGCAAATGGTAAATAAAATTGTGTTATTAAACAAATTACAAAATAAAGTGTGTAAGACTAAAAACAAAATAATATTCTTACGTGGATCGATATATATCGATAGTAAATTTCAAAACAATCTGCTCTGGTTTTCTTTAATTAAAAAAACTGGTGTAGAACTGGTGGTGAACTTTTTGCACATGGATCGATATATATCGATCGATGGTAAACTTTTTGCACCGGTTATTTACTGAAAACTGGTGGTGAATGTGCTACATTCACCACTAGTTTTTTTTTTTTTCTGAAAAAACGGGTGCAATAAGTGCAAAAATTATTTGCACCGTTTTTTATTAGAGAAAACAGGTGGTATTTGTACTATATTTGCCAATGGATTTTTAAAAACCCGTGTTGTACGTACGTTTATGTTTCACTAGAGGTTTATTATTAAACTATTGGTATATGACCGATGGTAAATGTCATTTTTGTAGTAGTGCCACATAACTAATTTTTGTAATAAGTAGTAGTTATAATGCTTAATTTTAATGACATAATAATCGAATGTAAAAAGAGATGATCATATATATAACCATCCGGCAAATTCGCCTTGTACATGTTTTTCTTTGTTTAATGAAATTTTAGTAGGCACTTTGCCTGCTATTTCACAACAAAAAATAAAAAAATTTGTAATTATTTTGTCGATGATCGATTGACATGATTTTCTAATAAATTTATTACTAATAAAATCATCTCGATCAATCTGTTGGATGAGCCAAATGTCACATATATTTTTGCTAAAAATATACACAAGATGGTAATATTAATTAATTGCCTCATGCATAGAGTTAAAATCTTATCGAAATTAAATGTCTGCATCATTGATCATGGCGACTAGCTAGTCAAGAGATGATAACCTTAGCATCAAAACCGATCTTTTTATTATTAGAAAAATAAATAAAAGTATATCGAAATATATAGGAGTAGGTTTCTAGAAAATTTTGAAATATAAAAAGAACGATACCATTCCATCAAGTTAATTTCATCATTAAGGACGGAAAATCGCTAAAAAAAATAGTCCTGAACAGAATAGTACTCTAACCCATTCAGTACTATTCATAATTTTTTTTCTTCTTCATTGTTCTTCTAACTCCCCAAAAAAAACAATGAACAATACTAGACGGGATGAATTATACTGTCCAAGAAACCATTTTTTTTTTAAATTAATTAGCGAGTTTGCATGTTTAGAGACACAATTAGCTGGACATGATGGACGAGGACAGGATAGCATAAACCATCCTATTCTTCCTATATTTCAAAATTTCATCAAATCCTACCCCTATTTCGATATTTTATTTATTTATTTTCTATTAATAAAAAAATTCGGTGAAATCCCTGCTTAGCATCTAATTTCTATAATTTTTGCCCATTTTTGTTCTCTGAATATGCAGACTATGCAAGCAACAGTGCGTGCGTGTGGCCGCTACATGAGTTTGTGCACCCCGCACCTATATATGCCCTGCGTGTGCGATCTTAATTTGTAAATTTCATGTAGAAGGATATAGTTACTTTTATGCTAACAACACGTACAGAATGTCAAACGCTTAGCAAAAGTAGTGTTTATATTTTTGTACAAATGACAATAATTTTTTCTAATAGAAAAGCTCTTATTTATATATGTTAATTTTGATATTTAAACTCCTTTTGTGTTCTCTCTTATAATATTATGGTTTTTGTTGCTTAAATTTGTCTCTTGATACTTTTGAAGTTATAGAGGACCTCAAGTCAAAATGTGCAAGACGAAATGATGGCCACCTAACGCGCGCGTTATTTTGGGTGAAAACGGATTGGATAGTGATCAAACTTATATTGATATCCGTCTTAATTTTTATATTTAGATACAGATTTAAATCTTAACAAATTCAAATATAATTTGGATATGAAAATAAAATGTTACTTACCTTTATGAAATAGATGAAATTTATCGTAAAATAATTTTTTTGTACTAACACCTCTAAATAAATATACATATTATCAAAACTAATTAAATTCATAACAAAAAGTATGTTATGAAATGTCGTGCTAATTTTTTCTGGACGACCAGGTGTTAATTATCTTTGAATATACAAAATAACGATTCATTTGTTGTATTCAGTGTTTTAAAATGGGGCCGTATGGGTAGGGGTGTACAAAAAAACTCGTGACCCACCCGACCCATCTGACCCGTCTCGCTCACTAGCATTTGCAAAGATTTAGATTTTTGGTTGAATATCCTGTTATTTCTCTCTCTCCATAAGGCCCATAGCCCTGCCGCCCAAACCGTATCCCAAACCTTACGTCCTATGCCATCCAGCTGCACCGATATCCTCAGCCAAAGATTGATATGTGTTGTAGCCCCTACCACTCGGCGGTTACTGTTATAGGAAGCCATTAGCGATTGCCAGAAAAGTGCTGAGTAAGCGCACTTCCATAATAGGTGGACATCTGTTTCCGTGATCACACCCCCACATAGCATGCATCCTTGAGGTGTCTGGCATCCTCTTCGCATTAGAATCCCTCTCGTCAGAAGCTTGTTTTGCAATAGTACCCATAAAAAGACCTTAACCTTTGGCGGACATTTGATTTTCCATAATCTGTTATGATATGGACAAATCACTCCCGTGTGATGCATCATTCTGTAGGCCGAGGACGTTGTGAATTTTCCACTAGCTTCCCACCTCCACAATGTCTCTTGTGTTATCGGGTCAACCCTAATTGATGCTTCATGAAATCGCATCAGCTTGTGGATTTCTCTGAGGAAAAATGAGATGTTCCGTGCAGTCGGAATGTCTGGTAATGTTTCAATTCCATAGAGTTTCCTGATTGTCATTGCCCAACTACTCTGCCTGTTTGACTGGCATATCCATATCCACTTAGTCAGCAGTGCGTCATTTTGGTTTTGAAAGTGAATTATGCCTAACCCTCCATTTTCCTTAAGTGCACAAGTCTTCTCCCAGTTGACTAAACAATTGATCGGTTTGCATACCTCCTGACCCTTCCATAGGAAGCTACGCCTGATCCTATCAATTTTTTCGAAGACCCATTTAGGTATTTTTAGAGCCTGCATGTAGTGAAGTGGTAGAGAGGAGAGTACCGATTTGATCAGTGTCAATCTCCCCCCATATGACAGCAGTGCCGATTTCCAACTTGCTACTCTCGCTTCTACAGCCGCAATCATCGGCATGAAGTCAACCTTATTGGGTCGTCTATCCGATAGCGGTAGACCCAGATATTTAATCGGGAGGTCGCTTGCCCGACAGCCCAGGATATTCTCAACCACCCCCCTAAGGTTAACGGGAATGGCAATAGGGACGAAGGAGCTTTTATCCTTGTTTATTTTCAATCCCGATAACTCTTGAAATACTGATAGTATGAGTGCAATTATTTTAAGAGTTCTCGGGTGTGCCTCTGCGAAAATGATAGTATCATCTGCATACTGAATCGGCTGTGGTGGCAAGTGGACGGGTTGATGCATCAAGGCCAAGGAGTTCTTTATTAGCCAGGTTAGGGAATCTGCTACAATAATGAATAGAATAGGGGAGAGTGGGTCTCCTTGCCTCAATCCTCGCGCATGCCTAAAATATGTTGTTAGTTCTCCATTTACCCGGATCGTAGATTCCGACGATTTGAGGATTAGCAGTACCATAGAGATCCATTTCGGAGGAAATCCCCGTTCTATTAGGATGTTAATGAGAAAGCACCAGCTTGTCGTGTCAAAAGCCTTTTCAAAATCCACCTTATAGAGGACCGAAGGTATCTTCCTCTTACTGTAAGAGTTCAAGAATTCGCGCGCTACCAAGAATGATTCCATAATTGATCTTCCCTTTACAAATGCCGTTTGGTTTGGCGATATGAGCGCTCCAAGATTAGGCTGTAATCTTTTTGATAGGATCTTAGTGATAATCTTAACCGAGGTGTTTATAACACTGATTGGCCTATAGTCACTAATTTTTGTCGGATTTTCTTTTTTCCTGATGATTGTTATTGCGGCCTTATTAATGCTTGAAAGATCCTATCTCCCACTCTGCACTGTGTCAATCAGTTTCATGATGTCTGCTGCTATGATATCCCAAAAATTCTGATAAAACTCAGCCGGAAACCCATCCGGTCCGCTTGCTTTATTTTTTGGCAATTCCATTACAGCCAACCGCACCTCCTGCTGAGTTATAGTCTCATCTAGACCCGCTAACAGACCCGTTAAGGTCGGGCCCACCTTTCCCGTCAAATCGAACGGAGTGTGCGACTGTCCCGTTCTTCCCAATAGGTCCTTATAGAAATTCAGAATTTCCCCTGTAGGTCCTGCTGTGCAATAGCTGAACCATCTTGTCTGTGCAATCCCTCGATGGTATTTGCATTTTTCCTTGCATTTGCGGAGGCATGAAAATACTTAGTATTTTTATCCCCTAATTGAAGCCACGTGTTGCCTGATCTCTGTTTCCACTTGGTTTCCTTTATCAATGCGAGGTGGAAGATGTGTTCCCTCAACCTCACTCTTAAGCCTCTTTCATGGACATTCAAGTTTCTCTTTTCTTCCACCCTATCTAACTGCTGGATCACCCATTTCGATCTTCTCAAATATGTGTCTTTCTTAGAAAAAGCCACATGCGCCCATGCCCTTAGTTCCTTGGCCACTGCCGCCAATTTGATTCTGAAATTCCGCACCGGAGACAATGGCGCTGACACGGAATTCCAAGCTCGTTGCACCACTTCTTGTATCTCCGTATGTCGCAACCAATAATTTTCAAACCGAAATTGCCTTTTCCTTGGATTTGAGTGCGGGCTAATCACAAGGCATAGTGGGATGTGGTCGGATGCTGATGCCGAGAGGTCTGTGAGCGAGTGGTTGACCCCCATGGAGGCCCATTCCTCTGATAACAATACTCTGTCCAGTTTCGAAAAGGTCGGTACTGGCCGTTTGCTTGACCATGTATATGACCGACTTGCAAGTGGCACATCAAATAGGTTCATCGAGGAGATGAAACTGTTAAATTGCAAAATTGGCGCCATATCAGGCGTGGCACCAGTTGTGTCATTTAGTGATCTTAGTATATTAAAATCTCCCAGTATAATCCAAGGTAAATTGTTTAAGGCTCTAATTTGTTTTAACTCATCAATAAAGATAATTTTATCTCTGTTTTGTTGGGGTCCATAAACTCCCGTGATCATGAAACTAAATCTGTCCCTCTTTAGAATAATTGTAATGCAATTAGAATGGATGGTTGTAAGAATTGCTTGGTAGGTGTTACTCCACGCGAGTAAAACTCCACCCTTACTGCCATTCGCATCTAGTGCCGCATAGTTTGTAAATCTGGGTGGGCACACTTGTCTAGTTTTAAAAATTGAGTTTTCACTCCACTTTGTTTCTTGCAAGCATAGTAAATCACAATTTGAGTCCCTAATTACATCCTTGATCACTGCACATTTTTGTTGATCTCCTAACCCACGCACGTTCCAACATACGAAATTAATTTTAAATTTGCAATTCATTGATAAACTTTAAAGCACAGTGCACACACAAATATTTGAAATTGCAATTCATTGACTATACTAAGGCATAGAGCAAACACCAATTTTTTTAAATGTAATTCATTGCCTAAACAGAGGCATAGCGCATACATAAAAATCACCTCGGCCGAGTGTCTAACATACATAATTTCTCTCAAGTCTAATACTTGAGGATATAATAGCACCAACAGAATAGAAAACACACATGCATGAATGTAAATAAAGCGTAAAATTAACACTAATATTAGATAGTTCTAACATTTAAAAACCAAAATCAACACTCCCGGTGAAACGCTATGCGGTCGGCGCTTGCTCAGCCCGATTTCCGGTGAGGCTCATCCTCCGGTTCCTCTTCCGGCTCCTCTTCCGGCTCTTCCATTGGTTCCTCCTCGACTTCTGTTTCTCCTGTCTGGTCATTATTTTCGTTCAACTCGTCATACATTTCCTCCTCTTCATCAGTGAAGGCATCCTCTTGTGGGTCATACTCTAGTGATTTTAAGATGGACTCATCCATGTCCTCATAACCTGAGTTGTAGCCGTTTTGATTGGACCTTTGAACGGTGTTACGCACAATTTGTCTCCAGCCGTCTCCAGTGTCGATTTCCTTGAAGCGTCTCCCCATGTGAAGAATCGCCCAGCCAATCGCCCTTTTTGGAGCTCTCCGTACTTCACAACGTCTCTTGTTTCTCTTGTTTTGCTCTCCCAAATTATATCCTATTTTAAGGCTTAGTCGTTCTTAATAACTCTAGTATGAATTCTCCGCATCGATGCGATCTAGGAGGGAACTCGGAATAGCAGGAATAATGGCAACACTTATAATACCTTCAAGCATCAGTGCAAGTCCCCTGGTACAAAGTCCTGGTGCTGGACTCCGCCATAGACCGCAACAAGGACCACCACCTCGTCTCCCGCATGGTGCGTGAAGTACTTCTTGAACCCAGCCAGTGCATCGCCTTGCGTTACCTTGAGAAACGGCATGAGCAACTCCACCTCAAGATACGCGTCACAACCTTCCTCGATTGGTATCCCAACCTTCTAGAAGTATACCCCAACAGGATCAAACCCACCTCGTCTCCGGTCCCTTTCCTCCGGCCTTCTCAACCCCTGCTCTCTTTTCTCTCTCGCGAGTCTGAGATCAGATCTATGAACGAACCCCTAGAGTTAGCTAAACTCTGTAAGTTGCTCATGATTTCGAAAGATCGTGCTATACCAGTGGGGAAGATAGTTGACGTCAGGCAGTTGTTTGGTTTCCCTGACAACCTGCTCACCTCGTTCGTACCGAGGCATCCTGAATTGGTACAGAGTCGAATGGATACCTACATTTGGTCTCTTGGAATGAATCCTATGCCAAATCGGCGATCCAGCTAAGAGTAGGTGAGGAATCTGAGGCGATCAGGATTAGAGTCCGACCAAATTTTAACTCCAAATCACAATTTGTCAATAAAATGTAATCAGTGTCCGATAAATATATAGAAAATGAACAAATCAAACTGAAAGTTATCATTTTGACTTGGGTCATCGATCTAACTTTATTGTCAGGTCGGCAGTCAACAAACAGGACAAATGTATTTCAATTGTAAATTGTTTTAAGTCTAGAAAATGATCAATTTCAGTTTGGTTTCTTCAATTTCTACTCATGTGGCACCGATTAATTACTACCTATATATACATACATAATTTGGTTCACAGATGGGGATTTCGATTTGGATTAGAAATATGTGTGGTCATCAAATTTAACAAAAGATGAACAAGTTAGTATAATTGTAGTTGTACACTTGATACTGGAAATCTACTTTTACGTGATCAAATGAACTGATGTGATATAGCTAGGGGTGCAAACCGATCACATCCGGATCCGTATCCAAAATTTTGCGGATTCAGATATTCGGATATGGATCATTTAAGAATACAGATGTGGATATAGATATAAATTATGCAGATATGGATGGAAATATGATTTTAATTATCTGTATCCGTAATTTTAAGATTTCAAAAATTATTTGTATTTGTAATTTTTCAAATTTCGGATATCCGTGAAAACCTCAATCTACTACCCGCTGCCAATTAGTTTTATTCTATTCCTTTTCTTACATTTTCTTATTACAGATAGGGCTGCACAAAAGTTCGTAGTTCATGATTCGATGTGAGTTTGATTCAAAAAAATTCCACAATTAATTTAATTTAAAATTAGTTCGTTCTAAAATAAATCAATCAATTTAGTTCGAATCTTATTCAAATCAAACTCAAACGAACAACTAGCTGTTGTTTCCGTAGCGGGATCCCAATGGTCAGATTTAGTCAAAGAACTTTGGATAACGAGCCAGGAATTTATCGATTTTTCTTGAAAAAACAGATAAGACAAATATACTTCCTTTTACGAAAATCTTTAGAAGCTTCATGAAAACGTCAGCAGAAAAATGAGATTTAGGTCATTTAATTTGTACAAAACATGGTATTTTTTACATATTCTGATATCCTCCACTAAATCTTGATATTTTTACATATTTTCAGTTTTATTAGATTTAGGGCTCAAAATTTTAATTATATTTATGAATTATTTTTGTTTGAAAAAAATACTTTGTTGAATATATGTTAATTTTATTGCAATATATGAATTATGTATCTAAATGATATCCGTATTTGTATTTGTATCCGTTCAATATCGGATTTTTTATGTATTCATATCCATTTAATATCCAATATGTATCTACATCCGTATTCAAAAAATAAAAACGAATACATATATAGTTTTACCACTATCCCATCCGTATCCGATCTGTTTGCAGCCCTAGATATAGCAAAGCTTAATTTGAACGTCCAATAATATGTTAGATAACTAACAATATAATAAAATTATAATAATATGTTGGATTAAATTGTCAATTAAGTGATCCACATAATGGATATAAATGTTTGAGAGTTTTTAATCTCTTGATGTCAATAAAGTTATAAAACTCATAGTGTCATCAAATAGCCGTACTTAAAATTATTTTGATTTTCCACTATTAATAGCAAACTAAATCTAATGAATGATATTCATTTGTCAATTAAATAACAAACAATAAAACAGGTGAGACAGTGAGATACCTGACAGAATAATAGCTGTTGCTGGATTAGTGAAGCTCAACTCTTATCCGGCCCAAAATCACTTAATAATAGGAATTATCCTAGTTGAAGTCAAAGTGGTAAAATCTCTCGAGGGCCTTGACTATCACATGAATCATGTTTTTGGTGCAATCTCAGAGAATATATCCGCTTTAACATCTCTGGAATAAAAACTATACAAACTATTCCATACTGAATGATTAATATGAAGTTGAGAAATCATGATTAGCAGGTAGATGGAAACAGAAGATTAAGCTTGCAGAAAGTATTTTATTGGGTCTCAACGCGTGAACAGTAGATTGATGGCATCAAAGCATCATATATTTCTGTTAAGAGTGAAAACTGGGCTTGAAAGAAACCGGCCCAAAATTCATCCATCATAACGGGGCTGCAATTAATTTTCGAAACCAATGCCTGTTGACCAAGGCAAGCTCAGCTTCTGTAGATTGGCTAATATTAGCTGAAGTGCTAGTGTTACATTTGCTCCATCTTACAAGTGCTAATGTTAGCTGGTTTACGGCTGTAGTTATCAAAACTGTTTGCACTGAAGGTGTTCGATGAAAATCCCAAGTGACTAATGGTAGCTGGACTACTTCGTAAAGTACATGGCACAACTCAAGTTCATTCAACCACAAAAGATATGTAGCCTGGATCTTAAATTGTTTTTTTTTTTTTTATTTAGGTGGAAATGTTAATAACCTGATCACATGTATCTAACACTTAGGCAAATCAGTTCATAAAAAAATAACTGTTATATCTTCCAATAACTCCAATCTCTAATATCATCATATGCATCGAATAAGTGCACAAGACTTCCTTATTTCAAGTTGTACATACATGCATGTATCGAAAGAATTGAGGTGGAAATAAACAGTATGAAAAGAAGAAAGAGGGGAAAAAAAAATTTAGTAGTCACGTGAATTGGGCCAACATGGCCAGTGAGTGGTTCAATTGTCCTAATTTGGAGTTATCAATCATCTAACTTAGCTCAGGACAATTGACTTCCATCTTAGGTCATATTACATTGTAACATAATTTTTTAGTCTACTATATTCCTTTTAAAAGCGTGCTATTGTAGACCATCTTAATTTCAACTTCATCAATATTGTTTGTAAACTTAATTGATTTGAGCAATATCGCAAATGCATGGTATGGTTCTATATACATACATACATACATACATACATACATACATATATATATATATAGTTACTTCACTATACTCATGCTATTGTTCCTTTTATATATGCTCTGAAATTTTTATTTTTACTATTTAAAAAAAACTCAAATAATCATGAAACTGAAATCTGAAATTTTTTATTTTTGATACGGCCACTGCAACTTGAAGTTGCGGACAACAATTTTTTTTTTTTTTTCAGTAGGTTTGACCCCCCTATCAGAACTCTTATAATAGCGCGTTGAAATAAAGAGGACTGAATGGTGTATCTGTCGAGAGACGATCTCAGCCTTCCATCCAGCAAATCCAACTGTTGTAAATCATTGTGTTGAATATGAGATCTTATGCATTCATTTTACATGTCCGTTCATGTATAAATCTGAAATTAATTATAAACTAACTCGCCATATACTAAACTACATGAAAATTGTATCTCTTTTTCCACCTTTTTCCATTTCCGACGCACGGAAAACGCGTCTTTCTCCTTTTGCTTTCTTCTCTTCTCTTCTGTTCCACTGCTCCTCCAAAAAGATGATCTCCTCTTTTCTCTCTTCGAATTCGTCCTCTCTTCGTATTCTTTTTCTCTCTGTTAAACTCGAACTTGCTGGTACACAAAGTTCACCACAAATCAAGCGCCAGACTGCCTCCCTCTGCGTCACCTCAAGTCAAATTTCCTCTCTTCTCTCCGTCGTCCCGAAGTGTAAACCCTAGCGCTTCTTCCTGGTCAAGAGATGGAGCAGTGTGTTCAGTCAACCCTTCTCAGATTTCAAGGTCTCACCCTCTCTCTTTCTCTCTCTTTGTGTTTTCACCAAGCTTTAGAAATTGCGATTTCAGAACTTGATTTGGGTTTTTTTTTTTTCTGCTCGGTGCTATGTTCATCGCTACCTCATTTACGAGATCAATGTCAAGGTAGATTCGTCAGCTAGAAGTTCCCAAATATTTCAATTTGTTTAGTGTAAAGTTCATCTAATCCCCAAAAGTTGCCACTTTTCTAATGTTGAGCTTCAAATTGAACTTATTATGATGTCGTGCTCTGTGAAGGATATCAAGGGAAATAATGTGAGCCTGAGCACTTATGAAGGAAAAGTTCTCCTAATTGTCAATGTTGCTTCAAAATGCTACTTATTCTCCTTATTTATTTGTTTTATTTTTGCTTGCCATTGATTTTTTAAAATAGAGGGAACCAGACCTGTGTGGTGCACTTGCTTGCATATTGATATAGCATGTGATTGAGCCTGAAATGAAACTCTGGGCCATACAAATGCATATTTATGTCAGCACCAAGACTTGGTTATCTTGTCACTCTTCAGCCATTTTTTTCTTTGCCTATTATTTGTCAATGAAATTAGTGTTTTACATTTTTTAAATAGAAGGAGTTTGTAGTTCTTTAGGAATTGAACTAATAATGATAATTATGTACAGAAATAAAGAATTAATTGGTGTTAGCAAGTTTGAAATATTTGAGAAACATAAAAAATAGTAATGAATGGAAGAGTTGATAATGGATTATTGTATGTGCAAACCACTGGTACATCAATGCTTAATTAATCTACAAGTTATTAGGACAAAATAAATAATAGAAAGGAAGAAAAGGGGAGGAGTGAGGTTGTAGGTTGTCGACTCATATATGACACTTAATTTTGGATTGAGCAAGCTTTGGATGTGCATGTCAACAAATCTGATGGAAGTGCTGGTTCGTAATGTGAGCAATAGCGTACAAAATTAGAGCATCAAGGGTCCAAAAAATGTCATGGGAGTGAATTTTGTGAAATAGCTGAAACTTCATTGTGTGTCTGTTGATCAGTTTCACTCTCTCATTTATAATTTTTTTTTACCCCATGATTATGTATCTTTTCTGTTTATTTAGTAGTTTCTTTGATGGAGTTTGAAATATCTGTCAAACCAGTCTTTTCAAATGTGTGAAGGAATATACTTTGTGAAATTAGTTGCCAAATTAGGGTTAATGGGTTTGATTCTGGGTCATGATGGATGTATTGTAGGTAGTTGTTTTACTTTGGTTCTTAGAGGAGTCCAAATCAGGCTTGCTGGTACGATACTGGTAGGATAAAAAGTGCTGGTAAACGGTACGGTACAGTCGTACCAGCCGGTATGAGTCTGTATGAGGTTTACTGGTAAGGGTTGTAGTTTCACAATACTGGTACGGTTGGCATTTACTGTATTTTTGTTGGTACAGCTTTGTAGGCCTGACACAGCTTTGGGTAGAAAGGTAGGTAGTTAGATTGAAACTTGTTGTGAATGAATATAATTTTTGCTAATGATTATAATTTTTCTAATTGGTAGATTTTTTTTAATTGGTAATGACCCACCGATTCATATTGGTATATTATAATGTAAACAGTCAGTTATGACCCTTTTCTTTTTCTTTTTTCCAATTGTGCAATGTTTATTTGTCAGATTATGAGCTTTTATCTAATGCTCTTCAACAACCAAACCAATTTACAGGTATAGCTGACAATTATAGCCCTGGGCTTGATTGGAGGGCATATTCGGAATACACTTATCCAACTGTACCCTTTTTTGTGCTCTAGGTTTTTGGGTTTCTATGTAATTTTTGGTTTTTTTTTAATTTCTTTAGGTTTTTGGGTTTATATGTATATTTTGGTTTTCAAGTTTGTTTTCAGGGGTTTTTTTATATTATGTAAAGGTACCCTGGTTCTGGTTTTTTGTGCATTGCCAAGTGAGTACAGTTGACATGTATCGTAGTTTTGGTTCTCTTGTAAATTGCCAAACTGGTACATTGGCATGTGGTACCGTCACTCAGAGAGGTGGGTTTTGTAATATACTTTTCAATTTCAATGAATTGCCTAAGGAACAGTTGTCAACAAAAAAGTTTTTGTAACGCTATGTTCGTATTTCCTGCATCAATGTTGTATATAATTTAGCACATTATTAGGCTTTTATTTATCCTTGCATATTTTAATTCGAATGTTCAGGTACTACTTTGAATGATTTGATTAGTTTGACTTATATATATGCAAACTAAATAAGTTTTTTAGATAAATTTTAGTTAACTTTATTAATTTAAAAGCAGTGAAGACAGGTACCGAATCCTCTGCCCACCGGTGGGCAGAAAATTTCTGCCCCCAGAGTCACTGCAGAGTGGGTCCCCATTTAATCTTAAACCCAAAACTATTTTAACTCTAAACCCTAAAATAGTAACTGGGTCCAGCCCGCAGTGACTCTGGGGGCAAGAAATCTGATTCCCTTGAAAACCATTATAATAGTCATATGTGAACCAAACATAGTAATAGCATATTTTTTGGAATGTTGAAGTGATAATCTTGTGCGAATCAAATATGGTAATGACATTATAAAGTATTACATTATCTGGAATCATTCTATTATCTGAAATTATCTATAATGCTAACCAAACACTCTTTAAGTTCAATGTTTATATTGATGCAGGTGTTAAGAAATTAAGATAATTTTTACAGCTCTTTCTCTGATTGGTCCGTAACTCGAGTGAAGAAATTAAAACTAATTTGACAAATGAAGTGGTTAAGAAATAAAAATTGAATTTGTTTCTATTATTACCAAAATAATTGTATTTAATTTCTTTTGGGTTTCACGGATGTGATGCTCTTAGGTATTCCTTTTCTATCTTTTGGATGGTCATTTCTTCATTTGCTGAACCAATCAGCTTCCTCCATTTTCAGTAATTTCTTGTGTTTTCTATATCAATCTCCTTTCTACTACAAAATTCACCATATTTCTTTTAAAAATGTGTAATCATCTTGGTAAATTTTTAGAGTCAAACACTAAGATTCTCATTTCCTCTCATTAATGACTAATATATAATTATGCAATAAAATTTTAAATTAATCACATTTAAAGAAAATAATTAAAACAAACTTTTAATCACCACGGCAACGCGTGGCCGGCATTTACTAGTTTTGCTTGATGACCGAAACAGAGTGTTTTGATTCGCCAAAAAAATGGACCCCACAAATTTCAGTTGCAATGGGTAGAGTAGGAAAAAAAAAAGTTGTTGTCCGCAATTTGAAGTTGTGGACACTCTATTTCTGTCCGTAACTGCAAGTTGTAGCCATGTCAAAAATAATTTTTTCACAAATTCGTGACTATTTTTGTTTATCAAATTTCAAATATATGCTCAATCGATAAGCTACAGTAAGCTAACTGTTATCTATAGGTATGAACTTAATTTCCATCAAAATTAAGTCTATTATATTAAGTGAATCATTTGATTTTTCAACTATATATAAGTTTAACTTGTATTATATATTGATAGCAAAGGCTTCAAAATTAAAGATGATTTTTTTTTAAGTAAATTGAACTTTAAATGGACAACTTTACAGGTTGGTCCGAAACTTGGAGAGTGCTAGAAGCATATCGAACCACCCCACTTAATCTAATTTGAAGCTTGCAGTGGGAGGGACACCTAACTAATTTCTTTGTTGCTCTTTTTCTCAGATCTTTTTTTTATTCCGAAGGATTCGAAACTTTTCCTTTCTATAAGCATCTTTCTGTGATGTACAGTGCGGCATGTTAATTTTTGGAATGGTTTGTATGGTCTGTTCTTCTTCGTTTTCTATTTTTTTTTATTATTTTGTTAATTAGTCATTTTGCATAGTTATGTTAAAATTATACAGACAGGAAAGTTTACTCTGTCTGGTGATTGGAAATTTCTACTCCGTCTGGCGGACGGGAATTTCTATTCCGTTTTTCCTATAAAAAAAAATTTGTAACTTTTCGGGGTATTAGATCTTTCTTTATTCTGTAGGATTCGAAACTTTTTCTTTCCGCATGCGTCTTTTTGTGATGCATGCAACATGTTACACGAACGGGACGGATTATAGTAGTGAGTATCAACTGCATCAGGTCAAATGCATGGAATGTGCAACAGTGAACCTTGTAAGTCTGCGTAGGTAGTGACCGGTGAGTCCATGTAAATGTAATTATTTTAATTGTCATTTTCGTTTGACCGGTGAGTCCATGTAAATGTAATTATTTCAGTTGTCATTTTCGTTTGACTGGCGAGTAAATATAATTATTTCAGTTGTCATTTTCATTTGACTGACGAGTAAATGTAATTATTTCAGTTGTCATTTTCGTTTGACTGGCGAGTAAATGTAATTATTTCGATTGTCATTTTCATTTGACTGGCAAGTAAATGTAATTATTTTAATTGTCATTGACTAGTGAGTCAATGTAATTATTTTAATTGTCATTTTTATTTTTATTTGACTAGAGATCTAGTCCATCTAATTATATTGTCATTTTTACTTAAATTAAAACAAATTTGACGTACGTCGGCCCCAAAATTAACTTGATCAAGCTTGTGAAGAAATAATAATTTGAATATTTTTTTAATAAGTATGACAGATTTTTTATCTCAAAACCAGAGATCATTTGTGCTTCTAGGGTTATATATATATATATATATATATATATATAGACAGAGACTAATATGCTTTCGGTAGTATATGAGCTGAAGTGCTACCAATTCAAATCTGAAATTTTAAAATCAAAAAAGTCAATTTGAACCGTTCATCTTGTTCTCCATATTAATATGTGCTTGGAGACCAAATTTTACATTTTTCTGAATTTTTTTACTATTTATTAAGCCACTTTGAAAATTGTTGATTCAACAGTGGCTTAACAAAACAGTAAAATCAGAAGCCACCGTTAAATCAGCGGTTTTCAAAGTGGCTTAATAAATAGTAAAAAAATTCAGAAAAATGTAAAATTTGGTCTCCAAGCACATATTAATATGGAGAAGAAGATGAACGGTTCAGATCGACTTTTTGGATTTTGAAAATTCAAATTTGGACCGGTAACACTTCAGCCCATATGCTACCGAAAGCATATTAGTCACTATATATATATATATATAGAGAGAGAGAGTGTGGCTAATATGCATTCGGTTGCATATGGACCGAAGTGCTTACGGTCCAAATTTGATTTTTCAAATTCCAAACGGTTGATCTGAACCGTTCATCTTGTTCTCCATATTAATATCTGCTTGGAGACCAAATTTTACATTTTTTGAAATTTTTTTGCTATTTATTAAGCCACTTTGAAAATCGCTGATCCAACGGTGGCTTGCCAAACAGTAAAATCAGGGGTTCACCGTTGGATCAGCGATTTTCAAAGTGGCTTAATAAATAGCAAAAAAATTCCAAAAAATATAAAATTTGGTCTCCAAGCAGATATTAATATGGAGAAGAAGATGAACGGTTCGGATCGACTTTTTGGATTTTGAAAAATCAAAAATGGGGTGGCAGCACTTCGGGCCAAGTGCTTATGAAAGCACATTAGCCACTCTCTCTCTCTCTCTCTCTCTCTATATATATATATATATAATGATAGGTTTTGGTGTTATTTTATTCTATATTGATTGTTCTATGATGTACGTGCTTCAGTTGGGAGATTTTCTCTAACTTTTTATGCATTTAAACATTGTCTATTTAATTAATTTTTTTATTTTTATGGATAAAAAATGCATGTAAGTGAGAGTTGCCTCAATCTGAAGAGCTGTACAATTAAAAGCTCGTGGCTTATGAGCCGCTCGAACTCAGTTTGAAAATGAATTCGTTAATAACTCGTTTGTTAAAAACTCGAATTATTATGGCTCAAGTTGTGTAACTCGATTAACTACGAGTTGAGTTCGAGTTGAGCTCAGCTTGCTCATTACAACTCGGACTCAATTGAGTACCTGCTTCCAATGAGCAATATATATGAGTTTGTACTTTCGGTATAAATTTTATGAATGTACACGATTATGTTTGTACTTGTGAAATAGTGATTACATGGGCAAACAAAACTTAAATAATAACACAAAAGATAGCATCTAACTGTCTTTCAACTCTAAATTCCTTAAAATTCAACAGTTCAATAGTTTAAAATTCAAAGTGCTAGACTCGTTATTTTCCTTAATTGAATTCGAGTTACCCTTGACTGAAGCTAACTCAGCTCGGACCGACCACACATTAATCAACCTCTTTGGGCCCCTCGTGAAAATATGGTATATGGCGCTCATTCCATATCCATTCTTTTCCACGATGATGTAATCTCGTTTTGAAAGGAGAGAACCAAAGAATTTTCCAAGAAAACCCAACCACATAATTTTTGTAATAAGTAGTAGTTATAATGCTTAATTTTAATGAAATAATAATCAAATGTTATAGAAAGAGATGATCATATATATAACCATCCGGCAAATTCGCCTTGTACATGTTTTTCTTTGTTTAACGAAATTTTAGTTGGCACTTTGCCTGCTATTTCACAAAAAAATAGAGAATTTTGTAATTATTTTGTCAATGATTGACATGATTGTTTAATAATTTTATTACTATTAAAATCATCTCGATCAATCTGTTGGATAACCTTAGCATCAAAACTGATATTTTAATTAATAGAAAAATAAATAAAAATAATTCGAAATATATAGGAGTAGGTTTCTAGAAAAAATTTAAATATATGAACGGTATCATTATGTCCAGCTAATTTCGTCATTAATCACGCAAAATCGTTAAAAAAAAATTCCTGGATGGAATAGTCCAACCCGTCCAATAATATTCATATTTTTTTTTCTTCTTCGTTGTTCTTCTAACCCCCTAAAAAACAATGAACAGTACTAGACGGGATGGAATATTATCCAGTTCAAGAAACATTTTTTTTTAATTAGCGAGTTTCCGTGGTTAGAGACCCGAAAATTAGCTGGACGCGATGGACGGGATAAACCATCCAATTCTTCCATTATTTCAAAATTTCACCAAATCGTACCCCTATTTTCATTTTTATTTATTTATTTTCTATTAATAAAAAAAATATATCCCTAACATCAAATTTCTATGATTTTTGCTCATTTTTGTTCTCTGAATATGTAGTGATATATAGCAACAGTAGTGTGGCCGCTACATGAGTTCGTTCAACCGGCACCAATGCTGCCTGTGAGTCACAACGTGCCATGCGCTTGCGGTCTTGTTGTAAATTTTATGTGGAAGAATATAGTTACTTATTTTTATGCTAACAATAGAAAAACTTAATTTATTTATATATGTAAATTTTGATATTTAAACACTTAGTTTTCCTACAGGATGTTTTACTAATCAAAACTTCCAGAACATGTAGCTTTCATCTGCAATTTTCATTAGTCAATGTTCATCACTTGAACAAATTTATGTGGTTGTCAGACAATCAAGAGGAGGTTTCACTATATATAGAAAATTCAGCAATTGAAGTCTCTGATCAAAATAATAAATACTTTATCAATTACATTCCAAATTTGTGAAAAAAATTTGATAACAGTTTGTAATTTTGTTTGTACGTATTACATTGCCGTGAAAACACTGCTTTTCTAGTTTGATTCATTAATAATGTAAAAGGCATGGCAGGCCAATACATCAAAAGTATTAAGTTGCAAATTAGTTGTGCCTGTATATCACTTGAAATAAAAGCATAATTTCTGATGAAGTACCATTTATATGACTAGTACCACAGAATTTTATTTATAAAAGCCTTCGACTTTATATTCCTTCCGTTCCATGCAAAAACAATCTATAAAAAAAAAATCATCAAAGATTAAATATTATAACAGTCGGATTAGTGTTTTTTTAATAATTAGTTAACATTTGTATTCTCGAAATAAATCTTGTGGAACATTTGTCACGACCCCGCTGTTAGGCCAGGAATCGCGACAAGAGAGGCACCCTTACATCCATTCTTCGTCTCGTCAACCTACGTCGCAAACAAAAAATAACAAACAAGAAACAATACAAAGTCAGTTACAAAGCTCAGTAACCGGTTATTTAACGACATGCTTCTCTATAATTAGCTTATTCAAACACCCATTCAAATAGACTGGATTAATTCACACAAATTAATATCAAATTATGCCTCAATATTTAACGATGATAGTACCTGGGTTTAGGTTATCAGTAAAACAAGTCACACAGTATTCACACTTTTGGAATATCTGCCACAGACAATTCCCACATTAACAGTACACACAATCTCATGATCAGTTCAATCAAATTCGAACCTCAGACCCGCTATCCAAATAAATATGCCCTCATAATCCAATACCCAGTTCAATCATCCAATTCAATCATACAAATCGAAAAAATAGATTATAGAGAAGTCTGGTTATCTGTTAGCGATCAATCTAGAAAATTCAAGTCAAACTGCAATGATTGTTCAGAATCAATGCAACGTAATTGGAATTCCAATCGAACATATAATCAAATAAAATAAATATCAAAAGATTTCTCTTCATTTTTCTTTGTTCTTTCTCATTTCTCTTTTTTTCAATCTTTATTTCATTTTCACTTATGAATTTAAAAAGAGAGAGGGATGATTTTATCCATAGACCGGTCAACAGCAGTAGGAAATTTTACCATGCATAAGCCACGTGGAACTAGTGCCATCTCATTTTTTTCCTTTTTTTTTTTCAAAGTTTAAGATTTTTACATTAGTAACTTTAAAAATGTGCAATATTATAAATAACTCCAATATAAATTATAAAAATATAATTAAAATTATCAGATGTTACAACATTAATTGCACTGGATTAATTATTAGTAGGCATAATGCTCGCCTCCAGTCAAATTTAATCATATAAAAAGTTGGATGGCTATATCTATCATTAACAAAAATATACGTGTGAACATTTTCTTAGAGCCATATGTATCACGAATTGTTGTGTCTTAGTACTGTCTTAGTACCTCAAAGAGTTGACGTTTCCTGGTGTCTCACACAACAAGAATGAGACACCTTTCGCGAGAATAAAAAAGTGACTTTTTGCGACGGACTACTCTCATTCTTCAGTTTTTTCTTTTTGCGACGGTACTTTTCGCGAGGGAGTACTGTCATAAATTTGCTTTTTCTCTCGCAAAAAGTATATACATTGTTGTAGTGTCAGTACCTTGCATAATTAATCTCAGGATATCATCGCAACACCTAGCTACTTGTATAAGTAGGTGCAACCAGAAGACTTTACTGAACCATTGAGAGCTTCTCACATTAACTAATAAAGATGCACTATTTCTCACTCAATTTCCTCCTCCTCGTATTCATTCAAGCCTTCTTGGCAAATTGTTGTATTGAGCATGAGAGAGATGCACTGCTGGAATTCAAAGCTGGTGTCAATGATACGAGCAGTCGTTTGGCTTCATGGAGTGACGAAAATTGCTGCAACTGGGCAGGGATCCGTTGCAACAATCAAACAGGTCATGTTGTCAAACTAAACCTTCGAAATACCTATGTAGATTACTCCGATGATTGGATCTACTATAGTTTGATAGGCAAGATCAGCCCATCTTTGATATTTCTTAGTGATCTGAAATACTTGGATCTCAGCTTTAATAATTTTACTGGGAGTAAATTTCCAGAATTTATCGGTGCATTTAGAAACTTAAAGTATCTCAACTTGTCTCATACGGGCTTATCTGGAACGATACCTCCTCAACTTGGGAACCTTTCTAGATTAATGTACTTGGATCTTAGCAATTATGTTGAATACGAATACCTCCTCAACCAATTTTCTATTGTTTTTATGTTGAACACGGATACATGGTGGTTACCTAATCTAAGGAATCTAAAACATATGGAAATGTTAGGAGTTGATTTTAAAGATTCAAATGATTGGGTGGAAACTTTGAATAAACTATCATCACTTGAAGTGTTAGTTTTGTCCGAAAACAATTTAACTAATATTCCACAATCAATCCCTTTGGTGAACTTCACCTCCCTCAGAGTGCTTCATCTTTCTGATCAAAACTTCAATACCACCATACCCAATTGGGTGGGAAATCTAACTTCTCTAAACAAACTTACACTTGATTATAATTCACTTGTTGGCATGGTACCACCACTACATAGTCTAACAAAATTAACCGACTTATCTTTAAGTGGCAACAATATAGAAGGAGATATTAGGGAGTTATTATTGGACAAGTTGTCAAATTACACATTGGGAAATCTGGAGTATTTAGATCTTTCGACAACTAACTTATCTGGAACTTTGACCGGGTGGATAACGGACATGACAAGTATAACTCATCTTGGGCTTGACAATAATAACCTAAGTGGTACAATACCAATTGATATCGGAAATTTAACAAATATTGTCTATCTTGATCTTGGTGATAACTCCTTCACAGGATTACTATCAGAAACTCATCTAACTAGTTTGTTAAACCTAAAAACTTTATACCTCGAATATAACAACATAACTATTTTAGTTGATAGTGATTGGACCCCTTCTTTCCAACTAAATAGTATCGATTTGAGTTCATGCAAACTAGGGCCAAAATTTCCCTCTTGGCTCCAAAGACAAGTAGAAATTCAGGATATATACCTCACAGACATGGGAATTGATGGTAGTATACCCAATTGGCTCTGGAGTTTATCTTCACTTAGCAGTCTTGATTTGTCAACAAACTTACTTAGAGGGAAGTTACCAGCCAGCTTGGTACACATGACCAAACTCATGTATATGGATTTGAGTAATAATCGGCTTGAGGCAAAAATACCATTTCTTCCTACAAGTTTGAAGTACCTATTTCTTTCCAATAACTCCTTTTCGGGACAATTGCGTAAAAACCGTAGGTCACCATATAAGAATAAACCGATTGTCTCGAACAATAACACTGTTGAAATGGTAGAGTTGTTTCCTTGTGGATTAGCTAATTTGTATTATCTTGATCTCTCGAGTAATAGTTTATCAGGGCAGCTTCCTCCTTGCTGGTCTAACATCAGTTACTATGTAAATCTTGCAAATAACAGGCTCTCTGGAGTTGTGCCCAGTTCTTTGAGTTGTTCAGTCACACTAAGTGTGCTTCAGCTTGCAAATAATATTTTAACAGGAGAGTTTCCATTTGATTTGCAATTTTGCAGTGGATTACAACTGCTTGATCTTGGAGAAAATAATTTTCAAGGGACAATACCAGATTGGGTAGGAGAAAGCTTTGAGCAGTTGCAAATTCTAAGGTTGCGGTCCAATTTATTTTCTGGTAATATCCCAACCAAATTGACACAACTCAATAATCTACTATTCTTAGATCTTTCCAATAACTACCTTACTGGCCCACTCCCAAGAGGTTTGAATAATTTTACTTCGATGAGTCAATTGTTCTCATTGACAATTTCTTATTATGATACGATTGTAATTGTAATTACCAAAGGGTTGATCCTTGAGTATGATTCTCAAGACTTTAAATTTTTGAAGAGTATGGATTTGTCAAACAATAATCTAACAGGTGAAATACCTAAGGAGATAGTTGTTCTTGCCGGTTTATTTAATCTAAACTTGTCCCACAATCAGTTAATAGAAAACATTCCGCTTGAAATTGGAAATATGACATCTCTAGAGTCACTCGACTTCCACAAGAATAAACTATCAGGGACTATCCCACAAAGCATATCCACTTTATACTCTTTGGCGGTGCTTAATTTTTCTTATAATAATCTATCTGGGAGCATTCCAAATGGGCATCAGTTGCAGACGCTTAATGACCCATCAATCTACAGTGGCAATCCATACCTATGTGGACCCCCACTAGAGATGAGTTGTGACTGCAGTGTGAGACTTCCTCAGAGTGATGGTAACAACGATACCAATTCAAAAATTACCAATGATAGGGACAAGTGGTTGTATTTGTTCATCGAGTTTGGGTTTGTGGCGGGATTTCTACTGGTGTTTTTCATTCTACTATTCAAAGTAAAGTGGAGGTATACTTATTTCCAGATGGTCGATAGTATGCTTGAGTGGGTATATGTTATGGGTGTTATAATACGAAGACAAAAGAATTGGGTCGTACCTCATTATAATTGTTTGTGGCGGAATTCATCTCCAAATCACCGTTGTACTCTACAATTGATTAAAAGTCAAACCATGAGTTGAAGGGTCTCATTTCTGGAGCTGCTCTCTGTTAAAAAGGAAGGCTCATCTTCAAGTTCTTTTCTTGAGTTTTTTCACTTCTTTAATTCACCAAAATACACTTGATAATCTCATAGATTAGTGTATGAAATTGTGAGAGAGTGTGAGATAGAATGTTATTGGCATGATAATCTTCTTATATTGTAGAACTCTTTATTATAGTGCTTTTGCACCGTGCTCCCGTGGTTTTCTCCCGAAAGAGTTTCCACGTAAAATCTTGTGTCTCTATTTTATTTATGTGCTTGATTGTTTGTTGTTGTTGGTTTCTTGTGTGTCTTTCAATTTTTTCTATTTGGTCAGGTATTGGTGTATGCTCACAGGATATTCGATGAAATTACTCATTGAATGCTTCTGCGATTGTCCCCAATAATTAGTATTAGAGCATGTTGGACTTTAATTAGCATAGGAGTGATTGAAGCTTGAATGTGGTTAAATTTGAGCTTGTATTTGTGATCCTACATGATATGTGGTGTAGAATAGAGAGGGTGAATGCACATATTTGCAATTGTTCTGCATTTATTATTTCCATAGAGAGCTACGGTGCTACGGTTCAATATTTAAGTTTTCAAAATCCAAACGGTCGATCCGAACTGTTCATCTTATTCTCCATATTAATATGTGTTTGGAGACCAAATTTTACATTTTTTGAAATTTTTTTACTATTTTTTTAGATAGGTAGAAAATCAGTTGATTTAAAAAATTATGCACCATTCAGAAGTGGATTTCAGAGTTAATGGAGAAGTCTATTTTTTTTTCTAAATTGAAAAAGACTACAAAATATTCCATAGAGAAATCATAATTAACAGGTAAATGGAAACAGAAAATTAAGCTTGCCTGCGGAGCGTACTTGATTGGGTCTCAACGCGTGAACAGTAAATTGATGGGGGAATTTCATGTATATGAAACTCAAAATTACATATTTCCTACTCTAAATTTCAAAAACTCAATTGTATTTTATATTAAAACACATTCTAAATTTATAAAATACATATTTTACTCTTTTATCAAAAAGCATAAAACACCCATATGACCCCAATTTAAATCTAAAGGTTCCTATACTGTCCGAATTGCTTTAAGATTCGTGAGCGGTAGATCAGCATGCATCTTGAAGCTGACACGCACAAATATTAAAACAACATGCACAGATCTTAATGCAATACACAGATCAAAATGGCTTTGAGATTCGTGTGGACTAGATTAGCACAAATCTTGAATCAAACACACAATAATCTTATTGCGATGCATGTGGATCAGATGGTAGAGAAATCATTTAGATTCAAATTTGAGTTCGATAGGGTGTTTTATATTTTTAATGACGGGTAAAATTGATATTTTCTAAATTTAGAATGAGTTTTAATATAAAAAGGGGTAAATATGTGAGATTATGAAGTTTAGAGGGGAAATACGTAATATTAAATTTAGAGAGGGAAATACGTAATTTTAAAGTTTTTAGGGGTATACATGAAATTCTGGTATCATGGCTGTTAATAGTGAAAACTGGGCTTAAAAAAGGAAGCAGGCCCGAAATTCATCCATCAAAACGGGCCTGCAATTAATTTTTCAAACTAATGTCTCTTGACGAAGGCCAGCTCAGCTTCTGCAAACGTTGAGTCCAGGCTAAAAATCACAGGAACCAGTCGAGATGTCTGCGCATTTGGCCCTTCAATCCAAGCCGTCAAAGTAGACAAAGGTTTTGGACAAATGTTTGTTTGGAGTATTGAATAACCACTATGTTCTGAAAACCCATCTTACAAGTGCTAATGTTAGCTGGTTTACGGCTTCTGTTATCAAAACTGTTTGCAATGAAGGTGTTCGATGAAAATCCCAAGTGACTAATGGAATAGTTGGATGGAAGAATTGAGGGTGAAAAAATAGTATCAAAAGAAGAAAGACGGAAAAAAAAAATTAAATAGTTAATGACAGCAGGACTATTGGGGGACTAACTCTTAAGCGATATAGATAGGTGGTTTAAATTTAGAGGCGTAATTTTAAAGTTATGCCTAGTTAAAATGGCCTGATTAATCCGCATTTGAAAAAATAATTAAGGCCTAAACCCCTTATTCTATTTAGGCCTCAACCAAACAGGCAAACACCACTTCTCTGGAAGTGAAACAACTCAATTAAAACCACATAACACTATTATCAACCCAATAAAAATAAAATATTATAAAAAAGGGAAAAAAAAGATTATAAATTCAACCGCATAACACTATTGGTCTATTATCAACCAAAGGCATCACTACAAATTAAAATAAGAATGAATAACGTAACATAACTTGGCCGACCAACACATCTAATTAGAACTAGTTATTCATTTTGGCTTGATAAACTCATCCGGTACGATATTTTCCGATATAAATCATTTAAATTTGTCTCAAAGCATATACTAGGAACTATCTAATTTTGTATTTCATAACGTGCATTTTATATGAAACTTATTTAGGCTGGTTTGGTTTACTGCAACTAATACCAATTCCAAGCAACCTTTTTTTTTTGTGAAAGTCACTTCCAATTTCTGGCGGTGGTTGAAGCGAGGAGTGCATGGGAGGGTAATGGCAGGAAAGGAAAACAAAAGAAGAACAGAATAAAAAAAAAAAAAAAGAGGTAGAGAGAGGTTGAAGATGGGGTTACTGCTACTCATACAAAAATACGGTTGAAGAGAGGAACTAAACCAAACCAAATTTGGAAACAGTTTGCTGGTTTGGTTTCCTGCCATTATAAGCTGGTATTCATTGGTTCGGATCGGTCAAAATAGAAATAATTTAAATATTGTTTGACGATATATTAAGATTCCTCACTTTTCATTGAAATTCCAAATGAATTGAAGTACGATGAAATATATATGTGAAATGTTATCATCTTTAATAGACATGATATGTGAACAATATAAATCATGCTTATAATGTTAGATTTCAAATTTAAAAAGTACTTTTAAAGAATGTTATCATCCTTAATAGACATGACTAGTGAGGGCATCTAATTATATTGTCATCTTTATTTAAATTAACACAAATTTGACGTATTGTCGATCCCAAAACCTAATCAAGCTTATGAATAAATACTAATTGGAATAATTTTTTTTATAAGAAATATGAGACATAATTCAGCAAAACTTCTGCAGCTTGAAAATATATAATGTCATAATTAGAAATGTTTTTGTTTTTGTCAATTTATGTACATATAATATATGCGGAGATGATTTTGGCTTCTAGAGTTATACATATAATGATAGGTTGTTGTGTTATTTTCTCTATCTTGATTGTTCTATAAGTGCTTCAGTTTGGAGGTTTAAGTTCAGTGAATGGAACACAATCATGTGGATTAAGTTTAAGCAAAGGGTGGGATGATAAAGCATACTTGTTTCGGTGCATTATAGTGAAAGTGAGGGCTTTGAGCCAAGTGGTGCCCGTTTTGACAAAACTTGCCACGATTACATCACTGGGGCAAGCCTGGAAAGCCTGCCCCATCGCCATAATGCCCAGAAGAAACTGCTCAAATTGCCAATAACCTTTGTATTTCCGCATGGGATTTATGAGCCATCCTTCTTCTTTTGGGAGTGTAAGAATTAGCTCTTTGTATTTGATATCTACTTCTTCAATACTCGGAAGGTCCTGTAGGGGTCGACGAGACCTCAGTATTATTGAGTCGTCTCTTTCTTCATGCTTAGGAGGATTGCAATTGGATGTGATGGTGGAATTAGTGGTAAGTGAAGGATTGCTCATGGTAATATTGGAAGCTATTTTTTTTTAGGTTTTAGTTCGTTTCCAATGGATTGGCCTAAAATAGAAAGTAGTATATATAGTACCAAACCAATCATGCAATTATATAAAAAACGTTATCTAACTACTACATGTACATTAAGCAATAATAATTCAATTATTGTGAGGTTTGGGCACTTCCTGTCTTCTTTTTTATGAGAATAATATAATACACATATGCAATTATTAGGTTGTGTAAGCTGTCTCAGAAAAGCACATTGTATATGTGTCTAATGAAGCCACTAATATCATACAGAACGAATTAAACCATTTTTTTTTTTTTTTAACTTTTCAAACAAAAAAAAAATTAACTCTGTACCACCCAAAAAAAAAAAACTCGAAGCAATCAACAAAGCCATTATGTGGTTGCCTATTTCGACATTATTGTTGATAAAAAAAGGCCATAACCATTAGTAGTTGTAGATTAAAAAAAAAATTAACATCTCAAATATGAAATGAAAAGCAAATTTGACAATTTATTAAATGAATCAACACATTAATTTCCACATTGCAACAATTTAATTTAATTTTAAACAAATACCCTTTAAAATAATGATAACAATCTAAATTGTTGACATTTATTTTGGACATTATATTAATTTTGACAACTAATTATTTGAATAAAAATAAATTAGTTTTGAGGCCAAAGAAATCCAACAAAAAGGGCAAATGAAATATCAAACTTTAGGTGGACGTAGTTATTGATATGACATGTATTCCAGATAATTCGCAAAGAGATCTACACGAATTAGTTGAAATTTTTTATTTTCGACAATTAGTTATTTTTTGTCATGATTGCACCGACAACCTCTCTCTGCAGCTTACTTACG
The DNA here is from genome assembly GCA_964058875.1 of Carex rostrata. Taxonomy (NCBI): domain Eukaryota; kingdom Viridiplantae; phylum Streptophyta; class Magnoliopsida; order Poales; family Cyperaceae; genus Carex; species Carex rostrata. The sequence continues at coordinate 1,114,503 of CAXKVT010000080.1, forward strand.
GAAAATGAACCTTTCTTTGTCCATCATTGGAAGTATAATGTTAACAGAATAACCTTATAATGTGACAAAATGAATAAAATAGGCAAGCCAGCAAATGCATCATTGGAAGTATAATGAATAAAATATACATGCCAGCATTAGGTTTGGTTACTTTATTTGACAAGTTGCTAGTGTATTTGGTTCGGTGAAGTTATTTTATTTAGCAAGTTGCTAGTGTATTTGGGTTCGGTTGGCTTCCGAAAAATATCAATCAAATTCATATAAATTAAAAGTAATAAAATATGATATCCTACCAGCAGTAGGTTTGGTTACTTTATTTAGCAAGTTGCTAGTGTATTTGGGAATTTTTTTCATAAACCATAATTAATTAATTCAATTTTATTGAACCAGCATGATTGCATTTTTTTTTCAAAAACCATAAAGATCGAATTGGCAATTCGGTCCCTTTTTTTCAGTTTTTTTAACTTTCCGCATGTGGCTGTTCGTGTAATAACTTTTTCCTACAGACCGAAATGGCTATTCGGTCTGTGAGATTTTTTTTTCCTCCAGACCGAAATGGCCATTCGGTCTGGTTTTTTTTTTTTTTTTTTTTTTTTTTTTTAAATATAAATATTCTTCTCTCCCGACGTCTAATAGAAACTCAGAAACTTCTTCTTCTATTTTCAGCTGAAAATCAAGTTTCAACGAAAGATTGTGTTTTTACAGATCAGCCTCTTCATTGTGTTGGTAGCTTTCATTTAAAGATTGTAGTAAGTTTTTTTTTTCAATTACGGTCATAATTTAGGTTGTAAAATTAAAAATAATATCGACGATTGATTGTGATTGTGATTGAAATTGTTTGATCCACCTATAATTATGCTGCTCTTCATCGAGAACTTATGTCCATTAATCATTAAAACTGTACTTATCTGTAATATTTTTGTATAGAGAACTTATGTTCTCTGGAAACTAGACTTCCATACCTTCAATTTGATATAAAGAATATAAAAATCCATGTAGCCATTTTCTCTAAATCGAACTTTCAATCTGGTCAAAAACTGAGACTGCTCACTGGAATTTTTGTAGCAATACAGTACAAAAGTTAGTTTTACAGAAAATGGCTACATGGATTTTTGTGTTCTTTATATCAAATTAAAGGTATGAAAGTCTACTTTCCAGATAACATAAGTTCTCTATACAAAAAATTTACAGATTTGTACAGTTTTAATGATTAATGGACAGAGGTCAGAACAGCGTGAAGGAACTTTTTTCCCGGCTAGTTTTAAAAATGTACAAACCGTTTTGTTTGAAGTTGATTTTTTTTTTAAAGATTTTATATGACTTATAAATAAGCTAAATAACTAAACTTATACTAAATAAGCTAAATAAGTTAAAAAACAAAACATACATGAAACATACAAAACATAAAGTAAGACAACTACATCAAGTCTTCATCTTCATCTCGACATTCTCTACCCCTAGCACATGTGAATTTCTAAGATCGGATGGAATTTCTGCCCTCTCGAGCATGGCTCTCCACAGTGCGATATGCCCGAGATCAGATAGAACATCGCGACTATTTTCAAGCAACATGAGTCCAAAAGCCTTTTGTCCACGTGTCTTCACCATGCTAATTCCTTTTGCGGTCTGTTTCAACAGGCGAAATGTCTACAAGAAAATGATATATTTAAAAGATCATTTGTGTGATACAATAAAATAAAATAATATATTTAAAAGAAAAATTAAAATACTTACGGCACGAGCTTGAAGTACGGCATCTGAGACATACCCAAGATCTGCTACGTCTTCTACCGGTTCAGGCACTGTCTGGCTCAGAATTTCTTCACTGTTTTGATTTGGAAACACTGTATACATGCCATTATTGAAGAACCATTCCATGTACTCGTGATACCTTGGGTAAAAGTAAATCCATGATAAATATTTCATAGCATTGTTAAATGTGAATATTTTAGTTTGTATTTTAAATTTAATCGTACCTATCCGGAAGATAAGGAACTCGATGTCCTCCTTCATAGACCAGTGCAAAAGATTGGGGAGGTGCCATGATATATTCACGAAAATGCACGCTCCGGTCCACAGATGTTCCGTCATCAAGCAACCCCTTTCCTCGTGTCCATTTGCGAATCTTTTCAAGATAGATGAAGGGTGGCGGAGCCGGAGGAGGAACTGCCTGAAATAATCCGAACTGCCGAAAAACCCTCTCGGGAAGGTGAATCTCTACCTCCCAAAAATGGATGATATGGACGCGACATGCAAAGAACGCCTGGTCTCTTATCCCGGTCCAAGGTTGGATGTTTTGGTAAACTCTGTACGGCATCCAATTGACAACATTGGCCTTCAAACGCTCAAACTGATCCCGAAATTGTGATGTGCCTAAGTGTAAACACATGACAATTATATATTGAATAAGCACAAACTTATATGGAAAACAAATTATTTATTATTAAAATGTACCTTTCACAGGGTTACCATCAAATTGATGCGGAATAGTCCACTTTGCTCCATAAGCCAGTCTCTCATCCAAGATATCGCCGCCAAATGCTATATCATGTGGTATGGGCCTGCCTATAGCAAACCGAGTCCAAGACCACATCTGGAGCAGTAGTAATGGACCATTAATTGAAGTTGCGTTATACCTGCTTGCGCGTGACAACTCGCGATAAAGGCAAGCGAGCACAACACCTCCCCAGTTATAGTAATTCTCACCTCGAGGACCTAAATCTTCCACAAATTGTAAGTACATTAATGAGACGGAACTTGAATTCGAATCCGGAAATATTATAGACCCAAACAAGTCCATTGCATATGCTCGTGTGTACTGGTTGATTATCTCCTGGTTATCCACTTCTTTCAAATTCATGATGTTAAATTTTTTTCTCAACCATGGCAGACGCATGTAGTTTTTTTGGATTGTTATTTTCTCATTGGGTTTACCCCCATTCTCAATCTTTTTATAATAAAAATCATTATCATCATCCCATTCATAACCATCATACACTTCACGTCCTAGGCAATCTAGGATCAACTGTGAATAATGATCATCAGTACATCCAGAGATAGCCTTCCCTGTAGACATAGATGTTAAACAAAATTATACTAGTAGAAATGAGGAAGGAGAATGGAGAAGGAAGAAGGGAGCCTCTGCGCAGAAATATTCCCGTTATGGAATTGAATTGAGCAGACCCTCTGCTCATTTCGGTCTTAAGAAGTAAATTGAGCAGACCCTCTGCTCCATTCGGTCCCATGTGTTGTGGGATTTTCTGTGGCCGCCTCGCACCAAAAGTTAAAAAAAATAGTGAGACCGAATTGCTAATTCGGTCTGGAGGAAACGCATATGAAGAGACCGAATTGCCTACTCGGTCTTTGTGGTTTTTGAAAAAAAAAAATGAATCATGCTGGTTCCCTAAGAATTGATTTGTTAATTATGGTTTATCAAAAAAATTCTGTAATTGGGGTCGGTGAAGTTGGCTTCAGAATAATATCAATCAAATTCATATAAAGTAAAAAATAATTAAAACGGATATCTGACAAATCTCACCTACTTCAATATGTATCCGCACAATCCCTTACAGCTCACCTTTCAGGGCCTCTCTGAGACTGCAATCACCTTAATTTTATGGTCTATCTGACAAATTCAAAGTATTTTCTGGGGACTGTATCTTCAGTAATATTGATACGCTCAAAAGTAATATTTTTATGTCGATGTACTCTCGCGAATAATCACTTTTTATCTTCACAGATAGTGGTCTATTTTTGCTTGGAATGACATTAAACAATATGTTTTCATTTGCGTAAATCAGTTAATGCAATGGTATTAAACTCAACAAAGATAATATATAAATGTTCAGGAGCAGCAAATAAGCCGTGACAACAAGAACTGCTGCAGAAGAAAGGAACTTTTTCAATAACCTATGGATACACCTTTTGGGCCAACGATTAAATAATCAACGGACCTCATGACTATTTCGGCCATTGATTGCCAGAAAAGAAAGGAACTTTTCCAATAGGCCGAAATGGACGTACGTACAACACATCAAATTAAATTGGATATTATAACGTACTTTTGTTTGATTACTTGTTTGGACTACCATTAATAAAGTCGATCATATTAATATACTATTATTGAATTAGAAAGAACAAATGAAGAGGTGCATTCATGATTCTCTGTATAAAATTCTATAAACAAATTTGATGGAAGGAAAAATTATCGGATAATCAATGAAAGATTTGAAAAGTCTGAATGTCAAAGGATTCAAAGGGATGGCCATAATCATTGTCTTAGTATACATAAACTTTGAAACTTCTAATCTATTATTCAATTAGAGAGTAAAAAACAAATTTCTTTTATATGATACAGTTACATTATATAAAAGGTAGATTAACTTGTGGGTAGCAAGCAGCCACCTACGGTTGGTAGCTGACTGGTGTATCAAGCATGGATCACTGCTTGTAGAAGTGTAGCCAGGAACTAGTTCAGGGATAGCATAAAAAAATGAATTATAGGTAGCCAAAAATTGAATATTAAAGTAGGTAAAAGCTCACATACATATATATGGGTCTAGGCTTAATTTTCAAATATCCAATTGAAGGTGTTTAATTGGAGCAATCTAGTAGTATCTCCAATTGGCAAGATAATAAGATATTTACAACTCTAATACAACACTCCAATTGAATGTGCTTGAAGCACTCTAGTAGTGCCTCTAGATGGCAAGATAATTGAGCATTTACAACCCTAATACAACACTCCACTTGATTGTATTTGGAGCACGCTAGTAGTGTCTCCAGATGGCAAGCTATTTGGGTATTTACAACCCTAATACAACACTCCAATTGAAGGTGTTCGGAGCACTCTAGTAGTGTCTCCAGATGACAAGCTAATAGGGCATTTACAACACTGATACAACCCTTCAATTGATGGTATTTCGGAGCACTCTAGTGGTGTCTCTATATGGCAAGATAATAGGGCATTTACAATCATAATAAAACACTCTAATTGAATGTGTTTGGAGCACTCCAGTAGTTTCTCCAGATGGCAAGATAATATGGCATTTACAATCTTAATACAACACACCAACTCAAGGTGTATTAGGAGCACTCTAGTAGTGACTACATATGGCAAGATAATAGGGCATTTACAACCTCAATACAACACTCCAATTAAATGTGTTTGGAGCACTATAGTAATGTATCTATATGGCAAGATAATAGGATATTTATAACCCTAATACAATACTCCAATTGAAGGTGTTTGGAGCACTCCAATACTATCTCCAGATTGCAAGATAATAGGGCATTTACAACTCTAATACAACACTCCAATTAATGGTGTTTGGAGCACTCAAGTAGCGTCTCTATATGGCAAGGTAATAGGGCATTTACAACCCTAATACAACATTCCAATTGAATGTGTTCGGAGCACTCTAGTGGTGTCCCTATATGGCAAGATAATAAAATATTTACAACCCTAATACAACACTCCAATTGAAGGTGTTTGAAATACTCTAGTACTGTTGTACCCTAAAATGGTGCTAAATAAACAAATGGAAAATTAGCAATATTACAGCCTCAGGTCCCTGGAAATTTACAAATAGGTCCCTGGAAGTATAAAAATTTCATAGACAAGCCCTTTTCAGCCATAATTTATTCGTTTCATAGACAAGCCCTTTTCAGCCTCAGCCCTTTTCAGCAATATTACAGCATTCTAGTAATATTTCTAGATGGCAAGATAATAGGGTATTTACAACCCTACTACAACACTCAAATTGATGGTGCTTGGAGCACTATAGTAGTGACTCCAGATGACAAATAAGGCATTTACAACCCAAATACAACACTCCAATTGAATGTGTTTGAAGCATTCTAGTAGTGTCTTTATATGACAAGATAATAAGGCATTTACAACCATAATACAAGACTCCAATTGAAAGTATTTGAAGAACTCTAGTATTTTCTACAGATGGCAAGATAATAGAACATTTATAACCCTAATACAACACTCCAATTGAATATATTTGGAGCACTCTAGTAGTGTTCCTATATGACAATATAATAGGGCATTTACAACCCTAATACAACACTACAGTTGAAGGTGTTTAGAGCACTCTAGTAGTATCTCCAATTGGCAAAATAATAGGGCATGTACAACCCTAATACAACACTCCAATTAAAGGTGTTTGGAGCACTCTAGTAGTATCCCCAAATGGAAAGATAATATGGCATTTATAACCATAATACAACACTCTAATTGAAGGTATTTGGAGCACTCTAGTAGTGTCTATATATGGCAAGATAATAGGGCATTTACAACCCTAATACAACACTCCAATTGAACGTGTTTGGAGCACTCTAGTAGCGTTTCTATATGGCAAGATAATAGGGCGTTTATAACCCTAATACAACACTCCAATTGAAGGTGCTTGCAGCACTCTAGTAGTGTCTCCAGGTGGCAAGATAATTGGGAATTTACAACCCTAATACAACATTCCAATTTATGGTGTTTGGAGCACTCTAGTAGTGTCTCTATATGGCAAGATAATAGGACATTTACAACCCTAATACGATACTCCAATTGAAGGTGTTTGGAGCACTCTAGTAGTGTCTCCAATTGGCACTATAATAGGGCATTTACAACCCTAATACAACACTCCAATTAAAGGTGTTTGGAGCACTCTAGTAGTGTCCCTATATGGAAAGATAATAGGGCATTTACAACCCTAATACAATAGTCCCATTTTATGTGTTTGGAGCACTCTAGTAGTGTCCCTATATGGCAAGATAATAGGGAATTTATAACCCTAATACAACACTCCAATTGAAGGTGTTTGAAGTACTCTAGTACTGTTGTACCCTAAAATGGTGCTAAATAAACAAATGGAAAATTAGCAATATTACAGCCTCAGGTCCCTGGAAATTTACAAATAGGTCCCTGGAAGTATAAAAATTTCATAGACAAGCCCTTTTCAGCCATAATTTATTCGTTTCAAGTTCAAATCGACTCAAATCAGTTCCAAATAAACCTAAATCCAATTTTCTACAATTCTAAGTAGTAATTGAACATGTTTAAGCTTCAGTCATAACCTGAAATGCCCAAAATACCCTCTTAACATATTTTGGTAAATGAAATATAAAAATGATATTTAAACTTGACTTTCCAAGTTTAAATCATATAAATGCATATGCACATGCACATAGGACCAAGATAAGTGTCTGAATCATGTCCAAACATGTCGAGAACCTTTTAAATGACCAAATGAATCTTACATGAGCCCTCTTTAGCCCCAATTACCCAGTTTACATCAAAATAGGCGTAAATCCTAAAATGAACGAGGTATTCAGCACTAACCTGAAAGGTCGTCTAACGTAATTAACGACGGGAGCTTATGCCCGTAGAGAATTAAACATCCCCACAACCAATAAAACCCCGACAGGCAGATTATGAATTGTAGGCCCGTCATAAGGGTGAATCAGAAGGAAAGCCGACAGAAATACCGGGACATTTGTTACCCATTGCACTGAAAGAGATCAGCACAAATACACTATAAAATATGATTTCATTCAGGGTAGCTCTTAGCCACCAACAAGTAGCGTCTCCAGATGGTAAGATAATATAGCATTTCAAACCATAATACAACACTCCAATTGATGGTATTTGGAGCACTCTAGTGGTGTCCCTATATGGCAAGATAATAGGGCATTTACAACCTTAATACAACACTCCAATTGAAACTGTTTGGAGCACTATAGTAGTGTTTCTAATTAGCAAGATAATCGGGCATTTACAACCCTAATACAACACTCCAATTGATGGTATTTGGAACACTCCAGTAGTGTCCCTATATGGCAAGATAATAGGACATTTATAACCTTAATAAAACACACCAATTGAAAGTGTTTGGAGCACACAAGTAATTTCTCTAGATAGCAAGATAATAAGGCATTTACAACCCTAATACAACACTCTAATTGAAGCTGTTTGGAGCACTCTAGTAGTGACTCAATATGGCAAGATAAAAGGGCATCTACAACCCTACTACAACACTCCAATTGAATGTGTTTGCAACACTCTAGTTGCGTCCCTATATGGCAAGATAATAGGGCATTTACAACCCTTATACAACACTCCGATTGAATGTGTTTGGAGCACTCTAGTAATGTCTCCACAAAGCAAAATAATAGGACATTGACAACCCTAATACAACACTCCAATTGATAGTGTGTCGAGCACTCAAGTAGTGACTCTAGATGGCCAGATAATAGGGCATTTACAACCCTAATACAACACTCCAATTGATGGTATTTGGAACACTGTAATACAACACTCCAATTATAGGTGTTTATAGCAGTCTAGTAGTGTCTCCAATTGGCACGATAATATGACATTTACAACCCTACTACAACACTCTAATTGAAGGTGCTTGAAGCACCCTAGTAATGTCTCCAGATGGCAAGCTAATAGGGCATTTACAACTTTGATACAACACTTGTATTGATGGTATTTCGGAGCACTCTAGTGGAGTCTCTATATGGCAAGATAATAGGGCATTTACAACCCTAATACAACACTCCAATTGAAAATGTTTGGACACTCTAGTAGTGTTTCCAATTGCCAAGATAATAGGGCATTTACAACCCTAATACAACACTCCAATTGAAGGTGTTTGGACACTCTAGTAGTGTTTCCAATTGGCAAAATAATAGGGCATTTACAACCCTAATACAACACTCCAATTAAAGGTTTTTGGAGCACTATAGTAGTGTTTCTAGATGGCAAGATAATAGGACATTTACTACCCTAATACAACACTTCAATTGAAGGTGTCTGGAGCACTCAAGTAGTGACTCCAGATGGCAAGATAATAGGGCATTTACAATCCTAATACAACACTCGAATTGATGGTATTTGGAACACTCAAGTAGTGTACCTATATGGCAAGACAATCGGGCATTAACAACCCAAATAGAGCACTCCAATTATAGGTGCTTGCAGCATTAGTAGTGTCTCCAATTGGCACGATAATATGGCATTTACAACCCTAATACAACAATCCAATTGAAGGTGCTTGAAGCACCCCAGTAGTGTCTCCAGATGGCAAGATAATAGGGCATTTACAACCCTGATACAACAATTCAACTGATGGTATTTTTGAGCACTCTAGTAGTGTCTCCATATGGCAAGATAATAGAGCATTTACAACCCCAATACAACACTCCAATTGAAGGTGTTTGAAGCTCTTTTTTAGTGTCTCCTATTCGCAAGATAATAGAGCATTTACAACCCTAATACAACACTCCAATTGATGGTGTTTGGAGTAATCTAGTTGTGTCTGTCACACCCCGCGGCCACGGGATGCGACAGTCTCCCGCCGTAAGCATACAACGTCGTGTATGCTTACAAGGCTATTCAATTTATACTTAACAATTCAAAACTAAATAATATAAACCAAGTTTATATATATACAAATCAGAGTACACAGTCTGGTCAGGATATAATACAACAAAAAGTATCTCATCCGGATACCAACCACGAGGCCTACCCTAATACTATACAACAAAATGCACTAAGGTCATGAGATGGTAAGCTACTATGGCCTACTACTCGCGTGCCTCTCCAGAATTAGTCGCACCCGTACCTGTAAAAATAACCGGGAGGGTGGGGGTGAGAATAAATTCTCAGTGCGAATTTGCCACAGTTTAGACTATTGGACTTGCAATCAAACTCTATATTAAAAAATGAAACCCAAACAATACAATGCAAACAGATATATATATAATCATAAATAACAAAATGCCAATGCTCGACAACAATTAATCAACCTGAAACACAGTTCACGGAACTTCCAAGATGAATTTCAAAACACAACATATATACTTGGCTTAACTTAATTCATTAGGGCTTGTAGCAACTACAGATGTTCTTTCGAGCTGGACCGTTATCAAACCCACATCTGTAGGGTTACAGACGCCTACAGATGGCCAACCAAGCTGGACCCTTTATCTGACACCCATCTGTAGCTGTTTGGCTTAACCATTTCCTAAGGTCTGGTTAAAAGTCACCTATACATATCAACTTGACACAAATGCAAACACACGGAAATCAAAGTCAGCCATATCGCTCAACTTTGCAATTTCATTCAAATAGATTCACAAACAACTATCAGCCTTGCACAATTCATTAAACAGATCAACGGATAGGTCACCGTCACCTGATCCAGCCACCTAAACAGGTCGGTCTGGCAAATTCATCACAGGTCAACGCATAAGTCAGCAGCGTCACCTCATCCAGCCACCTAAACAGGCCGGTCTGGCAAATTCGAACAGGTCAACGCATAAGTCAGCAGCGTCACCTTATCCAGCCACCTAAACAGGTCGGCCTGGCAAATTCGTAAACACAGGTCAACGGATAGGTCACCGTTACCTTATCCAGCCACCTAAACAGGTCGGCCTGGCAGATTCATTCACATCAAGAACAATTAATAGATCTAATCAAATAATAACCATACCAACATGCCAAATAATCTTAACCGAACAATTCAAATCATTCTCAGTTATGCAAGAATCAATCTACAGCATGAATTCCAAAATATGCAACAATTAATCATTCAACATGACAAACGAATAAACAGTTTAATTCCTGAAAATAAAGTATCAAATAAGTCCAAGAATCCCGCACCTGGTTACGACGAGCGTACCACTTAGTTACGGATCAGGCGTCTCGAATTGCCTCGCTAATTCTTGCTCGACCGAGCCTACACCTATATTATACGTATACTTGGTTTAACATTGGCTCACTATTGGAAACATTTACTCGAGTTACATCAGGCTTACACCTTCATCAATCTCCTATCCTTTGGTACCAATCCGTTCAATTCCTGATTTCTTACTTACAACCTTTCAAATCGCACCATTTACCTCAGGGTCCTTCAAACCCTACACAATTATAATTAGGTAACCATTCAGTCACAGTTTCACTACTTTGGTTCTCGGTTCAATTCAATTTACCGTTTGGTTAACCCTAATTTGGTCAAAACCTCAAATTAGTCGTTAAACGTTCTAGCAATTCACGATCAGGAGGCAACCCTACCGATTACAAGTCTAATTGGTCGGGTTAAACAAATCAAATCACGATTATGCCAACTTTCAATTTTGGCACGAAACCCTAGAAATCAGATTTCACAAATCGGAAGAAATCAGGAAAAAGATTGACAAACAAACTAGTAAGGAGTGTAGAGGAACTAGTCCTCGAGCAATTCGAACACAAATCTCGGGTTTAAAATGAGAATCTGAGAAATCGAGAAAATTCGAGGTTTCGAAAGAAAGAAGAAGAGAAAGAAATACCAAATAGGAGAGTTCGGAGAGATCCTCGGCTGCTTACTCGGTTTCAAAGTTGTTTTCTCGCAACAATCGAGGGTTTGAAAGGAACGGGAAACTCTCTCGCTCTTTCTATCTCTCTCGGACGAAATTTCACTTAAAAATGGTAAAGGAATGAAGTGGTAGAGAGAGAGCAAGTTGGATTTGGGTTTTAGGGCAAAAATCACCCTGAGTGCGGACGCATCCATCCGCAGTGCGGGTGGCTTCACCCGCACTCGGCACTTAGTCGGTTTTCAGAAAATGAACTTTACACAGAAATCATCCGCAGTGCGGGTGGCTTCACCCGCAGTGCGACCCGCACTCGGCACTTGGGCAAGAGTTCAGAAAAAGTCCGAGCGTAGTGCGGATGAATTCCACCCGCAGTGCGGGTCAACCTCATCCGCACTCAGTAGTTAGCCGATTTCAGGAAATTCAGTTCAATACAGGAATTCATGAGTGCGGCTGAACCCATCCGCAGTGCGGGTCACTCACCCGCACTCAGAACTTAGTCAATTTTTTTCAGAATTTCAAATCAACACATGTTTGCATGAGTGCGGACGCACCCACCCGCAGTGCGGGTCAACCCATCCGCACTCAGCCTATAAAATCTCAAAATCTCAAAATTTCAACGCGGTTTCGATTCACACTTACCCTATTTATTTAGGGGAACCTTAATTAAGGTTTAAACTTCTATTTTGTTAACATGATTTATCGATTCTTTCTTTTAAATCATTTGAATTTAATTGTAAAAATTTCGTAACGTAACAGTGTCCCTATATGATAAGATAAAAACACATTTATGAACCTAATACCACACTCAAATTGAATTTGGTTGAAGCACTCTGGTAGTGTCTCCAAATGGGAAGATAAAATGACATTTACAACCCAAATACAACATTCCAACTGATTATATTTTATGCACTCTAGTAGTGTCTCTATATGACAAGATAATAGGGCATTTACAACAGTCCAATTGAAGATGTTTGGAGCATTCTAGTAGTGTCTCCTATTGGCAAGATATAGAGCATTTACAACCCTAATACAATACTCCAATTCAAGGTGTTTGGAAAATACTAGTAGTATCTCCAGATGGCCAGATAATACGGCATTTACAACTTTAATACAACACGCCAATTCATGATATTTGGAGCAATCTTGTAGTGTCCCTAAATGGCAAGATAATAAGGCATTTAAAACCCTTATACAATACTCCAATTGATGGTATTTGAAACACTCTAGCATCTAAAACCCTAAACCCTAAAACCCTAAAACGTAAACCCTAAACCCTAAAACCCTAAACCCTAAACCATAAACCCTAAACCCCTAAACCCAAAACCCTAAACCCAAAAACCTAAACCCTAAATCCTAAACCCTAAAGCCTAAAGCCTAAAGCCTAAACCCTAAAACCCTAAAACCCTAAAACCCTAAAACCCTAAAACCTAAAACCTAAAACTTAAAACCCTAAACCCTAAACCCAAAACCCTAAAACCCTAAACCCTAAACCCTGAAACCCTAAACCCTAAAACCCTAAAACCCAAAAACCCTAAACCCTAAAACCCTACACCCTAAACCTTAAACCCTAAATTGTATACCCTAAACCCTAAACCCTAAACCATAAATACTAAACCGTAAAACCTAAACCCCAAACACTAAACCCGAAACACTAAACCCTAAACCCTAAACCCTAAACCCCTAAATCCAAAACCCTAAACCCATAAACCTAAACCCTAAATCCTAAACCCTAAAGCCTAAATCCTAAAGCCTAAAGCCTAAAGCCTAAAGCCTAAAGCCAAAAGCCTAAAACCCCAAAACCTAAAACCCTAAACCCTAAACCCAAAACCCTAAAACCCTAAACCCTAAACCCTAAAACCCTAAACCCTAAAACCCTAAAACCCAAAAACCCTAAACCCTAAAACCCTACACCCTAAACCTTAAACCCTAAATTATACACCCTAAACCGTAAACCCTAAACCCTAAACCCTAAATACTAAACCGTAAAACCCAAACCCCAAACTCTAAACCCGAAACACTAAACCCTAAACAATAAAACCCTAAACAATAAAACCCTAAAACCCTAAACCCTAAAACCCTAAAACCCTAAACCCTAAGACCCTAAAACCCTAAACCATAAACCCTAAACCCTAAAATCCTAAAACCCTAAACACAAAAACCCTAAACCCTAAACCTTAAAACCCTAAAATCCTAAAACCCTAAAATCCTAAACCCTAAACTGTAAATCCTAAACCGTAAACCTTAAACCATAAACCCTAAAACCCAAACCCTAAACCCTAAACCCTAAACCCTAAACCGTAAAACCTAAATCCTAAACACCAAACCATAAAACCTAAAACCTAAACCCTAAACCCTAAAACCCTAAAACCCTAAACACCTAAATTCCTAAACCCTAAACCCTAAAACCCTAAAATCCTTCAAACCTAAAACCCTAAACCCTAAACCCTAAATCCTAAACCCCAAACCGTGAAACCCTAAACCCTAAACCCTACACCATAATCCCTAAAACCCTAAACCCTAAACCCTAAACCCCTAAACAATAAAACCCTAAACCCTAAAACCTTAAACCCTAAAACCCCTAAAACCCTAAATCCTAAAACCCTAAAACCCAAAAACCCCAAAACCTTAAACACTAAACCCTAAAACCCTAAACCCAAAATCCTAAAACCCTAAAACACTAAAACCCTAAACCCTAAAACCCTTAACCCTAAACCCTAAATCCTAAAACCCTAAAACCCTAAATCCTAAACTCCAACCCCTAAACCATAAAACCCTAAACCCTAAACCCTAAAACCCTAAACACTAAAACCCTAAACCATAAAACCCTAAAACCCTCAGTCCTAAACCCTAAAACCCTTAAACCCTAAACCCTAAACCCAAAACCCTAAAACCCAAAACCCTAAAACCCTAAACCATAAACCCTAAACCCTAAACCCTAAAACCCTAAACCCTAAACCCTAAAACCCTAAACCCTAAACCCTAAAACCCGAAAATACTAAAACCCGAAAACCCGAAAACCCTAAAATCCTAAAACCCTAAAATCCTAAACCATCCCTAAACCCTAAACCCTAAACCCTAATACCCTAAACCGTAAACCGTAAACCCTAAACCGTAAACCCTAAACTCTAAACCCTAAATCCTAAACCCTAAACCCTAAACCCTAAATCCTATATCCTAAAACCCTAAACACTAAACACTAAACCCGAAAACCCTAAACCCAAAAACCCTAAACCTGAAAACCCTAAACCCGAACACCCGAAAACCCTAAACCCTAAACACTAAAACCCTAAAACCCTAAACCCTAAACCCTAAACCCTAATACACTAAACCTTAAACCGTAAACCCTAAATCCTAAACCATAAACCCTAAACCCTGAACCTCGAACCCTAAACCCTCAATCCTATATCCTAAAACCCAAAACCCTAAAAGCCTAAAAGCCTAAAACCCTAAAACCCGAAAACCCTAAACCCGAAAACACTAAACCCTAAGCCCTAAAACCCTAAAACCCTAACCACTAAACCCTAAAACCCTAAACCCTAAACCCCCCCAACCCTAAACCCTAAACCCTAAAACCCTTAACCCTAAACACGAAACCCTATACCCTAAAACCCGAAAACCCAAAAACCCAAAAACCCTAAAACCCTAAACCCTAAAACCCTAAACCCTAAAACCCTAAACCCTAAAACCCTAAACCCTAAAAACCTAAACCCTAAAACCCCAAACCATAAACCCTAAACCCTAATACCCTAAACCCTAAACCCTAAACACTAAACCGTAAACCGTAAACACTAAACCCTAAACCCTATATCCTAAAACCCTAAACCCTAAACCCTAAAACCCTAAAACACCAAAACCCCAAAACCCTAAACCCTAAACCCTAAACCCTAAACCCTAAACCCTAAAACCCTAAAACCCTAAACCCTAAAACCCGTAAACCCTAAACCCTAAACCCTAAACCCGAAAACCCTAAACTATAAACCCTAAAACCCTAAAACCCTAAAACCATAAACTCTAAAACCCTAAACCCTATATAAACCCTAAACCCGAACCCTAAAACCCTAAAACCCGAAAACCCGAAAAACCTCAACCCTCAACCCTAAACCCTAAACCCTAAACCCCCTAAACCCTAAACCCTAAAACCCTAAAACCCTAAAACCCTAAACCCTAAACCCTAAACCCTAAAAACCTAAAACCCTAAACCCTAAAACCCTAAACCCTAAAACCCTAAACCCTAAACCCTAAACCCTAAACCCAAACCCTAAAACCTTAAAACCCTAAAACCCTAAACCCTAAAATGCTAAAACCCTAAAATACTAAACCCTATACCCTAAACCCTACAACCCTAAAACCTAAAGCCTAAATCCAAAACCCTAAACCCTAAACACTAAAACCCTAAAACCCTAAAACCCTAAAACCTAAACCGTAAACTGTAAACCGTAAACCCTAAAACCCAAAAACCAAAAAACCTAAAACCGTAAACCCTCAACCATAAAACCCTAAAACCCTAAACCCTAAAACCCTAAAACCCTAAAACCCTAAACCCTAAATACTAAAACCCTAAACCCTAAAACCCTAACCTTAAACCCTAAATGCTCAACCCTAAACCCTTAACCCTAAACCCTGAACCCTAAATCCCAAAAACCCTAACCCTAAATTCTAAACCCTAATACCCTAAAACCCTAAACCCCAAACCATAAAACCCAAAAACCCAAAAACCCTAAACCCTAAACCCCAAAACCCTTATACCCTAAAACCCTAAATCATAAACCCTAAACCCTAAACCCCTAAACCCCTAAACACTAAACCCTAAACCCCTAAACCCTAAACCATAAACCATAAACCCTAACCCCAAAACCCTAAAACCCTAAAGCCCTAAACCCTAAACCCTAAATGGAAAATTAATGGAGCATTTACAATCATAATACAACACTTCAATTGATAGGATTTGGAGCACTCTGGTGGTGTCCCTACATGGCAAGATAATAGGGCATTTACAACCCTAATACAACGTTCCAATGGATGGTATTTTGAGCACTCTAGTAGTGTCTCTAGATGGCAAGATAATAGAGTATTTACAACTCTAGTACCATACTACTATTGATGGCGTTTGGAGCACACTAGTAATGTCTCAAGATGGCAAGATAATAGGGCATTTACATCCCTAATACAACACTCCAATTGAATGTGCTCGGACCACTCTAGTAGTGTCTCTATGGCAAGATAATAGAGCATTTGCAACCCCAATTCAACACTCCAATTGAAGGTGTTTGAAGAACTTTTGTAGTGGATCAAATTGGCAACATAATAGGGCATTTACAACCCTAATACAACACTCCAATTAAAGGTGTTTGGAGCACTCTAGTAGTGTCCCTATATGGAAAGATAATTACAACCGTAATACAACAGTCCAATTGAATGTGTTTGGAGCACTCTAGTAATGTCTCTATATGGCCAGATAATAGTGCTTTTATAACCCTCATACAACACTTCAATTGAAGGTGTTTGAAGCACTCTAGTAGTGTCTCAAGATGGAAATATAATGGGGCATTTACAATCATAATATGACACTCTAATTGAAGGTGTTTGAAGCACTCTAGTTGTGTCTCCAGATGAAAAGATAATAGAGCATTTACAACCCTAATACAACACTCCAATTGATGGTATTTGGAGCACTCTAGTGGTTTCCCTATATGGAAAGTTAATAGGGCATCTACAACCCTAATACAACACTCCAATTGAAGGTGATTGAAGCACTCTAGTAGCGTTTCCAGATGGAATGATAAGGGGGCATTTACAATCACAATACAACACTCCAATTGAAGGTGTTTGAAGCACTCTAGTTGTGTCTCCAGATGGAAAGGTAATAGGGCATTTACCACCCTAATACAACACTCCAATTGATAGTACTTGGAGCACTCTAGTGGTTTCCTTATATGGCAAGTTAATAGGTCATCTACAAGCCTAATACAACACTCCAATTGAAAGTGCTTGAAGCACTCTAGTAGCGTCTCTAGATGGAATGATAATGGTGTATTTACAATCATAATACAACACTCAAATTGAAGGTGTTTGAAGCACTCTTGTAGTCTCTCCTATTGGCAAGATAATAGAGCATTTACAACCCTAATATAACACTCCAATTGATGGTATTTGGAGCACTCTAGTGTTGTCCCCATGTGGCACGATAAAAGGCATTTATAAACCTAATACAACACTCAAATTGATGGTATTTGGAGGACTCTAGTGGTGTCCCTATATGTCAAGATAAAAAGGGCATTTATAAACCTAATACAACACTCCAATTGAAGGTGTTTGAAGCACTCTAGTATTTGCAACCATAATACAACACAGCAATTGATGGTATTTGGAGTACTCTAGTGGTGACCCTCTATGGCAAGATTATAGGGCATTTGCAACCCTAATACAATACTCTAATTAAAGGTGTTTTGACCACTCCAATAGTATCTCCCAGATAGCTAAATAATCGGGAATTTACAACCCTTATACAACACTCCATTTAATGGAGTTTGGAGGACTCTAGTAGCTTCTCTCTATGGCAAGGTTATAGGGCACTTACAACCCTAATACAACACTCCAATTGAATGTGTTTGGAGTACTCCAGAAGTGTCTATAATTGGCATGATAATAGGGCATTTACCATAGTAATACAACACTCTTGTAGTGTAGAGATATAGCAAGATAATAGGGAATGTACACTCCTAATACAACACTCCAATTGAAGGTGATTGGAGCACTCTAGTAGTGTCTCCTTTAGCAATGTAAAAGAGCATTTACAACCGCAATACAACACTCCAGTTGATGGTGTTTGGAGCCCTCTAGTAGTGTCTCCAGATGACAAGATAATACGACATTTACAACCTTAATACATCACTCAAATTGAAGTTGTTTGGAGCACTCTAGTAGTAGATCAAATTGGCACGATAACAGGGCATTTGCAACCCTAATACAACACTGCAATTAAAGGTGTTTGAACCACTTTAGTAGTGTCCCTATATGGCAAGATAAAAGAGCATTTACAACCGTAATACAACCCTCCAATTGATGGTGTTTGGAGCCCTCTAGTAGTGTCTCCAGTTGACAGGATAATAGGGCATTTACAACCTTAATACATCACTTCAATTGAAGGTGTTTGGAGCACTCTAGTACTGGATCAAATTGGCACGATAACATGGCATTTGGAACCCTAATACAACACTCCAATTAAAGGTGTTTGAACCACTCTAGTAGTGTCCCTATATGGCAAGATAAAAGAGCATTTACAACCGTAATACAACCCTCCAATTGATGGTGTTTGGAGCCCACTAGTAGTCTCTCCAGATGACAAGATAATAGGGCATTTACAACCCTAATACATCACTCCAATTGAAGGTGTTTGGAGCACTCTAGTAGTGTCCCTATATGGCAAGATAAAATATCATTTATAACCTTAATACAACCCTCCTATTGATGTTGTTTGAAGCCCTCTAGTAGTGTCTCTAAATGACAAGATAATAGGGCATTTACAATCCTAATACATCACTCCAATTGAAAGTGTTTGGAGCTCTCTAGTAGTGGATCAAATTGGCACGATAACAGGGCCTTTACAACCCTAATACAACACTCCAATTGAAAGTGTTTGGAGCACTCTAGTTGTGTCCCTATATGACAAGATAATTACAACCCTAATACAACAATCCAATTGAATGTGTTGGGAGCACTCTAGTAATGTCTCTATATGGCAAGATAATAGTGCTTTTATAACCCTCATACAACACTCCAATCGAAGGTGTTTGAACCACTCTAGTAGTGTCTCAAGATGGAAATATAATGGGGCATTTACAATCATATTATAACACTTTAATTGAAGGTGTTTGGAGCACTCTAGTAGTGTCCCTATATGGCAAGATAAAAAAACATTTATAACCGTAATACAACCCTCCAATTGATGGTGTTTGGAGCACTCTAGTAGTGTCTCCAGATGACAAGATAATAGGGCATTTACAATTGTAATATATCACTCCAATTAAAGGTGTTTGGAGCACTCTAGTAGTGGATCAAATTGGCACGATAACAGGGCATTTACAATCCTAATACAACACTCCAATTAAAGGTGTTTGGAGCACTCTAGTTGTGTCCCTATATGACAAGATAATTACAACCCTAATACAACAATCCAATTGAATGTGTTGGGAGCACTCTAGTAATGTCTCTATATGGCAAGATAATACTGCTTTTATAACCCTCATACAACACTCCAATCGAAGGTGTTTGAAGCACTCTAGTAGTGTCTCAAGATGGAAATATAATGGGGCATTTACAATCATAATATAAGACTTTAATTGAAAGTGTTTGAAGCACTCTAGTTGTGTCTCAAGGTGGAAAGATAATAGAGCATTTATAACCCTAATACAACACTCCAATTGATGGTATTTGGAGCACTCTAGTGGTGTCTCTAAATGGCACGATAAAAGGGAATTTATAAACTTAACACAACACTCCAATTGAAGGTGTTTGAAGCACTCTAGTTGCGTCTCCAATTGGAAAGATAATAGGGCATTTACAACCCTAGTACAACACTCCAATTGATGGTATATGGCGCGCTCTAGTAGTGTCTCTATATGGCAAGTTAATAGGGCATCTACAACCCTAATACAACACTCCAATTGAAGGTGTTTGAAGCACTCTAGTAGCATCTCCAGATGGAATGATAAGGGGGCATTTACAATTATAATACAACACTCCAATTGAAGGTATTTGAAGCACTCTAGTTGTGTCTCCAGATGGAAAGGTAATAGGGCATTTACAACCCTAATACAACACTCCAATTGATAGTATTTGGAGCACTCTAGTGGTTTCCTTATATGGCAAGTTAATAGGGCATCTACAACCTAATACAACACTCCAATTGAAGGTGCTTGAAGCACTCTAGTAGCGTCTCTAGATGGAATGATAATGGTGTATTTACAATCATAATACAAAACTCAAATTGAAGGTGTTTGAAGCACTATTGTAGTCTCTCCTATATGGCAAGATAAAAAGGGCATTTATAAACCTAATACAACACTCCAATTGAAGGTGTTTGAAGCACTCTAGTAGTCTCTCCAGATGGCAAGATAATGGGGCATTTGCAACCATAATACAACACTGCAATTGATGGTATTTTGAGTACTCTTTTGGTGACCCTATATAGCAAGATTATAGGGCATTTACAACCCTAATACAACACTCTAATTGAAGGTGTTTTGACCACTCCAATAGTGTCTCCCAGATGGCTAAATAATCGGGCATTTACAATCCTAAAACAACACTCCATTTAATAGAGTTTGGAGGACTCTAGTAGCTTCTCTATATGGAGAGGTTATAGGGCATTTACCACCCTAATACAACACTCTAGTAATGTCTCTATATGGCAAGATAATAGGGCATGTACAACCCTAATACAACACTCCAATTGAAGGTGGTTGGAGCACTCTAGTAGTGTCTCATATTGGCAAGATAAAAGAGCATTTACAACCATAATACAATACTCCAATTGATTGTGCTTGGAGCCCTCTAGTAGTGTCTCCAAATGACAAGATAATATGGCATTTACAACCCTGATACATCACTCCAATAGAAGGTGTGTGGAGCACTCTAGTAGTGGATCAAATTGCCACAATAACAGGGCATTTACAACCCTAATACAACACTCCAATTAAAGGTGTTTGGAGAACTCTAGCATCGTCTCCAGTTGGAATCATAGGGGAGCATTTACCATCATAATACAACACTCCAATTGAAGGTGTTTAAAGCACTCTAGTTGTGTCTCCAGCTAATAGGGCATTTACATCACTAATACAACACTCAAACTGGTGGTATTTAGAGCACTCTAGTGGTGTCCCTATATGGCAAATTAATGGGGCATTTACAACCCTAATACAACACTCCAAATGAAGGTTTTTGAAGCACATTAGTAGCATCTCCAGATGGAATGATAATGGAGCATTTACAATCATAATACAACACTTAAATTGATGGTGTTTGAAGCACTCTTGCAGTGTCTCCTATTGGGAAGATAATAGAGCATTTCCAACCCTAATACAGCACTCCAATTGATGGTATTTGGAGCACTCTAGGGGTGTCCCTATGTGGCACGATAAAAGGGCATTTATAAACCTAATAAAACACACAAATTGGTGGTATTTAGAGCAATCTAGTGGTGTCCCTATATGGCAAGTTAATAGGGCATCTACAACCCTAATACAACACTCCAATTGAAGGTGTTTGAAGCACTCTAGTAGCATCTCCAGATGGAATGATAAGGGGGCATTTACAATCATAATACAACACTCCAATTGAAGGTGTTTGAAGCACTCTAGTTGTGTCTCCAGATGGAAAGGTAATAGGGCATTTACAACCCTAATACAAGATTCCAATTGATAGTATTTGGAGCACTCTAGTGGTGTCCTTATATTGCAAGTTAGTATGACATCTACAACTCTAATACAAGACTCCAATTGAAGGTGTTTGAAGCACTCTAGTTGTGTCCCCAGATGGAAAGATAATAGGGCATTTACAACCGTAATACAACACTCCAATTAATGGTATTTGGAGCCCTCTAGTGGTGTTCTTATATGGCAAGTTATTAGGGCATCCACAATCCTAATACAACAATCCAATTGAAGTTGTTTGAAGCACTCTAGTAGCGTCTCCAAATGGAATGATAATGGGGCATTTACAATCATAATACAACACTCAAATTGATGGTGTTTGAAGCACTATTGTAGTCTCTCCTATATGGCAAGATAAAAAGGGCATTTATAAACCTAATACAACACTCCAATTGAAGGTGTTTGAATCACTCTAGTAGTGTCTCTAGATGGCAAGATAATGGGGCATTTGCACCCATAATACAACACTGCAATTGATGGTATTTTGAGTACTCTTGTGGTGACCCTATATAGCAAGATTATAGGGCATTTACAACCCTATTACAACACTCTAATTGAAGGTGTTTTGACCACTCCAATAGTGTCTCCCAGATGGCTAAATAATCGGGCATTTACAATCCTAATACAACACTCCATTTAATGGAGTTTGGAGGACTCTAGTAGCTTCTCTATATGGCAAGGTTATAGGGCACTTACAACCGCTAGTAGCTTCTCTATATAGCAAGGTTATAGGACAGTTACAACCCTAATACAACATTCCAATTGAATGTCTTTGGAGTACTTCAGAAGTGTCTATAATTGGCATGATAATAGGGCATTTACCAATCTAATACAACACACTAGTAATGTCCTTATATGGCAAGATAAGAGGGCATGTACAACCCTAATACAACACTCCAATTGATGGTGTTTGGAGCCCTCTAGTAGTGTCTCCATATGACAAGATAATATGACATTTACAACCCTAATACATCTCTCCAATTGAAGGTGTTTGGAGCACTCTAGTAGTGGATCAAATTGGCACGATAACAGGGCATTTACAACCCTAATACAACACTCCAATTAAAGGTGTTTGGAGCACTCTAGTAGTGTCCCTATATGGCAAGATAAAAAAGCATTTACCATCATAATACAACCCCCAATTGATGGTGTTTGGAGCCCTCTGGTAGTGTCTCAAGATGACAAGATAATAGGGCATTTACAATCCTAATACATCACTCCAATTGAAGGTGTTTGGAGCACTCTAGTAGTGGATCAAATTGGCACGATAACAGGGCATTTACAACCCTAATACAACACTTCAATTAAAGGTGTTTGGAGCAGTCTAGCATCGTCTCCAGTTGCAATGATAGTGGAGCATTTACCATCATAATACAACACTCCAATTGAAAGTGTTTAAAGCGCTCTAGTTGTGTCTCCAGCTAATAGGGCATTTACATAACTAATACAACACTCAAATTGGTGGTATTTAGAGCACTGTAGTGGTGTCCCTATATGGCAAGTTAATAGGGCATTTACAACCCTAATACAACACTCCAATTGAAGGTGTTTGAAGCACTCTGGTAGCACCTCCAGATGGAATGATAATGGGGCATTAACAAACATAACACAACACTTAAATTGATGGTGTTTGAAAAACTCTTGTAGTGTCTCCTATTGGCAAGATAATAGAGCATTTACAACTCTAATATAACACTCCAATTGATGGTATTTGGAGCACTCTAGTGTTGTCCCCATGTGGCACGATAAAAGGCATTTATAAACCTAATACAACACTCAAATTGGTGGTATTTAGAGCACTCTAGTGGTGTCCCTATATGGCAAGTTACTAGGGCATTTACAACCCTAATACAACACTCAGATTGAAGGTGTTTGAAGCACTCTAGTAGCGTCTCCAGATGGAACGATAATGGGGCATTTACAATCATAATACAACACTCCAAATGAAGGTGTTTGAAGCACTCTAGTTGTGTCTCTAGATGGAAGGATAATAGGGCATTTACAACCCTAATACAACACTCCAACTGATGGTATTTGGAGCACTCTAGTGGTGTCCCTATGTGGCAAGTTAATAGGTTATTTACAACCCTAATACAACACTCCAATTGAAGGTGTTTGAAGCAATCTAGTAGCATCTCCAGATGGAATGATAAGGGGGCATTTACAATCATAATACAACACTCCAATTGAAGGTGTTTGAAGCACTCTAGTTGTGTCTCCAGATGGAAAGATAATAGGGAAAAACTCTAATTGATAATCGGGCATTTACAACCCTAATAAAACACTCCAATTGATGGTATTTGGAGCCCTCTAGTGGTGTCCTTATATGGCAAGTTAATAGGGCATCTACAACCCTAATATAAGACTCCAATTGAAGGTGTTTGAAGCACTCTAGTAACGTCTCCAGATGGAATGATAATGGGGCATTTACAATCATAATACAACACTCAAATTGAAGGTGTTTGAAGCACTATTCTAGTCTCTCCTATATGGCAAGATAAAAAGGGCATTTATAAACCTAATACAACACTCCAATTGAAGGTGTTTGAAGCACTCTAGTAGTGTCTCTAGATGGCAAGATAATGGGGCATTTGCAACCATAATACAACACTGCAATTGATGGTATTTTGAGTACTCTTGTGGTGACCCTAGATAGCAAGATTATAGGGCATTTACAACCCTAATACAACACTCTAATTGAAGGTGTTTTAACCACTCCAATAGTGTCTCCCAGATGGCTAAATAATCGGGCATTTACAATCCTAAAACAACACGCCATTTAATGGAGTTTGGAGGACTCTAGTAGATTCTCTATATGGCAAGGTTATAGGGCATTTACCACCCTAATACAACACTCTAGTAATGTTTTTATATGGCAAGATAATTGGGCATCTACAACCCTAATACAACACTCCAATTGAAGGTGGGTGGAGCACTCTAGTAGTGTCTCCTATTGGAAAGATAAAAGAGCATTTACAACCGTAATACAACACTCCAATTGATTGTGCTTGGAGCCCTCTAGTAGTGTCTCCAGATGAGAAGATAATAGGGCATTTACAATCCTAATACATCACTCCAATTGAAGGTGTTTGGAGCACTCTAGTAGTGGATCAAATTGGCACGATAACAGGGCATTTACAACCCTAATACAACACTCCAATTAAAGGTGTTTGGAGCACTCTAGTATCGTCTCTAGTTGGAATCATAGGGGAGCATTTACCATCATAATACAACACTCCAATTGAAGGTGTTTAAAGCACTCTAGTTAAAGCACTCTAGTTAAAGCACTCTAGTTGTGTCTCCAGCTAATAGGGCATTTTCATATAAACCTAATACAACACTCAAATTGGTGGTATTTAGAGCACTATAGTGGTGTCCCTATATGGCAAGTTTATAGGGCATTTACAACCCTAATACAACACTCCAATTGAAGGTGTTTGGAGTACTCCAGAAGTGTCTATGATACGACCAAAGGGTATGGTAAAAAGCTTCAGTACAACGAGATGTACTTTTTAAACCCTAAATACGCTTTCGGTTCAGATTGCAAGTATACAATCCTATCAAAGTAGTATATTGTCGGGTATCGATCCACAGGGAGTATGATAAATACTTAGTTTAAACTTTACTCATTAATTTCAGAAAATAAAAGGAAAGTAAAGTGCAATAAAAGTAAATTTGGGGGGGGGGGGTTTGTTCTAATTAATCCTAAGTTTGGGTTCAATACCCTAAAGAGAGGAATTAAACACAATTAAAGTAAATAAAGGAAAGAAAGATTGGTTTGCTTTCAAGTAAAGGAGATCTAGGGGTATTCGGTCTACAATCCCTTGCTAATTCTATCTATTCGGTATTTGTTTAAATTCATGTATGATTTGATGGGGTTTCTAACCTATGTTGTTCTTAGAATAAATATTAATACGGTTATCTTGGGTGAACGGATTAATGTTCCTCAATATCTCTAGGAGTTTTACCTTGCCTAGCGGGATCTTTAATACACATAATTCAAGACAAACATCAATATTTATTCTAAGAAAGCTAAAAAAATGGTTATAACTTGTGTTAGCCTTTGAAACAAATATTGATACAAATACTTTGGGTGAACGGATTAATATTCCTCGATTTCTAGGGCTGTCACTACCTAGAGGGATTTTTAATACACATAATTCAAAGTATTTCACAATATTTGTTCTAAGGTGTCCCAAGTAGGGGTTTGACTTCACGGTCGTTCTTCACCAAACCCTAACCCTTAATTTCTATAGTTCTGGTTATGGATATCAAAGTACGGTCACTTCTAATCCAAATCCTAAGATGTATGTTTATGGTTTCAATTAGTACTTTCCTTACCTAGACCAATGCTAGAATTCTAATAAATTAAAGCGGAAAGACATGATATAACATGATTTCAAGCTACTTCAATTCACTAAACCTAACCAGGTGAACTATAATTCAAGTACTAATGAAATTCATAAAGAATAAATCACAGAAATTAACAATCAAATCAAACAATCATCATAAAAACAAATAACCGAATAAGATACAATTAAACAAGTTCATGCATTGACCTAAACCCCTAGAGAGAGATCTACTCCCTCATGAAGAGATCCATTACAAAAAGTTGACAAAGTAAGAAGAAATGAAATAAAGAAATGATTACACCCTTTATCAAATCAAAACCTCTATATTGCCGAATCTTGCTTAGGAAACCCTTCTTCTCCTTGTTTGAACGCTTTCCTTACTTCAGAATTTATCGCTAAGTATTGAGTGTGTAGAGAAAGAGGAATGAGATTATGGATGGGAAGAGATGTCTCTGGATGTAGAATGAACCCCTCCTTTTATAGCCAAGGACCATGCCCAATTAAGAGCCTAGGAAGTGGAGTTAGTGGGTGTTATATTTGGATTGTTTCCCAGGACGCCTTGTCCACATTTGGCTGTAAAACACGTCCATGAAGTACCAAAAATAGAAACCGTGTTGAAACTGAGTAAATTTGGCTTTCTGCGGGTCCAGTGCGGATGGCTGATCCGCACTGCGTATGGTCTCACCCGCACTGAGTCTAAGTTTCCTTATTTAACTTCTGCGAATTAGTTGAGTACGGGTGGAACTGCGGATGGATGACCCGCACTACGGGTGGATACTGCTTTTCTGAAATTTCTGAAATCGACCAAGTATCGAGTGCGGCTGGGCTCATCCGCACTGCAGGTGGAATTTCATCTGCACTAGGCTCGGACTTTTTCCTGTGCAATGCTTGAATGTTGAAAATGCGGCTAAGTACTCAGTGCGGCTGCACTGATCCGCAGTGCGTGTGGTTGATCCGCACTGAGAGGTATTTTCGCCATTTTTCATCATTTCCTGCAATGAAAATCCAAATAACCGCAGTAACTTGATTCCAGGTGTATTTTAATCGCTTTATATTAAAAATACAAGATATTTGAGGTTGTTTTATGATAAAATCTAGATCAAATGTGTATATAATTTATGCTTATCAGTCTACAATTGGCACGATAATAGGGCATTTACAACCCTCTATAACACTCAAATTAAAGGTGTTTGGAGCACTTTAGTAGTGTCGCTATATGGCAAGATAATAGAGCATTTATAAACCTAATACAACACTCCAATTGAAGGTGTTTGAAGCAAAGTAGTATCTCCAGATGGCAAGATAATGGGGCATTTGCAACCATAATACAACACTCCAATTGATGGTATTTGGAGCACTCTAGTGGTGTCCCTATATGCCAAGATAATAGGGCATTTACAACCCTAATACAACACTCTAATTGAAGGTGTTTTGACCACTCCAATAGTGTCTCCCAGATGGCTAAATAATTGGGCATTTACAACCCTAATACAACACTCCATTTAATGGTTTTTGGAGGACTCTAGTAGCTTATATGGCAAGGTAATAGGGCACTTACAACCCTAATACAACACTCCAATTGAATGTGTTTGGAGTACTCCAGAAGTGTCTACAATTGGCACGATAATAGGACATTTACAACACTAATACAACACTCAAATTAAAGGTGTGTGGAGCACTCTAGTAGTGTCCCTATATGGCTAGATAATAGGGCATTTATAAACCTAATACAATACTCCACTTGAAGGTGTTTGAAGCACCCTAGTAGTGTCTCTAGATGACAAGATAATGGGGCATTTGCAACCGTAATACAACACTCCAATTGATAGTATTTGGAGCACTCTAGTGGTGTCTCTATATGACAAGATAATAGGGCATTTACAACATAATACAAGACTCTAATTGAAGGTGTTTTGACCATTCCAATAGTGTCTCCGAGATAGCTAAATAATAGGGCGTTTACAACCCTAATACGACACTCCATTTAATGGTGTTTGGAGGACTCTAGTAGCTTCTGTATATTGCAAGGTAATAGGGCACTTGCAACCCTAATACAACACTCGAATTGAATGGGCATACTCAAATTTCAAGCACTAAAAATTATAAACCTAAGTTTAATTGTGAACAATATTTAGCTTATTAATTTTTTACCAAAAAGGGCAAGACTCCCTTGAGAAAGGAGACATCCGAAGTGAAGCATTCTCATGTGTCATGACTCAAATGCTAAATAAGATCAAAAGTCACCAAATTATGTATTTAGGAGTATAACAATAAAAACTACAAAAACAAAAACAGTTTTCAAAACAATAGTAGAAGCACATTTAATCCAAAATGGTCAAACAAAACTTATTTTAAAGGACCGGATGGATTGTTTTATGAACTTAAAAATAAATTTTTTAAATTGTTTCAAATGGATGTTAAAGTGCATTCTTAAATTGATTTATAGATGAGGAGGTATATGTTAACCAACCTCAAGGTTTTGTTGACCCGACATTTTCTAACTATGTGTACTTACCAAAGCACTCTATAGACTCAAACAAGCCCCTAGGGCATTGTACGGTAGACTAAATTCCTTTCTAATTGACAATGAATTCATAAGAGGCGAAAATGATACAACTCTTTTCACCAAGAAAATAGATGTATCACTTTTAGTGGTGCACATTTATGTAGATGACATAAGTTTTGGTTCACCTAATGTGGCACTTGCCGAGGAATTTTCTTCTCTTATGAGTAGTGAATTTGAGATGAGCATGATGGGTGAATTGAACTTCTTCTTAGGACTCCAAATCAAGCAATTCGTGGATGACACATTTGTGAGCCAAACCAAGTACGCAAAAGAGTTGATCAAGACGCCTATGACAACAAATGCAAATCTTGACTCGGATTCGAATGGCACATCGGTGGACATCACTCAATACCGAGCTATGATAGGTAGTGTTGAGGCATTTTTGTCGACCTATTATTTTGGTGTAGACCGGCGCGAACGTCTCTGTAGATACACTCCCTCCCTTGAGTATGTAAATGGGACAAAGCTTATTATTTGATTGTGGGGATTCTTTTCCTTCCGACAGGCGCGAGCCCCTACCGTTAATTACCCTGGAATATACCCAGGAACCTCCGATTAAGGTGCTAGACGAAATGACATGACTAGGGTAGGGTATCAGAAGTAGTGTTGTGCTCTCGGGTAGGGTACGGGTACCTCGGGTAAACCCGGGACGGGTAATGGGTAGGGCGAGTATGGGTAGGGCGAGTATGGGTAGGACGGGTACTCGGGTAGAACGGGTACGGGTAGATTGGCTAATTTTTTAAAGAAGTGTACCCTACCCATTTCATACCAGTGCCCGTCTCGGGTACGGGTAACGGGTACCTCGGGTAAGGTACGGGTATTTTTTTTTCTGGTTTTTTTCGATTTTTAGTACTGTTTTTTGTGTTTTTTTTTCTTTTTTTTGTGTATTTTTGTGTTTTTTTTTGTGTTTTTTTCTTTTTACTTTTTTTTGTGTGTTTTTTTTTTGTTTTTTGTGTTTTTCAAAATTTGAATTTTAAAAGTAACGGGTAAACGGGTAAAGGGTGTGGGTAGAACGGGTAAAGTATGCGGGTAGAACAGGTAAAGTATTCGGGTAAATGGGTGTGGGTACGGGTACAACGGGTCCAGGTAGGCGGGTTTCGAGTACGGGTAAGGCGGGTACGGGTCGGATGAGTTTTTTTCCCAAATATTGGTACCCTACCCGTCTCAAACCCGTACCCGTGTACCCGTTTACCCTCCTATACCCGGGCACGGGTACCTCGGGTAACGGGTACGGGCGGACCGGGTTCGGGTAACCTATTAAGGGTATTAGCAAAACTCTAATCAGAAGTACAATTAAGAAGAGAGTGTGGTACTGAATCAGAGGGGTAGTACTGATTCAACCCTCGAGGAGCATACTAATGGTGTATGTCTAAGTTTTCCAGGGCTTTTGTTTGATTTGGGGTTTGCCTAGGATTTTCTAGGGGCTTTTCGTTGGGGTTCCTGTTTCATGCAAGGGCTTTAACTGATTTGAGGGTGCTTAGGATTTCTAGGGCTTTTGTTTGGCGCGACACCGGACTACTTGAATGGGTGTTTGGAACACTTCGACAGCCTACGGGTCGGACTAGCGTAGAGGGTTTAGACCAGGGCGTATCATACTCCCATGGTATCTATAGGATTTTCCTTCCCTTAGGGTGCCTGTTATATGCAAGGGCTTTAGCTGATTTGTGGGTGCCTAGGATTTTCTAGGGCTTTTGTTTGGGGCGACACCGGACTAATTAAGTGGGTGGCTGGAACACTTCGACAGCCTACGGGTCGGACTGGCGCAGAGGGTTTGAACCAGGGCGTATCATATGCCCGTGGCATCTATAGGGTTTTCCTTCCCTTGGGTGTCTGTTTCATGCAATGACTTTAGTTAAATTTATGTATTGTTAGGGTGGCGTGAAAGCCTTTATTTTAGGTTGGCGTGGAAGCCTTTGGTTTTGTGTTGGCATGAAAGCCTTTATTTGGGTTGGCGTGGAAGCCTTTGTATTTGAGTGGCGTGAAAGTCTTTGAATTTGGTTGGCGTGGAAGCCTTTGTATTTGGTTGGCGTGGAAGCCTTTGAATTTGGATGGCGTGGAAGCCTTTGGTTCAAAGTGGCATGGAAGCCTTTGAGTTTGGGTGGCGTGGAAGCCTTTGAGTTTGGGTGGCGTGGAAGCCTTCAATTTTAGTTGGCGTGCAAGCGTTTGAGTTTGGTTAGCATGGAAGCCTTTGGATTTGGGTGGCATGGTAGCCTTTGTATTTGGGGTAGCATGGAAGCCTTTATTTTGGGTTGCAATGAAAGCCTTTGAATTTGGATGGTGTGGAAGTCTTTGAATTTGGTTGGCGTGAAAGCCTTTGGTTCAGGGTTGGCTTGGAAGCCTTTGGATTTGGTTTGAGTTTACTTTGGTGCATCGGGTTTACTTATGTTTGGTTTATGTTTTGGCATGGTTCGGGTTTTAGCTTGATTTTGCTTGGATTTGATTTGAATTTGGTTTTATTTGATTTTGGGTTGGTCTTGGGTTTGATTGTGATTTGGGTTTATTTTGGTTAGTTTAGGCTCGCTTTGAGTTTGTTTGACTCATTTAATTTATTTGGTTTATTTGAGTAGGTTTGGTTTATTTGATTGGGTTTTGCCTGTATGTGGATTTTTTTAGTATGGTTAGAGCTTAGTATTTTATATGGATTTGGTTTGAGTTGGGCGTAGTCTTCAGGTTTATTTTAAGTTCGGGTATATGAGTCTAGATGAGCTTACTATGTTCAGGTTTGTGCGAGGGTGCACTCACTCGGTTGAAAATTAGACAAGAAGGAAAATGTTTAGATCACTCCAGTAAAATCAACTTCTTTTATTCTTCAAGCTCTAGTTAATATATTTCTCTTTTCTTTCGTGTATGTTCAGGAACCATGGAAACAAAACTTGTAGACTGTATAGTAAGTTTTATGCTTCAGTATAGGTCACTGCAAGCTTTGATCTGGTAATCATAGAGTCTTGTAAAGAGATTATAGCATCGAGCAGTCTGCTATATATGTATATTTCTTAAAAAAAGTGACTAATTACATGTTGACCAAAACATTACAAATGTCACTTGATTTTTCTTTAATGCCCAGCGGTGACTATATGTTAAATGTATACATGTACGTAGCTTGATATTTTTCATATTCTGCCACTCTATTCAATTGGTACTTATTTTCTTTCGTTTCCAGGAACTTTTTATTTCAATTTTATTTGACTCTCGGTCATTTTATTTTTCATATTTGTTCAATCAATTATGAGTTCTTCATTCGACTCTCCTTTATATTTTTTTGTTATCACATCCCTTGTTTTATCTTTTCAATCAAGCTGTGTACTTCCCTTTATTTATTTCAGCAGCAACTCGGCTTCAATTTAATTCTTTCGAATATTATTTTCATGTCTAATTAAGAGGGAATTTCGACAACATTTCTGTCTCATTAGCACTCATCATTAGAATGATTATGGCATCCTACACGTACCGAGTGCTTCGGATCCTTTTTTTTTATTGGCGCCCTACACGCACCGAGTGCTTCGAGCCCATTGAATCACCCCATCGGCACCCTACGCGCACCAAGTGCTTCAAGTCCGATGGTAGCGAGTGTTTGTGTAATTTTGCCCAACCGGCACCCTATGCGCACCGAGTGCTTCGAGTCTGGGAGTAGCGAGTGTTTTATTTCGAATATGCTGTGACTTTCGCTTAAAATCGATCTTTGTTTATTTGTTTATAAGAGATGAGAAAAGAAGAGGGATGAGAAAATCAAGATCAAGTGTTCAACTCATGAATAATGCAGAAATCTCTTTCTTTACCTTTCTTTATTATTCGGCAAAGGAAGCTGCACCTATTTTTTTTTGTTATTCTCACTCAATCTCTCTGTCTAAATTTTGGTATAGTTTTTGGCTCTGTCTGGGTATGTGTATTCTCCCCTCCTCTTTTTGTTTTCTCAGTGTCTCTCTGTCTGTATATTTCTGTGGGTCTTCTCCTTCTATCTCCCCTTCTTTTTGTTCATTCCCTGGTTGTTCTTTTATAGCACTAGAGAGGGGCACTATCGTTTCCTAAGATCATGCTCTTCAATTTGCTCTTTAAATTTTTCCAGCCAACGTACCATGCAATTTTTTAACTCCCAGATACCTCGCGATCACCTTTATAACTATATCATTATGTAAGGTTATATTACACCATTATTATTTTTCTGTTTACTTGTTAGCGGTGTTGGGTTGCATATATTTAAACACTGTTACAAGAGATATTGGTAAAGCTTATAATTTATGCAAAATTTATTTCTAAAGGATCAATTTGTACCGATAATGAAAAAATAAAAAAAAGTGTTGATGACAACTTCTTTCTTAATTGCATCGCTGTTGTGACAAGATTGATATAATTTTTTTGTTGTTTCTTACACTGTTATGACGGTGTCTTTTTTTTTTTTTTTTAAATAACTACAAGAGCATCATGTTTTTATAATTTACATATATATATATATATATAGATATATTTGTTTTATTTATGTTCTTCATCTTTTTATTATACTCCTTTTTATATATTTAAATATGTTTGTATAACAAGAGCATTTGTGTTGCCGACTAGAAAAATAAAATCATCTGATCAATCAGGTCATAAACTTCAAGGAGCCGTTTGGGCATGATATATCGCTCAAGGAGCGATCCTAGCAATGAGAAATCAATTTCTTTTATTGGAGATGACTAAGCTCATGAATCTATTGTCATAATGCACTACAACAAAGTAGGTACTTTTTGCGAGGAAAAAAACACATTTATGCTAGTCATCCGTCGCAAAAAGAAAAAGCTGAACAATAAAAGTAGTCCGTCGCAAAATGTGTCTTATTCTTGATGTGATGCTTTCAGCGTGCAGCCTTTTCCGAAATATCATAAAGGCATGATACATTATGAAGCTAAATGGGTTGAAGGCTTGTTAACAGGCTCAATCAACAGAGAAATTAGTGAGTATTGGGATTCATGTTGCGGCCCGAATAGAGCAGGCTTTAATTCAAAGGCTTCTCCTTATACAACCTTTATTAATAAAGAAATTAAATTGACAGACGGCCCGTGATGCAGCGCGAACTGATGACTTTTGATCTTTCTATTTTCTTCCTTTCAGTCTCTTTTATTTACTTATTTGTTCTTACCATATATCTCCCCCTTTTTCTTTTTTTCTTTTTTTTGTTACTCGTAAAGGTAGGTCAGCAACCATTTTGTATTTTTTTTATATGTAAATTATTTAGTGTGTTGTATATTTTTATGGTAGAACAAATGCAACTATCAATCCATTTATGTTGAGTTTGTATCATCATTATATTTCCCCATATTTTTAGACTAAAACAGTAGCCTACTCTATTTAACCGCTAGTAGACCCGATATAATGTTTGCAGTATGTCTATGTGCTAGGTATCAAGCAAATTCCAAAGAATTGCACTTGAAAGCCGTTAAAAGAATTCTTAAATATGCCAAGGGCAGTTTAAATTTGGAATTATGGTATGACAAATAATCAGATTTAGATTTGAAAGGATATGCCGATGCCGACTTTACCGGAGATCGAATGGATAGGAAGAGTACAAGTGGTACATGCCAATTTCTTAGTGGATCACTTGTCTCATGGTCAAGTCGCAAACAAACCTCGATTGTCATTTCCACAATGGAAGCCGAGTATGTAACGGCCGGTAGTTGTTGCTGATACCTCGCATATTTAGCCTATATTTGACTTGATTTCGTACCAAATTCACGTTCTAAATTGTCAAAATCATGTGCATTTCATTGATATATCCTTAGAATTTGGTACTGCTGAGAGTTTGTTTGTTTTCTGCAGGATTGGAGCAAAATACACGAAGAAACGGCATTTTTGGACTCCCTGGTACGACCCTTACCAGGCTTGGTACGGCCCTTACCAGACTTGGTACGGCCTACCCTTACCAGACTTGGTACGGCCCTTACCAGACTTGGTACGGCCCTTACCAGATTTGGTACGGCCCTTACCAGACTTAGCCGTTTCAGCCTTCTTCCCACCTTGTACGGCCTGGCCGTACCAAATTGGTACGGGCCGTACATAGGTGCCGCCTGACAGAATTCAAATCTTGGCAGAGGCTATTTAAAGCGAGGGATCTCTCCATTTTCGGGGATTCCACTTCATTCCAGATTGAGAGCTCAGTGAAAGAGAGAAAGAGAGCAAAGGAGCAAGAAGAGAAGATCAAGGAAGAGGAAGAGGCGAGAATCGACGGATCTACACCTTCTCCATTCCCGATCTTCAATCTAGTTCTTTCATGACTTTCTCTATCTCTTTTCTTGTATATTTGGACAGATCCATGACTTGTGAGTAGTAGACTTTCGTTTCTAGGGTTTGTAGATGGATTTTCTTGATTTGTGTTGCTTTTCTTGATTTGGATCTTGTATGAACTCTTGTGATTGAATTGATTGTGAATTTGCTTTTCTTGATTGCTTTGTGTTTCTGTGATTGCATGTGGTGTGCCTATAGTGGTAGATCAACCCTAACAAGGTCATGTGACCATTGCCTTCTCTCAACCAAACCAATCCCTTTAGGTAGACTTGATCGAATTGAAGCCGAAAGGTTGAATTCTCCTCTAATCGACAGATTAGAGGTTACCTTAGATCTCCAATCAATCAACTAGAGGATCTGGACCAAAACACGAGAGTTGAGGTTTAGAAACCCTAGAAGGTGAAGAATTGAATCCAAAACTTAGATCTTGAACCAACAAACGAGAGTTGAGGTTTAGGAACCTTAGGTATGGTCAATTGAACCTTTATCAAGAGTTTAATACGAGGTACCAGCAAGAAATGCATCAACTCGAACTTGTAAGCTCTGTTCTGGTAAACCAGTACGGCCCTTACAAGAGTGGTGCGGCCTACCCGTACCAAGCCCCATACGGCTTGGTCATACCAGGTTGGTGCGGCCTGGCCGTACCAACTTGGTAAGGGCCGTATCACTAGAGGCAAATCAGAGATGAAGTCTGAAACCCTTGAAACACCTTTTATCCCAAATCAAAACACAGTTTATACCTTTTCTTGCACATTTACTATTCTATATCATTGTGTGATTGCTTGAGTTGATTCCTTAGGAAAATTAAACACCAAAACCCCTTTTTCTCACTTCTAGTCTTTAGTCGAGATAAGTAAATATCTAGATAAGGGAACCGTCCCTGTGGATCGATACCCGATTATACTCCTCGATAGGGTTGTACACTTGCAACCCTAATCGGAAGGTGTAACCGCGGTTTTAAAAGGTACGCCCCCAAGCGTACCGAAACTTGCGTTGCGCTTTTACGCCGATCAGTTGCACACAAATTCTTTGGATGATTCAATCCTTAAATGATTATGAAATTCGCTTCCGCAACGTACCAATTATGTGTAACAATACTAGTGCCATAATGATATCCAAAAATCCAGTTCTTCATTTTAGAACCAAGCACATAGAGATAAGGCATCATTTTATTAGGGATCATATTGAGAAAGGTAAAATTGAACTCATACATATCGACAACAAAAACCAAATCGCTGATATATTCACAAAACTCTTGAATACTCAACAACACAATGAATTAAGGTTTCAATTAGGCATGCTTGAACTTAGAGAATAAGACATACCAAATTTCATTTCAAATAATTCATAGCAATAAAAATAGTTCATTTTAAGGCTAATCTTTAGAAGCAAAATGTTGAAAACATTTGTAAAATGTTATAACGTTTTCATCAGATGCATTCAATAATCAGGCAAAATAGCTAAAACGTTGGTAACATTTTTAAATCATTGGTAACGTTTTAATTAAAATTCCAAAAATTTGAGAGTTCGTTTTGTGCTCATTTTTACAATACAAAACATTACACAATGTTTTGAAAACGTTGTAACGTTTCATACTATTTTCTGAGTAAATTCAAAATTTTTGAGCAAAACATTATAACGTTTTTCCAAACGTTGGAACATTTCACATCTAATACTTAGCCATTTCTAAGATTAATTTCACTATCTGAAATGTTGTAACGATTTTAAAATGTTGGAACGTTTTGCTGACAAATGCTAAATTTCTGAAATTTGATTAAAAATGTTATAACGTTTTACAAACGTTGGTAATGATTTAAATCAATTCTTGAAATTCTGAGAATTAGAATTTTTCCAAAATGGTTGATTTGAGACAGTGCAAAATGTTACGTAACGTTTTATAATTGTTGTAACGTTTTAGGCAAAACACGCTGTAATTGAGACAAACGTTGGTAACATTTGACAAACATCTGTAACGATTTAGGCGAAAAGGTGTTAAATACAGATCCGAACCCATTTTCTCTTCTTTTTTCTCCTTCAAACCAACCCAACCTCTTTATCTCTTCCTTCTTCCTCCTCCGCCGCTCTCTCTCTCTCTCTACCTATTCCGACCATAATACTCAAGAGAATCAAGAAATTTTTCCTGATTTCTCTTCTCATCTCTTCTCCAAATCTCCATTCTCTCTCTTTACTCACCTCTCTCCAAAACCCTAGCCAAAACCCTACGCTCAAATCCGACGATCCAACAATTCAATTGACGATCCAACTTCATCACTGTGATTCACTTGCTTCTTTCATCTCGGATTGATACTTGAATCTTCGATCGATAAATTTTCATTCTTCTCTAAATCTAATGGCTCTAAAGAAAACCAATACCGGTAAGGGCAAGAAAAGAGCTCGTTTGGAAACTGAAGAGGGTCAAGGTAGTGGTGCCAATTTAGAACCAAATTGGACAATTCTCTAAGATTAATTTCACTATCTGAAATGTTGTAACGATTTTAAAATGTTGGAACGTTTTGCTGACAAATGCTAAATTTCTGAAATTTGATTAAAAATGTTATAACGTTTTACAAACGTTGGTAACGATTTAAATCAATTCTTGAAATTCTGAGAATTAGAATTTTTCCAAAATGGTTGATTTGAGACAGTGCAAAATGTTACGTAACGTTTTATAATTGTTGTAACGTTTTAGGCAAAACACGCTGTAATTGAGACAAACGTTGGTAACATTTGACAAACATCTGTAACGATTTAGGCGAAAAGGTGTTAAATACAGATCCGAACCCATTTTCTCTTCTTTTTTCTCCTTCAAACCAACCCAACCTCTTTATCTCTTCCTTCTTCCTCCTCCGCCGCTCTCTCTCTCTCTCTACCTATTCCGACCATAATACTCAAGAGAATCAAGAAATTTTTCCTGATTTCTCTTCTCATCTCTTCTCCAAATCTCCATTCTCTCTCTTTACTCACCTCTCTCCAAAACCCTAGCCAAAACCCTACGCTCAAATCCGACGATCCAACAATTCAATTGACGATCCGACTTCATCACTGTGATTCACTTGCTTCTTTCATCTCGGATTGATACTTGAATCTTCGATCGATAAATTTTCATTCTTCTCTAAATCTAATGGCTCTAAAGAAAACCAATACCGGTAAGGGCAAGAAAAGAGCTCGTTTGGAAACTGAAGAGGGTCAAGGTAGTGGTGCCAATTTAGAACCAAATTGGACAATTCACCGGTCTAACAAATACCATTTTCGGGATATTGTGGCATACGAGAATTACACCGGTTTGTTCATACATAGAAAATTGACCGATTGCTACTACTTTGATAATGCACCGGTTACCTTTTCCCAACTCAAAAATGACAAAATTATCGAATACTTAGACCATTAGAATTGGAACCCTCTTGTGAGTTGTTGTGAACCTTACACCGAAATTCTTACCCGCACTTTCTATGCCAACCTCAAAACCCAAGATGATCCTTTCATAATCTCCTCATGGGTATGCGGGCAAGAAATTACCCTCTCTCTCGGTAATGTAGCCGAATGACTTAGGGTTCATAATGATGGGGATGAAACCTATCTTTTGAGGAATTGCCCCCCTAATGCCGAGGAAACCTCCAGCCAATATAAGAAATAGTTTGACCGGAATAATGTCGCTGGAGCACCAATCTATGTCTCTCACTTTCCATCCCTACATAGATTACTCTTCCTTTTCATAAACAACATTCTTATTCCAAAAGCTACAATCAAAACCAACATTGAATAGGGACCCTTGTACTACCTTCGCCATTTCATTCAAATGGATACCAAATGATTCAACATACCCTACATCATCATTCGTCACATGAGAAGTGCCTTTCAAGCACGGTATCTACTTTGCCATACGCCCATCTCATTCATAAATTCATCCACCTAAATGGCATTCAAGTACCTCAGGAGGAACAATTCTCTTTCCCAATCAATTTGGTTGATCACTTGACTAGAACCGGTTGGGTTCATGGTAAGTCAAATTCGGGAAGTAAATGATTGGGATCTCTTTACCAACCCGATACACGGGATATAAATGATTGGATAAATAGACCAAATGCCTTATTCAATCAATATTGGAATTCGGAAGAAGAAGAAGTGCACCCGGTAAATGAACTAGTAGAACCCCAACCGCAACATATGCCACAACCTCAAGCGGGTCAATTTGTCCCTCCACAAGGTCAAGAAGCACAACTAATTTGGTTATGTCAATAAATGAATGTTCACCTTCTTGAAACCCAACAACAATACCTAACAACGCAAAAGGGGCTCCGAGATCTCAAGAAGGGGCAAATGAAAATAAGAAAACAGTTGCTAGAACATGCCAAGGCTCTTAACGAATTTGATGAGGCTCAATCAAGCCTTTCGAACCGATTCGTCAAGCAATATGGTGCCTTGGAAAGCCCGGCTCGGCAACGTGTGAACATTGTTGAAGATGAGAATCTTGATGAACAAGAAGATATCGATGATGAAGAGCTAGAGGAGGAAGATGGAGGAGAAGAGGTGGAAGATGAGCAAAACGACAACATGGATGAGGCTGCAATTAATTTTCCAAACCAATGCCTGTTGACGAAGGCAAGCTCAGCTCCTGACTCCTGTAGATTGGCTGATGCTAGCTGAAGTGCTATTGTTAGCTGGTTTCCGGCTGCTGTTATCAAAACTGTTTGCACTGAAGGTGTTTGATGAAAATCCCATGTGACTAATGGTAGCTGGACTACTTCGTAAAGCACATGGTACAACTCAAATTCATTCAACCACAGAAGATATGTAGCCTGGATCTTTAATTGTATTTTTTTTTTTTTTATTAAGGTGGAAATGTTATAACCTCACATGTGTCTAACACTTGGGCAAATCAGTTCATATAAAAAAAAAAAAAAAAAACTGTTATATCTTACAATAACTCCAATCTGTAATATCATATGAATTTGCTTGCATGCTCAAGTACATTGCATTAATGCATCGAAATAAGTGAACAAGACTTCCTTAGAAAACAATTAAAGTAACTAACCGCAGAACCATTGGGGGACTAACTCTTTTTTTTTTTTTTTGAAAACTTAGTAGTAGCTATCAAGGTTCGTAAGAGGGAATCGAACTCTCAATCTTTGGGTATAACAACTCTAGAACATTTTTCTAGCCAATTGTGCTACCTTCCCTTTTCATTGGGAGACTAACTCTTAAGCAACATGAATAGGTTGTTTAAATTTAGAGGTCTAGTTTTAAAATTATATATATCTAATTAAACTGATCTGATTAATCAGCGTTGATAAAATAATTAAGACCAAAACCCCTTATTCTATATGGACCTCAACCAAACAGGCAAACACCACTTCTCTGGAAGTGAAAGAACCGAATTAGAACCGCATAACATATATATATATCAGCCCAATAAAAATAATATATTACAAAAATGGAAAAATGATCGCCAATTCAACTGCATCCGCATAGCACTATTGGTCTATTATCAACCAAATGCATCACCATAAATTAAAATAAGAATAAATAACATAACATGGCCTACCAACATATCTAATTATAACTAGTTATTCATTTTGGCTTACATCCGGTACGATATTTTCCTATATAAATCATTTAAATTTGTCTCAAAGCATGTACTAGGAACTATCTAATTTTGTATTGCTTAACGTGTTATATGAAACTTATTTAGGCTGTTTTTTTTATTCATAACATGAAAAATATAAAGAAATTAAATATGTATGATCATTTTTACAAAATATCTAAAACTAACAAGGCCGTAAAAAATCCTTATTTTCTATTGCACATGTTGTGTTTCCATTGGTGTTCCTTGTGTCTATTTCTTTGTAGTTTGTACTGATAATTATTTTATGGTGGAGAAATATATGATCATTGACTGAGATGATTTAATACTGGTTACATGGAAGTTTGTTTTTTGCAAAGGCTGAAGGTGGAAAGATAATTGAGAAAATGGCCACCATAGATGTGCGATATATCTGTGCAGCTGGTGGATCGAAGCAAACCCGGATGACAGTCAACCTCCTTGATTGTTTTAACTTCTCTGGAAATGAAAATGAACCCAATTAAAACCGTCTACTCATCATGATTTTTTTTTCACGTTACAATTTGTATTTTCTATTTCACATATTGCGTTACCAGTTGTAATTCCAGTGTCTAAATTTTTTCCTTAGATTTGTATTTTTGATAAACATTATTAATTATAAAAAATAAATAAATTATCAAGAATTTTGTCAAAAATCCAGCTAATGTTAATGCGAAATATCAGATTCAGTTACCAATTTAAAATTCAAAAGTAAATTTGTACAAATGTTATTGGACACATAGATTATAACCTAATAAATTATGCAATTTAAGTATTGTTCCATGATCGATGCATGAAGAACCATTAATTTTAAGCCGTTGAAATTTTAAGTTACTTAATATACAGTGAAACATAATCCAAATTAATTTCATTCTATTTTATAGATATATGATGTCTATAATATTGTATTTAAACTTAAGCTTCATTTAAAAGATTATTAAAACTTTTGAAATAAAGTTATATTAAGAGTAATTCCCCGTCATAAATATATCAATATATATACCCGTCCACATCTATACAAAAAAGCTGTTGAAAGGTCTCTTCCTCTGTTCCTCACAATCACCAGACTAAACAAAATGGACATGTGTATTCTATGGTTAGTAAGTAATTAAATTAGTATTTTGGTCAAATATATTTTGTATATTCAAATATAATTAATTAAGCACAACATTCCAGAAAAAAATTAGCACAACATTTCATAATATACTTTTTGTTATGAATTTTAGTTTTGATAATATGTATATTTATTTATAGATATTAGTACAAAAAAATTATTTTATGATGAATTTAATCTATTTCATAAAATTTAAGTAACATTTTATTTTCATATCCGAATTATATTTGAATTTGTTAAGATTTAAATCTGTATTTAAATATAAAAATTAAAGCGGATATCAATATAAGTTTCATCAC
Source organism: Carex rostrata (assembly GCA_964058875.1). NCBI lineage: Eukaryota > Viridiplantae > Streptophyta > Magnoliopsida > Poales > Cyperaceae > Carex > Carex rostrata. The sequence goes on from CAXKVT010000080.1 coordinate 1,156,476, forward strand.
CATCCAATCCGTTGTCACCCAAAAAACGTGTTAGGGGCTCATCATTTCCTCCTACACGTTTTGACTGAATTGAGGTCATCTAATTTAGTCAGTCTTAGTCTGTCTCAGAAAATGATAACTTAATTAATTTCAGTTTGGTTTCTTCATTTTCTATTTATCGGACACTAATTATATATATTGTCCTATTAGATGACCTCTCACGTCAAAAAGTGTAAGAGGAATCAAATTAATGATGGCACCTCAAGTCAAAAGGTGTATTATCAGTATCCGATTCGATTTCATTTAGTATTTTTTATATGTATCTTTTGACTTGGGTCATCCATCTAACTTAGCACTACTAAAAGTTTTGCTTTTTTCAAGAGGAGAAATAATTCTGCATAACTCATGATCCACCAAATAGACCATTTATCATATTTTATTAGAGGTTCATGGAAATACCTCACTTCATGTCTTTAGAAATACTTTTGCATGATCCATTCATGATCCGTCAAATAAATCAAATATTATATTTTATTAAAAGTTCATGAAAATATCTTGCCTCATGTCTTTGAAAATAAGTGGAAAGTTGTGAGACATTATTTCTGTTAGCAACTTTTTGAAATGTTTTGTTTAGTCTGTTTATATTATTTTACAGTGAAAATAGTGGAGCACTAATTGAGTCAAATAATTGGAAGAATACAAATCCAGTTCTGTATAGTTAATTCACTGTACTCATCATTATATTGTTTCTTTTATATACGCTCCGAAATTTTTATTTTTACCATTCAGAAATTCAGAAAAATAAAAAAACCAAGTAACCACGAATTGAGAAATTCTATTTTTGACACTGGTCACTGCAATTTGAAGTTGCCGACAATAATTTTTTTTTTTTCAGCAGCTTGTTAACCAAAATGGAGTGTTCTCATTGGCCAAAAAAAGTTAGGGCCCTACAAACTTTAGCTGCAGCGTTTGGAGTAGGAGACATATATAATGTTTAATTTGATCAAAAATATAATTTTCACTAATTCGTTTTATTTATCTTTTTTTTTTTTCTTCGAATGGCAAAAATAAAAATTTTGATATAATGTTTAACTTTCGTTTTGAGCCACATATATATTTAACTGGAGAGAATTAAAGAATTTTCATAGGAAACCAAGCCACATAATTTTTGTAATAAGCTGTAGTAGTTATAACGCGCTGCCGATGGTATATTGATTAACGCTATCTGTTTTGAACCGATGACATATGTGTATACCTTTCTTATCTGATCAATAAGTAATGATTCGGAATCCGATGGCGGAACGCGATTGCAATCGATAGTGAAATGTTTTTTTTGTAGAAGTGTAAGCTTTTAAAAAGGACTGCGAAATAGGTACAACTAATTTTTTGTCCCACATGTTAAATTAATTTTGTGATTTTAATATATCAAAATGTACTGATATCAGAAATTACTATAATTACTAATATGCGAGGCGTACAGTTTGGGGACAAAAAAGGGTACATTAATCTTTGGAATTGTTTCTGTTTTTGAGAAGGCGTGTGGCAAGGTTTTCCTTAATTTTATTACATTTATAAAGAAAAAATTCCAGCTGCTAATTATTAATTGTTTTAGAACTGTTCATTTGATGTTTACTTTGTTTTTTCATTTTTCGACCAATTTCATCTGAGAAAAAATTTCTAATTTGGATTCGTTTCTTTTGAATGAAGGACAAAGAAAAACTGTTATGTACCAGTTAAAAGAAAAGTTAATATGTATGTAATTAAAAAATATGTTTTACATTTGTATGAGAATATGCTGATTTTTTTTTCCTTTTTTTCTTTGTTGTTGTTTCTTTTACTGTTATTTATTATTTATCTCTTCTTTTTTTGTTTATATATATATTTTAATTTTGGGTGAAATGTCAATAAAAAAAGTCTTCATATATTCTATGCAATCTTATAATGTCTTCGTTGCAACGTACGGGCACGATACTAGTATCTATGTAATATATAATATATGTTGATTTATATTACTTAAATGCATGAATCAACCAAGGCACTTGAACCCGTACTGTACGCTTATTAATTACTGGAACCAATACCTTGATTGATTTATTACTTGAATGCTTAGGTTATATTATTGCTTGTAAAACGGATGTCCATTCTGTAATTGAATATATATATGTGTTATCCCTTGAATGCATTGCTTGTATAACAATGATTAAATAATTAAAGTTCAAGCAATAAATGTTCTATAGTTATTTTTTCTGTTTATTTTATATATTCTGGACATGTTCCTTGGACATTTTGATGCGGTGCCTTGTGAGCATAAATATTATATAGTTTGTTGTCACCAAAGTGATGAAACTAGAATAATTTAAAATATATATAATTATATATAATTGAGCTCTACATATCAAAGTTTATTATATTGTTTGTTATTAGTAAACATAAAGTAGGTAAATTAATTAGTATTTTGGTCAAATATATTTTGTATATTGAAAGCTAATTAAGCACAACATTCCAGAAAAACATTTAGCACAACATTTCAAAATATAGTTTTTGTTATAAATTTTAGTTTTGATAATATGTATATTTATTTATAGATATTAGTAGAAAAAAATATTTTATGATGAATTTAATCTATTTCATAAAATTTAAGTAACATTTTATTTTAATATCCGAATTATATTTCAATTTGTGAAGATTTAAATCTGTATCTAAATATAAAAATTAAAGTGGATATCAATATAAGTTTGATCACTATTCAATCCGTTTTCACCCAAAAAAACGCGTTAGGGGCCCATCGATCATTTCCTCCTACGCACACGTTTTGACTTGAGGTCATCTTAGAAAATGATAACTTAATTTCAGTTTAGTTTCTTCATTTTCTATTTATCGGACACCGATTATATGTGTTGTCCTATTAGATGACCTCAGGTCAAAAGGAATCAAATGGTGGGACCTCAGGTCAAAAGGTGTAGGAGGAATTAAATGGTGGGACGTACCTCACGTCAAAAGGTTTATTATTAGTAAGCATAAGGCTCGCCTCCAGTCAAATTTAATCTTATAAAAAGTTGGATGGCTATATCTATCATTAACAAAAATATACGTGTGTTAACATTTTCTTAGAGCTATATGTATCACGAATTACTGTGTCATAGTACTGTCTTAATTAATACCTCAAATAGATCTGAGGACGTATCGATCCTTGTGTCTCAGTACCTTGCATATTTAATCTCAGGATATCATCGCACCAACAAAACCTAGCTACTTGTATAAGTAGGTGCAACTGCAAGACTTTACTGAACCATTGAGAGCTTCTCACATTAACTAAAGATGCACTATTCCTCACTCAATTTCCTCCTCCCGATCTTATTCATTCAAGCCTTCCTGGCAAATTGTTGTATTGAGCATGAGAGAGATGCACTGCTTGAATTCAAAGCTGGTGTCAATGATACGAGCAGTCGTTTGGCTTCATGGAGTGGCAAAAAATGCTGCCACTGGGCAGGGATCCGTTGCAACAATCAAACAGGTCATGTTGTCAAACTAAACCTTCGAAATACCAACCCTTATAATATGGACAATATAGATGAAGATAACTACTATGATTGGATCTACCATAGTTTGGTAGGCAAGATCAGTCCATCTTTGATATTTCTTAGTGATCTGAAATACTTGGATCTCAACTTTAATAATTTTAATGGGAGTAAATTTCCAGAATTTATCGGCGCATTTAGAAACTTAAAGTATCTCAACTTGTCTTATACGGGCTTATCAGGAATGATACCCCCTCAACTTGGGAACCTTTCTAGATTAATGTACTTTGATGTTAGCAATGGCTACCCATTTTTTAGTTTTATGTTGAAGACCGATACATGGTGGTTACCTAAACTGAGGAATCTAAAGCATATGGACATGTCAGGAGTTGATTTTAAAGATTCAAATGATTGGGTGGAAACTTTGAACAAACTATCATCACTTGAAGTGTTAGTTTTGTCCAAAAACAATCTAACCCATTTTCCACAATCAATCCCTTTTGTGAACTTCACCTCCCTCAAAGTGCTTCATCTTTCTTATCAATACTTCAATACCACCATACCCAATTGGGTGGGCAGTTTACATAGTTTAAATGTTCTAAATCTCGAAGAATGTAACCTGGTGGGGCCATATCCCGCTACACTGGGAAATCTAACTTCTCTAAACAAACTTACACTCAACTATAATTCACTTGTTGGCATGGTACCACCACTACATAGTGTAACAAAATTAACCGACTTATCTTTATGTGAAAACAATATAGAAGGAGATATTAGGGAGTTATTATTGGGCAAGTTGTCAAATTACACATTGGGGAATCTGGAGTATTTAGATCTTTCATCAACTAACTTATCTGGAACTTTGACTGGGTGGATAATGGACATGACAAGTGTAACTCATCTTGACCTTAGCTATAATAACCTAAGTGGTACAATACCAACTGATATTGGAAATTTAACAAATCTTGTCTATCTTGATCTTAGTGTTAACTCCCTCACAGGACTAATATCAGAAACTCATCTAATTAGTTTGTTAAAACTAAAATATTTACACCTCTATGATAACAACATAACTATTTTAGTTGACAGTGATTGGACCCCTACTTTCCAACTGAATACTATCTGGTTGAGTTCATGCAAACTAGGGCCAAAATTTCCCTCTTGGCTTCGAAGACAAGTAGAAATTAAGGATCTAGACCTCACAGACACGGGAATTGATGGTAGTATACCCGATTGGTTATGGAGTTTATCTTCACTTAGCAGCCTTTATTTGGCAACAAACTTACTTAGAGGGAAGTTACCAGCCAGCTTGGTACACATGACCAAACTCGAGTCTATGGATTTGAGTAATAATCGGCTTGAGGGAAAAATACCATTTCTTCCTACAAGTTTGTATGAACTAGATCTTTCCAATAACTCCTTCTCAGGACAACTGCGTAAAAGTCGTAAGTCACCATATAAGAATAAACCGATTGTCTCGAACAATAACACTGTTGAAATTGTAGAGTTGTTTCCTTGCGGATTAACTAGTTTGGATTATCTTGATCTCTCGAGTAATAGTTTATCAGGGCATCTTCCTCCTTGCTGGTCTAACATCAGTTACATTGTAAATCTTGCAAATAATAGGCTCTCTGGAGTTGTGCCCAGCTCATTGAGTTGTTCAGTCACACTAGAAGTTCTTAAGCTTGAAAACAACAGTTTAACTGGAGAGTTTCCATTTGATTTGCAATTTTGCAGTGGATTAAAACTTCTTGATCTTGGAGAAAATAACTTTCACGGGATAATACCATATTGGATAGGAGAAAGCTTTCAGCAGTTGCAAATTCTAAGGTTGCGGTCCAATTTAATTTCTGGTAATATCCCATCCAAATTGACACAACTGAATAATCTACAATTCTTAGATCTTTCCAATAACTACCTTACTGGCCCACTGCCAAGAGGCTTGGATAATTTTACTTCGATGAGTCAATTGTTCTCGTTGATAAACCGTGATGATTATTATTATTATATGAGTGTAAATGCAATTACCAAAGGGTTGATCCTTGAGTATGATTATCGAGGCCTTTCATTCTTTAAGAGTATGGATTTGTCAAACAATAATCTAACCGGGGAAATACCTCAGGAGATAGTTGTTCTTGATGGTTTATTGAATCTAAACTTGTCCCACAATCATTTAATAGGAAACATTCCGCTTGAAATCGGAAATATGACATCTCTAGAGTCACTTGACTTCCACAAGAATAACCTATTAGGGACTATCCCACAAAGCATATCCACTTTATACTCTTTGGCAGTGCTCAATTTTTCTTGTAATAATCTATCTGGGAGCATTCCAAATGGGCATCAGTTGCAGACGCTTAATGACCCATCAATCTACAATGGCAACTCATACCTATGTGGACCCCCACTAGAGACGAGTTGTGACAGCAGTGTGAGACTTCCTCAGAGTGATGGTAACAACGATTCCAATTCAAAAATTACCGATGATAGGGACAAGTGGTTGTATTTGTTCATCGAGTTTGGGTTTGTGGTAGGATTTTTAGTGGTGTTTTTCATTCTACTATTCAAAGTAAAGTGGAGGTATACTTATTTCCAAATGGCCGATAGTGTTCTTGAAAGGGTATATGTTATGGGTGTTATAATATGGAAGACAAAAGAAATTGGGTCGCAACCCATTTTGGTTGTTTGTGGCGGAATTCATCTCCAAACCGCCATTGTAATCTTCAATTGATTAAAAGTCAAACTGTGAATTGAAGGGTATCATCTATGAAGCTGCTCTCTTCTCTGCTAAAAATGAAGGTGCTCCTCTAGCTTCAAGTTTTTTTTTTTTGTAGAGTTTTTTTCTCTTGTTTAATTCACCCAAATACATATGATAATCTCATAGATTAATGTATGAAATTATGAGAGAGTGTGAAAAATAGTGTTATTGGATTGATAATCTTCTTATATTGTAAAACACTTTGTTATAGTGATTTTGTGCCGTGCTTCCGTGGTTTTCTCCCGAAAGAGTTTCCACGTAAAATCTTGTGTCTTTTTTTTATTTTATTTTATGTAGAGCTTGATTGTTTGTTGTTGTTGGTTTCTTGTGTCTTTCATATTTTTTTTCTATTTTGTCGGGTATTGGTGTATGCTCGCAGAATGTTAGACAAAATTACTCGTTGAACACTTCTGCAACTGTCCCCAACAATTAGTATGATCTATGTTAGACTTTAGCATATAAGTGATTGAAACTTGAGTGTGTTTAAATTTGAGCTTGTATTTGTGATCATACATGATATGTGCTGTAGAATGGAGAGGTTGAATGCACATAATTTCCAATTGTTCTGCATTTATTATTTCGAGTGCATCTTAGGTATAGTCAATAATACATAAATTTTGTATACAACCCGGAGAACAAATAATAAATATTCACCTTAATTAGTAAGTAGAGCATTAAACAATCGTATTAATCAATAGAAATTCCAATCAGGCTTGTCAACATTTAATATGGTAATAATTCTTGACAAGAGGTTCTTGATAAAATATATCTAGATTCTATGTATGAGATTAAATTCTATATATCTAGCTATATCTTTTTCCAAGGCCCATTAAATCATTAAATTTGATAAAATATGCTCTACTTCTATATTAATTATTTATTTCTCAATAAAATATATTACGCATACATGCATACTTTAAATTGTGTTCTTTTATTATCAATATAATATTCTTTTGGTACGTAATTTAAAATCAAATTGATCAGGCTTAGTATTTTACTTTTGTATGGTTGAATTGCTTAACATTACGGAATTATATGAGTGAAACTTTTTATATTATTTTTTTGGACGCTAATAACAATCCCCGCAGCCTCCACCCCGCATTTATCCCCGCAGATACTACCAAAAAAAACATGGGGGATCGCTCAATAATTAATGAGCGTTTAAAAAACTGCGGGTATTTAACTTGAAGCATCAAAGTATTTATCTTGAATTTGTCAGGTATTAAACCCTCTGCAATGATCTCTATTTATGAAAGAATAAATCAATCCATTAACTGTCCCCGCACAACTGGGGACCATTAAACATGGGGGAACCGCTCAATCATTAATGAGCGTTTAAAAAACTGTTAGTATTTAACTTGAAGCATCAAAGTATTTAACTTGAATTTGTCAGGTATTAAACCCTATGCAATGATCTCTATTTATGAAAGAATAAATCAATCCATTAATTGTCCCCGCACAAAATTTCTTTTTTTTTTGAATCGTCCCCGCACAACTGGAGACCATTAAATAAACAATTCCCTCACTCAATGATAAATACTCTGAGACATAATGATAAATACTTTATGTTACATGAGTAAATACTTTACATTATATGGATAAATACTTTATGTTACATGGATAAATACTTCTCAGGCATACTTGCAACTTTCAGTAAAACATCAATGATAAATACTCTCATGCATAATGATAAATACTTTGTATTAGATAGATAAATACTTCTCAGACATAATTGCAACTTACAGTAAAACATTCATGATAAATACTCTATGTTACAAGGATAAATATTTTATGTTACATAGATAAATATTTCTCAAACATAATTGCACTTACAGTAAAACATCAATGATAAATACTCTCAGACATAATGATAAATACTCTATGTAACAAGGATAAATATTTTATGTTACATAGATAAATACTTCTCAAACATTATTACAACTTACAGTAAAACATCAATGATAAATACTCTCAGACATTATGATAAATATTCTATGTTACATAGATAAATATTATATGTTACAAGGGTAAATACTTCTCAAAAATAATGATAAATATTTTTTTGAACATCAATTAACAGATAAGCATTTATTAACGAGGATTGTTATTAGATAACAGTATAATTAATGCGGAGATTGTTTTTAAAGAAATAATTAATGCGGGAATTGTTATTAGAGGAAGACATAATTAATGCAAGGATAAAAGAAAACTTTTAGCGAAATTAGTGGGGGGATATATGGCAGTTAAGGAAGAGAGAGTGCGGGAAAAAATGAGAATGGGAGTGGGGGGTTTTATATAATTATTCTATTTTTTATATTTTTATAGAAAAAATACCTCTTTGTGGCTAGAAATATGAGTTTTTAATCTAATTCAGCCCATTTCAACTGTAACATCCGATTACGATTCTGATTGGGAGAGCGTAGCCAATGGGACCACCGGAATCCAGTTCTCCCCTCCAGTTCCCCCGCTGACTGGAGGCCCTGCCTCTTCATCCACCTGGGACACTTCAGCTGCCTTACAGGCCAGAGATGTTCCTGAAGGGCCCTTGAGGGACATGATGGTAAACCCGGTCTAGATAAACCCAGTTTGTGTGCCGTGGCCTGGGTGCAGATGGAAATAGTAGGCATTTTGATGGAGTGGCGGTGGCCATTGAAGGAGAGAAAAAGACCAAGAGAAGGAGAGGGAAACTGAAGGGAGAAGGCATAGCCACAAAATGGGGATAATACGAGAAGGAAAAAATTTTCTGGGACAAAAAATTGAGAGAAAAAAGATTGACACATTTATAGATAGTCCACCGTCCATTTGACACATCTATATTATATAGGTGAAAGAGAGAGAATTTGTTGCGTGGTCCTGGAGCAGGATGTAGTGTCGTGCACTATTTCAATATTCAATGAGGTATCAATATTCAATACATGTCACTTTCTTACTTAAATTGGTAAATTTATCATTTTACCTATTTCATTCATTCCTTATGCATACACGCTCGACAGATGCTAGTATTTTTGGGATATTCTCTCAATTTCAAATTTCAATCACGCTCGACAGATGCTAGTGCACAGGGCCAACTCTGATGCTGAGCAGGGCGACTAAAAAGTTATATCTATTTTTGAAATGATTGTTATTAAAAAGAATTATCAAAATAGATACAAATTTTTATAAACTAAATGTACTAAAAAGATCACAATATTTTCTATATTACCTAGAAGTGACTTTTAAACCGGGATCAATAACTCAGAATCCAAGCATTTTTACTTTATCCCAATAACTCATAAAGAAATATATTAATTTTTCTTACAGCCGTAAAAAATTCGGCATGAAAAATGTTGATTCGAGTTATTTGTAGCAGTCTTTCTAATAAATCAAATTATATAATATTTTGTCTATTTTGAAAGAAATATATTAAATATTTCTAATATTTCAATAAAAAAAATTATAAATATTTATATTTAAATAAAAAAATTGAAACCGCAAAAAAATTTTGCGATTTTTTTTTCTTCTTTTTACTGTGGTTTTGGAATTCTAAAACCGCAAAAAAATATATATATATAGATATACGGTTTTAGACTGAATTACCGCAAAAAAAAATTACGGTTTGGATAGATTTCAAAATCTTACCCAACTTTAGTTACTTTTTGAAATTTAATTATTTTTTCGATATTTATAAAAAAATCAGGTTAAATCTTATCGAAATTAAATGTCTACATCACAAAGACAATATAGTCAAGAGATGATAATCTCATAGGACTGAAAACGGATCCACATTATCCATTCCGGATCCACACTGTATCCAATTCAGATTTGGATTTGGAAAAAAACGAATCTAGATAATTTTCGAACTCGGATTCGGATATTAAGATTCGGATTCTAATACGAATTCAGATGATAAAGCTTAAACGGAACGGATATCCGAACTATCCGGAATTCAGCAGATTCAAACCCGCTCCAGCCAAAAGAGTATGATAAATGTGAACATGCATGTAAGAAGCCGAGTTCGAAAAGTTAGCAAAGAATTGTGGGATTAAAAGAACGTTTTCCTTAATGAAGCGAACCGGTCATGCTAATTTGTTGCATTACGCACGTTTCCTTCTATTTGACTGGGTTATTCTAGGTTCAAAACATCAATTTTAAAATGAGCCTCGCTTGATCCAACAATTCAAATTTAGAACTTAAAATTTGAGACGTCCGACGGGATAAAGACTCACGCTGACCTGATACTTTGGAACTTACCACATAATACTTCCGATCCTGTACCAAATTGCATGTGGGTGGGCCCATTTTGACAGCACAAGTGCCAACTATTTTCACAAAAATTTCATACGAGACGATATGCGTTAAATAGCCTGTTTATTTCTTTTGACAAATTATAAATTCAAATAAACTAACTTAAATATTAATTTATTTTCATATTCGAATTTGTTAATTAGTATTTGTATTTTAAAATTCATATAACTCAATTAATCGATAAATATTCGTTTCGTATCTGTATTCGAATCCGCATCCGTAAATTATCCGATCCGTATCCGTATTCGTATCTATTCATTGACAACTGAATACGGATTTGGTATCAACCCGCTCCGAATTCGCTCCGTTTTCACCCCTACCTCAGCATCAAAACCGACTTTTTATTAACAAAAAAATAAATAAAAATATATTAAAATAGAAGTAGGTTTCTAGAAAATTTCAAAATATTAGAACGGTATAGTTTATTCGGTCCGCTCTATCCAACTAATTTCAAAATATACTGCAGTACGTGTGGCCGCTACATATAGTTAGTGCACCAATGAGCATGCGATCTTAATTATAGTTAGTGCACCCTGCACCAATGCGCGTGCGAAAATAATGTGTTTATATTTTGGTAGAAATGACACCAAAATTTCATTAGAAGAGCTTTACTTATATATATATAACGAGTGAGGCTATGTTACTTTGCAATGAGTGGATCATTTCGTGCATTAAATTCATATCTCTGTATATAAAGTCTAAATAGTCAATCCGAACTGCTCAACATTATTATCATATGAAAATATACTTGGAGACTAAATTTTATATTTTTTGAAACTTTTCTTACTATTATTTTTATCAGTAGAAAATCACTACTTTTGGATGGTCCAGAATTATTAGATCAAGTGATTTTCTAATCATGCAAAAACATAGTAAAAAAGTTCTAAAAAACATAAAATTTGATCTCCAAGTTTCGAATCAATTATTTAGACTTTCAAAATTATTCAGGCCTTCTTGGCAAATTGTTGTATTGAGCGTGAGAGAGAAGCACTTATTGATTTCAAAGCTGGTGTCAATGATACAAAAAGTCGTTTGGCTTCATGGAGTGGCGAACAATGCTGCAACTGGGCAGGGATCCGATGCAACAATCAAACAGGTCATGTTGTCAAACTAAACCTTCGAAATACCAAACCTTATAATCTGGACACCATCTATATAATTGGAGATAACTACTATGATTGGATCTACCATAGTTTGGTAGGCAAGATCAGCCCATCTTTGATATTTCTTAGTGATCTAAAATACTTGGATCTCAGCTTTAATAATTTTAATGGGAGTAAATTTTCAGAATTTATTGGCGCATTTAGAAACTTAAAGTATCTCAACTTGTCTCATACGAGCTTATCAGGAATGATACCTCCTCAACTTGGGAACCTTTCTAGATTAATGTACTTTGATGTTAGCAATGGCTACCCATTTTCAAGTATTATGTTGAAGACCGATACATGGTGGTTAGCTAATCTGAGGTATATAAAGCATATAGAAATGTCAGGAGTTGATTTTAAAGATTCAAATGATTGGATGGAAACTTTGAACAAACTATCATCACTTGAAGTGTTAGTTTTGTCCAAAAATAATCTAACTCATATTCCACAATCAATCCCTTTTGTGAACTTCACCTCCCTTGGAGTGTTTCATCTTTCTCGTCAAAACTTCAATACCACCATACCCAATTAGGTGGGAAATCTAACTTCTCTAAACAAACTTACACTCCGTAACAATTCACTTATTAGCATGGTACCACCACTGCATAGTCTAACAAAATTAACAGACTTATCTTTATGTTGGAACAATATAGAAGGAGATATTCGAGAGTTATTATTGGGCAAGTTGTCAAATTACACATTGGGTAATCTGGAGTATTTAGATCTTTCATCAACTAACTTATCTGGAACTTTGACAGGGTGGATAACGGACATGACAAGTGTAACTCATCTTAACCTTTGCAATAATAACCTAAGTGGTACAATACCAATTGATATTGGAAATTTAACAAATCTTGTCTATCTTAATCTTGGTTTTACTACTAGAATTTGGATTTATTGCATGGATAAAAATATTTGTTGCATGGGTAAGTAGTGTCCATGCAACAAATGACTTGTTGCATGGGTAAGTAGTGTCCATGCAACAAATGACTTGTTGTATGGATACTCTGACTTGTTGCATGGGCTTACCCATGCAACAACCCCCCCAAAAATGTCAGTTGCATGGATAACCCATGCAACAAGTCAAAAATTGAGTAGTTGCAACGGTATTTTTTTGGACTTGTTGCATGGATAACTCATGCAACTACTCAATTTTTGACTTGTTGCATGGATAACCCATGCAACAAGTCGAAAATTGAGTAGTTGCAACGGGGGTTGTAGCATGAGTAAGCCGATGCAACAAGTCAGAATTCTAGTAGTGTTTGAATTACCTCACAGGACTACTATCAGAAACTCATCTAACTAGTTTGTTAAAACTAAAAGATTTATACCTCGGATATAACAACATAACTATTTTACTTGATAGTGATTGGGCCCCTTCTTTCCAACTGAATTTTATATGGTTGGATTCATGCAAACTAGGGCCAAAATTTCCCTCTTGGCTCCGAAGACAAATTGAAATTAGTCATCTAGAACTATTCAACATGGGAATTGATGATAGTATACCCGATTGGTTCTAGAATTTATCTTCACTTAGCAGCCTTGATTTGTCAGAAAACTTACTTAGAGGGAAGTTACCAGCCAACTTGGTACACATGACCAAACTCGTGTCTATGGATTTGAGTAATAATCGGCTTGAGGGCAAAATACCATTTCTTCCTACAAGTTTGAAGTACCTATATCTTTCCAATAACTCCTTGTCGGGACAACTACGTAAAAACCATAAGTCACCATATAAGATTATTATTATTATTATTATTATTATATGACGGTAATTATAATTAACAAAGGGTTGATATGATTATCGAGAACTTTCATTTTTGAAAAGTATGGATTTGTCAAACAATAATCTAACCGATGAAATACCTCAGGAGATAGTTTTTCTTGTTGGTTTAGTGAATCTAAATTTGTCCCACAATCACTTAATACGAAACATTCCGCTTCAAATCAGAAATATGACATCTCTAGAGTCACTTGACTTTCACAAGAATAACCTACCAGGGACTATCCCACAAAGCATATCTACTTTATACTCTTTGGAAGTGCTTAATTTTTCTTATAATAATCTATCTGGGAGCATTCCAAATGGGCATCAATTGCAGACGCTTGACCCATCAATCTACAATGGCAATCCATGCCTATGTGGACCCCCATTAGAGACGAGTTGTGATAGAAGTGTCAGACTTCCTTCGAGTGATGGTAACAACGATTCCAATTCAAAAGTTACCGATAATAGGGACAAGTGGTTGTATTTGTTCATCGAGTTTGGGTTTGTTGTAGGATTTCAAAGTAAAGTGGAGGTATACTTATTTTCAGATGGTCGATAGTATGCTTGAGAGGGTATATGTTATGGGTGTTATAATATGAAGACAGAAGAATTGAGTCGTAGCTCATTATGGTTGTTTGTGGCGGAATGCATCTCCAAATCACCGCTGTACTCTTCAATTGATTAAAAGTCAAACCGTGAGTTGAAGGGTCTCATCTCTGAAGCTGCCCTTTTCTCTGTTAAAAAAGAAGGCTCCTCTTCAAGGTCTTCTCTTGAGTTTTTTCACTTGTTTATACACTTGATAATCTCATAAATTAGTATATAAAATTGTGTGAGTGTGAGAAAGAATGTTATTGGCTTTATAATATTCTTTTATTGTAAAACTCTTTGTTATAGTGATTTTGTGCTGTGTTCCATGGTTTTCTCTCGAAAGGGTTTCCACGTAAAATCTTGTCTCTCTTTTATTTTATGGGCTCGATTGTTTGTTGTTGTTGGTTTCTTGCATGTTTTTTTATATTTCTCTATTTGCTCGCATAAGAAAGATCAGTTTTAATGATCTGAATAATTTTGTCATTTGAAGCAAGAACAATAGGTTTTGGTGATGAGCTCACCTAAGATTTGATGATCTTAAGAACACCCTATTTGTACTCTTCTACTACGTCAATTTATTACTCAGAACAAGATAGTATTCCACTAGTAGTTGACCTTAATTGTACAAATACATTTCTCTAATCAACATTAATTAATTACTCTCCATTACATAAATAATTTGATCAAGAAAAAAACGAATTCAACTCAAATTTTGCTCCCGAAAAGGTCATTGATGCTATATATTAACCATGATTTGTTCATTATGCCATGCTACAACCTTATAGGTCACCTCCAAATATGTTGAGAGAGCTACCGACTGTTACATCAACTCGGCCCCTACTAGCTGTCTTTATTCTCTCGAGGTCTTCCATTTTTGATACACCTCCAGCGTAAGTTACCGGAATCTACAATACCAGTTACAAAATTAGGGGAATCCAAATGAGATTAACCCTTTGTTGTATTTGCAAACAATATGAAACCTCTATATGTGCTAACTGCTAAACTATTTACAGAAAAAAAAAAAAAGTGCAAAAAGGTGCTTACAAATATGATAAAGACAAAAAAAAAAAAGCCCACTTTCCTCAAAAAAAATAAAAATAAAAATAACAAACTATTGGTCTTCTAAGAAAGTCTAATTCAACCATAAAACCAACATTTTTCTTCTCAACTTTAAATAAGATAACGAGAAAAGTGAAGGATCCAAAATATTTGAAAATAAGTGTGTTACATACTGGAGAAAGAGATCCAAGCAGAGTGACGAGCTCCTCATCTATACCTAATCTGTCGTGTTATAAGTCGACATGAATGAAAGTCAACAAAGTAGAAAGCATACCTTCTATAACATTAATTATACAGTTATATCCAGTATATGACCAACTAGGTTGGGTAAAAGGATGAACTACCAGTTTTATTTCCTTTGAGTTGCTCAACTAAAACTTAATCCAATGAAACCTTAATTAAACAGTAATCAAAAAAGGAAAAGTCATATATGATATGGTGAGAAAGCTTCACCTTTTCCCCTCTACATCAACTCCATGCACCAAAAACTCATCAGCATATGAAACCAAAAATTCCAAACTTTGAGCATCGACAAATACATCACTAAACTTTTGCCATCTGTCTGTCAATATTTTCCATTCTGCATTACAAAAAATAAATCAAAATTGGACATTGGAAAAACCCAAATTAGCATCAATCAAATCCAACTTAAAAAAAAAAAAAATCCTCAATCAAACACAAGTTATACATTAAGCCTCAATTAAACTCAAATTTGTATCAACAACTGCTGCATGCGCTATGCAATTTTACCTCCATTAAGCCTCATGTAAACCAACAGACAGATACTTTCTTCAAAATTAGATGCAATTATTTGCTTCCCTATCAAACTGACAGTACCTATCATAAGCTCAATGCTTGCTCAAACTTAAAACTAAAAAATACAAAAAATTAACTTGATTAAATATGCTTAAGAAAAAACTTGATGTACCTTTTTTCAACAACTAAGATCCAAAACAAGTTTTTTCCTCCCTATCAAATCAACAAGGCCTTGGAGCTGCTCCATGTTCATCTTTCCATCAGTGAAGACGTACTAAAAAAGGTAAAAAAAAAGGGATAAAATTCCAAATCATTAAAGCTAATAAAAATGATATGCTACATCATAAAAATAATTTAACATAAGAAGAAAATATTACTCAAGGACCAAAATGAATTTGTGTTTACTACGTAGTTATATTTCTTGCATTTTCTTAATTACAAATCAATAAATGCCATTTATTATGTCCTTGACCAAACTTAGAGTACAAAGTAAAACGAACACATTAAATTTACAAAACCCAAACTTCAAATAAACACAATAAACACAATAAACACAATAAACACAACAAACATAAAGATGATAATTGAAGGAACATTGAGCCTTTTCAATTAATTTTGCAAAAAATAATGAATCATATTTTTAAATAACACCTGAGGGGTGGGAGGGAGAGAGGGAAAAACATACTGAGGTAACAATAACATGAGATGCACCTTCATCAAGGTATTTCATGGCATTCTCGAAGTTTATCCCACCTCCAACATGCAAACCACCTAATCACAAAAATATACAGCAGTCATTCCTTTCCAAACGTCAAATACTGGCGACAAATTAGAACTGCATAAGAAGTACAATGTTAAATCAGATAATCTTCTTCACCCGTAACTAGGAGTGTTCATTGGGTCCCTTTTTTTTTGTTTTCAACTGAACCGAAAAGGTTTGGAAATGGTTTGGTTGAATTTTTGAAATGCTTCGGGCTTTTATATTTGGTTCCCTTTAGAATTTTTCAAAACCAAAAAGATCGAACCGACCGAACTCCATATGGTTCGATACCATGTTTTAGTGTGATCGATGGTTTGCTAAAGTGTGATCGATGGTTTGCTAAGTTTTTTTGGACTTAAAATGAAGAAAATTGTCGGTTTGGATATTTTAAAACATCTAGATATTTTGTATGGAATTAAACAATGTGTGTAATGTCAACAACTGATATAGATAATTCGTATTAATTTCTATGATTATTAAATGTATTTTTGTAAGTATTGAGTTTTGACCATTTAAAATTTAATCTCTCTTACTTCGGTTCAACCAAACAAACCAACATTTACTTTGGTTATTTTGGTTTGGTTGGATTGGTTATATTTTTTAAACTGAATAGAATTATGATTTGACTATTTTAATTTGGTTTTAATCGAATCAACCCAATGAACACCCCGACCCATAATTGAAATATTCATGACCCTCTCACCATCTACCAATAAAAGTAAGAAAGGTAGAAGAATACAAATATAATTTCTAACCAGGATAAGCATGTAGTCCCTCTAAAGCTGCCTCAAGGGATCGACACCAAGCATTATAACATGGCCACCAGTGAGACTGTCTCTTTTGTACATATTTGCATAGTAGGCAACTGACTTATCTGATTCAAAGTTAGTCACAAGAGAGTTCCCATTTTCTGATGAATCTCTTAGAGTTGACCCCACAATTTGTTTCACTTTTCCCTAAGAGAAAATAATAAAGTTCAATTGAGGGTTTGGTCAGAAATTAAGTTTATTGAAGGTAATACCACAAAATGGCAAAATATCATTCAAGCACAATACTGGTCGGGTCAAGTAACCTCACAAGGAGTGTTTCGAGTACTTGGTAAAAGATATGGTAACCAGCAAGAATAAAACAAGAAAAACTAAAATAACATAAAAGAGCAAACAGAAAGATTGCTTTAAACCAAAATAGTACATATCCATGAAAATACATGTTTGTACCTATTAGTGGTACAGAAAGAGTGAGGTAAAAGTATGCACTTTGGTCCGTACTATGGATCCATATCTTCATTTCAAGGTCTAAATAGTTCATCATGATCTCCATATGAAAATCTATTTGGAAGCCAAATTTTACATTTTTTTTAATTTCTTTACTATTTTTTGGATAGGTAGAAAATCACTAATTTTGAATGGTCTAGAATCTTTAGATCAAGTAATATTGTACCTCTTAAAAAATAGTAAAAAAATACTAAAAAATGTAAAATTTGACATCCAAGCACATTTTCATATGAAGATCATGTTGAGCAGAACAAATCAACTGTTTGGATTTAAATAATGGAAATATGCATCCATAGTACGAACCAAATGCGCTATGCAAAGTACCAATAGCCTCATTCCGTATAGAAACTTTAAAGATATTCAATTACAGTACAAAATCACCTTGTGTATATCACAAGGTCGAAAGTGTGCCACGCATTGAACAGCATGTTGAACTCCTAAAGAAGTTAAAAGAATAAGGTAAATTTTCAAGCTTTGGAGAGTATATCTAGAAGAAAACAAAAGGAAAGAAGATAACTACTGATAGATAGAGGAAGAGAAGTCCATTACTAGAAGGGGTGCACCTTGTAGGAGGTACAAAAGATGGTATATTTCTCCGATTGTAGATATAATTCAATTGACTGGTACCAATCAATCTATCATAAATCAAACTTTTCATCTTCAGTTGATTGCATCAGTTCATGACAATTCTATTCATGCAAATAAACATCTAGTTAGTATAAATTTAGAATGAAACTGTGAAATAAAAGGAATACCATTAGGGAGCTGTTAAATTCAAGAAGTTTTCACTAATTTGCTGAGTATTAATTTGAAAGTTACAATTACAATTACCTCATTCCACAAGGTATTAAATTCATGCACTTTTCTTATACAAACAAGGAAAGGTATAAAGAAAAATATAAACAATCAATAATTATCTTCATTCTTCTCTGGTTCCAATACTCAACAAGGATTTCATCATATTCTCAACAGGACTATCTCTACTAGTCTACTAGGTCCGAACTCAAAAGAAAGTTGGCCTTATTACCTTGAGGCGAGGCTGCGCAACTGAGGCAAGAAACGCGACTGAGGAGATACAGCACGACGGAGGAGAGGCCGCGCCGGCGCCGGCGAGAGAGAGAGAGGGGCACTGAGAGGGGGCGAATAAATGGGGATAAATGCATCGAACTGAGAGTCGGGAGAGGCGGGCGAGTTTGGGCCTATCTTTGGGCCCTTTTGGGCCTGTTCGGATCCCAACTCGTCCGATATTAATAAATTCAACAAGGTTATCCTTTGATTGTATTTAATTTCCTCAGTTTCAATTATAAACTTGGCTCATAATCCTTAATTATAAACCGAGCCTCTGTAAAATTCCGAATAAATACTTGGAAATCCTCAATTAAGCCCCGATGACAATCAAATGGAGATCTCCATAAATCTATCCACTGGACACAAGATTGTAGAAGAAGATGCTTATCTCGAACAAACTTCTGCTATGCATACTCTTCTTGTTTACTTTAGTGTTGTAAATTAATAATGGTATGCATTTCTCGGAAGAACGGTACGATTAATCGGTATGCTATTAATTAGAATTTTATGAATAATTTTGTGCTTTCATGAAAGTTATATATATGGATATCCTTGTAATTATTAAAATTGATTAATTTAACTTATCAAATAAACTTATTTTAACTTAGTTTCATTGTAAACTAATAGAATTTTATGATATTGTCATTTACAAAAATTCAAATAAGATAAGACAAAGTATAGTACATTTAGCAAATATATGTAAAAGAAAAAATTCAAAAAATGACCAATTAATTGACAATATTGACAATATAAATGAAAAAATATACAATTAATTTGTAACAGTTTGATCACCAGTAACAATTAATTAGACAATTAGTCATACTAAACAACCATCTTTTTACAACACTAGTTTACTCTAGTTAATTACAATCAGTGCAATACAACAAATGAATCGTTATTTTGTATATTCAAAGATAATTAACACCTGGTCGTCCAGAAAAAAATTAGCACGACATTTCATAACATACTTTTTGTTATGAATTTAAATAGTTTTGATAATATGTATATTTATTTAGAGGTGTTAGTACAAAAAAATTATTTTACGATAAATTTCATCTATTTCATAAAGGTAAGTAACATTTTATTTTCATATCCAAATTATATTTAAATTTGTTAAGATTTAAATCTGTATTTAAATATAAAAAGAGGAGGGTTCAAATGCACCCAAATTTTTGTACACCCAAATACACCCTATCTTTCAAATCTTTTTTCTCCGTTTTCAAAGTCTGAATAGTCAATCCGAACCGTTAGATGCGATCTATATATTAAGATGTGCTTGGAGACCAAATTTTACATTTTTTGGAATTTTTTTACTATTTATTAAACCACTTTGAAAATCGCTGATCCAATGGTCCAGAAAATGTAAAATCAGCGATTTTCAAAGTGGCTTAATAAATAGTAAAAAAATTTCAAAAAATGTAAAATTTGGTCTCCAAGCACATCTTAATATATATATCGCATCTAATGGTTCGGATTGACTATTCGGACTTTGAAAACGGAGAAAAAGATTTGAAAAATAAGGTGCATTTGAGTGCACAAAAATTTGGGTGCATTTGAACCCTCCTCATATAAAAATTAAAGCGGGTATCAATATAAGTTTGATCACTATCCAATCCGTTTTCACCCAAAAAAACGCGGGCGTTAGGGGGCCATCATTTCGTCTTGCACGTTTTGACTTGAGATCCTCTATAACTTCAAAAGTATCAAGAGACACATTTAAGCAACAAAAACCATAATATTATAAGAGAGAACACAAAAGGAGTTTACAAGAAATTAAGGAGATTACAAACAGAGTTCACAATAAAGCTTTTAATGAAATAGAAAATTAGATAACATGTCCCAAAATGAAAAAACACACACCAATTTAATGATAAATTATGCAAATATTTGTGCAAATTATATCCTAATTTTAAGGCTTAGTCGTTCTTAATAACTCTAGTATGAATTCTACGCATCGATGCGATTTAGGAGGGAACTCGGAATAGCAGGAATAATGGCAACACTTATAATACCTTCAAGCATCAGTGCAAGTCCCCTGGTACAAAGTCCTGGTGCTGGACTCCACCATAGACCGCAACAAGGACCACCACCTCGTCTCCCACATGGTGCATGCGTGAAGTACTTCTTGAACCCAACCAGTGCATCGCCTTGCGTTACCTTGAGAAACGGCATGAGCAACTCCACCTCAAGATACGCGTCACAACCTTTCCTCGACTGGTATCCCAACCTTCTAGAAGTATACCCCAACAGGATCAAATCTATGAACGAACCCCTAGAGTTAGCTAAACTCTGTAAGTTGCTCATGATTTCAAAAGATCGTGCTATACCAGTGGGGAAGATAGTTGACGTCAGGCAGTTGTTTGGTTTCCCTGACAATCTGCTCACCTCGTTCGTACGCATCCTGAATTGGTACAGAGTCGAATGGATACCTACATTTGGTCTCTTGGAATGAATCCTATGCCAAATCGGCGATCCAGTTGGGAGTAGGTGAGGAATCTGAGGCGATCGGGATTAGAGTCCGACCAAATTTTAACTTCCAAATCACAATCTGTCAATAAAATGTAATCGGTGTCCGATAAATTAATATATAGAAAATGAAGAAACCAAACTGAAAGTTATTATTTTCTGAGACTATACTCCGAAACGAAGGACACATAATATGCCTCCTCATTCACAATTTATAATTGAGGACATATATAGTCATATTATAGATGACCTCAAGTCAAAAGGTGTATTATCATTTTGACTTGGGTCATCGATGTAACTTTATTGTCAGGTCGGCAGTCAACAAACAGGACAAATGTATTTCAATTGTAAATTGTTTGCAGTCTAGAAAATGATCAATTTCAGTTTGGTTTCTTCAATTTCTACTCATGTGACACCGATTAATTACTACCTATATATATATATACATTTGGTTCACAGATGGGGACTTCGATTTTGATTAGAAATATGTGGTCATCAAATTTAACAAAAGAGGAACAAGTTAGTATAATTGTAGTTGTACGTACTTGATACTGGAAATCTACTTTTACGTGATCAAATGAACTGAAGTAATGTGATATAGCTAGGGGTGCAAACCGAGATATTCGAATATGGATAATTTAAGAATACAGATGTGGATATGGATATACATTATGAAGATATGGATGGAAATATGATTTTAATTATCTGTATTCGTAATTTTAAGATTTCAAAAATTATTTGTATTTGTAATTTTTCAGATTTCAGATATCCGTGAAACCCTCAATCTACTACCCGCTACCAATTAGTTTTATTTTATTCCTTTTCTTCATTTTCTTATCACAGGTAGTGCTGCACAAAAAAGTTCGTAGTTCATGATTCGATTTGAGTTTGATTCGAAAAATTTCACAATTAATTTGATTTAAAATTAGTTTATTTTAAAACAAATCAAATCAATTCAGTTTGAATCTTATTCAAATCAAACTCAAACTTTGCACATTAAATGCGAACAACTAGCTGTTGTTTCCGTAGCGGGATCCCAATGGTCAGATTTAGTCAAAGCACTTTGTATAACGAGCCAGGAATTTATCAATTTTTCTTGAAAAACCAGATAAGACAAATATACTTCCTCTTACGAAAATCTTTAGAAGCTTCATGAAAACGTCAGCAGAAAAATGAGATTTAGATCATTTAATTTGTACAAAACATGGTATTTTTTACATATTCTGATATCCTCCTCTAAATCTTGATATTTTTACATATTTTCAGTTTTATTAGATTTAGGGCTCAAAATTTTAATTATATTTATGAATTATTTTTGTTTGAAAAAAAATACTTTGTTGAATATATGTTAATTTTATTGCAATATATTAATTAGAGTAAAGCTAGCGTGTGACATGCTCACCAAGAAAGTTTGGTGAGCATAACTCCAAAAATATATCGGATCGACGTCAAATGTCAAATCCAAACCGTTGAAATCCATATACTTCATGAGTGATGAATATACATGCAAAATGTTGAAAGTTTCGAGTTTATTTGCTACACGATCAAGTGGTCAAAGAAATAATAAAAATTGAATATATAAAATAACTTATAATAAAATGTTCATTTCTTTGACCACTTGACCGTGTAGCAAATAAGCTCGAAACTTTCAAAATTTTGCATGTATATTCATCACTCATGAAGTACATGGATTTCAACGGTTTGGATTTGACATTTGACGTCGATCCGATATATTTTTGGAGTTATGCTCACCAAACTTTCTTGGTGAGCATGTCACACGCTAGCTTTACTCTATTAATTATATATCTAAATGATATCCGTATTTGTATTTGTATCCGTTCAATATTGAATTTTTTTATGTATTCATATCTATTTAATATCCAATATGTATCTGCATCCGTATTCAAAAAATAAAAACGAATACATATATAGTTTTACCACTATCCCATCCGTATCCGGTCTGTTTGCAGCCCTAGATATAGCAAAGCTTAATTTGACCGTCCAATAATATGTTAGATAACTAACAATATAATAAAATTATAATAATATGTTGGATTAAATTCTCCATTAAGTTAACCAGATAATAAATATAAATGTTTGAGAGTTTTTAGTCTCGATCTTAATGTCAAAATAAAGTTATGAAACTTAGTGTCATCAAATAGCCGTTTAAAATTATTTTGATTTTTTACTATTAATAGCAAACTAAATCTAATACATTCATCATGATATTCATTTGTCAAATAACAAACAATCTAACAGGTGAGATATATACCTGACACAATAATAGCTGTTGCTGGATTAGTGAAGCTCAACTCTTATCCTGCCCAAAATCACTTAATAGGAATTATCCTAGTTGAAGTCCAAGTGATAAAATCTGACCATCACATGAATCATGTTTTTGGTGCAATATATCTCAGAAAGCATATCCGCTTTAACATCTCTGGAATAAAGACTATACAAACTATTCCATACTGAACGATTAGTATGAAGTTGAGAAATCATGATTAGCAGGTAGATGGAAACAGAAAATTAAGCTTGCAGAAAGTATTTTATTGGGTGTCAACGCATGAACAGTAGATTGATGGCATCATATATGACTGTTAATAGTAAAACTGGGCTTGAAAAAGTAACCGGCCCAAAATTCATCCATCATAACGGGCCTGCAATTAATTTTCCAAACCAATGCCTGTTGCCGAAGGCAAGCTCAGCTTCTGTAAATGGCCACCGTAGATGTGCGAGATATGTGCAGCTGGTGGAAGCAAAACAGGATGACAGTCAACCACCCAGAGATGTCTCACGCGTAGGGGTGTTCATCTGTTAGATTCAATTAAAACTGAAATAATTTAAATATTGTTTTGATCGATGATGCATTAAGGTTAATTATTTTTTGTCACTGAAATTCTAAATGATTTGATGTATGATGAAATATATATATGTGAAATGTTATCATCTTTAATAGACATGATTTGTGAACAATATAAATCATGCTTATAACGTTAAATTTCAAATTTAAAAAGTACTTTTAAATATATATTGTTATCATATTTAATAGACATGACTAGTGAGTGCATCTAATTATAGTGTCATTTTTATTTAAGTTAACACAAATTTGACGTATTGTCGATCCCAAAACCTGATCATGCTTATGAATAAATAATAATTTGAATATTTTTTAATTAAAAGTATAACACATAATTGAGCCAAACTTTTGCAGATGGAAAATATATAATATCATAATTAGAAATATTTTTGTATTTGTCAATTTATGTACATATAATTATATGCAGAGATGATTTGTGCTTCTATAGTTATATATAATGATAGGTTTTTGCGTTATTTTCTCCTATCTTGATTGTTCTATAATATTGTCCTTCAGTTGGGAGATTTTTCCTTTTTATGCATTTACACATTGTTTATTTAATTAATTTATTTTATTTTTATAGATAAAAAAATGCATGTGAGTTTCTAAATTAAAAAATCTGTATCACTAAAATAATATTTAATATAGCTCGCTCTCTAAACTACTTTTGCTCATTTTTAATCTCCTCAATTTTGTCTTTTCTGTCTTTACACATTGTTTATATTATATTCTGGCCATGCCCTCAAAAGAAAAAAAAAATTATATGATTCACTAGCTACAAAAGCTATATTTGCCGTCTATCGATGGAAGACTAATGTCCCGCTGAAATTAGAAAGACACATTAATTCTAGAGGTGCATCAATTCGAAGGGCTGTATAAAAAGCTCATGTCTCGTGAGCTGCTCGAATTCATCACAGAAACAAAGTCGCTAATAACTCGAGTTATTCTAGCTCGAATTGAGTAACTTGTTTAACTCATGAGTTGAGTTCGAGTTGGACTCAGCTTGCTCATTATATACAACTCAGTCTCGGTTGAATACCTGCATCCCATAGGCAATACGAGTTTGTACTTTTGTATATTTATTATGTATGTGCATGCACAACTATGTTTGTACTTGTGAAATAGTGATTACATGGACAATTAAACTTAAATGATAACACAAAATATAGCATCTAAAAATTCAAAGTGCTAGACTTTTCAATTAGAGTCAACTCGACTAGCTCGCTATTTTCCTGAATTGAATTGGAGTTACCCTTGACTCAAGCTAACTCAGCTCAGACCGACCACACATTAATCAACCTCTTTGGGCCCCTCCTGAAATGGTATATGGCGCTCATTCCATATCCAATCTCTTCCACGAAGATGTAATATCGTTTTGAGCCACATATATATAGAGATCATCAATACTGGGATACACTATAGAGGAGGGTTCAAATGCTTCCATTTTTTGTGCCTCCATCATGCCTCCATTTTTAAAAACTTTAATAACTCAAAATTTAAATTTTAAAATTCAAAATAAAACCGTTGGATATGAACTATATCATTTTATCTATGCACATGTAAAAAATTATGGCATTTCAACTTTGTTTTGATTGTCATCTTGAGCTTGCAAAAATGTATACAAATGTGGATAATTTCTAGACGTCAATTTTTCAACTTATTGATTCATATAAAAGCAAAATCAAAATGTAATAAATTTTTATGGACATATAGAGAAAATAACATAGATTACATCTAACGGTTTTATTTTAACGTTTAAGTTTTAAACTTTGAGTTGTTTAAGTTTTTAAAAATGAAGGAGGCACAAAAAATTGAGGCATTTGAACCCTCCTCTACACTATATATTTGAAAGGAGAGAGCCAAAGAATTTTCTAAGGAAACCAAACCACATAATTTTTGTAATAAGTAGTAGTTATAATGCTTAATTTTAATGATATAATAAACAAAAATAGAAAGAGAGGATCATATAACAATCCGAAAAATTCGCCTTGTACATGCTTTTCTTTCTTTAATGAAATTTTAGTAGGCACGATTGACATGATTGTCTAATAAATTTATTACAAATAAAATCATCTCGATCTGTTGGATGAGCCAAATTTCACGTATGTTTTTGCTAAGAATATACACAAGATTGTAATATTAATTACCTGCCTCATGCATAGAGTTAAATCTTATCGAAATTAAATGTCTGCATCATTGATCATGTCGACTAGCTAGATCAAGAGATGATAACCTTAGCATCAAAACCGAATTTTTATATTAATAGAAAATAAATAAAAATATATCGAAATAGGAGTAGGTTTCTAACAAAATTCGAAATAGAAGAAGAACAGGATAGTTGCTGGACATAATAAACCATCCCGTCCAGCTAATTTCGTCACTAATCACACAAAATCTCTAATATATATATATATATATATATATATATAGAGAGAGAGAGAGAGAGAGAGAGAGATGGGCTATGGTGCATTGCAATGCATGGAGGGGTTTGTGCATTGGACCATAAATCTAAAATTCAAAATCCAAATGATCGGTCCAAACCGTTCATCTTGTTCTCCATATTAATATGTGCTTGGAGACCAAATTTTACATTTTTCTGAATTTTTTTACTATTTATTAAGTATTTTACAAAATTGTTGATCCAACAGTGACTTAACAAAACAGTAAAATCAGCAGCCACCGTTGGATCAACAATTTTGTAAAATACTTAATAAATAGTAAAAAAAATCATAAAAATGTAAAATTTGGTCTCCAAGCACATTAATATGGAGAACAAGATGAACGGTTTGGATCGGCCATTTGGGTTTTGAATTTTATATTTATGGTCCAATGCACAAACCCCTCCATGCATTGCAATGCACCATAGCCCATCTCTCTCTCTCTCTCTCTAATAATAAAAATGACCAATTAATTGACAATATAAATGAAAAAAATATACAATTAATTTGTAATAGTTTGGTCACTGGCAATAATTAATTAGCCAATTAGTCAGACTAAACAACCACCTTTTTACAACACTAGTTTACTGTAGTTAATAGCTTAGGGTAGAAATGAATATGTCTATATAATTAAAACAGAGAATGTAATTACAATCAGTGCAATACAACAAATGAATCGTTATTTTGTATATTCAAAGATAATTAACACCTGGTGGTCCAGAAAAAAAATTAGCACGACATTTCATAACATACTTTTTGTTATGAATTTTAGTTTTGATAATATGTATATTTATTTAGAGGTATTAGTACAAAAAAATTATTTTACGATAAATTTCATCTATTTCATAAAGGTAAGTAACATTTTATTTTCATATCCAAATTATATTTGAATTTGTTAAGATTTAAATCTGTATCTAAATATAAAAATTAAGACGGATATCAATATAAGTTTGATCACTATCCAATCCGTTTTCACCCAAAAAAACGCGCGCGTTAGGTGGCCATCATTTCGTCTTGCACATTTTGACTTGAGGTCCTCTATAACTTCAAAAGTATCAAGAGACAAATTTAAGCAACAAAAACCATAATATTATAAGAGAGAACACAAAAGGAGTTTACAAGAAATTAAGGAGATTACAAACAGAGTTCACAATAAAGCTTTTAATGAAATAGAAAATTAGATAACATGTCCCAAAATGAAAAAACACACACCAATTTAATGATAAATTATGCAAATATTTGTGCAAATTATATCCTAATTTTAAGGCTTAGTCGTTCTTAATAACTCAAGTATGAATTCTCCGCATCGATGCGATTTAGGAGGGAACTCGGAATAGCAGGAATAATGGCAACACTTATAATACCTTCAAGCATCAGTGCAAGTCCCCTGGTACAAAGTCCTGGTGCTGGACTCCGCCATAGACCGCAACAAGGACCACCACCTCGTCTCCCCCATGGTGAGTGAAGTACTTCTTGAACCCAACCAGTGCATCGCCTTGCGTTACCTTGAGAAACGGCATGAGCAACTCCACCTCAAGATACGCATCACAACCTTCCTCGACTGGTATCCCAACCTTCTAGAAGTATACCCCGCCAGGATCAAATCTATGAACGAACCCCTAGAGTTAGCTAAACTCTGTAAGTTGCTCATGATTTCAAAAGATCGTGCTATACCAGTGGGGAAGATAGTTGACGTCAGGCAGTTGTTTGGTTTCTGTTATATTCTGAAATTTTAAAACTGGATTAATTTGCTAAATCGAATATTACGCTTAAATAAAAATTTTAATTTAATTTAACGACCGTTTAGATTTTTATCTGATTGAGTAAGACGAGACCTAAAATTTCGAAATATAAATTTATTATGAAATTATGTATACTAAAATTTATAGATATAAAATTCAAAACATGAATATACAAACTTTTCGTATGCATAAATTATAAAATTTATGAATCTCGTTCATTAAGGAATTATAGAGATCTAATTGGATACATGCATAAATATATATATATATATATATATAATTTGATACCAAATTAATCGTATCATGAATTGGGATATAAATACATGAAATTATTCGCATGAAATAAATTGAAAATTCACGAAACTTGATTTCGAATTTTTATAACCATATCGGATTATGAAACAATAATCTAAAACCCAATTTAGAACGCTGGAATTGTTTAAACCCTTGATCTTGAATCTGCACGAATCCTGAAGCTATCTAATGCCTTGATTTTTTTGAAAATGAGGATTTAACCAAAATGAATAAAAATTTCGGTTCCATGCATACCCCCTCCATTCCCCTCTTCTCTCTTTTCTCTCTGTCTCCGATACCCCACCGTAACCCCTCTTCCTCTCTTCCTTTTTCGCCTCCTTTACTCCCTCTCCCGTGGAAACCCTAGCTCCCCTCTCCTTTCACTCTCTGAAACGCAGCCCCACTGTGACCATTCTCCTCTCTTGTTTGTGCTTCCTGGAGACGGTTTAAACGGCTCGATGGTACCTTTTTCCCTCCCGCTCGTTGCTTGTGCGTGCCCAATTTTCGCCACTGTCTCGTCTCTTGTCAGATGCCGTACATGAGAAGGTGAGACGAGAGATGGCCTTGCACCTGCTCCCTGACCCGTTTTGACTCGTGCCTACCCTGTCAGAGGGCTTGGCCGTACTGATTATTGCGTGTGGTCTCTCGTTTTTCCGGGTATATATATACCCCCTACGCCTCTCCCCGTATTTTCCTCTCTGGTTCTGTTTTCGCTCATGTGTTGAGGCTATTCACTTTATTCCCCTCTTTTTTTTTTCTGTGATACTGTGATCTCCCAAAACCCTAGGGTTTGGGGTTTTCGGTTCTGTGACTTGGCTGTTGCCGTGCTTGCTGGTGAGCTTGGTGGTTGTTGTGACTGTTCTGACTGGCGCTTGCTTAGTGCCGTGCTGGTGTCGGCCTGGTGCTGTTCTGGTATTCGCTTGGAACCGGCCGTTTTCATCTCCCCATTCGTGCTAGCTCAATTCGGGTAATTTTTGAAATGCTCGTTTAAATTGATCGGATTTCTGCCTTATCGGGTCTGTTAGATTAAATTCGCCATTTGCTCGGGTTGTTGTTTTTCCCGGCAAGGGCATTTCCTTGTTGATTTCCCCCCTCTAATCTGACATGCCACCATGATCTATCCTACCCTATGGTTCTGTTTTGCTGGTCTATTCTATAGTGACCTGTGGTCTATTTGCCTTGTGCTTGCCGTAACTTATCTGGTGCTTGTGGTTATGCTGTTGTGATGTTGTCAGTGGGGCTATGTGCTTGGATGTTGTGTGTTTGTGTTGCTTGGCTTGTGCCTTGCTACTGACTTGTTGATGATTGTCTTGTGCATTGTTGAATCTGTGGTGTTGTGCTAAATACCGAAATTGGTACTGTGACTAGTCTGGTTGTGCATGTTTACCAGTATTTGACTTGACAGGGACCAAAATGTAAATAAATTAAATTGGGGGTTGTTTGTGCAAAATACAAGCCCTTGTGATTATTTAAAATCTAAGGGGCCAAGGTGCGATTTTACATTAAAATTGGGCTTGGCCCATGTGGTAGGGTTCGGCTGTAAACTAAGTTGGGCTTAGGCCTTGTAAAATATAAGAAATTATAAAGAAGGATGGAACTGGGCCTTTGTTTTCTGTTGGGCCTAAATTGAATTAATTAATTCATAGGAGGCTTGGGCCTTTTCTTTATGGGCCTATGCAGATTGTAAATAAAAGAAAAGGAAATAGACTTGGCTTTAATAACAATTATGGTATTTGGGATTTTTCCAAAAAGCGTAATTGTCGGATTTAAAACGCGGCTTTTAAGTTTAAGTTTTATTAGTAATCGAATTAAATCGGATGCTTACGTAAACTTAAACTAGCTCGGGAGATGATTATACCGTCCAGGGTCTGATGCCTCGATGATGACTCATAACATACTTTGAGCAGATATTATAATAACCCGATTGGACACCTGTATGATCCCGAAACAAACCTAATTAAAACACTCAACACATTAAACTAAAATAAAAGTTTTATAAAAAATTTTAAAGTTAAATAATTCTTTGAAACATTTTTCGAACTTGTACAAAGATTTGTTGCTAATTAATAAATGACAATTAGATTCGAAACGACTAACTAAACGAAGAAATTTAATTAGTGATAAAAATAACGAATTGTGCGACTTAGAAATTAAATTAGTTAGAAAACACGTAAAATAATTAAGGGTCCTATTTTTAAATTTTATAAATGAACAACACTTCTAGAATATAAAATAGCTTAACTATATTAAAACGGATTATAAAATTCGCAATAATCATATAATTAATAGGTTATATTTAAATAATTGCCTTATGGATTTTAATCGTAAATTAACGTTCGAAACCGAATTTCGAACCCTTTTTAAAAATCAATTATAGTCTGATTTAAATAAATCTAGTAGATAGGAAATTAAAATATATTAGTTAAGTAAAAACACGTATAATTTACCGTAACTCTCGAAAAATTATTTTTATTACAAATTATTCGACATTTGAATTTATACAAGCAATATCTTCAAATTAAATCATTAGAATATAAATTTAATTAGGATTAAATTAGATTAAATTAGACCAAGGTAAATGATCAATAGTTGACGAACTTATAAATTAAGATTAATGCTAAGCTCGATAACATGAAATTAAGTAATTAATATATGCCTAATCGGATCAGTCCGACTGACTGAACCGGTAATTTTATAAAATCGAAGTAATCGAGAAATCGACTTGTACATTAATTGGGACGAAGGTTAGAATAAAATTAGCATAGATTTTAATTAGTTTAAATTACGTGATCACAGATCAGTCGACTCCGCACGAGTCCGACCCGTGGACCGATCCGACTGACCCACAGTTCGGAGCATACGCGGAGCACACTGGTTATTAGCGACTGAGACTCCAGCCCCCTCAGGTGTGGGATATCTGAATTATTCTTTTCGTGGGCGTACTCTTACCAGTCGATCCATCTGACCTGACATCCGCACTTTATTTTAAGTAGTTGCATTAAAACTGTAGAGCATGTTTATCCTTTTCTGCACTATAGGTAGAATTGCATAAGCCTCGAAAAACCTGAATTTACTGTATTATAGGAGTAGAGTAATTAAATAATACTATATTTATATTATTAGAATATTAGGATACTAGTTTGTCTTCTTCTCGTGGAGACAATATATTATTATTATTATATTACGTGCATACGCATGCATTGGTGAGAGCTGAGCAGAGCCGAGTGACTTCGTTCCGTCTTGGTGTCACTTGGCATGGGACGGCCCGACAGCCACTGAGCTGAGGGTCACTTGATCCTTGGATGGCTTTAGGAATATATTATATGTATAACTTGATTATATATATATTTTTCGATCATTTTACTATTTGACGTGAGCAGTTCCGATCTCGAGTTCTGTGGCACGATACGATTCGGGAATTTATTCCTTCCCTAAATTAGGAGCTACTTTGCCTAGAACGGAAGTTCCCAAGGCCCAAGGTGGGTCTTGAGGAATGAAGTGCAAGTGCATAAGGACGGCGAGCCTTGATGCACGGGGTCGAGCTCGAGTCGAGCCCCTGATTCCTATTGGTCTGGCCAGACGGTAGAGTTCTCTCCTGCTCATGAGGGAAGAGATTAACTTTTTACGACATGCATTGTATGATTTCTCCTATTGGATATGTTTGGGTGATGAATCGTTAGGCGAGATGACACATTGGATTTGATATAACCATCGGCTAGTGTGCTACTATCTTGTGGAGCAATGCTCGATGTCATTAGGCATTGTGTATCATTGCACTCTGATCACAGTCCTTGGATTATATTGTTTGGATCTTTTGATCCTATTGGCACGGCACGGGGTGATTACTTTATCCATATTATTATTATTATTGTATTTGGGCACACAGTGCAAGGAGTACTGGATTTCGACTTGATTTATATCCGATATTACACTTTGATTTTATTTTGGGTTTATTTCGCATGTTGGCATAATAGAATAATCGCATCATGGCATCACTCAGAAGCATTATAAATTCTTTTAGCTATTAATATAGGTTCACACATGTGCATATTTTAACTGTATTCATTTTATAAATAAAAGTGCTTTGACCGTAGAGGATCCCTGAGGGGATAATTCTGGGTCACATACTGGGCGACTCGTCGCTTACCCACAAGTTGTTTCGTGGGTTTTAGGTACAGCATCTGGCGATCCGCAGCAGGAGTTGTCAGGAGTTGTCCCCGATGGCCACATCGTTTGATTAGCTAGAGTTAGACTTTTGATTTGGTTTACGAGTCTCGTATTTACTGTGTTATATATACGAGCTCGATAGATCATATACCCCCTTCTATAGATAGTGTTATTTGGATCCGAGATGGATCGAATTATATGTTATGTATGTGTATGTTTATTTATTTGCTATGTGACTGATGCTTGATATTTATATTATATTTGCTTCCGCTGCTGTTTGAGTTATTATTTATGGTTAGCCTTGCGTGCTTAATGATTAATTAAGCACGAGGCGAGGTTGATCACATCTTAATTCAGAATTCCTGGTTTGAGGTGTGACAGTTTCCCTGACAACCTGCTCACCTCGTTCGTACCGAGGCATCCTGAATTGGTACAGAGTCGAATGGATACCTACATTTGGTCTCTTGGAATGAATCCTATGCCAAATCGGCGATCCAGCTAAGAGTAGGTGAGGAATCTGAGGCGATCAGGATTAGAGTCCGACCAAATTTTAACTCCAAATCACAATTTGTCAATAAAATGTAATCAGTGTCCGATAAATTAATATATAGAAAATGAACAAATCAAACTGAAAGTTATCATTTTGACTTGGGTCATCGATCTAACTTTATTGTCAGGTCGGCAGTCAACAAACAGGACAAATGTATTTCAATTGTAAATTGTTTTAAGTCTAGAAAATGATCAATTTCAGTTTGGTTTCTTCAATTTCTACTCATGTGGCACCGATTAATTACTACCTATATATACATACATAATTTGGTTCACAGATGGGGATTTCGATTTTGATTAGAAATATGTGTGGTCATCAAATTTAACAAAAGATGAACAAGTTAGTATAATTGTAGTTGTACACTTGATACTGGAAATCTACTTTTACGTGATCAAATGAACTGATGTGATATAGCTAGGGGTGCAAACCGATCACATCCGGATCCGTATCCAAAATTTTGCGGATTCAGATATTCGGATATGGATAATTTAAGAATACAGATGTGGATATAGATATAAATTATGCAGATATGGATGGAAATATGATTTTAATTATCTGTATCCGTAATTTTAAGATTTCAAAAATTATTTGTATTTGTAATTTTTCAAATTTCGGATATCCGTGAAAACCTCAATCTACTACCCGCTGCCAATTAGTTTTATTTTATTCCTTTTCTTACATTTTCTTATTACAGATAAGGCTGCACAAAAGTTCGTAGTTCATGATTCGATGTGAGTTTGATTCAAAAAAATTCCACAATTAATTTAATTTAAAATTAGTTCGTTCTAAAATAAATCAAATCAATTTAGTTCGAATCTTATTCAAATCAAACTCAAACGAACAACTAGCTGTTGTTTCCGTAGCGGGATCCCAATGGTCAGATTTAGTCAAAGCACTTTGTATAACGCGCGAGCCAGGAATTTATCGATTTTTCTTGAAAAAACAGATAAGAAAAATATACTTCCTTTTACGAAAATCTTTAGAAGCTTCATGAAAACGTCAGCAGAAAAATGAGATTTAGGTCATTTAATTTGTACAAAACATGGTATTTTTACATATTCTGATATCCTCCTCTAAATCTTGATATTTTTACATATTTTCAGTTTTATTAGATTTAGGGCTCAAAATTTTAATTATATTTATGAATTATTTTTGTTTGAAAAAAATACTTTGTTGAATATATGTTAATCACTAGTGGAAAATATGGAATCAGGATTGGTTATATACGCATATCAGTTTCGAAATACAACCGATCCTGATGAAGGCGATACTGATACTATCAGGATCAGTTTTGTATTTTTTAAAGAACTGATCCAAATAGTAACTATTAGGATCGGTTGTTTATTATAACCGATCTTAATAGCAGTTATATGGATCGGTTTTTCTTAACGAACCGATCCTAATAGTTATATTCTTGATCGGTTTTTTTCATATCCTCATTCTTAAAAAAAAAAAAACTTTTAGGATTGGTTTTTAAAAAAAAACCGATCCTAAAAGTTTTTTTTTTCAGATCATAATTCCAAAAAAAAAAAAAACTTTTAGGATCAGTTTTTTTTTTAAAAACCAATCCTAATTTTTTTTTTTTTAAAGAATTAGGATCAGTTATTTTAAACAACCGATCCTAATAGTAGTAATCTGAATCGATTGTTTAAAATAACCGATCCTGATGTTTTATTGAAGCTAAAAAAAATATTTTTATTTATTTGACTAGCTTCCATATATATTTTGCTAGCCAGCACCCTAATTTTTTTTTTTTTTTTTTGCACAATAAGAAGTAATAATCAAATATCATATACACATCCTAAATTAATTATCATAGACATCTTAAACTATTACAAAAAATTCATGTACTTCATACAAAGTTTTGTGAAGCATTACATATTATAACAAGAAATTTAAATCCAAAAAAAATTAATTAACAAACATACAAGTGACTAATTGGGCTATTTCTTCAATTAACACACATTTATGCAATATACACATTTATGCAATTAATGTAAAGCACAACAATAAAAAAAATCAATAATTACCTCTTTTGCAATCACATCACTTGAGATTAAAAAAGACCATAAAAACAAAAGCAAATGTAACAATTAGATGGAAAAACATTTTCCAATAAAAAATACAAAAAAAATGTGTTTTAAAAGTATAATAATGAGAAAATTAGATAAAGCTAATACCATGATAGTTGATCGGCCGGATGATTAAGTAACTTGAGAGAGATGTCCTCAAGACTGTAAAACAATATACAAACACAATTAATTAATTTTTGAAACAATAAAAAAAATTAAAAACTGGCACAATTGAACCGGAGGTGCGAGAGGCTCGGCTTTGAGAGGAAGAGACGGAGAGAAAGAGAGAGAGAGACACGAAGGAGAGGGAGAGACGGAGACAGAGAGAGAGAGACAAAGAATACTGAGGATTTGAGAGGGAGATATGGAGACACAGAGACAGAGACGCTAAATTGAAAATGAGAGGCGCGAAATGAAAATAAGAAGAACTCTAAGCAGGTTATATAGGGAGTTATCATTAGGATCGGTTGTTTATAAAAAACCGATACTAATAGTATTAGGATCGGTTTTTTTTATAAAAAACAGATCCTGATACTAATTTTTTTTGAAAAAAAAAATAGTATCAACATCGGTTTTTTATAAAAAACCGATCCTGATATTATTTTTTTTTTCAAAGTTGGTTCTGCAAAAAAAAAAAAAAAAAATCAAGGTCGGTTTTTTATAAAAAACCGATCCTCATAGTATTTTTTTTTTTTTTGCAGAACCAACTTTGAAAAAAAAAATAGTATCAAGATCGGTTTTTTATAAAAAACCGATCCTGATACTTTATATGAGAAAAATCACTGAGGTAAACCCCACTCATATTGATGGTCTATCAACCATCAAACGGCTACCATTTATTTTCTTTTCTGTTTGGTAATGCATGTACACGGATAAATATTAAGAAAAATGTGAAAAATATAAAAATTATTTATTTGTGTTTGTATGGCCAAATCAACTCTACCATGATCAATTTTGTATAATTTTATTATTATTAATGGCATCAAATTGTTAAATGGAATGCAGACCGTTCATTTCTGCATGATCATCCAACGGTGGTTCTGTAATTAAATGACATGTAATAATTTTTAAAATGATCAAGATATAACATGGAACATTAATAACGTAAAAGTGCCGAAGGCCCGACAACTGTAAGTCTTGATCCAACGTAAACTATTTATGGCCGTGCGATGTTGCTATATTGTTTTGCTTTGATGAACTAGTAAATGAATCCCGAATTGTATCAAATTTTATAATGGTGAAATTAATATGACATTCTTTCATTTTAACGGTTCCGATCGACCAAATGCTGATGTTCGTATCCGTTCCTTCACAACCCCACACAACAAGGGTTCAAGTCCTATGTATATTATTATATGGCACAAGTCATTGATGCATCATGCATGATTGTATAAAAAAAATTCAATAGTCAAAATGACTTCAAAATGAAATATCAATGTCAAATAATTAATTATATTATCACATAAATTTTAATAATATAAATTACATTAATTTTCATCAAAAAAATTAATGTAACAACTGATTGGTTCTGCAAAAAAAAATAATATAGACTACATACAGCGCACCACACAAAGTTGGTTCTGCAAAAAAAAAAAAAATAGTATTAGGATTGGTTATTTGAAACAACTGATTCTAATACTATTTTTTTTTCAAAGTTGGTTCTGCAAAAAAAAAAAAAAAATTTATATCAGGATCGGTTTTTTATCCTGATACTCTTTTTTTTCAGGATATTTTCGTCATTGCAACCATAAGTAAATATGGTTCTTAAAAATATGTATTACTTTCCATAAGTAAATTATGAATTAGGATCGGTTTTATTGATAATAACCGATCCAGATACTATCTGGATCGGTTTTATTGCTAATAACCGATCCAGATAGTATCAGGATCGGTTTTTCGTAAAAACTGATGCTGATAGTATCAGGATCGGTTCTAATAAAAAA
Organism: Carex rostrata; assembly: GCA_964058875.1. Classification (NCBI taxonomy): domain Eukaryota; kingdom Viridiplantae; phylum Streptophyta; class Magnoliopsida; order Poales; family Cyperaceae; genus Carex; species Carex rostrata. The sequence goes on from CAXKVT010000080.1 coordinate 1,193,965, forward strand.
CTGATCTTGATAGTATCAGGATCAGTTTTTAGTAACAACCGATCCAAATGATTGAACTATTAGGATCGGTTTTTTTATTAGAACCGATCCTGATACTATCAGGATCAGTTTTTACGAAAAACCGATCCTAATAGTTCATAAATTAAGATCAGTTCTCTATAAAAACCGATCTAAATAGTTTTAGGATCGGTTGTTTTGTGAAAACCGATCCAGATACGTATGAGGATCGGTTTTCTTATCTAACCGATCCAGATAGGCCGATCCTGATTCCGGTTTTTCCACTAGTGAATTTTATTGCAATATATGAATTATGTATCTAAATGATATCCGTATTTGCATTTGTATCCGTTCAATATTGGATTTTTTTATGTATTCATATCCATTTAATATCCAATATGTATCTGCATCCATATTCAAAAAATAAAAACGAATACATATATAGTTTTACCACTATTCCATCCGTATCCGGTCTGTTTGCAGCCCTAGATATATATAGCAAAGCTTAATTTGACCGTCCAACAATATGTTAGATAACTAACATTATAATAAAATTATAATAATATGTTGGATTAAATTGTCAAAGTGATCCAGATAATGGATATAAATGTTTGAGAGTTTTTAATCTCTTGATGTCAAAATAAAGTTATAAAACTCATAGTGTCATCAAATAGCCGTACTTAATTATTTTGATTTTCCACTGTTAATAGCAAACTAAATCTAATGAATGATATTCATTTGTCAATTAAATAACAAACAATAAAACAGGTGAGACAGTGAGATACCTGACAGAATAATAGCTGTTGCTGGATTAGTGAAGCTCAACTCTTATCCGGCCCAAAATCACTTAATAATAGGAATTATCCTAGTTGAAGTCAAAGTGGTAAAATCTCTCGAGGGCCTTGACTATCACATGAATCATGTTTTTGGTGCAATCTCAGAAAACATATCCGCTTTAACATCTCTGGAATAAAAACTATACAAACTATTCCATACTGAATGATTAATATGAAGTTGAGAAATCATGATTAGCAGGTAGATGGAAACAGAAGATTAAGCTTGCAGAAAGTATTTTATTGGGTCTCAACGCGTGAACAGTAGATTGATGGCATCAAAGCATCATATATTGCTGTTAAGAGTGAAAACTGGGCTTGAAAGAAACCGGCCCAAAATTCATCCATCATAACGGGGCTGCAATTAATTTTCGAAACCAATGCCTGTTGACAAAGGCAAGCTCAGCTTCTGTAGATTGGCTAATATTAGCTGAAGTGCTAGTGTTACATTTGCTCCATCTTACGAGTGCTAATGTTAGCTGGTTTACAGCTGCTGTTATCAAAACTGTTTGCACTGAAGGTGTTCCATGAAAATCCAAGTGACTAATGGTAGCTGGACTACTTCGTAAAGTACATGGCAGAACCCAAGTTCATTCAACCACAAAAGATATGTAGCCTGGATCTTAAATTGTTTCCTTCTTTTTTATTAAGGAGGAAATGTTATAACCTCACATGTGTCTAACACTTAGGCAAATCAGTTCATAAAAACAACAACAGTTATAGGGATCAATTGTGAATGGGAGTCAATTATATAAATTTTTTATGCTACAAATGGAGGTCAATTTACAGTATTCATAGTATTTTACTTTAGATTATGTAGAAAACTGTATATAAATGCAAAAATATATAAAAAAAAATAGGGGTCAATTGATCCCATTATTTCTTACTCCCTCTGCCTCTGGTTATATCTTACAATTAATAACTCCAATCTGTAATATCATATGAATTTGCTTCCGTGCTCAAGTACATTGCATTAATGCATCGAATAAGTGCAAAAGACTTTCAGTGACAATGACAAATCAGTTCATAAATATATCAATATACCCGTCCACATGCATCTATGCAAAAAAGATGTTGAAATTGAAGTTTTCTTCCTCACAATCACCATACTAAACAAAATAATTTGTATAGTTAATATTAGAAACAAAATCGACATGTGTATTTTTAGTAGTTATGTATTCTTTTTATTTAAAACCGAAATATTTCTTTCAAGAGATTTTAAATTCACAATGACAATTCAATACAATAAGTTAATAATTAATTTTCATTATTTGTAATTTTCAATTTTTTTATATTTAGCTTTATATGTACTGTACATTTTACTTCATTTTTTTATCTTATTGGTTTAGTTTTTGTTTATCATTTTTTAAAATGCTCCGAATTTTTGTATTGTGTTGCATTGGAACTATTTTTTTATGCATGGCTTTTTTTGTTTATAGTAAAAGTTCTGATATTTGTTGTTTAAAATTAAGTCTGAGATGATGTTCTTTATATTAGATAATTTTGTATGGATTATATTTGTTAGTGAGAATTTTCTATTGAGAATATATGCATTGTTTTGTTGACACTAGTGGAGAACTTGGAATTAGTGTCGGCTGTTTATGGGTATTAGTGTCGGACATTAGGCGACACAAATCGGGCTGATACTAATACTTTGTAAATAGCCGACACTAAAAGTAAGGCATTAGTGTCGGCTATTTATTAAATGGCCGACACTAATACTAACTTTTAGTGTCGGCTAATTATTAAAAAGCCGACACTAATACTTATTAGTGTCGGCTTTTTAATAAATAGCCGATACTAATGTTTTTTTTTTTTTTAAATAAATTTCAAAAATTCACTATAAATCATAGAAAATTCTAAACATGAAAATTTTTGTTCTGAAATGCTCATATATTTTTGCTGAACTATATATAAAACAAAGATATCAAATAATTCATCATAATTTACAAATAACACTCACTAAATAAAATATCATCCAAATTGCTCATTTATTGTTATCATACAAACCCTAAAACAGAAAATACATAAAAGACCCTTTATTGTTATCATACAAACCCTAAAACAGAAAATACATACATAAAAGACCCTAAAAACTCACAAATTATAAAGAAAGGTCCAAAAGTCCATGAAGGAAGACTCGGATCGCGAATCTGAGCCCGCAAATGGCGAAAAATCTATATCCGACGGTCGGATCGGGCTGGAAATTGTGTCAATGACGGTCGGATCGGGCTCGAAAAATCTATATCTGATTGTTAGTTTGTAATAATCTAGAAGTCAATAATACGATAATTTATCATAAAGCTTTATTCATGAATTGAATGTTCATAGCATAGATAAATAAGCCTGTACTCTCTCTTGTGCTCTATGTTCTATTGCTTTTGAAATTGTGTCAATGACTATTGTGTCAATGACTGATCATGAAGCTTTTGAAATTGTGTGACTTGTCATTTCGTACTATGCCTCATTAGATAAAATGACTGGTCATGAAGCTTTGTATTGTGTCAATGACTATTGTGTCAATGACTGGTCATGAAGCTTTTGAAATTGTGTGACTTGTCATTTCGTACTATGCCTCATTAGATAAAATGACTGTTCATGAAGCTTTGTATTGTGTCAATGACTTTTGAAATTGTGTGACTTGTCATTTCGTACTATGCCTCATTAGATAAAATTGTCAATGACTATTGTGTGTCATGAAGCCTGTACTCTCTCTTGTGCTTCTATTGCTTTTCAAATTGTGTGACTTGTCATTTCGTACTATGCCTCATTAGATAAAATTGTATCAATGACTTGTACCGTCTCATGCATATGCATCTTTAATTTTGATTTGATACGTTGCCATCTTGCTACATAGCATTAGATAAATAAGCCTGTGCTCTCTCTCTCTGGCCTTGTGTATGTTCTATTCTTTGTTGTCTTTTGTCCCTGTCATAGCATTCTTTGTTGCCTTTTTATGTTAAAGCTGTACTCCCTGACAGAGAATGCATATACCAAGTGATAATTTAAAAAAAAAAAACTCTTAATTTGGCATATACCAAGTCGTTTTTTATTTTCTGATGAGAGCAATTTTTATTAAAGAAAGATATGCCACTAACTCTTAACAATATTTTTCTCAAAAAAAAAACTCTTAACAATATTAGACGGCCCAATGAAGTTTGCCGTTGAATTTTTTTGTTACAAGCCATTGGTGTAATATTTGCAAACAAAAAAAACCTCAAATTTTGATGCAAGTCAAGTCATGTGCCGATTTTTAGAGGTTAACAAAAAAAATCATTTTATAATGAAATTTCAAGCACTAAAAATTCTAAACCTAAGTTTAATTGTGAACAATACTCAGCTTATTATTTTTTTACCAAAAAGGGCAAGACTCCCTTGAGAAAGGAGACATCCGAAGTGAAGCATTCTCATGACTCAAATGCTAAATAAGATCAAAAGTCACCAAATTATGTATTTAGGAGTATAACAATAAAAATTAGAAAAACAAAAACAGTTTTCAAAACAATAGTAGAAGCACATTTAGTCCAAAAGGGTCAAACAAAACTTATTTTAAAGGACCGGATGGATGGTTTTATGAACTTAAAAATAAAAACGCTTTACAAAACCAAACTCAAAGAAGGAGTTCGGTAAGAGATGTTCCCCAACATCATAACAAACCTAAGAGTATTTCATTTAGTGTCACACCTAGGTTTTGTGTTACGAATAATATGATTCATGAGATAAAAAGAAAATACCAAGCAACTTTTAAGCAAGGTTCTACTACTAAAAAACAATCAATTACATTGTGTAATTATTGTTGCAAAATTGGCCACACCTCTTTGGAATGTAGATTTAGGAATGCAAACAATAACCAAAATGTTGCTTGGGTTCCTAAAGCTAAACTAGCTTAGGTTAACACTTAATCTCCCCTAAATTATTATAATTGCCAAAAAATGAGGGGGAGATTAAAACAAGGTATATGTTAGTTACTAACTCAACAATAACTTAAATATACTTTGTAGGTGTGTTTGATTACAAGTCAAAAGGAAAGTGTTTGGATCATTGATAGTGGATGCTCGCATCATATGATCGGTGATAAATCATTTTTTAAATTCTTGGAGCCATATGATGGAGGTACGGTTACCTTTGACAATAATCAAAGAAAGAGCTCTATTATTGGAATAGGCTCAATTGGTAACCAACACTTGACCATATCCAATGTATACCTTGTTGATGGGTTAGACTACAACTTACTTAGTGTTAGTAAGTTACGTGACTCGGGATATTATGCTAAATTTGATATTAATGCTTCTCACATAGTTAGGTTTTCGGATGATGATTTAATTTACTCGGATAAAAGAAAGAAAAATATTTTTTACTTGTATTTTACCCATTTTGATTCCGGTGAAACATGTCTAAGTGCCATATCAAGTGGATCTTGGCTATGACATCGTAGATTAGGTCATGTTTCAATTGATACCATTAGGAAATTGGTTAAATTAGATCTTGTTCGTGGTTTACCAACACACAAACTAGAACTTGAAGGACTTTGCGATGCATGTGTTCAAGGTAAACAAACCAAAAGTAGTTTTAAATCCAAAGACATGGTCTCAACCGATTAACCATTGCAATTACTACACATGGATTTATTTGGACCAATTAGTGTACCTAGTTTGGCCAAAAAGAAATATGCATATGTGATTGTAGACGATTATAGTCTCTTTACTTGGATTTTTTTCCTACAACACAAGGATGAAGCAATTAGTAGCTTCATTGAATTTTGCAAACATGTTGAAAATGAAAATGAATAAAAAATCATTAGGATTAGAAGTGATCATGGGGGGGGGGGGGGAATTTGAAAATATAAAATTTGATCAACTTTGCTCTAAAAGGGGATATAAGGATGAGTATTCGGCTCCTCGCACACCTCAACAAAATGGGGTAGTTGAGAGGAAGAACCGAACCTTAGTTGAGCTTGCCCGAACCATGCTCAATGAATACTCCTTACATAAACACCTATGGGCCGAGACGGTAAATACGGCATGCTACGCTGTAAATCGCGTAAACATAAGGGCCATATTGAATAAAACACCATATGAGCTATGGAAGGGGTATAAGCCAAAGATATCTCATTTTAGGGTATTTGGGTCTAAATGCTTTGTTCTTGATGAATCCCCCCAAAGTAACAAAATTTGATTCTAAATCAATTGAGGGAGTGTTTGTAGGGTATGCAATGTCAAGTAAAGCCTATATAATTTACATTGCATCTCAAAAGGTTGTGATTGAATCCGTACATGTAAAATTTGATGAAAGTGCTAATCAAAAGGTCGAGAAAGATATTGAAATTGTAGGTATTGAAGTGCCAATACTTGACATGGATGAAGTCGAGGCAAGTACCAACATGATTGAACATCAACCCGAGCAACCTCAACCCGACATGGATGTAACAAATGTTGAGGTGGATCCATTAGTTGATGAAATGCAAACCGAAGAGGCACAACCTCCACAATCTGAGTACCAAATTCTTGAAGACCTAAGGGTAACATCTCAACCTCTTTCTAATGTAATTGGGAATTCTCGGGAAAGGATTAAAACAAAGTCCAAATTAAATTAAATGATTGGCCATTGTGCATTTGTATCTCACATTGAACCCAAGAATTTCAAAGATGCAAATGTAGACTCTAATTGGATTTGTGCCATGTAAAAAGAACTTCCTCAATTTGAAAGGAACAAAATTTGGGAACTTGTACCTAAGCCAAATGATATAATGATTATTGGAACCAAATGAGTCTTTAGTAATAAAAATGATGAAGATGAAAATGTCATTCGTAATAAAGCTAGGTTGGTAGCTCAAGGGTACAAACAATAAGAGGGTATTGACTTTGAAGAAACCTCTGCACCCGTGACTCGTCTAGAATCCATTAGAATGCTTTTAACATATGCCTCAAATAAATTTTTTAAATTGTTTCAAATGGATGTTAAAGTGCATTCTTAAATGGATTTATAGATGAGGAGGTATATGTTAACCAACCTCAAGGTTTTGTTGACCCGGCATTTTCCTAACTATATGTACTTACCAAAGCACTCTATGGACTCAAACAAGCCCCTAGGGCATTGGACGGTAGACTAAGTTCCTTTCTAATTGACAATGAATTCATAAGAGGCGAAAATGATACAACTTTTTTCACCAAGAAAATAGATGTATCACTTTTAGTGGTGTAAATTTATGTAGATGACATAAATTTTGGTTCACCTAATGTGGCACTTGCCGAGGAATTTTCTTCTATTATGAGTAGTGAATTTGAGATGAGCATGATGGGTGAATTGAACTTCTTCTTAGGACTCCAAATCAAGCAATTCGTGGATGACACATTTGTGAGCCAAACCAAGTACGCAAAAGAGTTGATCAAGAAGTTTGGAATGACCGAAAGCATACAAGCAAGACGCCTATGGCAACAAATGCAAATCTTGACTCCGATTCGAATGGCACATCGGTGGACATCACTCAATACCGAGCTATGATAGGTAGTGTTGAGGCATTTTTGTCGGCCTATTATTTTGGTGTAGACCGGCACGAATGTCTCTGCAGATACACTCCCTCCCTTGAGTATGTAAATGGGAGAAAGCTTATTATTTGATTGTGGGGATTCTTTTCCTTCCGACAGGCGCGAGCCCCTGTCGTTAATTACCCTAGAATATACCCAGGAACCTTCGATTAAAGGGCTAGACGAAATGACATGACTAGGGTAGGGTATCAGAAGTAGTGTTGTGCTCTCGGGTAGGGTACGGGTACCTCGGGTAAACCCGGGACGGGTAATGGGTAGGGCGAGTATGGGTAGGACGGGTACGTTGGATAATTTTTTAAAGAAGTGTACCCTACCCGTTTCATACCCGTGCCCGTCTCGGGTAACCGGTACGGGTATTTTTTTTTTCTGGTTTTTTTCGATTTTTAATACTGTTTTTTGTTTTTTTTTTGTGTTTTTTTTTGTGTTTTTATTTATTTTTGTTTTTACTTTATTTTTCTGTTTTTTTTTCTATTTTTTTTTCTATTTTTTCTGTTTTTCAAAATTTGAATTTTAAAAGTAACGGGTAAAGGGTGCGGGTAGAACGGGTAAAGTATTCGAGTAAATGGGTGCGGGTACGGGTACGGGTACGGGTACAACGGGTCCAGGTAGGTGGGTTTCGAGTACGGGTAAGGCGGGTACGGGTTGGATGAGTTTTTTTCCCAAATATTGGTACCCTACCTGTCTCAAACCCGTACCCGTGTACCCGTGTACCCGTTTACCCGCCTATACCCGGGCACGGGTACGGGTACCTCGGGTAACGAGTACGGGCGGACCGGGTTCGGGTAACCTGTTAAGGGTATTAGCAAAACTCTAATCAGAAGTACAATTAAGTAGGGAGGGTGGTACTGAATCAGAGGGGTAGTACTGACTCAACCCTCGAGGAGCATACTAATGGTGTATGTCTAGGGTTTTCCAGGGCTTTTGTTTGATTTGGGGTTTGCCTAGGATTTTCTAGGGGCTTTTCTTTGAGGTGCCTGTTTCATGAAAGAGCTTTAGCTGATTTGAGGGTGCCTAGGATTTTCTAGGGCTTTTGTTTGGGGCGACACCGGACTACTTGAATGGGTGTCTGGAACACTTCGACAGCCTACGGGTCGGACTGGTGCAGAGGGTTTGGACCAGGGCGTATCATATGCCCGTGGCATTTATAGGGTTTTCCTTCCCTTGGGGTGCCTGTTTCATGCAAGGGCTTTAGCTGATTTGAGGGTGCCTAGGATTTTCTAGGGGCTTTTCTTTGAGGTGCCTGTTTCATGAAAGAGCTTTAGCTGATTTGAGGGTGCCTAGGATTTTCTAGGGCTTTTGTTTGGGGCGACACCGGACTACTTGAATGGGTGTCTGGAACACTTCGACAGCCTACGGGTCGGACTGGTGCAGAGGGTTTAGACCAGGGCGTATCATACGCCCATGGTATCTATAGGGTTTTTCTTCCCTTAGGGTGCCTGCTATATGCAAGGGCATTAGCTGATTTGTGGGTGCCTAGAATTTTCAAGGGCTTTTGTTTGAGGTGACACCGGACTACTTGAGTGGGTGTCTGGAACACTTCGACAGCCTACAGGTCGGACTGGCGCAGAGGGTTTGGACCAGGGCGTACCATATGCCCGTGGCATCTATAGGGTTTTCCTTCCCTTGGGGTGCCTGTTTCATGCAATGGCTTTAGTTAAATTTATGTATTGTTAGGGTGGCGTGAAAGCCTTTATTTTAGGTTGGCGTGGAAGCCTTTGGTTTTGGGTTGGCATGAAAGCCTTTATTTGGGTTGGCGTGGAAGCCTTTGCATTTGAGTGGCGTTGAAGCCTTTGTATTTGAGTGGCGTGGAAGCCTTTGTATTTGGTTGGCGTGGAAGCCTTTGGATTTGGATGGCATGGAAGCCTTTGGTTCAAAGTGGCATGGAAGCCTTTGAGTTTAGGTGGCGTGGAAGCCTTCAATTTTAGTTGGCGTGGAAGCCTTTGAGTTTGGTTAGCATGGAAGCCTTTGGATTTGGGTGGCATGGTAGCCTTTGTATTTGGGGTGGCATGGAAGCCTTTATTTTGGGTTGCAATGAAAGCCTTTGAATTTGGATGGTGTGGAAGTCTTTGGATTTGGTTGGCGTGAAAGCCTTTGGTTCAGGGTTGGCTTGGAAGCCTTTGGATTTGGTTTGAGTTTACTTTAGTGCATCGGGTTTACTTATGTTTGGTTTATGTTTTGGCATGGTTCGGGTTTAAGCTTGATTTTGCTTGGATTTGATTTGAATTTTATTTTATTTGATTTTGGGTTGGTCTTGGGTTTGATTGTGATTTGGGTTCATTTTGGTTAGTTTAGGCTCGCTTTGAGTTTGTTTGACTCATTTAATTTATTTGGTTTATTTGAGTAGGTTTGATTTATTTGATTGGGTTTTGCCTCTATGTGGATATTTTTAGTATGGTTAGAGCTTCGTATTTTATATGGATTTGGTTTGAGTTGGGGGTAGTCTTCATGTTTATTTTAAGTTCGGGTATATGAGTCTAGATGAGCTTACTATGTTCAGGTTTGTGCGAGGGTGCACTCACTCGGTTGAAAATTGGACAAGAAGGAAAATGTTTAGATCACTCCAGTAAAATCAACTTCTTTTATTCTTCAAGCTCTAGTTAATATATTTCTCTTTTCTTTCGTGTATGTTCAGGAACCGTGGAAACAAAACTTGTAGACTGTATAGTAAGTTTTATGCTTCAGTATAGGTCACTGCAAGCTTTGATCTGGTATTCATAGAGTCTTGTAAAGAGATTATAGCATCGAGCAGTCTGCTATATATGTATATTTCTTCAAAAAAGTGACTAATTACATGTTGACCAAAACATTACAAATGTCACTTGATTTTTCTTTAATGCCCAGCGGTGACTATATGTTAAATGTATACATGTACGTAGCTTGATATTTTTCATATTCTGCCACTCTATTCAATTGGTACTTATTTTCTTTCGTTTCCAGCAACCTTTTATTTCAATTTTATTTGACTCTCGGTCATTTTATTTTTCATATTTGTTCAATCAATTATGAGTTCTTCATTCGAGTCTCCTTTATATTTTTTTGTTATCACATCCCTTGTTTTATCTTTTCAATCAAGCTGTGTACTTCCCTTTATTTATTTCAGCAGCAACTCGGCTTCAATTTAATTCTTTCGAATATTATTTTCATGTCTAATTAAGAGGGAATTTCGACAACATTTCTGTCTCATTAGCACTCATCATTAGAATGATTATGGCATCCTACACGTACCGAGTGCTTCAGATCCTTTTTTTTTATTGGCGCCCTACACGCACCGAGTGCTTCGAGCCCATTGAATCACCCCATCAGCACCCTACGCGCACCATGTGCTTCGAGTCCGATGGTAGCGAGTGTTTGTGTAATTTTGCCCAACCGGCACCCTACGCGCACCGAGTGCTTCGAGTCTGGGATCCGTAGCGAGTGTTTTATTTTGAATATGCTGTGACTTTCGCTTAAAATTGTTCTTTGTTTATTTGTTTATAAGAGATGAGAAAAGAAGAGGATGAGAAAATCAAAGATCAAGTGTTCAACTCATGAATAATGCAGAAATATCTTTCTTTACCTTTCTTTATTATTCGGCAAAGGAAGCTGCACCTATTTTTTTTTGTTATTCTCACTCAATCTCTGTCTAAATTTTGGTATAGTTTTGGCTCTATCTCCCGGTTTCTCTCTGTCTGGGTATGTGTATTCTCCCCTCCTCTTTTTGTTTTTCTCAGTGTCTCTCTGTCTGTATATTCTGTGGGTATTCTCCTTCTATCTCCCCTTCTTTTGTTCATTCCCTGGTTGTTCTTTTATAGCACTAGAGAGGGGCACTATCGTTGCCTAAGATCATGCTCTTCAAAGCTCTTTAAATTTTTCCAGCCAACGTACCATGCAATTTTTAACTCCCAGATACCTCGCGATCACCTTTATAACTATATCATTATGTAAGGTTATATTACACCATTATTATTTTTTTGTTTACTTGTTAACGGTGTTGGGTTGCATATATTTAAACACTGTTACACGAGATATTGGTAAAGCTTATCATTTATGCAAAATTTATTTCTAAAGGATCAATTTGTACCAATAATGAAAAAATAAAAAAAGTGTTTATGACAACTTCTTTCTTAATTGCATCGCTGTTGTGACAAGATTGATATATTTTTTTTGTTGTTTCTTACACTGTTATGACGGTGTCTTTTTTTTTTTTAAATAACTACAAGAGCATCATGTTTTTATAATTTACACACACACATATATATATAGATATATAATTGTTTTATTTATGTTCTTCATCTTTTTATTATACTCCTTTTTATATATGTTTGTATAACAAATCTTTCTGAATTAATTCGCATTTGTGTTGCCGACTAGAAAAATAAAATCATTTGATCAATCAGGTCATAAACTTCATGAAGGAGCCGTTTGGGCATGATATATCGCTCAAGGAGCGATCCTAGCAATGAGAAATCAATTTCTTTTATTGGAGGTGACTAAGCTCATGAATGTCCTACAACAAAGTAGACACTTTTTGCGAGGAAAAAAACACAATTATGATAGTTATTTGTCGCAAAAAGTACCGTCGCAAAAAGAAAAAATTAACAGACAGCCTGTGATGCAGCGCGAACTGATGACTTTTGATCTTTCTATTTTCTTCCTTTCAATCTCTTTTATTTACTTATTTGTTCTTACCATGTATCTCCCCCTTTTTTTTATTTTTTTTGTTACTCGTAAAGGTAGGTCAGCAACCATTTTGTATTTTTTTTATGTGTAAATTATTTAGTGTGTTGTATATTTTTATGGTAGAACAAATGCAACTATCAATCCATTTATGTTGAGTTTGTATCATCATTATATTTCCCCATATTTTTAGACTAAAACAGTAGCCTACTCTATTTAACCGCTAGTAGACCCGATATAATGTTTGCAGTATGTCTATGTGCTAGGTATCAAGCAAATTCCAAAGAATTGCACTTGAAAGCCGTTAAAAGAATTCTTAAATATGTCAAGGGCAGTTTAAATTTGAAATTATGGTATGACAAATAATCAGATTTAGATTTGAAAGGATATGCCGATGCCGACTTTGCCGGAGATCGAATGGATAGGAAGAGTACAAGTGGTACATGCCAATTTCTTAGTGGATCACTTGTCTCATGGTCGAGTCGCAAACAAACCTCGATTGCCCTTTTCACAATTGAAGCCGAGTATGTAACAGCCGGTAGTTGTTGCACACAAATTCTTTGGATGATTCAATCCTTAAATGATTATCAAATTCGCATCCGCAACGTACCAATTATGTGTGACAATACTAGTGCCATAATGATATCCAAAAATTCAGTTCTTCATTCTAGAACCAAGCACATAGAGATAAGGCATCATTTTATTAGGGATTATATTGAGAAAGGTAAAATTGAACTCATACATATCGACACCAAAAACCAAATTGCCGATATATTCACAAAACCCTTGAATACTCAACAACACAATGAATTAAGGTTTCAATTAGGCATGCTTGAACTTAGAGAATAAGACATACCAAATTTCATTTCAAAATAATTCATAGCAATCAAAATAGTTCATTTTAAGGCTAATCTTTAGAAGCAAAATGTTGAAAACATTTGTAAAATGTTATAACGTTTCCATCATATGCATTCAATAATCAGGCAAAATAGCTAAAACGTTGGTAACGTTTTTAAATCATTGGTAACGTTTTAATTAAAATTCCAAAAATCTGAGAGTTCGTTTTGTGCTCATTTTTACAGTACAAAACATTACACAATGTTTTGAAAACGTTGTAACGTTTCATGCTATTTTCTGAGTAAATTCAAAATTTATGAGCAAAACATTATAACGTTTTTCCAAACGTTGGAACATTTCACATCTAATACTTAGTCATTTCTAAGATCAGTTTCACTATCTGAAATGTTGTAACGATTTTAAAATGTTGAAACGTTTTGCTGACAAATGCTAAATTTCTGAAATTTGATTAAAAATGTTATAACGTTTTACAAACATTGGTAACGATTTAAATCAATTCTTGAAATTCTGAGAATTCGAATTTTTCCAAAATGGTTGATTTGAGACAGTGCAAAACGTTACGTAACGTTTTATAATTGTTGTAACGTTTTAGGCAAAACACGCTGTAATTGAGACAAACGTTGGTAATGTTTTACAAACATCTATAATGACAACATGGATGAGGCTGCAATTAATTTTGACGAAGGCAAGCTCAGCTCCTGACTCCTGTAGATTGGCTGATGCTAGGTGAAGTGCTATATTGTTAGCTGGTTTCCGGCTGCTGTTATCAAAACTGTTTGCACTAAAGGTGTTTGATGAAAATCCCATGTGACTAATGGTAGCTGGACTACTTCGTAAAGCACATGGCACAACTCAAGTTCATTCAACCACAGAAGATATGTAGCCTGGATCTTAAATTATATATATATATTTTTTTTTTATTAAGGTGGAAATGTTATAACCTCACATGTGTCTAACACTTAGGCAAATCAGTTCATATAAATAAAAAAATAAAAAAACTGTTATATCTTACAATAACTCCAATCTGTAATATCATATGAATTTGCTTGCATGCTCAAGTACATTGCATTAATGCATCGAAATAAGTGAACAAGACTTCCTTAATTCAAATTGTACATACATGTACCGAAGTAATATTAGCAAACTAAAAAATAGTTGGATGGAAGAATTGAGGGGGCAAAAAAATATCAAAGAGGGGAAAACAATTGAAGTAACTGACCGCGTGCAGAACCATTGGGTGACTAACTCTTAAGCAACATGAATAGGTGATTTAAATTTAGAGGTCTAGTTTTAAAATTATACCTAGTTAAACTGACCTGATTAATCCGCATTTGATAAAATAATTAAGGCCTAAACTCCTTATTCTATATGAACCTCAACCAAATACCACCGATCAGCTTGAACAGATTTAAAACCTTCTACTCATGCTTATTTTTTTTCACATTACAATTTGTATTTTCTATTTCACATGTTGCGTTTCCAATCATAATTCCAGCGTCTAAATTTTTTTCTCAAGTTTATATTTTTATAAACATGATTAGTTATGAAAAATAAATAAATTATCAATTATTTTGCCAAAATCCAGCTTCTGTTAATTGCGAATAACCAGATTCAGTTACCAATTTAAAATTCCAAAGTAAATTTGTACATATGTTATTGGACACATAGATTACCTAATAAATTTCATACAATTTAAGTATTTTTTGACGATGCATGAAGAACCATTAATTTCAATCCGTTGAAATTTTAAGTTACTGAATGTACAGTGAAACATAACCCAAATTTCGTTATATTTTATAGATATGTCATGGCTATAATATTATAATTTTTCAAACAATTTTGATCTGAACAGAAACACTAAATACTAGAGTTAAATCCAACTAACCAGATTAAAAATCGGAGACAAAAGGGGAGGTGGCGACCATGACCCCCCTAGGATTTTCATCGTAGCAAAAGCTATCAGAAGAGAGGTCAAGTTGAAACTGAATTCGAAGAGAGTGAGTGGAGAGAGCGCAGTACCTCTCGGTGAGAGGTGAAGTCAGCTAGCGGGTGGGGCGGGTTTGAGGAGAGGAGCGGCTCTCTGTGGAGAAAATGTAGTGAATATTGAGAAAGAGAGAAAAATTAACGGAAGTAATGGAAGCGCTCTATTAGATATCATCCAGCGCTAGCATCTTGTACGAATCTTTATGCAAATCCTACGTTTCATATATCAAAGCACACTAAGTAGTGTGCTTGGCCAAGTACCATAGCCTCACTCATAAAGTAATATTAAGAGTAATCCCCAGTCATAAATATATCAATATGCAAAAAAGCTGCTGAAAGTTTTCTTCCTTACAATCATCAGACTAAACAAAATAATTTTTATAGTTAATATTAATTAGAAACAAAATCGGCATGTGTATTTTTAGTAGTTATGTATTTTTTTTTAATTTAAAACCGTAATATTTCTTTCAAGAGATTTTCAAATCACAATGACAATTTAATACAATAAGTTAATAATTAATTTTCACTATTTGTAATTTTGGATATTTTTTGTATTTAATTTTATATGTACTGTAGATTTTACTTCATTTTTTTAGCTTATTGATTTGTTTTTTTGTTTATCGTTTTATGCTCCGAATTTTTGCATTGTGTTGCATTGGAACTATTTTTTTATTTATAGTAAAAGTTCTGATATTTGTTTTTTTTTTTAAATTAAGTCTGAGATGATGTTCTTTTTATTAGATAATTTTGTATGGATTATATTTGTTACGGATAATTAATTTTCTATCGAGAATATATGCATTGTTTTGCTGATAAATTAACTTCATTAAAACCATAAAAATAATATATTACAACAAAAAAAAGGTCGCCAACTCAACCACATAACACTATTATCAACCAAATGCATCACTACAAATTAAAATAAGAACGAACAACATAACATGGCGGACCAACATATCTAGTTAATTAGAACTATTTATTCATTTTGGCTTTTTTTTTCTTCCTATATACATCATTTAAATTTGTCTCAATTAAAGCATGTAGTAGGAACTATCTAATTTTGTATTTCTTAATTAGCGTGTTATTATGAAACTTATTTAGGCTGATTTTTTTATTCAAAACATTCTACAAAATATCTAAAACTAACAAGGCCGTAAGAAACTTGCAGCGAAGTGCCGAAAATGATCATGCTGATTATTTTCAATTTACAGTTTATATTTTCTATTGCACTGCATGTTGAGTTTCCATGGTGTTCCTAGTGTCTAATTCTTTGTAGTTTGTACTGATAATTATTATTTTATGGTGGAGAAATATATGATCGTCGGCTGACATGATTTAATATTGGGTGACAAAATTTCTTTACGGAAAAATCCAAGATGCACTTTAAAATAGGTGAAAGTTGTGACATGTGAAAGTCAGTAATTAAGTACGTATACCAAACGAAATAATGGTTTACTGCTACTGATCATACGAACACTGTTTGCACTTAAAAGTTGTTCGACAAAAATCCTAAGTGATTAATGTTAGCTGGTTACATGGAAGTTTGCTTTTTGCTGAAGCTGAAGGTGGAACGATAATTGAGAAAATGGTCACCATAGATGTGCGAGATATGTGCAGCTGGTGGAAGCAAACAAGGATGACAGTCAATATCCCAGAGTTGTCTCACACACGTCGATGTGTTCATCGGTTCGGTTCGGTTCGGTTCGGTTAAAACCAAAATAATTTAAATATTGTTTGATGATGCATTAAGTTTTTTTTATCATTGAAATTCTAAATATTTTAATGTATGATGAAATATATATGTGAAATGCTATCATCTTTAATAGACATGATATGTGAACAATATAAATCATAATTAATGTTAGATTTCAAATTTGAAGTGTACATTTATAAGAAGTTTTCTCTCAAACAACGTGTTTATCAGTAATGTTATACTTCGTTCTATGGCTAGACAAAAGTTGAGTTAATAGAAAGAATATCACGGTCCATGAAACATTGTATCTCTTAAGAAAAAGTTGAATTGGCCCAACATGGCCTGTGAGAGTGGTTCAATTGTCCCAATTTAATTGGAGTTATCAATCATCTAATTTAGCTCTGGACAATTGGCTTCCATCTTAGGCCATAACATTGAAACAGAACTTTTTTAGTCTATTATTTTCCTTTTTACAGCGTGCTATTGTAGACCATCTTATATACAAGTTCATCAATATTGTCTATAACTTAATTGATTTAGGCAATCGCAATTCGCAAATGCATGGTATGGTACTAGCTAACTGTTATCTATAGCTATGAACTTAATTTCCATCAAAATTAAGTCGATTATATTATATTAAGTGAATCATTTGATTTTGCAATATATAAGTTTAACAGACGCTTTAAAAAATGATTTTTTAAAGTAAATTGAATTTTAAATGGACAAATTTCCAGGTTGGTCCGAAACTTGAAGAGTGCTAGAAGCATATGTAACAACCCCACTGAATCTAATTTGAAGCTTGCGGTGGGACACCTTATTCAAATTCAAAAATCCGTGATTCAGATATAATTCGGAAATGATTCGGAATTATCTGGATCAGAAATCTCAGTCTTGCAAGAGAGCAAAAATAAAAATAAAAAATCAGAAAAAAAATGTTTTGGAAAAAATTCGCGAATAATTTGTATAATTTGAGAGAAATTTGTAAAATTCGCTAATTATTCAGGGAGAAAGAGAGACGAGTAAAGAGAGTTAATTAACGGGGGGAAAGAGTTAACAGGGTTAAAGGTCGTTTGAATTTACTAATCAAAAGTTAATGATTAATTTATTAAGATTATTTCAATTAAATCAAAATGAGGTAAAGTAGGAAAGGATTTCAAATTTAGATGAGGAAATAAGATATATTGTGATTTTGATGGGGAAATTGGATATAAGAGAAGTTTTGATGGGTACATGAGCAATTCACCCATTATTTATGGTGGAAAAATATATGATCATCGGCTGATGTAATACTCTATCACAATATTTTCTATATTACCTAGAAGTGACTTTTGAACCGGGATCAATAACTCAAAACCCCAGCATTTTTATTTTTTTTCCAATAACACATAAAGAAATATTTTAATTTTTCTTATAGCCGTGAAAAATCCGGCCTGAAAAATATTGATCGGGTTATTTGTTACAATCTTTCTAATAAATCAAATTATATTGTATTCCATCTATTTTCAAAGAAATATATTTAATATTTCTAATATTTTAATACAAAAAAAAAAATTATGTTTTGCAAAAAAAAAAAAAAACAAACCATGGAAAATTTCCACGGTTTGAGCATTTTTATTAATTTGGCTCAAACCTAGTTATTATTATTAAAAGATTTAGTTAATTAGGTATTTTTAAAAATGTCGGGCAAGACTGCTGGGGGACTAACTCTTAAGCAATATAGATAGGTGGTTAATTTAAATTGAGAGGCGTTAATTTTAAAGTTATGCCTAGTTAAACTGGCCTGATTAATCCGTATTTGATAAATTAATGCCTAAACCCCTTATTTTATTTGGGCCTCAACCAAACACCACCGATTATTAACTTTTCTGGAAATGAAAGTGAACCCAATTAAAACCGTCTACTCATCCTTATTTTTTTCACATTACAATTTGTATTTTCCATTTGCATTTCCAGTCGTAATCCTAGCGTCTAAATTTTTCCCTCATGTTTATTTTCTTATAAACATGATTAATTATAAAATATAAATACATTATCAATTATTTTGCCAAAATCCAGCTACTGTCAATTGCAAAAAATCAGATTTAGTTACTAATTTAAAATTTTAAAGTAAATTTGCACATATGTTATCGGACACATAGATAACCTAATAAATTTCATGCAATTCAAGTATTAATTATTTGATGATGCATGAAGAACCATTAATTTTAAGCCGTTGAAATTTTAAGTTACATAATATATCAAAATTAATTTCCTTATATTTTATAAATATATCACGTCTATAATACTGTATGAAGCTTTTTTTTAAAGATTATTAAATTTTTTAAAATAAAGTAATATTAAGAGTAATCGCCCGTCATAAATTAATATATCAATATACCCATGCACATCTATGCAAAAAGATGTTGAAATTAAGTTTTCTTCCTCACAATCACCATATATTAAACAAAATAATTTGTATAGTTAATATTAGAAAAACAAAATAATTTGTATAGTTAATATTAGAAAAACAAAATAATTTGTATAGTTAATATTTTTAAAACTGAAACATTTTTTTCAAGAGATTTTAAAATCACAATGACAATTCAATACAACAAGTTAATAATTCATTTTCATTATTTGTAATTTTCAATATTTTTGTATTTAGCTTTATATGTACTGTATATTTTACTTCATTTTTTTTTAGCTTATTGGTTTGGTTTTTTGTTTATCGTTTTTTTTAAATGCTCCGAATTTTTGCATTGTGTTGCATTGGAACTATTTTTTGTATGGTTGTTTTTTTTTTACAGTAAAAGTTCTGATATTTTTTTAAAAAAAAAATTATGTCTGCAATGATGTTCTTTTTATTAGGTAATTTTATATGGATTATATTTGTTATGGAGAATTTTCTATCGAGAATATATGCATTGTTTTGCTGATAAACTTCATTAAAACAATAAAAAATAATATATTACATAAAAAAAAATGAAAAAAGATCGCCAACTCAACCACGGATATAACGCTATTATCAACCAAATGCATCACTACAAATTAAAATGAGAATGAACAACACAACATGGCCGACCAAAATATCTAATTAGAAATAGTTATTTATTTTGGCTTACTTTTTTGTTTTTTTCCCCTATATAAATCATTTAAATTTGTCTCAATTAAGGCATGTCGTAGGAACTAGCTAATTTTGTATTTCTTAATGTGTTATTATGAAACTTATTTAGGCTGGTATATTTTAATTCATAATATTAAATATATAGCATGATTTTTACAAAATATCTAAAACTAACAAGGCCGTAAGAAACTTGCAGCGAAGTGCCGAAAATCATCCTGATTATTTTCATTTTACAGTTTATATTTTCTATTGCACATGTTGTGTTTCCATTGGTGTTCCTAGTGTCTAATTCTTTGTAGTTTGTACTGATAATAATTATTTTATGGTGGAGAAAGAAATATATTATGATCGTCGGCTGAGATAATTTAATATTGGTTGACAAAATTTCTTTACGGAAAAATGCAAGTTTGCACTTTATAATAGGTCAAAGTTGCGACTTGTGAAAAGTCAGTACTCAGTATCAAACGAAATAATGGTTTACTGCTACTGATCACACGAAAACTGTTTGCACTTAAAAGTTGTTCGACTCTAATCGTAAGTGATTAATGTTAGCTGGTTACATGTAAGTTTGCTTTTCGCAAAGGCTGAAGGTGCGAGATGACAGTCAATATCCCAGATATGTCTCACACGTAGATGTGTTTATCGGTTCGATTCGGTTAAAACCGAAATAATTTTAATATTGTTTGATGATGCATGCATTGAGATGCATTATTTTTTCTATCATTGAAATTCTAAATGATTTGATGTATGATGATATATATATAGAGTAAGACTACCATGCATTGCAATACATAAATATTTTTGTACATTGAACTATAAATCACCGGATTTAAAGTCCAAATAACCGATTCAAACCGTTCATCTTGTTCTCCATATTAATATGTATTTGGAGACCAAATTTTATATTTTTTGAAAAAAATTTACTATATTTTTAGATTTATTGAATATGCTTGCGTGTGGCCGCTACATGAGTTTGGGCACCACGCACCAATGCTGGCTGTGAGTAGTGCCATGCTCGTGCAATCTTAATTAATTTGTAGATTTCATGTAGGATATAGTTACTCCTGCTCCGAATTGAAGCGAAAATAATGTGTTTATGTTTTTTGTAGAAATGACACTAAAATTTTCAAATAATACAAGTAAATTTTGATATTTAAACACTTATTTGTCCTACAGGATCTTTAACAAGTCAAAGCTTAAGAACGTGTAGCTTTCATCTGTAATTAATTGTCATTAATTCGTCAAAGTAATGCAGTTAATTCAGCAATTAATTGTCATTAATTAGTCAAAGTAGTGCAGTCAATTCAGCAATTAATTGTCATTAATCAGTCTAAGTCTCCGGTCAAAATGATAAATACTTTATCAATTTACAATGCAGTGAAAACACTGCTTTTGTACTTTATATCAAATCCAACAACACCTAGCTACTTGTATAAGTAGATGCAACTGGAAGACTTTACTGAACCATTGAGAGCTTCTCACATTCACTAAAGATGCACTATTCCTCACTCAATTTCCTCCTCCTGATCTTATTCATTCAAGCCTTCCCGGCAAATTGTTGTATTGAGCATGAGAGAGATGCACTGCTTGAATTCAAAGCTGGTGTCAATGATACGAGCAGTCGTTTGGCTTCATGGAGTGGCGAACAATGCTGCAGCTGGGTAGGGATCCGTTGCAACAATCAAACATGTCATGTTGTCAAACTAAACCTTCGAAATACCTATGCAGATTACTCCTTTGATGATTGGATCTACCATAGTTTGGTAGAAAAGATCAGCCCATCTTTGATATTTCTTAGTGATTTGAAATACTTGGATCTCAGCTTTAATAATTTTAATTAATTTTAATGGGAGTAAATTTTCAGAATTTATCGGTGCATTTAGAAACTTAAAGAATCTCAACTTGTCTCATATGGGATTATCAGGAACGATACCTCCTCAACTTGGGAACCTTTCTAGATTAATGTACTTTGATCTTAGCAATGGCTACTACTTTCCTAGTTTTATGTTGAAGGCCGATACATGGTGGTTGTCTAATCTGAGGAATCTAAAGCATATGGAAATGTCAGGAATTGATTTTAAAGATTCAAATAATTGGGTGGAAACTTTGAACAAACTATCATTACTTGAAGTGTTAGTTTTGTCCGAAAACAATCTAACCTATATTCCACAATCAATCCCTTTTGTGAACTTCACCTCCCTCAGAGTGCTTCATCTTTCTGATCAATACTTCAATACCACCATACCCAATTGGGTGGGAAATCTAACCTCTCTAAACAAACTTACACTCGATAATAATTGTCTTGTTGGCATGGTACCACCACTACATAGTCTAACAAAATTAACCGACTTATCTTTACCTGGCAATAATATAGAAGGAGATATTAAGGAGTTATTATTGGGCAAGTTGTCAAATTACACATTGGGAAATCTGGAGTATTTAGATCTTTCATCAAATAACTTATCTAGAACTTCGACAGGGTGGATAACGGACATGACAAGTGTAACTCATCTTGACCTTGGTAATAATAACCTAAGTGGTACAGTACCAATTGATATTGGAAATTTAACAAATCTTGTCCATCTTGATCTTAGTAGTAACTCCCTCACAGGACTACTATCAGAAACTCATCTAACTAGTTTGTTTAAACTAAAAGATTTATTCCTCGAAGAAAACAACATAACTATTTTAGTTGATAGTGATTGGACCCCATCTTTCCAACTGAATAGTATCTATTTGTGTTCATGCAGACTAGGCCCAAAATTTCCCTCTTGGCTCCGAAGACATGTAGAACTTTCGAATCTAGGCCTGACAGACACTGGAATTGATGATAGTATACCCGATTGGTTATGGAGTTTATCTTCACTTAGCACCCTTATATTGTCAGAAAACTTACTTAGAGGGAAGTTACCAGCCAGCTTGGTGCACATGACCAAACTCATGTATATGGATTTGAATAATAATCAGCTTGAGGGCAGTATACCATTTCTTCCTACAAGTTTGAAGTACCTATATCTTTACAATAACTCCTTATTGGGAC
This sequence comes from Carex rostrata, assembly GCA_964058875.1. Classification (NCBI taxonomy): domain Eukaryota; kingdom Viridiplantae; phylum Streptophyta; class Magnoliopsida; order Poales; family Cyperaceae; genus Carex; species Carex rostrata. The sequence continues at coordinate 1,216,673 of CAXKVT010000080.1, forward strand.
AACTTCGTAAAAACCGTAAGTCACCATATAAGAATAAACCGACCGTCTCGAACAAAAACACTGTTGAAATTGTAGAGTTGTTTCCTTGCGGATTAACTAGTTTGCAAGTTCTTGATCTCTCGAGTAATAGTTTATCAGGGAATCTTCCTCCTTGCTGGTCTAACATCAGTTATTATGTAAATCTTGCAAATAATAAAATCTCTGGAGTTGTGCCCAGCTCATTGAGTTGTTCAGTCACACTAGAAGTACTTAAGTTTGAAAACAACAATTTAATTGGAGAGTTTCCATTTGATTTGCAATTTTGCAATCAATTAAAATTCCTTGATCTTGGAGAAAATATGTTTCACGGGATAATACCAGATTGGGTAGGAGAAAGCTTTCAGCAGTTGCAAATTCTAACATTGCAGTCCAATTTATTTTCTGGTAATATCCCATCCAAATTGACACAACTCAATGATCTACGAGTCTTAGATCTTTCCAATAACTACCTTTCTGGACCGTTGCCAAGAGATTTGGATAATTTTAGATCAATGAATCAACTGTTCTCGTTGAACGGTAATTTTTATGTAGCAAATGTACAAGCAATTACTAAAGGGTTGATCTTTGAGTATGATTCTCGAGGTCTTTCATTTTTTACGAGTATAGATTTGTCAAATAATAATCTAACCAGTGAAATACCTCAGGAGATAGTTGTTCTTGCAGGTTTATTGAATCTAAACTTGTCCCACAATCATTTAATAGGAAAAATTCCACTTGAAATCAGAAATATGGCATCTCTAGAGTCACTCGACTTTCACAAGAATAACCTATCTGGAACTATACCACAAAGTATATCCACTTTATACTCTTTGGAAGTGCTCAATTTTTCTTACAATAATATATCTGGGAGCATTCCAAATGGGCATCAGTTGCAGACTCTTAATGACCCATCAATCTACAGTGGCAATCCATACCTATGTGGACCCCCACTAGAGAGGAGTTGTGATAGCAGTGTGAGACTTCCTCAGAGTGATGGTAACAACGATTCCAATTCAAAAATTACCGATGATAGGGACAAGTGGTTGTATTTGTTCATCGAGTTTGGGTTTGTGGTAGGATTTCTACTGGTGTTTTTCATTCTACTGTTCAAAGTAAAGTGGAGGTATACTTATTTCCAGATGTCGATAGTATGCTTGAGAGGATATATATATAATTATGGGTGTTATAATATGAAGACAAAAGAAATTGGATCGTAGCGCATTTTGATTGTTTGTGGCGGAATTCATCTCCACACCACCGTAGTACTTCTCAATTGATTAAAAGTCAAACCTTGAATTGAAGAGTCTCATCTTTGAAGCTGCCATCTTCTCTGTTGAAAAAAAAGGGTCCTCCTCAAGTTATTTTCTAGTGTTTTTTCTCTTGTTTAATTCACCTAAATACATTTGATAATTTTATAGATTAGTGTATGAAATTGTAATAGAGTGTGAGAGAGAGTGTTATTGGCTTGATAATCTCCTTATATTGTAAAACTCATTGTTATAGTGATTTTGTGCCGTGCTCCCGTGGTTTTTTCCCGAAAGGGTTTCCACGTAAAATCTTGTGTCTCTCTTTTATTTTATGAGCTTGATTGTTTGTTGTTGTTGGTTTTTTGTGTGCTTTTCATATTTCTCCATTTGGATTGGATATTGGTGTGTGCTTGCAAAGTGTTTGATGAAATTACTCATTGAACACTTATGCGACAATTCCTAACAATTGATATGAGATCATGTTGGACTTCGACATAGGAGTGATTGAAGCTTGAGTGTGTTTAAATTTGCGCTTGTATTCGTGATCATACATATGTGGTGTAGATGAAGTAGGCTTGAATTTGAGAAATTGAATGATAGCAATTTGGGTATTTGAAAAGTATTTATGGAGGATTATTTAGTGGTGAGGGAGCTAGCTAGATTTACAATTGATTGGTTGGAGTAACCCATGCACATTGAGGAATATCATGAATGAGAGTTGCTGCAATATTGAAAATATTTGGCGTCTATAATACAGTGCATGTATTGCTAAAATTGAGAGGATGAATGCATATAATTTTCAATTGTCCTGCATTTTAGAATATGAATGCGCATCTTAGGTATATAGTCAATAATACATAAATTATTTCCAGCGCATCTTAGAATATGAATTAGTGAAATTCAAAAGATGTACGAATAATTGAACTTCAGTACTTGTATAAAAAAATAAAGGTAATACATACACCAAAAATTAAAAAGTTTTATAGAAAAATTACCAAAATATAAAGGTTTACTTAATAAAAAGAACTGTAAGTGTTCTCTTTAGGGAGACTAAACAAAAAAAGTATTTAAAATCAACAAAATATTTGAAACAGTTTGTGCATATATATATATGACCTACAATATTCCAATTATTTGACTGTACTGCAAGAGACGGCAAAGTGAAAAGGCAATTGACTGTGTAAGAGAGATGAAAGTGACAAAGCAATGCCCAAAGTATGATAGCCCGAGGTGTGACCTAAAAATACCTTATAGATGAGATGTGCAAGAAAGGTGAAACTAAGAAGGAATCGGACTAAAATATCGGACTTTCTCTTTTGCCTTTGTTTAATTTTTTTAAATCTCCTTTCTCTTTTGCCTTTGTTTCGTTTCTTTTCTCTTTTTGTTCATGTACAAAACATCGGCTTAAGGCTCCTATGCAGCTATTGTATTTTCTCTTTTCCTTTGCCTTCTTCACTGCCATGGAAATAAATAATTGTGTTTGTCTGTTTGAACATCTAATTTGGTGATGAAGAAAGGATATATAAACATAATTCTTATAACTGGGTTGTGCTACAAAGGTTAAATTGAGAACAAAGTCGTGCTACAAAGGTGAAAGTCAGAAGTAGAAATAATTTCCTCATTTTTAAAATCTTTATAGTTAGTGTTATGAAGATGGACAAAAAAAAAAAAAAAAAATTTCCTCTCAAACAAGTTAGTATTATGAGAATTGGACTTGAGTTGTAACAGAAAGAATATCACTGGTCATGAAACATCGTACCTCTTAAGAAAAAGTTGAATTGGGCCAACATGGCCTGTGAGTGGTTCAATTGTCCTAATTTGGAGTTATCAATCATCTAATTAACTAATTTAGCTCTGGACAATAGGCTTCCATCTTAGACCTATTAATTGTAGGGGAGTGCTATTTTAAGCGCTCAAATTGTATTAATAAGTGCAAAGAGAAATTTTTATTTTATTATACCATTTTTGTCCTTATTTAATATATGCTTCTTATGTTTTGAATGGTATAAAAAGAATGTAATGCATTATATGGAAGAGCTGCTTTATTTAGCTTTTATGGAAAATTTTAATGTTACTATAGTTCTTTGATAAAATTTAAGATGTTATTGGTCGTATTCCTTGATGCTATGAAGAAGTCCAAGCTTTTGGTATTTATTATTATGATTATGGTTAGAAAGAAAAATCATAATATAATATCCTTTCCTAACCATAACCATATTTTAATAAATAACTAAATACCAGCAAAAGAAATATATGTTTCTAACCAAATTATAATTCTAAAACATGTAGATAAAAAAAGTGTGAATACGATGATGATTATCCATTCTGTATCGATGTCTGAATTCACACAAATTGATATCTAAAAAACTAAAACAAATACAGATAGTTATTCGTATCTGCTTCCAAAACCAAAATTGTATCCATATATGTATCCCCAAAAATCGTATATTTGTATCCGTACTCACAAACTATATGTATCTAAATATTTGAATACGCAAAAATTATAATACAAACATTGATACAGATGGATAATATTTTATTCATTTGCACCCCTGCTTCTATCACATCTTGAGATTCGTGCAGTCTATGTACTGATTCTTTAAAGAGGAGTAAACAGAGAGACTTCCTGATGTGTTAAGTCTTCCATATTTTTATTATTTAGCATATTATGATATATAGAATTCTCTTACAAATAAAATGTTGTAGAAAGTTAGAAAATAATTAATGGCACTTATCTGCTGCATCAACCAAAAACTTGGGCTTCACATGAGAAGACATTAAATTTTCTCAAAGAACTATGGTAACATTAGTTTTTTTTTCATAAAAACTAAATAAGACAGCTCTTTCATATTAAATGTATTAAATACATTCTTTTTTAAGCCACAGTTCAAATTATAAAAAATATGTATTAAATAAGGGTAACTATAGTATAATGAAACAAAAATTTCTCTTTGCAGTTATTAATACAATTTGAGCGCTTAGAATAGCACTCCCCTTAATTGTAGACCATCTTACAACTTCATCAATATTGTTTATAACTAAGTAATTGATTTAGGCAATCGCAAATGCATGGAATGGTTCTATATAATTATTTCACTGTACCCATGCTATTGTTCCTTTTATACACCCTCAACCGATAAGCTACAGTAAGCTAGTTGTTATATATATATATAGCTATGAACTTATATAATTTCCATCAAAATGATTTTTTTTTAATGTAAATTGAACTTTATATAGACAAATTTCCAGGTTGGTCCGAAACTTGAAGAGTGCTAGAAACCTAGAAGCATCCCACTGATTCTAATTTGAAGCTTGCGGTGGGACACCTAATTTCTTCGCTGCTCTTTTCCTCTTATCCCTTTTTTTTTTGTTATGTAGGATTCGAAACTTTTTGATAAGTATGAGAGACATAATTGAGCAAAACTTCTGCAGCTTGAAAATATATAATGTCATAATTGGAAATATTTTTGTTTTTGTCAATTTATGTACATAAAATATATGCAGAGATGATTTGTGCTTCTAGAGTTATATATAATGATAGGTTTTTGTTTCATTTTCTCCTATTTTTATTGTTTTATAATGTGCTTCAGTTGGGAGGTTTTTTCTAACTTTTTATCAGTGTTCTAAAATGCTAGCTATAGCGGTTTTGAATCTAAAAAGCTAAGCTACCAAGTAAAACTGCGTTAATCAACCTACGACCGCTATAGCGGTAATAGCACCTATGCTACATGGGCTTATTATTATTATTTTGTAATTTACATGGGCTTTAAAGTCCAAACCGAAATTAAATTACATGGGCTTCTTTTAATTTTAAGAAACTATATCAATAAATTTGAACATTGTGCATTGGGCTATATCAATTATATTATTTATATCATGCATTGTGCATTGGACTCCCCATAAATTAAAACAAAATCTAGTCCCTAAAATAATATTGGAACTTCTTAATCAATTTGCATGTTGTCTTTTTTTCTATGGTACTTTAGATAATATTTATTATTAGTAAAAATATAAAATATAATTTTGAAAAGAAAAAAACGCTATGTATGATAGCTTCTGCTATAGCTGCGCTATTAACTAAAGTTTTTTTTGTTTTTTTTGTCTCCTCGCTATGCTGCTATAAACGTTATTTAGAACCTTAATTTTTATGCATTTACAAATTGTCTATTTAATTTTTTTTTTATGGATACAAAATTCATGCAAGTGAGTTCGTAAATTAAAAAAAAAAACCCTGTATCATTACAAGAATATTTAATATCGCTCGCTCTCTAAAGTACTACTGCTGCTCATTTTTTATCTCCTCAATTTTGTCTTTTCTGTCTTTACACATTAGTTTATGTTATATTCTGATTTTAATCTGGTCATCCCTCAAATAAAAGAAAATATTTAATCCACTACCTACAAAAAGCTATATTTGCCGTCTACTCGATAGAAGACAAATGTCCCTATGAAATTAGAAAGACACATTAATCCTACAGGTACCTCAATCCGAAGGGCTATACAAAAAGCTTGTGGCTCGTGAGCTAATCAACTGAGAAACAAACTCACTGATAACTCGTTCATTAAAAGTTCGAGTTACTCTGATTCGAGTTGATCACGAGTTAGCTAGACTCAGCTCTAAGTTTAGCTCATTTAACTCACGAGTTGAGGTTGAGTTGGACTCAGCTCGCTCATTACAACTTGGACTCGGTAAAGTACATGCGTCCTATGGGCGCAGTACAAATTTGTACTTGTGTATATTTTGTATGTATGTACACAACTATGTTTGTACTTTGAAATAGTTATTACATGGGCAAACAAAACTTAAATGATAACACAAAAGATAGCATCTAACGGTCTTTGAACTCACAAGTGCTAGACTTTTCCATTCGAGTCAACTTGACTAGCTCTCTCTTTTCCCGAGTTGAATTCGAGTTACCCTTGACTCAAGCTAATTAACTCAGCTCGGACCGACCACACGTTAATCAACCTCTTTGGGCCTCTCATGAAAATGGTATATGGTGCTCATTCCCCGACGATGTAATATCGTTTTGAGCCACATATATATATATATATATATATATGGATCATTAATACGAGGGCACATCAACACTAGGATGCACTATATATTTGAAAGGAGAGAACCAAAGAATTTTCCAAGAAAACCAAACCACATAATTAAATTTTGTAATAAGTAGTAGTTATAATGCTTAATTTTAATGACATAATAATAATCAAATGTTGTAAAAAGAGATGATCATATAACCATCCGGCAAATTCGTCTTTACATGTTTTATTTCTTTGTTTAATGAAATTTTAATAGGCTTTGCCTGCTATTTCAGAAATAAATTTATTATTAATAAAATCATCTGGATATATCTGTTGGATGAGCCAATTGTCACGTATATTTTTGCTAAAAATATACACAAGATTGTAATATTAATTACTTGCCTCGTGCAAATATAGGGTAAATCTAGTCGAAATTAAATGTCTTGCATCATTGATTATGGTGACTAGTCAAGAGATGATAGCCTTAGCAACAAATCCCTGCTTCCTCCAGAATGTTTTTTCAACTTCATCAAATTTTTATGATTATTGCCCATTTTTGTTCTCTGAATATGTAGTGATTATTGTGTAAGCAACAGTGTGGCGAACCAAATATACTACAGTAATGGTAGGAAACCTACAAATGCATGCATGTGGCCGCTACATGAGTTTGTGCACCGTGCACCAATAACGTGAGATCTTAATAATAGTTTGTGCACCCCGCACCAATGCGCATCCGGAAATAATGTGCTTATATTTGTGTAGAAATGACACTAAAATTCCATTATAAGAGCTTTACTTATATAAGTAAATTTTGATATTTAAACACAAGTGAGGCTGGCTATGGTACTTTGCAATGTACGGATCGTTCCGTGTATTAGATTCATATCTCCGTTTTTAAAGTCCAAATAGTTGATCCAAACCGTTTAACATTATTATCATATGAAAATATACTTATTGGAGACTAAATTTTATATTTTTTGAAATTTGTTTACTATTTTTTTGGTAGGTAGAAAATCACTACTTTCGGATGGTTCAGAAGTTTTAGATCAAGTGATTTTCTAATTGTCCCAAAAAATAGTAAAGAAATTTATCTAAAAAATATATAAATTTTCTAATCTTTAAACACTACTTATTTTTGCTACAGGATATTTTACTAATCAAAGCTTCAAGAATGTGTAGCTTTCATCTACAATTAATTGTCATTAATTAGTCAAAGTAGTGCAGTTAATTCATAACTCGGACAAATTTATTTGGTTGTCGGACAATCAAGAAGAGGTTTTAGCAATTGAATTGAAGTCTCTGATCAAAAGTGATAATACTTTATTAATTACATTCCAAATTTGTAGAAAAAATTATTTGTGCCTGTATATCATTTTTTCAAAGTATATATAATTTCTCATCGATGAAGTACATTTACATGACAATTACCATTTATATATAGGAATATGCTAATATGTTATGCGTAGCATAGTGGGCCTCCGTGCAACGGCTCAATATTTGACTTTCCAAAGTCCTAACAGTCAATCCGAACCGTTCATCTTGTTCTCCATATTAATATGTGTTTGGAGACCAAATTTTACATTTTTTGGAATTTTTTTACTTTTTTTTTAGATTTATTGAAAATCGCTATTTTCAGCAAATCTGGACCATAAAAAACAGCGATTTTCAATAAATCTAAAAACATAGTAAAAATTTTTTTAAAAATGTAAAATTTGGTCTCCAAACACATATTAATATGGAGAACAAGATGAACGGTTCGGATCCTCCGTTAGGATTTATATGAGGAGGGATCCAATTACACCTTTTTGTGGTGACACCAAATTACACTCTCTATTTTCAAAGTTTTCAAATTTCAAACAGTCGATCCAAACCGTTCAACATAATGGATATGTTAAAATATGCTTGCAGATCAAATTTTACATTTTTTGAAATTTTTTTACTATTTATTAAGTATTTAACAAATCGCTATATTTAGATTGTTAAATTTTGTACCCATCTTAATAAATAGTAAAAAATTCAGAAAAATGTAAAAATGGATCTGCAAGCACATTTTAACATATCTATCAAGTTGAATGATTTGGATCAACTGTTTGGATTTTGTAAACATAGAGTGTAATCTGATGTCACCAAAAAAGGATGTAATTGGATCCCTCATCTATCTATATATATATAATTTTATTTATAAAAGTATTCGACTTTAATTTATTCCTTCCGATCCATGTATACAAAAACGATCTATAAAAAAAGTCATCAAAGATTAAATAATTAAAACTGTCGGCACTAGTAGAGAATAACAAATTTAAAAGCGTGCTATTGTAGACCAACTTATATACAAGTTCATCAATATTGTTTACAACTTAATTGATTTAGGCAATCGCAATTCGCAAATGCATGGTATGGTACTCATGCTTTTGTTCCTTTTATATATGCTCAACCGCGCGATAAGCTACAGTAAGCTAACTGTTATCTATCGGTATGAACTTAATTTCCATCAAAATTAAGTCTATTATATTATATTAAGTGAATCATTTGATTTTGCAACCATATATAAGTTTAACAAAGGTTTTAAAAAATGATTTTTTTAAAGTAAATTGAATTTTAAATGGACAAATTTCCAGGTTAGTCCGAAACTTGAAGACTGCTAGAAGCATATGGAACCACCCCACTAAATCTAATTTGAAGCTTGCGGTGGGACACCTTATTCGGATTAAAAATCCGTGATTTGGATAAATTCGGAGATGATTCGGAATTATCCAAATCAGATATCTCTGTTCTGCAAGAGAGTAAAAAATATTAAAAAAAAAGAAAACCAGAAAAAAATATTCTGGAAAATATTCAGAAAAAATTCGCGAATAATTCGTAAAATTTGGGAAAAAATCGTAAAATTCGCGAATTATTTAGGGAGAAAGAGAGACGAGCAAAGAGAATTAATTAACGGGGAGAAAGAATTAACAGGGTTAAAGGTCATTTTAATTTACTAATCAAAAGTTAATAATTAATTAATTAAGATTATTTCAATTAAACCAAAATGAGGGGAAATAGGAAAGGATTTCAAATTTAGATAGGGAAATAAGATATATTATGGGGAAATTGGATATAAGAGAAGTTTTGATGGGTACATGAGCAATTCACCCATTATTTATGGTGGAGAAATATATGATCGTCGGCTGATGAGATGATTTAATACTGGTTACATGGAAGTTTGCTTTTTGCAAAGGCTGAAGGTGGAAAGATAATTGAGGAAATTTCCACCATAGATCGATGTGCGAGATCTGTGCAGCTGGTGGAAGCAAACAAGGATGACAGTCAACCTCCCAGAGATGTCTCACGCGTAGGTGCATGTGCTCATCGGTTTGGTTTAGTTAAAACTGAAATAATTAGATATTGTTTGATGATGTATTTGTTGGGATTTCACGTGTATGCCTATATAATGAGAAATTAAATTTTTTTCTATCACCACTTAGCTCAATACAAAAAAAAACCTCATTTATATGACAATAACAAACAATATTTTCTCTTAAATATTTTAACTAACACTTAATATGCACTAAATAGAATAAATAAATTTCATCTACTTTATTGCTAGGGAGGATGTATATTATTATTTTTTTTGTAGAAATGACACTAAAATTTTCCAATAATATAAGTAAATTTTGATATTTAAAAACTTATTTTTCCTACAGGATCTTTAACTAGTCAAAGCTTAAGAACGTGTAGCTTTTATCTGCAATTAATTGTCATTAATTAGTCAAATTTATGCGGTTGTCAGACTCTCAAGAGGAGGTTTCACTATGAAAAAATCAGCATTTGAAATCTCTGGTCAAAATGATAATACTTAATCAATTAGATTGCCGTGAAGAAACTGCTTTTCTAGTTTGATCCATTAATAATGTAAGGCATCATGACCAACAGAGATCAAAAGTATTAAGTTGCAAATTATTTGTCCGTTATATCATTTGAAATAAAAGTTGAAGTACCATTTATATGAAAGTACCATATATATATATAATTTTATTTATAAAAGCATTCGACTTCAATCTATTCCTTCCGTTCCATACAAAAACAATCCATAAAAAAAAATCATCAAAGATTAAATAATATAACAGTCTGATTATTAGTAAGCATAAGGCTCGCCTCCAGTCATAAAAAGTTGGATGGGCCAATTGTCATGTATATTTTTGCTAAAAATATACACAAGATTGTAATATTAATTAATTGCTTCATGCATAGAGTTAAATCTTATCGAAGTTAAATGTCTGCATCATTGATCGTGGCGACTAGTCAAGAGATAATAGTCTTAGCATCAAATCCCTGCCTAGCTAGATAATTACACTAAAATTCCATTAGAAGAGTTTTACTTATATAAGTAAATTTTGACATTTAAACACGAGTGAGGCTATGGTAATTTGCAATACGTTGATAGTTTCATGCATTGAATTCATATCTCTGTCTTTAAACTCCAAATTGTCGATCCGAACTACTCAACATTATTATCATATGAAAATATACTTGGAGATTAAATTTTATATATTTTTTAAATTTTTTTTACTATTTGGTAGGTAAGAAATCACTACTTTCGGATGGTCCAGAATTTTTAGATCAAGTGATTTTTTAATTGTCCCAAAAAAAAAAATTCTAAAAAATATATAATTTTTATAATCTTTAAACACTAATTATTTTTCCTACAGGATCTTTTACTAATCAAAGTTTCAAGAACGTGTCGCTTTCATTTGCAATTAATTGTCATTAATTAGTCAAAGTAGTCCAGTCAATTCATCACTTGAACAAATTTATGTGGTTGTTGGACAATCAAGAGGAGGTTTCATTATGGAAAATTCAGCAATTGAAGTCTCTGGTCAAAATCATAATACTCTATCAATTACATTGCCGTGAAAACATTGCTTTTCTAATTTGATTCATTAATAATGTAAGGCATGACCAACACATCAAAAGTATTAAGCTGCAAATTATTTGTGCATGTATGTCATTTGCAAAAAAACATGGTATAATTTTTGATTAACTACCATTTATATATATGACTAGTACCATAGAATTTTATTTATAAAAGCATTCGACTTTAATAATTTATTCCTTCCGCTCCATACAAAAACAATACATAAAAAAATTCATCAAAGATTAAATAATATAACAGTCGGATTAGTGCTTTTTATTTAGAACTAACATTTGTATTCTCGAAATAAATCTTGTAGAACATTACACTGGATTAATAATTAGTAAGCATAAGGCTCGCCTCCAGTCAAATTTAATCTTATATAAAAACTAAAAAGTTGGATGATCGCTACAAGATTTAACAAAAATATACGTGTGAACACTTTCTTAGAGCCATATGTATCACGAATTGTTGTGCCGTAGTACTGTCTTAGTACCTCAATTCGTTTGAGTCTTTTTAATTAGAAGACCTTATTCTTACGGAACATATCAGATCAGATCAGAGCAGAAATTTAGGCCCATTATTGTTGTAGTTCAATAAGAATTGATCCATATTTAATTCATTAAATTAACTATTAATTTAGGTCCAATATATTCTGACTGTTAGTGCATTTCTAACACAATTGTCGTTTTTAATTGACTATTGAGTCCATCTAATTATACTGTCATTTTTATTTAAATTAACACAAATTTGATGTATATATTGTCCATTCCAAAACCTGATCAAGCTTATGAATAAATAATAATTTGAATAAATTTTTTATAAAAAAGTATGAGACATAATTGAGCAAAACTTCTGCAGCTTGAAAATATATAATGTCATGATTGGACATGTTTTTGTTTTTGTCAATTTATGTACATAAAATATATATATAAGCAGAGATGATTTGTGCTTCTTATTTTCTCCTATCTTGATTGTTCTATAATGTGCTTCAGTTGGGAGGTTTTCTCTAACTTTTTATGCATTTACATATTGTCTATTAATTTAATTTAATTTTTATTTTTATGTATAAAAAATGCATGTAAGTAGTCAGTTTCTAAATTAAAAAAAGCTGTATCACTACAAGAATATTTAATATAGCTAGTGAGTTTGTAAACTAAAAAATGCATACAGTTAAATCTTATCGAAATTAAATATCTGCATCAGTCATCATGGCGACCATCTAGTTAAGAGATGATAACCTCATAGGTCTGAAAACGATCCGAATTATCCGTTCCGAATCCCGCTCTGTATCCGATTAATTCGTTCCGAATCAGCTCTGTATCCGATTCAGATATGGATTCGAAAAAAATGGATCTAGATAATTTCCGAACTCTGATTCGGATAATTATCAATTATCCATAAAAGATCCTGATTCAGATACGGATTCGAATAATTATCAAATATTCATAAAAAAATCTAGATTCAGATATGGATTCGGATAATTATCAATTATCCATAAAAGATCCGGATTCAGATACAAATTCGAATAATTATCAAATATTCATAAAAAATCCGGCTTCAGATATGGATTTGGATAATTATCAAATATCCATAAAAGATCCGGCTTCAGATACAGATTTAGATAATTATCAAATATCCATAAAAGATCCGGATTCAGATAATTATCAAATATCTATAAAAGATCCGAATTCGGATTCAGATGATAATGCTTAAACGGGGATATCCGAACTATCCGTAACCCAACAGATTCAAACCCGCTCCAGCCAAAAGGGCAAGATAAATGTGAACATGCAAGAAGCCACGCCTACTTTATAGGTGCTCCGGAGACTTAAAAAAGTTAGCAAAGAATTGTGCTATTAAAAACGCGTTTTCGTTAATGAAGCGAACCGGTCATGCTTTGTTGCATTACGCACGTTTCCTTCTATTTGACTGGGTTATTCTAGGTTCAAAACATCAATCTTGAAATGGACCTCGCTTGATCCAACAATTCAAATTTAGAACTTAAAATTTGAGATGTCAGACAGGATAAAGACTCACGCTGACCTTATACTTTGGAACTTACCACATAATACTTACGATATATCCTGTACCAAATTGCATGTGGGTGGGCCCATTTTGACAGCACAAGTGCCAACTATTTTCACAAAAATTTCATACGAGACGATATGCATTAAATAACCTGTTTATTTCTTTTGACAAATTATAAATTCAAATAAACTAACTTAAATATTGATTTATTTTCATATTCGAATTTTGTTAATTAGTATTTGTATTTTAAAATTCATATAACTCAATTATTATTTGATATTTTTTTTGTATCCATATTGGAATCCGTATTCGAATCCGTATTCGTATCCGTATCCGTTTAAGGCAGATTTGATTTTGCATTTTGACATCCATAATATCCATATCTGTATTCGTATCTGCTCATTGATAGCCGGATACAAATATTGGTATCAGCATTATCCGCTCCATTTTCACCCCTAAACCTCAGCATCAAAACCGAATTTTTATTAACAGAAAAATAAATAAAAATTTATCGAAATAAAAGTAGATTTCTAGAAAATTTCAAAATATAAGAACGGGATAGTTTATTCGGTCCACTCTATCCAACTAATTTCATCACTAATTACGTAAAAGCACTTTAAAAAAATCCTAACGGGATAGTCCATCCCGTCTGGTCCTATTCATATGTTTTTTTTTTCTTCTTCGTTGTTCTTCTAACACTACAGCAGAAAAGAGCATCAGCGACCGGTGACGTCATCGGGAGAGCATTAGCAACGATGCCTTCAATGACCGGCGCCTTATCTATCAGCGCCCGGTTCACCGTCCGATCTGCTGTAGTGTAACTCCAAAAAAAAAAAACAATGAACAGTACTAGACAATGGATTATCCCGTACAAGAAACTTTATTTTTTAATTAGTGAGTTTGTGTTGTTAGAGACAGAATTAAATAGATGGATAAACCATCCCGTTCTTTCTATATTTCGAAATTTCACCAAATTGTACCATAATTTCGATATTTTATTTATTTAATTCTTATTATTAAAAAAAATTCGGTCAAATCCCTGCCTAGCATCAAATTTCTATGAAATTTGCCCATTTTTGCTCTCTGAATATGTAGTAATAACTGTGCCCACTTTTACTCTCTGAATGTGTGGCGAACCGAATATACGGCAGTACTATGTGTGGCCGCTACATGAGTTGCAAAGTGCCACAGCGAAGTGCCATGCACAGCCTCACTCTTTAAACACTTCTTATTTTTCCTACAGGATCTTTTACTAATCAAAGCTTCAACAACGTGCACGTAGCTTTCATCTACAATATATTGTCTTTAATTAGTCAAAAGTAGTGTGCTGTCAATTCATCACTTGAACAAATTTACACGGTTGTTGGACAATCAAGAGGAGCTTTCACACTATGTTTTATACGCGGGATTCATTAATCACATTGCCGTAAAAACACTTTCTTAGAGCTATATGTATCACGAATTGTTGTGTCATTGTACCGTCTTAGTACCTCAAAGAGTTGCATATTTAATCTCAGGATATCATCGCACCAACAACACCTAGCTACTTGTATAAGTAGGTGCAACTAGAAGACTTTACTATACCACTGAGAGCTTCTCACATTAACTAAAGATGCACTATTCCTCACTCAATTTCCTCCTCCTCCTCTTATTCATTCAAGCCTTTTTGGCAAATTGTTGTATTGAACATGAGAGAGAAGCACTTCTTGAATTCAAGGCTGGTGTCAATGATACAAAAAGTCGTTTGGCTTCATGGAGTGGCGAACAATGCTGCAACTGGGCAGGGATCCGATGCAACAATCAAACAGGTCATGTTGTCAAACTAAACCTTCGAAATACCAACCCTTATAATCTGGACAATATCAATGGAGATTACTATGATTGGATCTACCATAGTTTGGTAGGCAAGATCAGCCCATCTTTGATATTTCTTAGTGATCTAAAATACTTGGATCTCAGCTTTAATAATTTTAATGGGAGTAAATTTCCAGAATTTATCGGCGCATTTAGAAACTTAAAGTATCTCAACTTGTCTTATACGGGCTTATCAGGAATGATACCTCCTCAACTTGGGAACCTTTCGAGATTAATGTACTTTGATGTTAGCAATTATCACTACCCATTTTCTAGTTTTATGTTGAAGACCGATACATGGTGGTTACCTAATCTGAGGTATCTAAAGCATATGGATATGTCAGGAGTTGATTTTAAAGATTCAAATGATTGGGTGGAAACTTTGAACAAACTATCATCACTTGAAGTGTTAGTTTTGTCCGATAACAATCTAACCCATATTCCACAATCAATCCCTTTTGTGAACTTCACTTCCCTCAAAGTGCTTCATCTTTCTTATCAATACTTCAATACCACCATACCCATTTGGGTGGGCAGTTTACATAGTTTAAATGTTCTAATTCTCGAAGAGTGTAACCTGGTGGGGCCATATCCCGCTATATTGGGAAATCTAACTTCTCTAAACAAACTTACACTCAATTATAATTCACTTGTTGGCATGGTACCACCACTACATAGTCTAACAAAATTAACCGACTTATCTTTATGGGACAACAATATAGAAGGAGATATTAGGGAGTTATTATTGGACAAGTTGTCAAATTACACATTGGGGAATCTGGAGTATTTAGATCTTTCGTCAACTAACTTATCTGGAACTTTGACCGGGTGGATAACGGGCATGACAAGTATAACTCATCTTGGGCTTTACAATAATAACCTAAGTGGTACAATACCAATTGATATTGGAAATTTAACAAATCTTGTCTATCTTGATCTTGGTTGGAACTCCTTCACAGGACTACTATCAGAAGCTCATCTAACTAGTTTGTTAAACCTAAAAGTTTTATACCTCGACGAAAACAACATAACTATTTTAGTTGATAGTGATTGGACCCCTTCTTTCCAACTGAATACTATCTGGTTGAGTTCATGCAAACTAGGGCCAAAATTTCCCTCTTGGCTTCGAAGACAAGTAGAAATTAAGGATCTAAACCTCACAGACACGGGAATTGATGGTAGTATACCCGATTGGTTATGGAGTTTATCTTCACTTAGCAACCTTTATTTGGCAACAAACTTACTTAGAGGGAAGTTACCAGCCAGCTTGGTACACATGACCAAACTCGTGTCTATAAATTTGAATAATAATCGGCTTGAGGGCAAAATACCATTTCTTCCTACAAGTTTGAAGTACCTATATCTTTCCAATAACTCCTTGTCGGGACAACTACGTAAAAACCGTAAGTCACCATATAAGAATAAACCGATCGTCTTGAACAATAACACTGTTGAAACTGTAGAGTTGTTTCCTTGCGGATTACCTAGTTTGTATTATCTTGATCTCTCGAGTAATAGTTTATCAGGGCAGCTTCCTCCTTGCTGGTCTAACATCAGTGGCGTAGTAAATCTTGCAAATAATAAGCTCTCTGGAGTTGTGCCCAGTTCTTTGAGTTGTTCAGTCACACTAAGTGTGCTTCAGCTTGCAAATAATATTTTAATCGGAGAGTTTCCATTTGATTTGCAATTTTGCAGTGGATTACAACTGCTTGATCTTGGAGAAAATAATTTTCAAGGGACAATACCAGATTGGGTAGGAGAAAGCTTTCAGCAGTTGCAAATTCTAAGGTTGCGGTCCAATTTATTTTCTGGTAATATCCCAACCAAATTGACACAACTCAATAATCTACTATTCTTAGATCTTTCCAATAACTACCTTACTGGCCCACTCCCAAGAGGTTTGAATAATTTTACTTCGATGAGTCAATTGTTCTCATTGACAAATTCTTATTATCATATGATTGTAATTGTAATTACCAAAGGGTTGATCCTTGAGTATGATTCTCAAGACTTTTTATTTTTGAAGAGTATGGATTTGTCAAACAATAATCTAACAGGTGAAATACCTAAGGAAATAGTTGTTCTTGCCAGTTTATTTAATCTAAACTTGTCCCACAATCAGTTAATAGGAAACATTCCACTTGAAATTGGAAATATGACATCTCTAGAGTCACTTGACTTCCACAAGAATAACCTATCAGGGACTATCCCACAAAGCATATCCAATTTATACTCTTTGGCGGTGCTTAATTTTTCTTATAATAATCTATCTGGGAGCATTCCAAATGGGCATCAGTTGCAGACGCTTAATGACCCATCAATCTACAGTGGCAATCCATACCTATGTGGACCCCCACTAGAGACGAGTTGTGACAACAGTGTGAGACTTCCTCAGAGTGATGGTAACAACGATACCAATTCAAAAATGACCAATGATAGGGACAAGTGGTTGTATTTGTTCATCGAGTTTGGGTTTGTGGCGGGATTCCTACTGGTGTTTTTCATTCTACTATTCAAAGTAAAGTGGAGGTATACTTATTTCCAGATGGTCGATAGTATGCTTGAGAGGGTATATGTTATGGGTGTTATAATACGAAGACAAAAGAATTGTTTGTGGTGGAATTCATCTCCAAATCATCGTTGTACTCTACAATTGTTTAAAAGTCAAACCGTGAGTTGAAGGGTCTCATTTCTGAAGCTGCTCTTTTATTTGTTAAAAAGGAAGGCTCATCTTCAAGTTCTTTTCTTGAGTTTTTTCACTTCTTTAATTCACCAAAATATACTTGATAATCTCATAGATTAGTGTATGAAATTGTGAGAGAGTGTGAGATAGAATGTTATTGGCATGATAATCTTCTTATATTGTAGAACTCTTTGTTATAGTGATTTTGCACCGTGCTCCCGTGGTTTTCTCCCGAAAGGGTTTCCACGTAAAATCTTGTGTCTCTATTTTATTTATGTGTTTGATTATTTGTTGTTGTTGGTTTCTTGTGTGTCTTTCAAATTTTTCTATTTGGTCAGGTATTGGTGTATGCTCACAGGATGTTCGACAAAATTACTCATTGAATACTTTTGCGATTGTCCCCAACAATTAGTATCAGAGCATGTTGGACTTTAATTAGCATAGGAGTGATTGAAGCTTGAATGTGGTTAAATTTGAGCTTGTATTTGTGATCCTACATGATATGTGGTGTAGAATGGAGAGGGTGAATGCACATATTTGCAATTGTTCTGCATTTATTATTTCCATAGAGGGTTACGGTGCTACTGTTCAATATTCAAGTTTTTAAAATCCAAACGGTCGATCCGAACCGTTCATCTTATTCTCCATATTAATATGTGTTTGGAGACCAAATTTTATATTTTTGGAAAAAATTTTACTATTTTTTTAGATAGGTAGAAAATCAGTTGATCTAATAAATTCTACACCATTCAGATATTTGATTTTCTACCTATCTAAAAAAATAGCAAAATATTTAAAAAAGAAAATGTAAAATTTGGTCTCCAAACACATACTAATATGGAGAACAAGCTGAACGGTTCGGATCGACCGTTTGAATTTTAAAAATTCGAATATTGAACCGTAGCACCGTAGCTCTCTATGCAACTCATAGCACCTTAGCCTTACCCTTTTAAGATAATGTATGATGTATCTCCTTCGGAAATTTTTATTAATATCAATCACAAAATTACACAAATATCCTCATTTTTTTATTTTTAAAAATGACGCAACTGCCAGGATTCGTAGGTGTTCACTTCGAAAGAGAATTAATTGAACCCAATTAAAATCGTCGACTCAAATGTAATTAAACGACCTAAAAGACTTCTAATTAAGAAGAAATGGATTTCAGAGTTAATGGAGAAGTCTATTTTTTTTTTCTAAATTGAAAAAGACTATACAAACTATTCCATAGAGAAATCATAATTAACAGGTAGATGGAAACAGAAAATTAAGCTTGCCTGCGGAGCGTACTTTTTTTTTTTTTTTTTTTGTTTCTTACATGGCCCGTAGGCCTTGCGGAGCGTACTTGATTGGGTCTCAAAGCGTGAACAGTAAATTGAGGGGGGGGGGGGGGGGAGTTCACGTACATGAAATTTCAAAATTACATATTTTCCCCTCTAAAATTTAAAATTACATATTCCCCCCTCTAAACTTCAAAAACTCAATTGTTTTATATTAAAACACATTCTAAATTTATAAAATACATATTTTACTCTTTTATTAAAAAACATAAAACACCTATATGACCCCAATTTGAATCTAAAGGTTCCTATACTGTCCGAATTGCTTTAAGATTCATGCGCGCTAGATCAGCATGCATCTTGAAGCTGACACGCACAAATATTGAAGCAACATGCATAGATCTTAATGTAATACACATATCAAAATGGCTTTGAGATTCGTGTGAGCTAGATTAGCACAAATCTTGAAGCAAACACACAATAATCTTATTGCGATGCATGTGAATCAGATGGTAGAGAAATCCTTTATATTCAAATTTGAGTTCGATAAGGTGTTTTATATTTTTAATAATGACGGGTAAATTTATATTTTATAAATTTAGAATGAGTTTTAATATAAAAGGGATAAATATGTGAGATTTTGAAGTTTAGAGGGGAAATACGTAATATTAAATTTAGAGAGGGAAATACGTAATTTTAAAGTTTTTAGGGGTATACATGAAATTCTGGTATCATGGCTGTTAATAGTGAAAACTGGGCTTAAAAAAGGAAGCAGGCCCGAAATTCATCCATCAAAACGGGCCTGCAATTAATTTTTCAAACTAATGTCTGTTGACGAAGGCCAGCTCAGCTTCTGCAAACGTTGAGTCCAGGCTAAAAATCACAGGAACCAGTCGAGATGTCTGCGCATTTGGCCCTTCAATCCAAGCCGTCAAAGTAGACAAAGGTTTTGGACAAATGTTTGTTTGGAGTATTGAATAACCACTATGTTCTGAAAACCCATCTTACAAGTGCTAATGTTAGCTGGTTTACGGCTTCTGTTATCAAAACTGTTTGCAATGAAGGTGTTCGATGAAAATCCCAAGTGACTAATGGAATAGTTGGATGGAAGAATTGAGGGTGAAAAAATAGTATCAAAAGAAGAAAGACGGAAAAAAAAAATTAAATAATTAATGACAGCAAGACTGTTGGGGGACTAACTCTTAAGCGATACAGATAGGTGGTTTAAATTTAGAGGCATAAATTTAAAGTTATGCCTAGTTAATCTGGCCTGATTAATCCGCATTTGATAAAATAATTAAAGCCTAAACCCCTTATTCTATTTGGGCCTCGACCAAACAGGCAAACACCACTTCTCTGGAAGTGAAACAACCCAATTAAAACCACATAACACTATTATCAACCCAATAAAAATAATATATTATAAAAAAGGAAAAAAAGATCGCCAGTTCAACCGCATAACACTATTGGTCAATTATCAACCAAATGCATCACTACAAATTAAATATTTATAATTAGAACTAGCTATTCATTTTGGCTTAATAAATTCATCTGGTGCATATTTTCCTATAAAAATCATTTAAATTTGTCTCAAAGCATGTACTAGCTAAGAACTATCTAATTTTGTATTTCTTAACGTGTTATATGAAACTTATTTAGGCTGTTCTTTTATTCATAACATTAAAAATATAAAGAAATTAAATATGTAGGATCGTTTTTACAAAATATCTAAAACTAAAAAGGCCTTAAAAAATCCTTATTTTCTATTGCACATGGTGCGTTTCCATTGGTGTTCCTAGTGTCTAATCCTTTGTAGAAATATGTACTGATAATTATTTTATGGTGGAGAAATATATGATCATTGACTGATATGATTCAATACTGGTTACATGAAAGTTTGTTTTTTGCAAAGGCTGAAGGTGGAAAGATAATTGAGAAAATGGCCACCATAGATGTGCGCTATCTGTGCAGCTGGTGGATCGAAGCAAACCCCGATGACAGTCAACCTCCTTGATTGTTTTAACTTCTCTGGAAATGAAAATGAACCCAATTAAAACCATCTACTTATCATGATTTTTTTTCACGTCACAATTTGTATTTTCTATTTCACATGTTGTGTTACCAGTTGTAATTCCAGTGTCTAAATTTTTTCCTTAGGTTTATATTTTTATAAACATGATTAATTATAAAAAAGAAATAAATTATCAATTATTTTGCCAAAATCCAGCTAATGTTAATTGTGAAATATCATATTCATTTACCAATTTAAAATTCAAAAGTAAATTTGTAGATATGTTATTGATCACGTAGATTATAACCAAATAAATTTTATGCAATTTAAGTATTGTTTCATGATCGATGCATGAAGAACTACTAATTTTAAGCCGTTGAAATTTTAAGTTACTTAATATGCAATGAAACATAATCCAAATTAATTTCATTCTATTTTATAGATATATCATGTTTATAATATTGTACTTAATTTAAGCTTCATTTAAAAGATTATTAAAACTTTTAGAATAAAGTAATATTAAGAGTAATTCCCCGTCATAAATATATCAATATACCCATCCACATCTATACAAAAAAGCTGTTGAAAGTTCTGTTCCGCACAATCACCAGACTAAACAAAATGGACATGTGTGTATTCTATGGTTATATAGTAAACATAAAGTAGGTAATTAAATTAGTATCTTGGTCAAATATATTTTGTATATTCAAATATAATTAAGCACACTAGTGGAAAAACAGGAATCAGGATCGGTTATATACACATATCAGTATCGGAATCCAACCGATCCTGATGAAGGCGATACTGATACTATCATGATAGGTTTTATATTTTTCAAGAACCGATCCAAATAGAAACTATTAGGATCGGTTTTTTAATAAAACCGATCTTAATAGTTGTTATCTAGATCGGTTTTTGACTAAGAACCGATCCCGATACGTACTATCAAGATCGGTTTTTATATAAGAACCGATCTTGATAGTATTTTCGAATTTTTTTTTTAAATTACATAACAACTGATCCTGATACGTACTATCAAGATCGGTTTTATATTAAAACCGATCTTCATTGTATTTCAGA
This sequence comes from Carex rostrata, assembly GCA_964058875.1. NCBI lineage: Eukaryota > Viridiplantae > Streptophyta > Magnoliopsida > Poales > Cyperaceae > Carex > Carex rostrata. The sequence continues at coordinate 1,238,796 of CAXKVT010000080.1, forward strand.
TCATAATTCCAAAAAAAAAAAAAAAAAACTTTTAGGATCGGTTTTTATTTAAAAACCGATCCTAAAAGTTTTTTTTTTTTTTTTTTTTTTTTAGAATTAGGATCGGTTATTTTAAACAACCGATCCTAATAGTAGTAATCTGGATCGGTTGTTTAAAATAACCGATCCTGATGTTTTATTGAAGCTAAAAAAAATATTTTTATTTATTTGACCAGCTTCCATATATATTTTGCTGGCCAGCATCCTAAATTTTTTTTTGTTGCACAGTAAGAAGCAATAATCAATTAAATATCATATACACAATCTAAATTAATTATCATACACATCTTAAACTATTACAAAAAATTCATGTACTTCATAAAAAGTTTTGTGAAGCATTACATGTTATAACAAGAAATTTAAATCCAAAAAAAAATTAATTAACAAACATACAATTGACTAATTGGGCTATTTCTTCAATTAACACACATTTATACAATATACACATTTATGCAATTAATGTAAAACACAACAATAAAAAAATCAATAATTACCTCTTTTACAATCACATCACTTGAGATTAAAAAAGACCCTAAAAACAAAAACAAAGGTAACAATTAGATGGAAAAACATTTTCCAATAAAAAATACAAAAAAAATGTGTTTTAAAAGTATAATAATGAGAAAATTAGATAAAGCTAATACCATGATAGTTGATCGGTCGGATGATTAAGTAACTTGAGAGAGATGTCCTCAAAACTGTAAAATAATATACAAACACTATTAATTAATTTTTGAAACAATAAAAAAAATTAAAAACTGGCACAATTGAGCCGGAGGTGCGAGAGGCTCGGATTTGAGAGGAAGAGACGGAGAGAAAGAGAGAGAGAGACACGGAGGAGAGGGAGAGACGGAGACAGAGAGAGAGACACAGAGTACTGAGGATTTGAGAGGGAGATACGGAGACAGAGACAGAGACGCTAAATTGAAAATGAGAGGCGCGAAATGAAAATAAGAAGAACCCTAGCTAAGCTGGTTATATAGGAAGTTATCATTAGGATCGGTTGTTTATAAAGAACCGATCCTAATAGTATCAGGATCGGTTTTTATAAAAAAACCGATCCTGATACAATTTTTTTTTCAAAATTGGTTCAGCAAAAAAAAAAAAAAAAAAAATCAGGGTCGGTTTTTTATAAAAAACCGATCCTAATAGTATCAGGTTCGGTTTTTTATAAAAAAAACGACCCTGATTTTTTTTTTTTTTTTTTTTTTGCAGAACCAATTTTGAAAAAAAAAGTTGTATCAGGATCGGTTTTATTGCTAAAAACCGATCCTGATAGTATCTGGATCGGTTTTTAGCAATAAAACCGATCCTGATAGTATCTGGATCGGTTTTTAGCAATAAAACCGATCCAGATAGTTTTTTTCTTTTATTTGGAAAATCTTTTCATATGGTTATGTTTAAATAAATATAAAAAATTACATATTAGAAATATAAGTTAATTATTTAATAGAAATTTTATTTAATTTTCAAATTCTACTTAAATAATATTAAACAGCAGATAGGTACTATTTGACATTGATATTTCATTAATGTAATTTATATTATTAAAATTTATGTGATAATATAATTAATTATTTGACATTGATATTTCATTTTGAAGTCATTTTGACTATTGAATTTTTTTATACAATCATGCATGATGCATCAATGACTTGTGCCATATAAGAATATACATAGGACTTGAACCCTTGTTGTGTGGGGTTGTGAAGGAACGAATACGAACATTAGCATTTGGTCGATCGGAACCGTTAAAATGAAAGAATGTCATATTAATTTCACCATTATAAAATTTGATACAATTCGGGATTCATTTACTAGTTCATCAAAGCAAAACAATATAGAAACATCGCACGGCCGTAAATAGTTTACGTTGGATCTTAATATTATTTAAGTAGAATTTGAAAATTAAATAAAATTTATATTAAATAATTAACTTATATTTCTAATATGTAATTTTTTATATTTATTTAAACATAACCATATGAAAAGATTTTCCAAATAAAAGAAAAAAAAACTATCTGGATCGGTTTTATTGCTACAAACCGATCCAGATACTATCAGGATCGGTTTTATTGCTAAAAACCGATCCTGATACAATTTTTTTTTTCAAAATTGGTTCTGCAAAAAAAAAAAAAAAAAAAAAAAAAAATCAGGGTCGGTTTTTTATAAAAAACCGACCCTGATTTTTTTTTTTTTTTTTTTTTTTTTTTGCAGAACCGATTTTGAAAAAAAAAATTGTATCAGGATCAGTTGTTATAAAAAACCGATGCTAATAGTATAACTATTAGGATCGGTTGTTTAGAACAACTGATCCTGATACTATCAGGATCGGTTTTTCTAAACAACCGATGCTAATAGTTAAACTATTAGGATCGGTTTTTTAGAACAACTGATCCTGATAGTATCAGGATCGGTTTTATAAAAAACCGATCCTAATAGTTCACAAATTAGGATCGGTTGACTAAAAAACCCGATCTAACTAGTTTTTAGGATCGGTTTTGTTCAGAAAACCGATCCAGATAGGTATTAGTATCGGTTGTTTCATATAACCGATCCAGATAGGCCGATCCTGATTCATGTTTTTCCACTAGTGGCACAACATTCGAGAGAAAATTTAGTACAACATTTCTTAATACACTTTTTGCTATGAATTTTAGTTTTGATAATATGTATATTTATTTATAGCTATTAGTACAAAAACTTATTTTATGATAAATTTAATCTATTTCATTAAGGTAATTAACCTTTTATTTTCATATCCAAATTATATTTGAATTTGTTAAGATTTAAATCTGTATCTAAATATAAAAAAGTAAAGCGGATATCAATATAAGTTTGATCACTATCCAATCCGTTTTCACCTAAAAATCGCGTTAGGGCCCATCATTTCCTCCTACACGTTTTGACTTGAGGTCATCTAATTTAGTCACAGTCTCAGTCTGTCTCAGAAAATGATTGGACACCGATTATATGTATTGTCCTATTAGATGACCTCAAGTCAAAAAGTGTAAGAGGAATCAAATGATGGGACCTCAAGTCTAAAGGTTTATTACCACTATTCGATTCGTTTCATTTAGTCTTTAATTACATGTATCTTAATTTTGACTTGGGTCATCGATCTAACTTCATTGTCCAGTCGGCAGCTACAAGAATTTTCCCCTTTTTGTAATAGGAGAAAATGTTATTTTTAAGAAGAGGAAGGGTTCATGAAAATGAAATCGTATTTTCTGACACCCTTAATTATTTTCAACGACAGATTTACGAAAATAGTAGTGTATGGAAATCCTTGTTGTTTGCACATGAAAATGCTTCCTATCCACTCTTAAAAATAATTATGCATGACTCATGATCCACCAAACAGATCATTTATTATATTTTATGGGAGGTTCATGGAAATATATACCTCGCTGATCCATGTCCTTAGAAATACTTTTGCATGACCCATGACCTGCCAAACAGATCAAATGTTATATTTTATATGAAGTTAATAGAAATATCTCGCTCCATGCCTTTGGAAATAAGTGGAAAGTTGGGAGACATGTTATTTCTATGAGCTGCTCTTAAAATTATTTTGTTTAATCTGTTTATATTATTTTAAGTGAAAATTCATGAAAATACTGGAGCACTAATTAAGTCAGATACTTCGAAGAATACGAATCCAGTTCTGTATAGTTAATTCACTGTACTCATTATTGTTCCTTTTATATATGCTCCGAAATTATTAATTTTACCATTCAGAAAAAAAAAAAACAAATAGCCACGAATTGAGAAATTCTATTTTTGACACTGGCCACACTAACTTGAAGTTGCCGACAACAATTTTTTATTTATTTTCAGCAGCTTTGACCATACTATTTTGCGTGTTGACCAAATTGGAATGTTCTGATTCGCCAAAAAAAGTTAGGGCCCTACAAACTTTAGCTGCAGCGTTTGGACTTTGGAGTAGGAGACATATATAATGTTTAATTTGATCAAAAGTAGAATTTTCATTAATTCGTTCTATTTATCTTTTTTTTTCGAATGGCAAAAATAAAAATTTGGATATAATGTTTAATTTTCGTTTTGAGCCACATATATATTTAACTGGAGAGAACCAAAGAAATTTCATAGGAAACCAAACCACATAATTTTTGCAATAAGCAGTAGTAGTTAAAACGCTTAATTTTAATGACATAATAGTCTAACGCCATCCGTAATAAGTAGTTATAATGTGCACTGCTGATGGTATATTAATTAACGGCATATGTTTTGAGCCGATGGCATATGTATATACTTTTTCTATCTGGTCGATAAGTAACGGTTCGGAATCCGATGGTAGAATGCAATTGCAAGCGATACTGAAATGTTTTTTTTTTGTAGTAGTGTAAGCTTTTTGAAAAGGACTCCAAAATAGGTACAATTAATTTTTTGTTGCACATGTTAAATTAATTTAATTTGTGATTTTAATATTACAAAATGTACTGATATAAGTTACTGTAATTACTAGTATGCAAGGCGTACATTTTGGGGACAAGAAAGGATACATTAGTCTTGGAAATTGTTTCTGCTTTTGAGAAGGCTTGTGGCAAGGTTTTCCTTTTATTATATTTATAAAGAAAAAATTCCTGCACAGTGCGTTTGGATCGTGCAAGGATTAGTGCAAGAATAGCGATTTTTGGGTTAGTGATTGAGAATAGTGCTAACCCAAGAGATTCAAGAATAGCACTAACTTTGGCTATTCCGGATTAGTAGAAATGTTGTTTGGATTGTATGTTAGGAATAGCAAAGGCCAGCGGGTGCTAAATCGCTATTCTTGCGGGTGCTAAATCGCTAACCCAACGTTTTCACGGAATAGCGGAATAGAACTAATCCGGAGCTATTCTTAATCTTCGTTTCACGTTTGGATGACCCTCTTCTGAGAATAGCTCTATTCTCTGAGCATCCAAACGCACCAAATAAGACAACTGTTCATTTGATGTTTACTTTATTTTTTTATTTTTTGACCACATTTCATGTGAGAAAAAATTTCTAATTTGGATTTGTCTCTTTTGAAGAACAAATAAAACTGTTATGTACCAGTTAAAAGAAAAGTTAATATGTATGTAATTAAAGAATGTGCTTTAGATATGTATGAGAATACGGTGATCTATTTTTTGTCCTTTTTTCATTTGTTGTTGTTTCTTTTACTGTTATTTATTATTTATCTCTTTTTTTGTGTTTTTTATTTTTATTTATATATATATTTTTTAATTCTGGGTGAAATATTAATAAAATAAGTCTATTCATATTCTATTAAATTTATATTGTCTTCGTTGCAACGTACAGACACGATACTAGTATCTATATAATATATAACGAGGAGGGTTCAAATGTACCATCATTTTGGTGCTCCAATATGCTCTACATGGACTACATCATTTATCTCCATTTTCAAAGTCCGAACAGTCGATCCGAACCGTTCAACATGATCTTCATAATAAAATATGCTTGGAGACCAAATTTTATATTTTTTAGAATTTTTTTTACTATTTTTTAAGATAGACACAAATCAATTTTTTAAGGAGATTCTGGACCATCCGATAAAGTCATATTGTACCTATCTAAAAAAATAGTAAAAAAATTCTAAAAAATATAAAATTTGGTCTCCAAGCATATTTTATTATTAAGATCATGTTGAGCGGTTCGGATTGACTGTTCGGACTAAGAAAATGGAGACAAAATATATGAAGCATATTGGAGCACCAAAATGATGATACATTTGAACCCTGCTCATATATAATATATGTTGATTTATTACTTAAATGCATGAATCGACCAGGGCACTTGAACCCGTACTGTGCGCTTATTACTGGAACCAATACATTGATTGATTTATTGCTTGAATGCTTAGGTTATATTATTGCTTGTAAAATTGATGCCCATTCTGTAATTGAATATATATGTATTATCCCTTGAATGTATTGTTGAGTTTGGCTAGTATAACATCAGTGTCATTTCAGTTTATATAACACCAATTCCAAAATCTATTGAATCAATTTCAAACGGTGAATCCAAACCGTTCAAACAGATCTACTTCATTAGTTGTGCATTTACATGTAAAATTTATAACCTTTTGAATTTATTTGATATTAAGTCAAGCTGTCAAATGTGTGATTTTTTAAGTTAATTTTAATACATTAATTTTTCAATATTTTTACCACTTGATTTGATACTAAAATAACTCGAAAATATAAAAAGTTTGCATGTAAACGCAACACTCATAAAGTAAATTGGTTTGAACAGTTTGGATTAGTCATTTGAAGTCTATTCAATCAATTTTGAAGTTAGTGTCATGTGACACCGATGTCATACTAACCGGACTCTGTATTGCTTGTATAACAATTATTAAATAAAGTTCAAGCAATAAATGTTATATAGTTATTTTTTCTGTTTATTTTATACATTCTGAACATGTCCCATGGACGTTTTGATGCGGTGCCTTGTGAGCATAAATGTTATACAGTTTGTTGTCACCAAAGTGGTGAAACTATAATAATTGAAAATATAAGTAATTTTCCCCCATAAATATATCAATATACCCGTCCACATCTATACTAAAAAGTTGTTGAAAGTTCTCTTCGTCACAATCACCAGACTAAACAAAATGGACGTGTATTCTCTGGTTAGTAAACATAAAGTAGGTAAATTAGTATTTTGGTCAAATATATTTTGTATATTCAAAGATAATTAAGCACAACATTTCATAATATAATTTTTGTTATGAATTTTAGTTTTGATAATATGTATATTTATTTAGAGATATTAGTACAAAAACATTATTTTATGATGAATTTAATCTATTTCATAAAATTTAAGTAACATTGCATTTTCATATCAGAATTATATTTGAATTTGTTAAGATTTAAATCTGTATCTAAATATAAAAATTAAAGCGGATATCAATATAAGTTTGATTACTATCCAATCCGTTTTCACAGAAACCAAAAAAAAAAAAATCCGTTTTCACCCAAAAAACGTGTTATTAGGGCCCATCATTTTCCTCCCACACGTTTTGACTTGAAGTCATCTAATTTAGTCACAGTCTTAGTCTGTCTCAGAAAATGATAACTCAATTTCAGTTTGGTTTCTTCATTTTCTATTTATCGGACACCGATTATAAATATTGTCCTATTAGATGACCTCAGGTCAAAAGGTGTAAGAGGAATCAAATGATGGTACCTCAAGTCTAAAGGTGTATTATCATTATCCGATTCGTTTCATTTAGTCTTTTATATGTATCTTTTGACTTGGGTCATCAATCTAACTCCATTGTCCGGGGGTCTGGATCCCCTAAAGTAACCCAACTTTTGGGTTTTGGGTTTTGGATCGAGACCATCCAATTCGAATCCGTCGCTCGAGATTGCTTTGGAATTCAGATTTCTTGCTCGGGATATGTGTGCTCCAGTTTGGATGGATTGTTATGGATTCGAATCGGACGGTCCCGATCTAAAATCCAACAATTGGGTTACTTTACTGGATCTGAACTCATTGTCCGGTCGGCAGCGCTACTAGAATAATTTCTCCTTTTTGCAAGGGGAGAAAATATTATTTTCAAGAGGAAGGGTTTATGGAAATGAAATTGTAATTTCTGACACACTTAATTATTTTCAACGAAAGACCTATAAAAATAGTAGCGCATGGAAATCCCTATTGTTTGCACATCAAAATACTTTTTATTCACCTTTGGAAATAATTTTGTATGACTCATGACCCACTAAACAAACTATTTATTATATTTTATTAGAGGTTCATGGAAATAGCTCGCCCCATGCTCTTGGAAATACTTTTGCATGATCCATGATCCACCAAACAGATCAAATATTATATTTTATTAAAAGTTTATGGAAATTAGGGCTGTAAAAAATTACTCGAAAGAGTTAACAGGGTTAAATTAAGCGATTTAGATTGACTATTTAAATTTTAAAAATAAAGTTATGAATTCACTAACACGAACCGATCCGTACTTTCTAAAGCACCATAGCCTCACTCAAACAAAAATAATCATATTAATAGTGAGTCATTATGCTGGTAGTTACTACCATGTTTTAAAAAAAAAAAAAAAATAGTGAGCCATTATTATAATTCGAAGGATGTATCCATAAAAGTCCCAACATTATTATAATTCTTAATTTTATTTTCGTAATGAGAGTTAATTAACGGGGAGAAAGAGTTAGTACAGGGTTAAAGGTCGTTTTAATTTACTAATCAAAAGTTAATAATTAATTAATTAAGATTATTTCAATTAAACCAAAATGAGGGGAAATAGGAAATGATTTCAAATTTAAATGGGAAAATAAGATATATTGTGATTTTGATGGGGAAATTAGATATAAGAGAAGTTTTGATGGGTACATGAGCAATTCACCCATTATTTATGGTGGAGAAATATATGATCGTCGGCTGATGAGATGATTTAATACTGGTTACATGGAAGTTTGCTTTTTGCAAAGGCTGAAGGTGGAAAGATAATTGACGAAATGGCCACCATAGATCGATGTGCGAGATCTGTGCAGCTGGTGGAAGCAAACAAGGATGACAGTCAACCTCCCAGAGATGTCTCACGCGTAGGTGTGTTCATCGGTTTGATTTAGTTAAAACTGAAATAATTAGATATTGTTTGATGATGTATTTATTGGGATTTTATGTGTATACCTATATGGTGAGAAATTAAAAAATTTCTATTACCAGTTGGCTCAATACAAAAAAGAACTCATTTATATGACAATAACAAACAAGGTTTTCTCTTAAGTATTTTAACAAACACTTAATATGCACTAAATAAAATAAATAAATTTCATCTACTTTATTGCTAGAGAGGATGTAGATTATTTTTTTTGTAGAAATGACACTAAAATTTTCCAATAATATAAGTAAATTTTGATATTTAAACACTTACTTTTCCTGCAGGATCTTTAACTAGTCAAAGCTTAAGAACTTGTAGCTTTCATTTGTAATTAATTGTCATTAATTACTCAAATTTATGCGGATGTTGGACTCTCAAGAGGAGGTTTCACTATGAAAAATTCAGCATTTGAAGTCTCTGGTCAAAATGATAATACTTTATCAATTACATTGCCGTGAGAGAACTGCTTTTCTAGTTTGATCCATTAATAATGTAAGGCATCATGACAGACAGATCAAAAGTATTAAGTTGCAAATTATTTGTTCGGTATATCATTTGAAATAAAAGATGAAGTACCATTTATATGAAGTACCATATATATATATATATATAGAATTTTATTTATAAAAGCATTCGACTTCAATTTATTCGTTCCGTTCCATACAAAAACAATCCATAAAAAAAAAATCATCAAAGATTAAATAATATAACAGTCTGATTATTAGTAAGCATAAGGCTCGCCTCCAGTCATAAAAAGTTGGATGGGCCAATTGTCATGTATATTTTTGCTAAAAATATACACAAGATTGTAATATTAATTAATTGCTTCATGCATAGAGTTAAATCTTATCGAAGTTAAATGTCTGCATCATTGATCGATCATGGCGACTAGTCAAGAGATAATAGTCTTAGCATCAAATCCCTGCCTAGCTAGATAATTACTTCAGAATGTTTTTCAACTTCATCAAATTTCTATGATATTTGCCCTTTTTTTTTTCTTTGAATATGTAGTGATAACTGTGCAACCTACATGAGTTTTTGCACCCCGCACCAATGCGCGTGCTAAAACAATGCATGTGTTTATATTTTTGTAAAAATGACACTAAAATTCCATTAGAAGAGCTTGACTTATATAAGTAAATTTTGATATTTAAACATGAGTGAGGCTATGGGTAATTTGCAATACGTGGATAGTTTCGTGCATTGAATTCATATCTCTGTCTTTAAACTCCAAATTGTCGATCCGAACTACTCAACATTATTATCATATGAAAATATACTTGGAGATTAAATTTTATATATTTTTAAAATTTTTCTTACTATTTGGTAGGTAAGAAATCACTACTTTCAGATGGTCCAGAATTTTTAGATCAAGTGATTTTTTAATTGTCCCAAAAAAATAAAGAAATTCTAAAAAATATATAATTTTTATAATCTTTAAACACTAATTATTTTTCCTACAGGATCTTTTACTAATCAAAGTTTCAAGTACGTGTCGCTTTCATTTGCAATTAATTGTCATCAATTAGTCAAAGTAGTGCAGTCAATTCATCACTTGAACAAATTTATACGGTTGTTGGACAATCAAGAGGAAGTTTCATTATGGAAAATTCAGCAATTGAAGTCTCTGGTCAAAATCATAATACTCTATCAATTACATTGCCGTGAAAACACTGCTTTTCTAGTTTGATTCATGAATAATGTAAGGCATGACCAACACATCAAAAGTATTAAGCTGCAAATTATTTGTGCATGTATGTCATTTGTAACAAAAAAAGGTATAAGTAGGTGCAACTGGAAGACTTTACTGAAACATTGAGAACTTCTCACATTAACTAAAGATGCACTATTCCTCACTCAATTTCATCCTCCTCCTCTTATTCATTCAAGCCTTTTTGGCAAATTGTTGTATTGAACATGAGAGAGAAGCACTTCTTGAATTCAAGGCTGGTGTCAATGATACAAAAAGTCGTTTGGCTTCATGGAGTGGCGAACAATGCTGCAACTGGGCAGGGATCCGATGCAACAATCAAACAGGTCATGTTGTCAAACTAAACCTTCGAAATACCAACCCTCATAATCTGGAGTACATTGGCGATTACTACATTGATTGGATCTACCATAGTTTGGTAGGCAAGATCAACCCATCTTTGGTATTTCTTAGTGATCTAAAATACTTGGATCTCAGCTTTAATAATTTTAATGGGAGTAAATTTCCAGATTTTATTGGAGAATTTAGAAACTTAAAGTATCTCAACTTATCTCATACGGGCTTATCAGGAATGATACCTCCTCAACTTGGGAACCTTTCTAGATTAATGTATTTAGATCTTAGCAATTATGGTGACCCATTTTCTAGTTTTATGTTGAACACAGATACATGGTGGTTACCTAATCTACGGTATCTAAAGCATATGGAAATGTCAGGAGTTGATTTTAAAGATTCAAATGATTGGGTAGAAACTTTGAACAAACTATCATCACTTGAAGTGTTAGTTTTGTTCGAAAACAATCTAACCCACATTCCACAATCAATCCCTTTTGTCAACTTCACCTCCCTTAGAGTGTTTTATCTTTCTTCTCAATATTTCAATACCACTATACCCAATTGGGTGGGAAATCTAACTTCTCTAAACAAACTTACACTCGATGATAATTCACTTGTCGGCAAGGCACCGCCACTACATACTCTAACAAAATTAACCGACTTATCTTTATATGGCAACAATATAGAAGAAAATATTAGGGAGTTATTATTGGGCAAATTGTCCAATTACACACTAGGGAATCTGGAGTATTTAGATCTTTCAGTAAATAACTTATCAGGAACTATGACAGGGTGGTTAACGGACATGACAAGTGTAACTCATCTTGCCCTTGGGAGGATTAACCTAAGTGGTACAATACCAATTGATATTGGAAATTTAACAAATCTTGTTTATCTTGATCTTGCTTTTAACTCCCTCACAGGAGTACTATCAGAAACTCATCTAACTAGTTTGTTAAAACTAAAACATTTAGACCTCGGATATAACAACATAACTATTTTAGTTAATAGTGATTGGACCCCTTCTTTTCAACTGAATACTATCTGGTTGCAATCATGCAAACTAGGGCCAAAATTTCCCTCTTGGCTTCGAAGACAAGTAGAAATTAAGGATCTACAACTGATAGACACTGGAATTGATGATAGTATACCCGATTGGTTATGGAACTTATCATCACTTAACTATCTTGATTTGTCAACAAACTTACTTAGAGGGAAGTTACCAGCTAGCTTGGTACACATGACAAAACTCATGGATATGTATTTGAGTGATAATCGGCTTGAGGGAAAAATACCATTTCTTCCTACAAGTTTGAGGGTACTGGATCTTTCCAATAACTCCTTGTCAGGACAACTACGTAAAAACCGTAAGTCACCATATAAGAATAAACCGACCGTCTCGAACAATAACACTGTTGAAATTGTAGAGTTGTTTCCTTGCGGATTAACTAGTTTGTTTTCTCTTGATCTCTCGAGTAATAGTTTGTCAGGGTATCTTCCTCCTTGCTGGTCTAACATTAGTGACAGAGTAATTAATCTTGCAAATAATAAGCTCTCTGGAGTTGTGCCCAGCTCTTTGAGTTGTTCTGTTGCACTACTGGAGGTCCAGCTTGCAAACAACAGTTTAACTGGAGAGTTCTCATCTGATTTGCAATTTTGCAGTGGATTACAACTGCTTGATCTTGGAGAAAATAATTTTCACGGGATAATACCAGATTGGGTAGGAGAAAGCTTTCACCAGTTGCAAATTCTAAGTTTGCAGTCCAATTTATTTTCTGGTAGTATCCCATCCAAATTGACACAACTCAATAATCTACTATTCTTAGATCTTTCCAATAACTACCTTACTGGCCCACTCCCAAGAGGTTTGAATAATTTTACTTTGATGAGTCAATTGTTCTCGTTGAGTTATATTTTTTATGATGGAAGTGTAAATGCAATTACCAAAGGGTTGATCCTTGTGTATGATTATCAAGACCTTTCATTGTGGAGGAGTATGGATTTGTCAAACAATAATCTAACCGGTGAAATACCTCAAGAAATTGTTGTTCTTGCTGGTTTATTTAATCTAAATTTGTCCCACAATCACTTAATAGGAAGCATTCCGCTTGAAATAGGAAATATGACATCTCCAGAGTCACTCAACTTTCACGAGAATAACTTATCTGGAACTATACCACAAAGCATATCCACTTTATACTCTTTGGAAGTGCTAAATTTTTCTTACAATAATCTATCTGGGATCATTCCAAATGGGTATCAGTTGCAGACGCTTAATGTCCCATCAATCTACAGTGGCAATCCATACCTATGTGGACCCCCACTAGAGATAAGTTGTGCTAGTAGTGTGAGACTTCCTCAGAGTAATGGTAACAACGATTCCAATTCAAAAATTACCGATGATAGGGACAAGTGGTTGTATTTATTCATCGAGTTTGGATTTGTGGTAGGATTTTTAGTGGTGTTTTTCATCCTACTATTAAAAGAAAAGTGGAGGTATACTTATTTCCAAATGGTCGATGGTGTGCTTGAGAGGGCATATATATAATTATGGGTGTTATATTACGAAGAGAAAAGAAATTGGGTCGTAGCCCATTTTGATTGTTTGTGGTGGAATTCATCTCCAAGCCGCCGCGTTGCTTATCAATTAATTAAAAGTCAAACCGTGAATTGAAGAGTTTCATCTCTGAAGCTGCTATCTTCTCTGTTAAAAAAAAAAGAAAAAGAAAAAAAAAAGGCTTCTCTTCAAGTTCTTTTCTAGAGTTTCTTCTCTTGTTTAATTCACCTAAATACATTTGATAATTTTATAGATTAGTGTATGAAATTGTAATAAGTGTGAGAGAGAGTGTTATTGGCTTGATAATCTCCTTATATTGTAAAACTCATTGTTATAGTGATTTTGTGCCATGCTTCCGTGGTTTTCTCCCGAAAGGGTTTCCACGTAAAATCTTGTGTCTCTCTTTTATTTTATGAGCTTGATTGTTTGTTGTTGTTGGTTTCTTGTGTGTTTTTCATATTTCTCTATTTGGATCGGGCATTGGTGTATGCTCGCAAAGTGTTCGATGAAATTAGTCATTGAATGCTTAAGCGACAGTTCCAAATAATTGATAGCTGAGCATGTTGGGCTTTGGCATAAGAGTAATTGAAGCTTGAGTGAGTTTAAATTTGTGCTTGTATTCGTGATCATACATATGTGGTGTAGAATGAAGTAGGCTAGAATTTGAGAAGTTAAATGATAGTAAGTTGACTATTTGGAAAATATATATGGAGCGCTATTTGGTGGTGAGGGAGCTACATTTACAATTGATTGGTTAGAGTGCGTATTCCATATTGGACATTGAGGAAGAAGAATGCAGCAAGTTGTCGGTCCTGTTTTTAGGACGTGACAACTAAAGTGGTATTATGAATGGGAGTTGCTTGATTGAAAATATTTGACGGCTATATATAGTGTATTGCTAAAATTGAGAGATGAATGCACATAATTTCCAATTGTCCTACATTTATTATTTCCAGCACAACTTGGGTATAGTCAATAATGCATAAATTTTGTATAGAATCCGAAGAACAAATAATAAATATTCATCTTAGTAATTAAAGCATTAAACAATCGTATTAATCAATAGAAATTCCAATCAGGTTTCTCAACATATAATATGGTAATAATACTTGACAAGAGGTTTTTGGTAAAATATATCTAGATTCTATGTATGAGATTAAATTCTATATATCTATATCTTTTTCCAAGGCCCATATTAAATCAGCCTGAAGTTTAAATTTGATGAAATATGCTCTAGTTCTATATTTTATCATTTATTTCTCAATAAAATATATTATGAACACATGCATACTTTAAATTGTGTTCATTTATCATCAATATGTAATTTAAAATCAAATCGAGAAGATAGAGAGTAGAATTGAAGGGTGGCAGGGGGAGTTTCTATCAGAGGGAGGTCGATTGCAGCTAATCAATTGAGTGTTATGTAGTGTGCCTATTATCTCATGACATGGTTTACATTGCCGAAATGAGCTTCAAAAAGGATTGAAAGAGTGTGTCGGAATTTTGTTTGGGGCAAAACACAAGGAGATAGAAGAGGGGTACCGCTGATCAATTGGGAAATCGTTTGTACTCTGAAACGGTTTGGTGGATTTGGTCATTGGGTGTCCATAACCTTCAGCTGAGAAATACCTTACTTCTCCTTTGATGGTGGTGGAAACCAACAAACCAGCATGAGTCATTATGGTACTCAATAATAAACACACTCAGGAATCACAGACCAAACAGAACAGGTCCTCAAATCTGGTTAGTACTTGATGGCTCTTTTTTCTGGAAACAGCTCATCAAGCTGCTGGGACTGTTTCAGTGGTGTGTACATTGGGAAGTTGGCAATGGCAAAATAATTTCATTCTGGTACGACAATTGGGGGTCGGGACTCATTAGAAAACATAGAGATTGACAACAGAGGATGCCAAGTGTCTAGCTAGCTGAAGTGCCTGTTGACGAAGGCAAACATAGAGATTGAAAACATTGGGTGTCCATCATAACGGGCCTGCAATTAATTTCTAAACCAATGCCTGTTGACGAAGGCAAGCTCAGCTCCTGTAGATTGGCTGATGCTAGCTGAAGTGCTAATGTTAGCTGGTTTACAGCTGCTGTTATCAAAACTGTTTGTACTGAAGGTGTTTGATGAAAATCCCAAGTGTCTAATGGTAGCTGGACTACTACGTAAAGTACATGGCACAACCCAAGTTCATTCAACCACAAAAGATATGTAGCTAGCCTGGATCTTAATTTTTTTTTTTTTATTAAGGTGGAAATGTTATAACCTCACATGTGTCTAACCGTTATATCTTACAATAACTCCAATCTGTAATATCATATGAATTTGCTTCCATGCTCAAGTACATTGCATTAATGCATCGAAATAAGTGAACAAGACTTCCTTAATTCAAGTTGTACATACATGTACCGAAGTAATATTAGCAAACTAAATAATAGTTGGATGGAAGAATTGAGGGGGCAAAATAAATATCAAAGAGAAAAAAAATTAAATAGTAACTGACAGCAGGATAGTAGCGGGACTAATTCTTAAGCAACATGAATCTGGCCTAATTAATCCGCATTTGATAAAATAATTTGAGCTTCAACCCCTTATTCTATTTGGGTCTTAACCAAACAGGCATACACCACTTCTCTGGAAGTGAAAGAACCCAATTAAAACCGCATAACACTACTATCAACCCAATAAAAATAATATATTACAGAAAAAGGAAAAAAGATCGCCGCATAACACTATTTATTGTTTTATTATCAATCAAATGCATCACTACAAATTAAAATAAGAATGAACAACATAACATGGCCGACCAACATATCTAATTAATTAGAACTAGTTATTCATTTTGGCTTAATAGACTCATCCGGTGCGATATTTTCCTATATAAATCATTTAAATTTGTCTCAAAGCAAGTACTAGGTAAGAACTATCTAATTTTGTATTTCTTAACGTGTTATATGAAACATATTTAGGCTGTTTTCTATTCATAACATTAAAAATATAAAGAAATTAAATATGTAGGATCATTTTTACAAAATATCTAAAACTAACAAGGCCGTAAAAAATCCTTATTTTCTATTGCACATGTTGTGTTTCCATTGGTGTTCCTAGTGCCTAATCCTTTGTAGTTTGTACTGATAATTATTAGATGGTGGAGAAATATATGATCGTCGGCTGATGAGATGATTTAATACTGGTTACATGGAGGCTTGCTTTTTGCAAAGGCTGAAGGTGGAAAGATAATTGAGGAAATTGCCACCATAGATGTGCGAGATCTGTGCAGCTGGTGGAAGCAAACAAGGATGACAGTCACCCTCCCAGAGATTTCTCACGCGCGTGTAGGTGTGCTCGTCGGTTTGGTTTAGTTAAAACTGAAATAATTAGATATTGTTTGATGATGTATTTGTTGAGATTTCATGTGTATGTCTATATGGTGAGGAGTGAAAATTTTTCTATCACCACTTGGCTCAATACAAAAATAATCTTATTTATATGACAATAGTAAGCGAGATTTTCTCTTAAGTATTTTAACAAGAACTT
Source organism: Carex rostrata (assembly GCA_964058875.1). Lineage (NCBI taxonomy): Eukaryota > Viridiplantae > Streptophyta > Magnoliopsida > Poales > Cyperaceae > Carex > Carex rostrata. The sequence continues at coordinate 1,255,621 of CAXKVT010000080.1, forward strand.
AATTTTCATTAAATAGAATAAATAAATTTCATCTACTTTATTGCTAGAGAGGATGTAGATTATTTTTTGTAGAAATGTCACTAAAATTTTCCATTAATATAAGTAAATTTTGATATTTAAGCACTTATTTTTCCTACAGGCCATCTTTAACTAGTCAAAGCTTAAGAACGTGTAGCTTTTATCTGCAATTAATTGTCATTAATTAGTCAAAGCACTACAGTCAATTCATCACTTGAACAAAGTTATGCGGTTGTCGGACTCTCAAGAGGAGATTTCACTATGGAAAATTCAGCATTTGAAGTCTCTAGTGAAAATGATAAATACTTTATCAATTACATTGCCGTCAAAAAACTGCTTTTCTATTTTGATCCATTAATAATGTAAGGCAAGTATTAAGTTGCAAATTACTAATTTATCCAGTATATCATTTGAAATAAAAGATGAATTAAGTACCATTTATATGACTAGTACCATATATATATATATATATATATAGAATTTTATTTATAAAAGCATTCGACTTCAATTATTCCTTCCGCTTCATACAAAAACATTCCATAAAAAAAAAGTCATCCAAGATTAAATAATATAACAGTCGGATTATTAGTAAGATTAAGGCTCGCCTCCAGTCAAATTTATTTAATCTTATAAAAAAGTTGGATGGCTACATGATTAACAAAAATATACGTGTGTTAACACTTTCTTAGAGCTATATGTATCACGAATTGTTGTGTCGTAGTACTGTCTTAGCTAGTACCTCAAAAAGTTGAAGTATTCTTGTGTCTGTCTCAGTACCATGCATACATTAATCAACCTCGTGAAAATGGTATATGAATTAGGGGTGAAAACGGGTCGGATATATATTATCCGACCTAATTCGAATTCGTATTCGAATTTTTCTGATTCGAATAGTCGGATACGGATAATTTGCAGATATGAATACGGATACGGATATGATTTATCCGGATACGGATACGAATTCGGTTTTAATATCGGAAGCGAATACGGATACGGATTCGGATAATTATCCGAATCCGGATATGTTGATTTTTCGGATATCCGAATTTTTCATTTTTCGAATATATTTTTCGGATAATCGGATAATTTTTCGGATATCCGGATTTTGAATTTTTCGGATAATTTTTCAGATATTCAGATACAGGTGGGGTCCGCCTGTAATAGAAATAGAGAGAGGATAATTAAGTGGTGGGATCTGTGTGGCCATCCGTGAGTGAGAGGTCCTGCCATGAGACCTCATCGTCATTCAAACAACATCTTGAATTTTTATTTCTCTCATTAAGTTAAATCTTAAGTTTAAAAATCAATAATAAATTTTCAAAAATACTAATAATCATTTTTTTAATTATTTTCTCATTTAATTAATTGAGGTTTGATGTAATTTATTGTTTATGATGGGTCATTTTATTTTTATTAAATAACACATTAGTTAATTAGTTTTGTTCTGATTTCAAATGTGGATACTTGTTGTATTACAATTAAAATTTTTAATTCACTTCACTGATGTTATACAATCTTGTTGTAATATATATATCCGAATTAAAAATTCAATTTATATCCGTATTTGTATTTGTATTCAACTAATATTCATTTGTATTCGTATTCGATTAATATCCGATCTGTATTCGTATCCGATTAATATCCGATTCGTATCCGTATCCAGGAAATAAAAACGGATAGGAATATGGTTTTATCACTATCCGATCCGTATTCGATCCGTTTTCACCCCTATATATGACGCTCATTCCATATCCAATTAATCTCTGCCACGACGATGTAATCTTGTTTTGAAAGGAGAGAACCAAAGAATTTTCCAAGAAAACCCAACCACATAATTTTTGTAATAAGTTGTAGTTATAATGCTTAATTTAATGAAATAATAATCAAATGTTATAGAAAGAGATGATCATATAATTAATTAACCATCCGGCAAATTCGCCTTGTACATGTTTTTCTTAGTTTAACGAAATTTTAGTAGGCACTTTTCCTGCTATTAAATTCACAAAAAATATAAAATTTTGTAATTATTTTGTCCGCGATTGACATGATTTTATTACTAATAAAATCATCTTGATCAATATGTTGGATAACCTTAGCATCAAAGCCGGTTTTTTTTATTAATAAAAAAAAAAAAAAAAATATTTCGAAATATATAGGAGTAGGTTTCTAGAAAATTTTGAAATATATGAACGGTACCATTTTAGCTAGCTAATTTTGTATTAATCATACAAAATCGATCGATAAAAAAAAAATCCTGGACGGAATAGTCCAACCCGTCCAGTATTATTCATAATTTTTGTTTCTTCGTTGTTCTTTTAACCCCCTAAACAAAACAATGAACAGTACTAGACAGGATGGATTATCCCGTTCAAGAAACATTTTTTTTAATTAGCAAGTTTGCACGGTTAGAGACACGATAATTAGTTGGACATGATGGACGGGATAAACCATCCAATTCTTCCATTATTTCAAAATTTCACCAAATCGTGACCCTATTTTGATTTTTTATTTATTTATTTTTAATTAATAAAAAAAATATCCCTAGCATCAAATTTCTATGATTTTTGTCCATTTTTGTTGTCTGAATATGTAGTGATATATAATTGTGCAAGCAGTAGTATGGCGAACCAAATATACTGCAGTTCGTGTGGCCGCTACATGAGTTTGGGCACTCCGCACCAACGTGCCATGCATGCGCGTGTGATCTTGTTGTAGATTTCAGGTAGAAGGATATAGTTACTTATTTTTATACTAACAATAGAAAAGCTTTATTTATATATGTAAATTTTGATATTTAATTAAATACTTATTTTTCGTACAGTATCTTTTACTAATCAAAACTTCTAGAACGTGTAGCTTCCATCAGTAATTTTCATTAGTCAAATCATCACTTGAACAAATTTATGCGGTTGTCGGACAATCAAGAGGAGGTTTCACTATGGAAAATTCAGCAATTGAAGTCTCTGGTCCAAATGATAAATACTTTACCAATTACACTCCAAATTTGTAGAAAAAATTTGATAACAGTTTGTTTGTAATTTTGTATGTATTATATTGCCGTGAAAACACTGCTTTTCTAATTTGATTCATTAATAATTTAAGGCATGGCCAATACATTCGAAATAAAAGCATAATTTCTGATGAAGTACCATTTATATTAATTAGTACCAAAGAATTTTATTTATAAAAGCATTCGACTTTAATTTATATATTCCTTCCGTTCCATACAAAAAAAATTTATAAAAAAAATTCATCAAAGATTAAATAATATAACAGTCGGATTCGTGCTTTTATAATAATTAGTTAACATTTGTATTCTCGAAATAAATCTTGTAGAACATTGCACTGGATTTTTAGTAATCTTATAAAAAGTTGGCTAATCACCAATCCCGTCAACACTGATTTTTTTATTAACAGAAAAATAAATAAAAATATATCAAAATAGGAGTAGGTTTCTAGAAAAATTTTAAATATACGAAGAACGGGATAGTTTTAGATCACCAATCCAGTCAACACCGATTTTAAATATACTTGGAGACTAAATTTTATATTTTTTGGTAGGTAGAAAATCACTACTTTCGGATGCATGGTCCATAATTTTTAGATCAAGTGATTTTTTAATTATCCCAAAAATAGTAAATAAATTCTAAAAAATATATAATTTTTCGAATCTTTAAACACTACTTATTTTTTTCTACAGGATATTTTACTAATCAAAGATTCAAGAACGTGTAGCTTTCATCTGCAATTAATTGTCATTAATTAGTCAAAGTAATGCATTCAATTCATCACTTGAACAAATTTATGCGGTTCTCGGACAATCGAAAGGAGGTTTCACTGTGGTCAAAATGGTAAATACTTTATCAATTACATTGCCGTGAAAACACTGCTTTTCCATTTTGATTCGTTAATAAGGTATGGCATGACCAACACATAAAAATTGGTAAGTTGCAATTATTTTTGTGTATATCATTTGAAATAAAAGTATAATTTCTTCCTTCCGTTCCCTGGCAAAACAATCTATAAAAAGAAAACTCATCAAAGATTCAATAATATAACAGTCGGATAGATTAGTGCTTTTTATTAAGTTAAAATTTGTGTTCTCCAAATAAATCTTGTAGAATTCGAAACCCGGATGGTAGAAATTCTTTGTTATAATAACAAGGATATTAAATAGTTGGGTGACTTGATCTCTAATCATTACTGAAAAAAAAAAAAAATCTTATAGAACATTGCACTGGATTAATTATTAGTAAGTATAAGGCTCAACTCCAGTCAAATGTGATCTTATAAAAAGTTGGATGCATGATCACTACATGATTTAACAAAAATTTAAATGTATCAACACTTTCTTAGAGCCATATGTATCACGAATTGTTGTGTCTAAGTACTGTCTTAGTACCTCAAAGAGTTGACGTACGTGTCCTTGTGTCTCAGTACCTTGCATATTTAATCTCAGGATATCATCGCACCAACAACACCTAGCTACTTGTATAAGTAGGTGCAACTGGAAGACAACTGAACCATTGAGAGCTTCTTACATTAACTAAAGATGCACTCTTCCTCACTTAATTTCCTCCTCCTCTTATTCATTCAAGCCTTCTTATCAAATTGTTGTCTTGAGCGTGAGAGAGAAGCACTTCTTGAATTCAAAGCTGGTGTCAATGATACAAAAAGTCGTTTGGCTTCATGGAGTGGCGAACAATGCTGCAACTGGGCAGGGATCCGATGCAACAATCAAACAGGTCATGTTGTCAAACTAAACCTTCGAAATACCAACCCTTATAATCCGGACTACACTTTATATGTAGATTACTATGATTGGATCTACCATAGTTTGGTAGGCAAGATCAACCCATCTTTGATATTTCTTAGTGATCTAAAATACTTGGATCTCAGCTTTAATAATTTTAATGGGAGTAAATTTCCAGAATTTATTTGGGCATTTAGAAACTTAAAGTATCTCAACTTGTCTAATACGGGCTTATCAGGAATGATACCTCCTCAACTTGGAAACCTTTCTAGATTAATGTACTTGGATCTTAGCAATTATGGCTACCCATTTTCTAGTTTTATGTTGAAGACCGATACATGGTGGTTATCTAATCTGAGGTATCTAAAGCATATGGACATGTCAGGAGTTGATTTTAAAGATTCAAATGATTGGGTGGAAATTTTGAACAAACTGTCATCACTTGAAGTATTAGTTCTGACCGAAAACAATCTAACCTATATTACACAATCAATTCCTTTCGTGAACTTCACCTCCCTTAGAGAGCTTCATCTTTCTGATCAAAGCTTCAATACCACCATACCCCATTGGGTGGGAAATCTAACTTCTCTAAACAAACTTGCACTCGGTAATAATTCACTTGTTGGCATGGTACCACCGCTTCATTGTCTAACAAAATTAACCGACTTATCTTTATGGGACAATAATATAGAAGGGGATATTAGGGAGTTATTATTGGGCAAGTTGTCAAATTACACATTGGGGAATCTAGAGTATTTAGATATTTCATCAACTAACTTATCAGGAACTTTGACAGGGTGGATAACGGAGATGACAAGTGTAACTCATCTTTACCTTTTCAATAATAACCTAAGTGGTACAATACCAATTGATATTGGAAATTTAACAAATCTTGTCCATCTTAATCTTGGTTTTAACTCCCTCACAGGATTACTATCAGAAACTCATCTAACTAGTTTGTTAAAACTAAAAACTTTATACCTCGAATATAACAACATAACTATTTTAGTTGATAGTGATTGGACCCCTTCTTTCCAACTGAATAGTATCGATTTGAGTTCATGCAAACTAGGGCCAAAATTTCCCTCTTGGCTCCGAAGACAAGTAGAAATTGAGGATCTAGACCTCACAGACACGGGAATTGATGATAGTATACCCGATTGGTTCTGGAAATTATCTTCACTTAGAATCCTTGAGTTGTCAACAAATTTACTTAAAGGGAAGTTACCAGCCAGCTTGGTACACATGACAAAACTCGAGTATATGGATTTGAGTAATAATCGACTTGAGGGCAAATTACCATTTTTTCCTACAAGTTTGAAGTACCTATTTCTTTCCAATAACTCCTGGTCGGGACAACTGCGTAAAAACCGTGAGTCACCATATAAGAATAAATCGATCGTCTCGAACAATAACACTGTTGAAATTGTCGAGTTGTTTCCTTGTGGATTAACTAGTTTGATTTATCTTGATCTCTCGAGTAATAGTTTATCAGGGCATCTTCCTCCTTGCTGGTCTAACATCAGTTACCAAGTAAATCTTGCAAATAATAGGCTCTCTGGAGTTGTGCCCAGCTCTTTGAGTTGTTCAATCACACTAGAAGTGCTTCAGCTTGCAAACAACAGTTTAACTGGAGAGTTTCCATTTGATTTGCAATTCTGTAGTGGAATACAATTGCTTGATCTTGGAGAAAATCATTTTCACGGGATAATACCAGATTGGATAGGAGAAAGCTTTCAACAGTTGAAAATTCTAAGGTTGAAGTCCAACTTATTTTCTAGTAATATCCCATCGAAATTGACACAACTCAATAATCTACGAGTCTTAGATCTTTCCAATAACTACCTTTCTGGACCATTGCCAAGAGGCTTGGATAATTTTACTTCGATGAGTCATTTGTTCTCGTTGAACAATTATTATAATTCTTATTGGAGAGTAAAAGCAATTACCAAAGGGTTGATCCTTGAGTATAATTCTCGAGGCCTTTCATTTTGGAGGAGTATGGATTTATCAAACAATAATCTAACCGGTGAAATACCTCAGGAGATAGTTGTTCTTGCTGGTTTATTGAATCTAAACTTGTCCCACAATCACTTAATAGGAAACATTCCACTTAAAATCGGAAATATAGCATCTTTAGAGTCACTCGACCTCCACAACAATTACCTATCAGGGACTATACCACAAAGCATATCCACTTTATACTCTTTGGAAGTGCTCAATTTTTCTTACAATAATCTATCTGGGAGCATTCCAAATGGATATCAGTTGCAGACGCTTAATGACCCATCAATCTATAGTGGCAACTCATACCTATGTGGACCCCCACTAGAGACGAGTTGTGATAGCAGTGTGAGACTTCCTCAGAGTGATGGTAACAACGATTCCAATTCAAAAATTACCGATGATAGGGACAAGTGGTTGTACTTGTTTATCGAGTTTGGGTTTTTGGCAGGATTTCTATTGGTGTTTTTCATTCTACTATTCATAGTAAAGTGGAGGTATACTTATTTCAAGATGGTCGATAGTATGCTTGAGATGGGTATATGTTATGGATGTTATAATAGGAAGACAAAAGAATTGGGTCGTAGCTCATTATGGTTGTTTGGGGCGGAATTCATCTCTAAATCACCGCTGTACTCTTCAATTGATTAAAAGTCAAACCGTGAGTTGAAGGGTCTCATTGCTGAAGCTACTTTTTTCTCTGTTAAGAAGGAAGGCTCGTCTTCAAGTTCTTCTCTTGAGTTTTTTCACTCCTTTAATTCACCAAAACACACTTGATAATCTCATAAATTAGTGTATGAAATTGTGAGAGAGTGTGAGATAGAATGTTATTGGCATGATAATATTCTTATATTGTTAAACTCTTTGTTATAGTGATGTTGTGCCGTGCTCCCGTGGTTTTCTCCCGAAAGGGTTTCCACGTAATATCTTGTGTCTCTCTTTTATTTATGTGCCTGACTTTTTGTTGTCGTTGGTTTCTTATATGTCTTTCATATTTTCTATTTGGTCAAGTATTGGTGTATGCTCATAGGATGTTCAATGAAATTACTCATTGAATGCTTCTACGATTGTCCCCAACAATTATTATCGGAGCATGTTGGACTTTAATTGGCATAGGAGTGACTGAAGCTTGAGTGTGGTTAAATTTGAGCTTGTATTTGTGATCTTACATGATATGTGGTGTAGAATATTGGAGAAGGTGAATGCACATAATTTCCAATTGTTTTGCATTTATTATTTCCAGCGCATCTTAGGTATAGTCAACACTCAAGAATACATAAATTTTGTACAGAATCCGGAGAACAAATAATAAATATTCATCTTAGTAATTAAAGGATTAAAGAATCGTATTAATCAGCAGAAATTCCAATCAGGCTTCTCAACATATAATTTGATAATAATACTTGACAAGAGGTTCTTGATAAAATATATCTAGATTGTATGTATGAAATTAATTTCTATATATCTATATCTTTTTCCAAGGCCTATTAAATCAGCCCGAAGTTCAAATTTGATAAAATATGCTCTACCTATATATTAATTATTTATTTCTTAATAAAATATATTAGGAATACATCCATACTTTAAATTGTGTTCTTTTATCATCACTAGAATATTTTTTTTAGTACGTAACATCAAATCAAATCGATCAGGCTTATAATTTTATTTTTGTATGCTTCATGAATTGCTTAAAAGACTTCTAATATTATATGAATGAAACTTTTTAAATCACTATAATATTATATGAATGAAACCTTTTAAATTATTCACATTTTTTTATATAAAAAAAAGTTTTTGTGGCTAGAAATATGAGTTTCCAGCCTAATTTAGCCCATTTCAACTGAGACATCCAATTCCGATTTTTAGATTCTCACTTTACGAACATCATGTTCATCCAGATTCTGATTTTGAAGTTCAGAATCATGAATTTTGCTGCACAAGAGAAAATGTAACTAGAAGCTCTAATTTTGTTATTGCTTTTATAGTTGCTTGCCCTTTTTAAAGGACGAATGATGGACTTATTATTATTGGTTAATATTTATTAGTTACACAATAAAAAATACATATCGTACGTTGTGTCCTCGATCTAGTCCTCTTTTCATTGTATAAATTCAAAAGAATTCAAAAGTCAGCTATTTTAAGACAATGTATGATGTATCTCCTACCGAAATTTTTATTAATATCCTCAATTAAAAAATTACACAAATATCCTCATTTTTTATTTTTTAAAATGACTCAACCGCCAGAATTCGTGACTGTTCACTTTGGAAGAGAATTGCCAGGAATCCTGGAAAAGCTCTTCACATATCTACCTCTCTGGAAGTGAAATTGAACCCAATTAAAACCATCTACTCAAAAATATTAAGAGGAAATGGATTTCAGAGTTAATGGAGAAATCTATTTTTTTTTCTATATTGAAAAAGACTATACAAACTATTGCATACTGTACGATTAGTATGAAGTTGAGAAATTATAAGTAGCAAGTAGATGGAAACAGAAAATTAAGCTAGCATGCGGTAAGTACTTGATTGGATATCAACGCGTGAGGGGTATACGTGATTTTAAAGTTTTTTAGGGGTATACATCAAATTCTCCCTAAATTGATGGTATCATGGATGTTAATAGTGGAAACTGGGCTTAAAAAAGGAACTAGGCCCAAAATACATCCATCATAACGGGCCTGCAATTAATTTTCCAAACCAATACCTGTAGACGAAGGCAAGCTCAGCTTCTGCAAACGTCGAGTCCAGGCTAAAAATCACAGGAACCAGTCGAGATGTCTGCGCATTTGGCCCTTCAATCCGAGCCGTCAAAAATAGACAAAGGTTTTGGACAAATGTTTGTTTGGAGGATTGAATAACCACTATGCATTCTGAAAACCCATCTTACAAGTGCTAATGTTAGCTGGTTTACGTCTGCTGTTATCAAAACTGTTTGCAATGAAGGGTGTTCGATGCAAATCCGAAGTGACTAATGGAATAGTTGGATGGAAGAATTGAGGGTGAAAAAATAGTATCAAAAGAAGAAAGACGGGAAAAAAAAATTAATAGTTAATGCTAGCAAGACTGTTAGGGGACTAACTCTTAAGCGATATAGATAGGTGGTTTAAATTTAGAGGCGTAATTTTAAAGTATGCCTAGTTAATCTGACCTGATTAATCCGCATTTGATGAAATAATTAAGGCCTAAACCTCCTTACTCTATTTGAGCCTCAACTAAACACCACCGATCAGCTTTAACTTCTCTAGAAATGAAAGTGAACCCAATTAAAACCATCTCCTCATCCTTATTTTTTTCACGTTACAATTTGTATTTTCTACTTCAAATGTTGTGTTTCCAATTGTAAATCTAGCGTCTAAATATTTTCCTCAGGTTTATATCTTTTTCACGCTACAATTTGTATTTTCTATTAATTCAAATGTTGTGATTCGGAATATCCGGATTAGAGATCTCAGTCCTAGAAGAGAACAAAAATAAAAATAAAAATAAAACCCCAAAAGAAAAATTTTGGGAAAAATATATTTGGAAAAAAATCGCGAATAATTCATAATATTTGGAAAAAATTCGTAAAATTCACAAATTATTTGCGGAGAAAGAGAGATGTGCAAAGAGAGTTAATTAACGGGGAGAAAGAGTTAACAGGGTTAAAGGTCGTTTTAATTTACTAATCAAAAGTTAATGATTAATTAATTAAGATAATTTCAATTAAACTAAAATGAGGGGAAATAGGAAAGGATTTCAAATTTAGATGGGGAAATAAGATATATTGTGATTTTGATGGGGAAATTGGATATAAGAGAAGTTTTGATGGGTACATGAGCAATTCACCCATTATTTATGGTGCAGAAATATATGATCGTCGGCTGATGAGATGATTTAATACTGGTTACATGGAAGTTTGCTTTTTGCAAAAGCTGAAGGTGGAAAGATAATAGAGGAAATTTCCACCATAGATGTGCGAGATCTGTGCAGCTGGGTGGAAGCAAACAAGGATGACAGTCAACCTCCCAGAGATTTCTCACGCGTAGGTGTGCTCGTCGGTTTGGTTTAGTTAAAACTGAAATAATTAGATATTGTTTGATGATGTATTTGTTGGAATTTCACGTGTATGCCTATATGATGAGAAATTAAAACTTTTCTATCACTACTTAGCTCAATACAAAAAAAACTTCATTTATATGATAATAGCAAATAAGATTTTCTCTTAAATATTTTAACTAACACTTAATATGCACTAAATAGAATAAATAAATTTCATCTACTTTATTGTTTGGGAGGATGTAGTTTTTTTTTTTTGTAGAAATGACACTAAAATTTTCCAATAATATATAAGTAAATTTTGATATTTAAAAACTTATTTTTCCTACAGGATCTTTAACTAGTCAAAGCTTAATAAGAACTTGTAGCTTTCATTTGTAATTAATTGTCATTAATTAGTCAAATTTATGCGGTTGTTGGACTCTCAAGAGGAGGTTTCACTATGAAAAATTTAGCATTTGAAGTCTCTGGTCAAAATGATAATACTTTATCAATTACATTGCCGTGAGAAAACTGCTTTTCTAGTTTGATCCATTAATAATGCAAGGCATCCTACCTCAAAAATAATGTAAGGCATCATGACAGATAGATCAAAAGTATTAAGTTGCAAATTATTTGTCCGTTATATCATTTGAAATAAAAGTTGAAGTACCATTTATATGAAAGTACCATATATATATAGAATTTTATTTATAAAAGCATTCGACTTCAATTTATTCCTTCCGTTCCATACAAAAACAATCCATAAAAAAAAATCATCAAAGATTAAATAATATAACAGTCTGATTATTAGTAAGCATAAGGCTCGCCTCCAGTCATAAAAAGTTGGATGGGCCAATTGTCATGTATATTTTTGCTAAAAATATACACAAGATTGTAATATTAATTAATTGCTTCATGCATAGAGTTAAATCTTATCGAAGTTAAATGTCTGCATCATTGATCGATCATGCATGGCGACTAGTCAAGAGATAATAGTCTTAGCATCAAATCCCTGCCTAGCTAGATAATTACTTCAGAATGTTTTTCAACTTCATCAAATTTCTATGATATTTGCCCTTTTTTTTTCTTTGAATATGTAGTGATAACTGTGCCACCTACATGAGTTTTTGCACCCCGCACCAATGCGCGTGCTAAAACAATGCATGTGTTTATATTTTTGTAAAAATGACACTAAAATTCCATTAGAAGAGCTTTACTTATATAAGTAAATTTTGATATTTAAACATGAGTGAGGCTATGGGTAATTTGCAATACGTGGATAGTTTCATGCATTGAATTCATATCTCTGTCTTTAAAGTCTAAATTGTCGATCCGAACTACTCAACATTATTATCATATGAAAATATACTTGGAAATTAAATTTTATATATTTTTTAATTTTTTTTTACTATTTGGTAGGTAAGAAATCACTACTTTCGGATGGTCTAGAATTTTTAGATCAAGTGATTTTTTAATTGTCCCAAAAAAAAGTAAAGAAATTCTAAAAAATATATAATTTTTATAATCTTTAAACACTAATTATTTTTCCTACAGGATCTTTTACTAATCAAAGTTTCAAGAACGTGTCGCTTTCATTCGCAATTAATTGTCATTAATTAGTCAAATTAAGTAGTGCAGTCAATTCATCACTTGAACAAATTTATGCGGTTGTTGGACAATCATGAGGAGGTTTCATTATGGAAAATTCAGCAATTGAAGTCTCTGGTCAAAATCATAATACTCTATCAATTATATTGCCGTGAAAACACTGCTTTTCTAATTTGATTCATTAATAATGTAAAGGCATGACCAACACATCAAAAGTATTAAGCTGCAAATTATTTGTGCATGTATGTCATTTGTAAAAAAACATGGTATAATTTCTGATTAAGTACCATTTATATATATGACTAGTACCATAGAATTTTATTTATAAAAGCATTCGACTTTAATAATTTATTCCTTCCGCTCCATACAAAAACAATATATAAAAAAAAAATCAAAGATTAAATAATATAACAGTCGGATTAGTGCTTTTTATTTAGAACTAACATTTGTATTCTCGAAATAAATCTTGTAGAACATTACACTGGATTAATAATTAGTAAGCATAAGGCTCGCCTCCAGTCAAATTTAATCTTATAGTACATGTTCGGTGGTATCTCCTTAGACCTCCTTTAGTCTTAATCCTTCTTAATCCAGCCGAACAGAGATTCCTTAGACTGGATTAAAATGCCTCCTTTGGACAGATTCTTAAGTCGAGTTTGGTCCCTCCTTAGCAAATTGACCTCTAAAGGAGCTCCTTAGACTCATGTTGCGGACATTAATACCCCTGTAAAGGCAACCTCCTTAAAGCTCATGTATTTTTATATTATTTTTTACTTGTTTCTTCTTCTCTCTCCAACCCACATCCGTAGATACAAAAAAATAAATCCCATCTTCTTTCCAACCTTATTTCTGGCTGTCCGGTGACCAAATTCCAAATACGACATCACAGATGAATTCTCCTTAAGAAGATCTATCCAGAGACATTTGTTTCGATGGTACCTCTCCTCCACCACCCCCACCGCCCACCTCCCCACACCTCCGACGACCTCGATTTGAGATTTTTTTTGTTCTTTTTGTTTCATTTTCTTTTGTAAGACAACATACACAAATTATAGCAATTGGTATTTTCGACCTTGATTGCTGTTTCTTCTTTTCTCTATCGTTCTTGTTGTTTATTCTTTTCGATTGGATTGTTTCTTTGCTTTGTTTAGAAAATCTGATTGGGTTAGATTCATATGCACATAATTGATTACTTCAATAGGTGGTCATGGTTAGGGCTGCTAAGTATAGCCTTTCGATATAATGCGATAGCACTAATGTATGAGCCAAATATGAATTCACAACATCCTAGAGTTCATAGTCCAAATTGCTAAAATTCAAATGGTTCATACTTTTTGGTTGATCTAATTTTGTGTTTCTTTTTATTGTTACTACATTGCTAGTATTAATATGAATTAAGTACCAATTTATGGCAACTGGTACGTTGGTACCAGTCCAAAACATCAGTAGGATTACTGGTAAAGGACTTGAAAATCAAGAATTGAAGTTCTAATTGTTTTTTTTATATTAATGGATCACAAAATCTCAACCTTAATTGAAGTTATGAACCTGATTTTTCTTAACTATGACAGACAAGAGATGCTTAAAAAGATCTATTGAAGTTGTGATAAACATAAACAGTCGGAGGTTTAAAAATCAAGCTCATCCAACTTGATTGTTCTTTAATTAGTTAAAATTTATAATTTCTGAAAATTTATTAGGATATAATATTCACCTTAAATTAATTATATGTGAAAATAAATTTATGCAATTTAAAAGCATCATTAACTATTAATTGGATTCTATGAAACAAAAAAAACCTTAAAGGTTATATTGGTCTTTTACAATTTTTCTCATACCATGACATTTTTAATGTATTGCTTCAACTTTCTTAATCTTTAACACATCTTGCCAAATAAACACTCCTTAGCAAAGATTAAATTTTTAATCCCTCACTCTTAAGGAGGGTTGCCGAACATGGCCATAAAAACTAAAAAGTTGGATGATCACTACATGATTTAACAAAAATATACGTGTGTGAACACTTTCTTAGAGCCATATTGTGTATCACGAATTGTTGTGTCGTAGTACTGTCTTAGTACCTCAATTCGTTTGAGTCTTTTTAATTAGAAGACCTTATTCTTACGGAACAGATCAGATCAGATCAGAGCATAAATTTAGGCCCATTATTGTTGTAGTTCAATAAGAATTGATTCATATTTAATTCATTAAATTAACTATTAATTTAGGTCCAATATATTCTGACTGTTAGTGCATTTCTAACACAATTGTCGTTTTTAATTGACTATTGAGTCCATCTAATTATACTGTCATTTTTATTTAAATTAACACAAATTTGATGTATATATTGTCCATTCCAAAACCTGATCAAGCTTATGAATAAATAATAATTTGAATAAATTTTTAAAAAAAAGTATGACACATAATTGAGCAAAACTTCTGCAGCTTGAAAATATATAATGTCATGATTGGAAATGTTTTTGTTTTTGTCAATTTATGTACATAAAATATATATATGCAGAGATGATTTGTGCTTCTTATTTTCTCCTATCTTGATTGTTCTATAATGTGCTTCAGTTGGGAGGTTTTCTCTAACATTTTATGCATTTACACATTGTCTATTAATTTAGGAGGCGTCTAATTGTCCACAGCCTTTTGTCCACCATTTGTCCACAGCTTTGACTTGCGTGAATACTGTAAAATTACTTCTACATGCTGTATAATTATACAATATATCACATAAAATATATCACTTAATCACAAAACATCCAGCAACTATTTGAAGTGATCCCATGATAGTTAGAAAAAGATTGCAACTTGCACAACAGGACAAAATAAATGTACTTTCAAACTGTACTTTCGGAAATTACAGTTATAGGAAGTTATTGGCAGTTAGAGTTAGTTATTAGCGGTTATTAGCATTGGGTTGAATCTTGTATACTGTAAAATTAAATATTGTATACTGTAAAATTGAATATTGTATACTGTAAAATTGAATATTGTATACTGTAAAATTGAATATTGTATATTGTAAAATTGAATATTGTATACTGTAAAATTAAATCTTGTATACAGTAAAATTTTCAATTGAATCTTGTATACTGTAAAATTGAATCTTCTACACAATAAAATTTACAATTGAATATTGTATACTGTAAAATTGAATCAGCAGAACTGTAAAATTGAATCTTGTATACAGTAGAATTTTTAATTGAATATTGTTCGGATGAGTAAGAAGCATTTCTATCATCTTTTTCTTCCAGATTTTCACAAGATGAATACTGTAAAATTACACTATGAATACTGTAAAATTACAAGATAAATACTGTAAAATTAACAAATCAATACTCCATATCGCCTTTCTATCATCTCTTTCCTTCAGATTTCCACAAGATGTATACTATAAAATGACAAGATGAATACTGTAAAATTAACGGGGCAATACTATAAAATTAACAGATCAATACTCCATATCGCCTCTCTATCATCTATTTCTTCCAGATTTCCACAAGATGAATACTGTAAAATGACAAGATGAATACTGTAAAATTAACAGATTAATACTCCATATCGCCTCTCTATCATCTATTTCTTCCAAATTTCCACAAGATGAATACTGTAAAATGGCAAGATGAATACTGTAAAATTAACGGGGCAATACAGTAAAATTAACAGATCAATTAATACTTTCTCGGGGTAATAAATAGGAGATGAGCTAAGAAAAACTACTGATCAGGAGAATTGAGAAAACAACAAAACCATAATTTCCTTAATTTCATAGTTGAAGCCTCGCATCAAAATCAAACGAGGAATAAATCATTATTTACAAGAAACACCTATGGAAACCTACGATGGATCACGTACCTGATTCGAAAGATATATTCTCTGATCAACAAAAGTGATATTTAGATGAAGAGTCGAGAATGGAAAATTCAAAATGGAGCAGCATCGGATCCTTCCCATGATCTCAGCAGGGATTGCGGCCATCACACCAGACTTCTCCTCAAAAAGCTTGAACTTGCGGCACCGACATCCGATCTGTTTCTCTCTGTCAAATAAAAAAAGGAAGAAGAGAAACATATTTTTTGTTTGCCGATAGAAAAAGAGCGAGTTCGTTTGAAGAAAAAAGTTCCAATTCTTTTTTGAGTAAAGAATAAGAGATCGGAGAAAAAAGTTACCAATTGAAATCGCCTCAGAAAGGAAATCGCCTCAGAATTGAAATCACCTCAGAAAGGAAATCGCCTCAGCTTTACGGAGAAGAAATCACCTCAGAAATTTAAGATATCAGAGAAGAAATCCTTTTTCAGATATCGATCGATTTTTAGATTCAGAAATTTTTATCTCCGTAAAGTAAAAAAGCACTAGTGGAAAAACATGAATCAGGATCGGCCTATCTGGATCGGTTATATGAAACAACCGATACTAATACCTATCTGGATCGGTTTTCTGAACAAAACCGATCCTAAAAACTAGTTAGATCGGGTTTTTTAGTCAACCGATCCAAATTTGTGAACTATCAGGATCGGTTGTTCTAAAAAACCGATCCTGATACTATCAGGATCAGTTGTTCTAAAAAACCGATCCTAATAGTTAAACTATTAGGATCGGTTGTTTAGAACAACTGATCCTGATACTATCAGGATCGGTTTTTTTATAAAACCGATCCTGATACAATTTTTTTTTCAAAATTGGTTCTGCAAAAAAAAAAAAAAAAATCTGGGTCGGTTTTTTATTAAAAACCGACCCTATTTTTTTTTTTTTTTTTTTTTTTTTTTTTTTTTTTTTTTGCAGAAATTTTTTTGAAAAAAAAAATTGTATCAGGATCGGTTTTATTGCTAAAAACCGATCCTGATAGTATCTGGATCGGTTTTTAGCAATAAAACCGATCCTGATAGTATCTGGATCGGTTTTTAGCAATAAAACCGATCCAGATAGTTTTTTTCTTTTATTTGGAAAATCTTTTCATATGGTTATGTTTAAATAAATATAAAAAATTACATATTAGAAATATAAGTTAATTATTTAATAGAAATTTTAGAAAGCGTGCATTTTTTTTTCTCAATCCAAAATTAATGCATGTATCTAATAATCATGACTCATGAGAGATGAACCATATATATTATACGAGTAAGGCTGGGTGCTATGGATAGCATTGAGGCCTCTATGCTACGGCTCAATATTTCATATTTTAAAATCCAAACGGTCGATCCGAACCGTTCATCTTATTCTCCATATTAATATCTGCTTGGAGACCAAATTTTACATTTTTATGAAATTGTTTACTATTTATTAAGTATTTTACAAAATTGTTGATCCAACGGTGGCTGCACAAAACAGTAAAACCGTTGGATTAGCGATTTTCAAAGTGGCTTAATAAATAGTAAAAAAATTCAGAAAATTATAAAATTTGGTCTCCAAGCAGATATTAATATGGAGAATAAGATGAACGGTTCGGATCGACCGTTTGGATTTTAAAAACTTGAATATTGAGCCGTAGCATAGAGGCCTATATGCTATCCATAGCACCCCGCCTTACTCATATTATACTTACCACTATATGTATATGAGGCTTACATCATTTGTCATATATATATATATATATATATATATACATTAATTAAAAAAAATGTAAAAGTTTATTGTCTTATTATTAATGATATTTGAGAATCTTAAAGTCATTTTGGTCGTTCTTTTGACGACCAATAACAATTCTAGTATAAAGAGCAACAATATTGGTCGTTGCAAATCTGATCATTTCAAACCGGTCAAAATATACATAGAAATTAATGAATTTGACATTGGTCGTCAATTGTTATAAATCAGAGAGAATCTCCTACATAAAAATCATATAAATAGCCATTGTTAATTTATTAACCCGATAACTGTTGTTTTAATAAGAAAGTTTCTTCCATAAATTATTATTGTAATTATACATATACCACAATATATATCTAAAGATAATCAAATTAAACATATAGCTGAAAAAAAAAAATCCCCTTCCTTCATTTTATTTAAGTGTTGAAATGGAAAATAAAATATATTATATGGCACAAGTCATTGATGCATAACCATATGAAAAGAAAATATATTATATGCACAAGTCATTTGAAAATTAAATCAAATTTTTATTAAATAATTAACTTATATTTCTAATATGTAATTTTTTATATTTATTTAAACATAACCATATGAAAAGATTTTCCAAATAAAAGAAAAAAACTATCTGGATCGGTTTTATTGCTAAAAACCGATCCAGATACTATCAGGATCGGTTTTTAGCAATAAAACCGATCCTGATACAATTTTTTTTTTTCAAACAAATTTCTGCAAAAAAAAAAAAAAAAAAAAAAAAAAAAAAAAAAAAAATCAGGGTCGGTTTTTAATAAAAAACCGATCCTAATAGTATTAGGATCGGTTTTTTATTAAAAACCGACCCTGATTTTTTTTTTTTTTTTTTTTTTTTTTTTTTTTTTTTTTGCAGAAATTTTTTTGAAAAAAAAAAAATTGTATCAGGATCGGTTTTTTATAATAAAAAACCGATCCTGATACTATTTTTTTTTCAAAAAAATTAGTATCAGGATCGGTTTTTTTATAAAAACCGATCCTGATACTATTAGGATCGGTTCTTTATAAACAACCGATCCTAATGATAACTTTCTATATAACCAGCTTAGCTAGGGTTCTTCTTATTTTCATTTCGCGCCTCTCATTTTCAATTTAGCGTCTCTGTCTCTGTCTCCGTATCTCCCTCTCAAATCCTCAGTACTCTCTCTCTCTGTCTCCGTCTCTCTCTCTCCTCCGTGTGTCTCTCTATCTTTCTCTCCGTCTCTTCCTCTCAAATCCGAGCATCTCGCACCTCCGGCTCAATTGTGCCAATTTTTTATTTTTTTTATTGTTTCAAAAATGAATTAATGGTGTTTATATATTGTTTTACAGTTTTGAGGACATCTCTCTCAAGTTACTTAATCATCCGGCCGATCAACTATCATGGTATTAGCTTTATCTAATTTTCTCATTATTATACTTTTAAAACACATTTTTTTGTATTTTTTATTGGAAAATGTTTTTCTATCTAATTGTTACCTTTGTTTTTGTTTTTAGGATTTTTTTTAATCTCAAGTGATGTGATTGCAAAAGAGGTAATTATTGATTTTTTTATTGTTGTGCTTTACATTAATTGCATAATTGTGTATATTGCATAAATGTGTGTTAATTGAAGAAATAGCCCAATTAGTCACTTGTATGTTTGTTAATTAATTTTTTTTTTGGATTTAAATTTCTTGTTATAATATGTAATGCTTCACAAAACTTTGTATGAAGTACATGAATTTTTTGTAATAGTTTAAGATGTGTATGATAATTAATTTAGAATGTGTATATGATATTTAATTGATTATTGCTTCTTACTGTGCAAAAAAAAAAAATTTAGGATGCTGGCCAGCAAAATATATATGGAAGCTGGTCAAATAAATAAAAATATTTTTTTTAGCCTCAATAAAACATCAGGATCGGTTTTATATAAAAACCGATCTTGATAGTACGTATCAAGATCGGTTTTTATTCAAAAACCGATCTAGATATGTAATTTAAAAAAAAAAAATCGAAAATACTATCAAGATCGGTTTTTATATAAAAACCGATCTTGATATGTAATTTTTAATTAAAAAAAAATTCGAAAAAAATATCAAGATCGGTTTTTATATAAAAACCGATCTTGATAGTACTATCAGGATCGGTTTTTAGCAATAAAACCGATCCTGATACAATTTAATAAAAAAAAAAAAAAAAAAAAAAAAAAAAAAAAAAAAAATCAAGGTCGGTTTTTAATAAAAAACCGATCCTAATACTATTAGGGTCGGTTTTTTATTAAAAACCGACCCTGATTTTTTTTTTTTTTTTTTTTTTTTGCAGAAATTTTTTTGAAAAAAAAAAATTTGTATCAGGATCGGTTTTTTTATAAAAACCGATCTTGATAGTACGTATCTGGATCGGTTCTTAGTCAAAAACCGATCTAGATAACAACTATTAAGATCGGTTTTGTTAAAAAACCGATCCTAATAGTTTCTATTTGGATCGGTTCTTTAAAAAATATAAAACCGATCCTGATAGTATCAGTATCGCCTTCAACAGGATCGGTTGGATTCCGATACTGATATGTGTATATAACCGATCCTGATTCCATATTTTCCACTAGTGAAGTAATATAGGAAAGAAATCGCCTCAGAAAGGAAACAAGTTGATCGGAGAAGAAATATTTTGAAAATGAGATTCACAAAAGGGAATAGAGGCACGGAAGGAAGGTTAAATAGGCGGAGTAAGTGGTTAGAAGTGGGGACCGGTGTCCGTTAAAATTAGTTAAACATGGGGTGGATAGCGCTGTGGACAAATGGTGGACAGAAGGCTGTGGACAAAAACCTTTTCTCATTAATTTAATTTAATTTTTTATTCTTTATGGATAAAAAATGCATGTAAGTAGTCAGTTTCTAAATTAAAAAAATCTGTATCACTACAAGAATATTTAATATAGCTAGTGAGTTTCTAAACTAAAAAATGCATACAGTTAAATCTTATCGAAATTAAATATCTGCATCAGTCATCATGGCGACCATCTAGTTAAGAGATGATAACCTCATAGGTCTGAAAACGATCCGAATTATCCGTTCCGAATCCCGCTCTGTATGCGATTAATTCGTTCCGAATCAGCTCTGTATCCGATTCAGATATGGATTCGAAAAAAATGGATCTGGATAATTTCCGAACTCTGATTCGGATAATTATCAATTATCCATAAAAGATCCGGATTCAGATACGAATTCGAATAATTATCAAATATTCATAAAAAATCTAGATTCAGATATGGATTCGGATAATTATCAATTATCCATAAAAGATTCGGATTCAGATACGGATTCGAATAATTATTAAATATTGATAAAAAAATCTAGATTCAGATATGGATTCGGATAATAATCAAATATCCATAAAAGATCCGGCTTCAGATACAGATTTAGATAATTATCAAATATCCATAAAAGATCCGGATTCAGATAATTATCAAATATCCATAAAAGATCCGAATTCGGATTCAGATGATAATGCTTAAACGGAAAGGATATTCGAACTATCCGTAACCCAACAGATTCAAACCCGCTCCAGCCAAAAGGGCAAGATAAATGTGAACATGCAAGAAGCCACGCCTACTTTATAGGCGCTCCGTAGACTTAGAAAAGTTAGCAAAGAATTGTGCTATTAAAAACGCGTTTTTCTTAATGAAGCGAACCGGTCATGCTTTGTTGCATTACGCACGTTTTCTTCTATTTGACTGGGTTATTCTAGGTTCAAAACATCAATCTTGAAATGGACCTCGCTTGATCCAACAATTCAAATTTAGAACTTAAAATTTTAGATGTCAGACGGGATAAAGACTCACGCTGACCTTATACTTTGGAACTTACCACATAATACTTACGATATATCCTGTACCAAATTGCATGTGGGTGGGCCCATTTTGACAGCACAAGTGCCAACTATTTTCAGAAAAATTTCATACGAGACGATATGCATTAAATAACCTGTTTATTTCTTTTGACAAATTATAAATTCAAATAAACTAACTTAAATATTGATTTATTTTCATATTCGAATTTTGTTAATTAGTATTTGTATTTTAAAATTCATATAACTCAATTATTATTTGATATTTTTTTTGTATCCATATTCGAATCCGTATTCGAATCCGTATTCGTATCCGTATCCGTTTAAGGCAGATTTGATTTTACATTTTGACATCCATAATATCCATATCTGTATTCGTATCCGCTCATTGATAGCCGGATACAAATTTGGTATCAGCATTATCCGCTCCATTTTCACCCCTAAACCTCAGCATCAAAACCGAATTTTTATTAACAGAAAAATAAATAAAAATTTATCGAAATAAAAGTAGATTTCTAGAAAATTTCAAAATATAAGAACGGGATAGTTTATTCGGTCCACTCTATCCAACTAATTTCATCACTAATTACGTAAAAGCACTTTAAAAAAATCCTAACGGGATAGTCCATCCCGTCTGGTCCTATTCATATGTTTTTTTTTTCTTCTTCGTTGTTCTTCTAACACTACAGCAGAAAAGAGCATCAGCGACCGATGACGTCATCGGGAGAGCATTAGCAACGATGCCTTCAATGACCGGCGCCTTATCTATCAGCGCCCGGTTCACCGTCCGATCTGCTGTAGTGTAACTCCAAAAAAAAAAAAACAATGAATAGTACTAGACAATGGATTATCCCGTACAAGAAACTTTATTTTTTAATTAGTGAGTTTGTCTTGTTAGAGACAGAATTAAATAGATGGATAAATCATCCCGTTCTTTCTATATTTCGAAATTCCACCAAATTGTACCATAATTTCGATATTTTATTTATTTAATTCTTATTATTAAAAAAAATTCGGTCAAATCCCTGCCTAGCATCAAATTTCTATGAAATTTGCCCATTTTTGCTCTCTGAATATGTAGTAATAACTGTGCCCACTTTTACTCTCTGAATGTGTGGCGAACCGAATATACGGCAGTACTATGTGTGGCCGCTACATGAGTTGCAAAGTGCCACAGCGAAGTGCCATGCACAGCCTCACTCTTTAAACACTTCTTATTTTTCCTACAGGATCTTTTACTAATCAAAGCTTCAACAACGTGCACGTAGCTTTCATCTACAATATATTGTCTTTAATTAGTCAAAAGTAGTGTGCTGTCAATTCATCACTTGAACAAATTTACACGGTTGTTGGACAATCAAGAGGAGCTTTCACACTATGTTTTATACGCGGGATTCATTAATCACATTGCCGTAAAAACACTTTCTTAGAGCTATATGTATCACGAATTGTTGTGTCATTGTACCGTCTTAGTACCTCAAAGAGTTGCATATTTAATCTCAGGATATCATCGCACCAACAACACCTAGCTACTTGTATAAGTAGGTGCAACTAGAAGACTTTACTATACCACTGAGAGCTTCTCACATTAACTAAAGATGCACTATTCCTCACTCAATTTCCTCCTCCTCTTATTCATTCAAGTCTTTTTGGCAAATTGTTGTATTAAACATGAGAGAGAAGCACTTCTTGAATTCAAGGCTGGTGTCAATGATACAAAAAGTCGTTTGGCTTCATGGAGTGGCGAACAATGCTGCAACTGGGCAGGGATCCGATGCAACAATCAAACAGGTCATGTTGTCAAACTAAACCTTCGAAATACCAACCCTTATAATCTGGACAATATCAATGGAGATTACTATGATTGGATCTACCATAGTTTGGTAGGCAAGATCAGCCCATCTTTGATATTTCTTAGTGATCTAAAATACTTGGATCTCAGCTTTAATAATTTTAATGGGAGTAAATTTCCAGAATTTATTGGCGCATTTAGAAACTTAAAGTATCTCAACTTGTCTTATACGGGCTTATCAGGAATGATACCTCCTCAACTTGGGAACCTTTCTAGATTAATGTACTTTGATGTTAGCAATTATCACTACCCATTTTCTAGTTTTATGTTGAAGACCGATACATGGTGGTTATCTAATCTGAGGTATCTAAAGCATATGGACATGTCAGGAGTTGATTTTAAAGATTCAAATGATTGGGTGGAAACTTTGAACAAACTATTATCCCTTGAAGTATTAGTTTTGTCCGAAAACAATCTAACCCATATTCCACAATCAATCCCTTTTGTGAACTTCACGTCCCTCAGAGTGCTTCATCTTTCTGATCAAAGCTTCAACACCATAATACCCCATTGGTTGGGAAATCTAACTTCTCTAAACAAACTTACACTCAGTAATAATTCACTTGTTGGCATGGTACCACCGCTTCATGGTCTAACAAAATTAACCGACTTATCTTTATATTATAACAATATAGAAGGAGATATTAGGGAGTTATTATTGGGCAAGTTGTCGAATTACACATTGGGGAATCTGGAGTATTTATATCTTTCATCAACTAACTTATCAGGAACTTTGACAGGGTGGATAATGGAGATGACAAGTGTAACTCAACTTTCCCTTTACAATAATAACCTAAGTGGTACAATACCAATTGATATCGGAAATTTAACAAATCTTGTCTATCTTGATCTTGGTTCTAACTCCTTCACAGGATTACTATTAGAAACTCATCTAACTAGTTTGTTAAAACTAAAACATTTATACCTTGACGAAAACAACATAACTATTTTCGTTGATAGTGATTGGACCCCTTATTTCCAACTGAATAGTATCTATTTGAGTTCATGCAAACTAGGGCCAAAATTTCCCTCTTGGCTCCGAAGACAAGTAGAAGTTAAGGTTCTATTCCTCACAGACACGGGAATTGATGATAGTATACCCCATTGGTTATGGAGTTTATCTTCACTTAGCCTCCTTGATTTGTCAACAAACTTACTTAGAGGGAAGTTACCGGCCAGCTTGGTACATATGACCGAACTCGTGTATATGGATTTGAGTAATAATCGGCTTGAGGGACAAATACCATTTCTTCCTACAACTTTGACGCAACTAAGTCTTTCCAATAATTCCTTGTCGGGACAACTACGTAAAAACTATAAGTCACCATATAAGAATAAACCGATCGGCTCGAACAATAACACTGTTGAAATTGTAGAGTTGTTTCCTTGTGGATTAACTAATTTGTATGCACTTGATCTCTCGAGTAATAGTTTATCAGGGCATCTTCCCCCTTGCTGGTCTAACATCAGTTCTGAAGTAAATCTTGCAAATAATAGGCTATCTGGAGTTGTGCCCAGGTCTTTGAGTTGTTCAGTCACACTAAGAGTGCTTCAGCTTGCAAACAACAATTTAACTGGAGAGTTTCCATTTGATTTGCAATTTTGCAGTGGATTATATATGCTTGATCTTGGAGAAAATAATTTTCACGGGAAAATACCAGATTGGGTAGGAGAAAGCTTTCAGCAGTTGCAAATTCTAAGGTTGCAGTCCAATTTATTTTCTAGTAATATCCCATCAAAATTGACACAACTCAATAATCTAGAATTCTTAGATCTTTCCAATAACTACCTTTCTGGACCGCTGTCAAGAGGTTTGGATAATTTTACTTCAATGAGTCATTTGTTATCGTGGAAATTGTATAATTTTCATGTAATTGCAATTACCAAAGGGTTGATCCTTGAGTATGATTATAGAGGCCTTTCAATTTTTAAGAGTATGGATTTGTCAAACAATTATCTAACTGGTGAAATACCTCAGGAGATAGTTGTTCTTGATGGTTTATTGAATCTAAACTTGTCCCACAATCACTTAATAGGAAACATTCCACTTGAAATTGGAAATATGACATCTCTAGAGTCACTTGACTTTCATAAGAATAACCTATCAGGGACTATACCACAAAGCATGTCCACTTTATACTCTTTGGAAGTGCTCAATTTTTCTTACAATAATCTATCTGGTAGCGTTCCAAATGGGCATCAGTTGCAGACGCTTAATGACCCATCAATCTATAGTGACAATCCTTACCTATGTGGACCCCCACTAGAGACGAGTTGTGCTAGGAGTGTAAGGCTTCCTCAGAGTGATGGTAACAACAATTCCAATTCAAAAATTACCAATGATAGGGACAAGTGGTTGTATTTGTTCATCGAGTTTGGGTTTGTGGCAGGATTTTTAGTGGTGTTTTTCATCCTACTATTCAAAGTAAAGTGGAGGTATACTTATTTTGAAATGGTCGATAGTGTGCTTGAGAGGTATATGTTATGGGTGTTATAATATGGAAAACAAAAGAAATTGGGCCATGATCCATTTTGGTTGTTTGTGGCGGAATTCATTTCCAAACCAGCACTATAGTACTCTTCAATTGATTAAAAGTCAAACCGTGAGTTGAAAAGTGTCATCTCCGAAGCTTCTCTCTTCTCTGTAAAAAAGAAGGCTTCTCTTCAAGTTTTTTTCTAAAGTATTTTCTTTTGTTTAATTCACTTAAATACTTTTTTTAATTTTATAGATGAATGTCTGAAATTGTGAGAGACAGTGTTATAGGGCTTGATAATCTCCTTATATTGTAAAACTTTTTGTTATAGTCATTTTGTGTCATGTTCCCGTGGTTTTCTCCCGGAAGGGTTTCCACGTAAAATTATGTATCTCTCTTTTATTTTATGTGCTTGATTGTTTGTTTTTGTAAATTACTCATTGAACGCTTATGCGATAGTTCCCAACAATTGATATCAGAGCACGTTGGGCTTTGGCATTAGTGTGATTGAAGATTGAGTGTGTTTAAATTTGAGCATTGCTAAAATTGAGAGGGTGAATGCACATAATTTCTAATTGTCCTGAATTTATTATTTCGAACGCATCTTAGGTATTGTCAATAATACATCAATTTTGTATGGAACCCGGAGAACAAATAATAAATATTTATCGTAGTAATTAAATCATTAAACAATCGTAATAAATAATAGAAATTCCAACCAGGCTTCTCACCATATAATACGGTAATAAATAATGCTTGACAAAAGGAGCTTGATAAAATATATCTAGATTCTATGTATGAGATTAAATTCTATATATCTAGCTATATCTTTTACCAAGACCCATTAAATTAGCCTGAAGTTTAAATTTGATAAAACATGCTCTAGTTCTATATTTTATTATTTATTTGTAAATAAAATATATTATGCACACATGCATATTTTAAAGGACCCTGATAACAATCCCCGCAGGTCTATCCCCGCAAAAAACCCCGCACAAACTGCCAAAAATATCATGGGGGGGACCGCTCAATAATTAATACTCCGCAGAAACTGTTAGTATTTAACTTGAAGCATCAAAGTATTTATCCTCGATTTTCAAAGTATTAATCCCTATGCAATGATATCTATTTATGAAAGAATAAATCAATTCATTAATTGTCCCCACACAAAATTTCCTTTTTTTTTAATCATCCCCGCACAACTGGGGACCATTAAACATGGGGGACCACTCAATCATTAATAAACGTTTAAAAAACTGTTAGTATTTAACTTGAAGCATCAAAGTATTTAACTTGAATTTGTCAGGTATTAAACCCTATGTAATGATCTCTATTTATGAAAGAATAAATCAATCCATTAATTGTCCCCGCACAAAATTTTCTTTTTTTTTTAATCGTCCCCGCACAACTGGAGACCATTAAATAAACAATCCCCTCACCCAATGATAAATACTCTGAGACATAACGATAAATATTTTATGTTACATGGGTAAATACTTTACGTTATATGGATAAATACTTTATGTTACATGAATAAATATTTCTCATGCATACTTGCAACTTTCAGTAAAACATCAATGATAAATACTCTCATGCATAATGATAAATACTTTATGTTACATAGATAAATACTTTGTATTGCATAGATGAATACTTCTCAGACATAATTGTAACTTACAGTAAAACATCAATGATAAATACTCTCAGACATAATGATAAATATTCTATGTTACATGGATAAATACTCTATGTTACAAGGATAAATACTTCTCAGAAATAATGATAAATATTTTTTTGAACATCAATTAACAGATAAGCATTATTAACGGAAATTGTTTTTAGATAACAGTATAATTAATGCAGAGATTGTTTTTAAAGGAATAATTAATGCAGGAATTGATATTAGAGGAAGGCATAATTAATGCGGGGATGGGAGTGGGGGGTTTCTTATATTAGTGGGGGGGGGGGGGGGTAAAAGGAAACTTTTAGGAAAATTAGTGGGGGATATATGACAGTTAAGGAAGAGAGAAAGTGCGGGGAAAATGGGGGGGGGGGGTGAGAGTGGGGGGTTTGTTATAATTATTCTATTTTAAATTGTGTTATTTTATCATCATTATAATATATTTTACGTAATTAAAAATCAAATCGATGAGCGAGGCTTGGTATTTTACTTTTTTATGGTACTTGAATTACTTAACATTACGGAATTATTATGAGTGAACAATATAAATCATGCTTGTAATGTTAGATTTCAAATTTAAAGTGTACTTTTAAAGAATGTTATGATTGTTATAAAATAAAAAATTGTTAAATAATCTCCTCATTTCTTAAATCATTATAGTGCTATATAAAGATATATACACAAAAAAAAAATTCCTCTCAAACAAGGTCGACCCAAAGCTAGCTGGTTTTTTAAAGCGTGCTATTATAGACTATCTTACAACTTCATCAATATTGTTTATAACTTAAATTGATTTAGGCAATCGCAAATGCATGGTATAGTTCTAAATAGTTATTTCACTGTACTCATGCTATTGTTCTATATATGCTTCGATTTTTTATTTTTTTCACCTTCGCAAATGAATATGAGTGAGGCTATGTACCATGCATAGGGCGCGGATTCATCTGTACTATGGAGTAATTAATATATTTGTTTTTGAAGTTCGAACAGTCGATTTGAACCGTTCAACATAATTTCCATTAGAAAATCACTTGATAAAAAATTATAGACTACTGTCTAAAAAAAATTCAGAGTTCTAAATAACTACCTATAACTACACAATAATTGCACTATAGCTTTTTTGGACCTCAAGAGCTATAACGTTATTAACCGATTTTCTTTTATAATGATTCTAAATAGCTAGTAATGATTGTGCTATAGCTTTTTCGGATCTTAAAAGCTATAGCATTATAATCGCTATTTAGAACCTTGAAAAAAATAGTAAAATAAATTAATTCTAAAAAATGTAAAATTTATTGCAAGTACATTTTCATAGAGAGATCATTTTGAATGATTTAGATCGACTACTGAATATTAGAAAAGAAGATATTAATCTATATTACAAACCAATCTGTGCTATGCATAATATATACCATAGATTCACTCGTTGAAATATTGTTGAAATTAAGGAAATCTGATCTTTCCCAATTATCCAATATCCTCCCAGCTGATTGTCAATTAATCATTTGAGATGCTATTAGTTTGAAGCTTTTTTCAATTGAGGTAAGATCGATTGGTAAGAGGAAAAAGAAGGAAAACCTACACGGTGGCAAGGATGATCTGATCACCACTAGTGGAAAAACAGGAATCAGGATCGGTTATATACACATATCAGTATCGGAATCCAACCGATCCTGATGAAGGCGATACTGATACTATCAGGATCGGTTTTATATTTTTAAAGAACCGATCCAAATAGAAACTATTAGGATCGGTTTTTTAATAAAACCGATCTTAATAGTTGTTATCTAGATCGGTTTTTGACTAAGAACCGATCCCGATACGTACTATCAAGATCGTCTTTTATATAAGAACCGATCTTGATAGTATTTTCGAATTTTTTTTTAAATTACATAACAACCGATCCTGATACGTACTATCAAGATCGGTTTTATATTAAAACCGATCTTGATTGTATTTCAGATCATAATTCCAAAAAAAAAAAAAAAAACTTTTAGGATCGGTTTTTATTTAAAAACCGATCTTGATTGGCTTTTATATTAAAACCGATCTTGATTATATTAAAACCGATCTTGATTGGCTTTTATATCAGGATCGGTTTTATTGCTAAAAACCGATCCTGATACTATCAGGATCGGTTTTTCTAAACAACCGATCCTAATAGTTAAACTATTAGGATCGGTTTTTTAGAACAACCGATCCTGATAGTTCACAAATTAGGATCGGTTGACTAAAAAACCCGATCTAACTAGTTTTTAGGATCGGTTTTGTTCAGAAAACCGATCCAGATAGGTATTAGTATCGGTTGTTTCATATAACCGATCCAGATAGGCCGATCCTGATTCATGTTTTTCCACTAGTGCACATAGCCAATCCACAATGACAAGGACAAAAATTTCCTTGAGATTTTATCTTGTCAAAATGTTGATCGGTCCTACGTTTTAAAATAATATTTCACAAAGAGGAAACAGTAAACCATGATTAATAAACAGAGATCCAATTATAAGTGTAAGCAGCTAAAATATAATTGTAACCACCTTGCATTGCTTTCATGAGAGAATTTGATAAAAAAAAAAAAAAAAAAAACCCATCAGTATATGGTTCACAATCCTCGGCATCCATGGGATTGCGCTTGTAGTGTTTTGGATTTCAATTTTTTGTTAGAAAAATAAGATAAATTAACAAATCATAAATGCAGGTTTAATAATGGATGCTAGAGATTCTGAAAATGCTGGAACATATTACAACACTGTCATAGTTGGATGTTCAACAGAAGTGAAATCTCGAAGCCAAAAGGCATGAGCCTAATGTCATGACCTGCAGCAATAAAATGCATAGATCTCGAGTATATATTTCGTATGAGTCTCTTGGGGTCTTGAGAAGAATTGATTATCGAATAATTAACAGACAGTCTAACAGGTGAGATACCTGACACAATAGTGGTTGTTAACTGGATTAGTGAGGCTCAACACTTATCCCAAAATCACTTAATAGGAATTATCCTAATGGAAGTCAAAGTGATAAAATCTCTGGAGTGCCTTGACCATCACATGAATCATGTTTTTGGAGAAATGGATTTCAGAGTTAATGGAGAAGTCTAATTTTTTTTTTTTAAATTGAAAAAGACTATACAAACTATTCCATAATGAATGATTAGTATGAAGTTGAGAAATCATAATTAGAAGATAGATGGAAACAGAAAATTATGATTATGTCTCAACGCGTGAACAGTAGATTGATGGCATCATGGCCGTTAATAATGAAAACTGGGCTTGAAAAAGTAACCAGGCCCAAAATACATCCATCATAACGGGCCTGCAATTAATTTTCCAAACCAATGCCTGTTGACGAAGGCAAGCTCAGCTCCTGACTCCTGTAGATTGGCTGATGCTAGCTGAAGTGCTACTGTTAGCTGGTTTCCGGCTGCTGTTATCAAAACTGTTTGCACTGAAGGTGTTTGATGAAAATCCCATGTGACTAATGGTAGCTGGACTACTTCGTAAAGCACATGGCACAACTCAAGTTCATTCAACCACGAAAGATATGTAGGCTGGATCTTAAATTGTATTTTTTTTTTTTATTAAGGTGGAAATGTTATAACCTCACATGTGTCTAACACTTAGGCAAATCAGTTCATAAAAAAAATAAAAAAAACTGTTATATCTTATGGAGTTATAACTCCAATCTGTAATATCATATGAATTTGCTTGCATGCACAAGTACATTGCATTAATGCATCGAAATAAGTGAACAAAACTTCCTTAATTCAAATTGTACATACAAGTACCGAAGTAATATTAGGAAACTAAAAAATAGTTGGATGGAAGAATTGAGGGGGCAAAAAAATATCAAAGAGGGGAAAACAATTGAAGTAACTGACCGCGCTCAGAACCATTGGGGGACTAACTCTTAAGCAACATGAATAGGTGGTTTAAATTTAGAGGTCTAGTTTTAAAATTATACCTAGTTAAACTGACCTGATTAATCCGCATTTGATAAAATAATTAAGACCTAAACCCCTTATTCTATATGAACCTCAACCAAACACCACCAATCAGCTTGAACAGAATTAAAACCGTCTGCTCATGCTTATTTTTTTCACATTACAATTTGTATTTTCTATTTCACATGTTGCGTTTCCAGTCATAATTCTAGCGTCTAAATTTTTTTCTTAGGTTTATATTTTTATAAACATGATTAGTTATGAAAAATAAATAAATTATCAATTATTTTGTCAAAATCCAGCTTCTGTTAATTGCGAATAATCAGATTCAGTTACCAATTTAAAATTCCAAAGTAAATTTGTACATATGTTATTGGACACATAGATTACCTAATAAATTTCATACAATTTAAGTATTTTTTGACGATGCATGAAGAACCATTAATTTCAATCCGTTGAAATTTTAAGTTACTGAATGTACAGTGAAACATAACCCAAATTTCGTTATATTTTATAGATATATCATGTCTATAATATTGTATCTAAATTTAAGCTTCTTTTTAAATATTATTAAAACTTTTGAAATAAAGTAATATTAAGAGTAATCCCCAGTCATAAATATATCAATATGCAAAAAAGCTGCTGAAAGTTTTCTTCCTTACAATCATCAGACTAAACAAAATAATTTGTATAGTTAATATTAATTAGAAACAAAATCGACATGTATATTTTTAGTAGTTACGTATTTTTTTAATTTAAAACAGTAATATTTCTTTCAAGAGATTTTCAAATCACAATGACAATTCAATACAATAAGTTAATAATTAATTTTCACTATTTGTAATTTTGGATATTTTTTGTATTTAACTTTATATGTACTGTATATTTTACTTCATTTTTTTAGCTTATTGGTTTGTTTTTTTCTTTATCGTTTTTTTAAATGCTCCGAATTTTTGCATTGTGTTGCATTGGAACTATTTTTTTTATTTATAGTAAAAGTTCTGATATTTGTTTTTTTTTTAAATTAAGTATGAGATGATGTTCTTTTTATTATATAATTTTGTATGGATTATATTTGTTATGGAGAATTAATTTTCTATCGAGAATATATGCATTGTTTTGCTGGTAAATTAACTTCATTAAAACAATAAAAATAATATAATACAACAAAAAAAAAGGTCGCCAACTCAACCACATAACACTATTATCAACCAAATGCATCACTACAAATTAAAATAAGAATGAACAACATAACATGACGGACCAACATATCTAATTAATTAGAACTATTTATTCATTTTGGCTTTTTTTTTTGAGGTGGGCTACGGTGAGTTGCGAAGTAAAGCTACTATTTTACTTCACGCTCATATTTTACAATTTTAAAGTTCAAAACGTCGATCCGAACCGTTCATCTTATTCTCCATATTGAAATGTGCTTGGAGACCAAATTTTATATTTTTTGGAATTGTTTTACTATTTATTAAGCAATTTTGAAAGTCGCTGATCTGATGGTCCAGAAAATTTTACTGTTTTTTACTGTTCACAGCAAAACAGCAATTTTCAAAAATGCTTAATAAATAGTAAAAAAAATTCTAAAAAATGTAAAATTTGGTCTCCAAGCACATTTCAATATGGATTAAACATCTAACGGTTCGGATCGGTCGTTTGGACTTTCAAAATGAAAATACGGCGTGAAGTAGAAACGCGTTTTACTTCGCAACTCACCGTAGCCCATCTCTTTTTTTTTTTCCTATATACATCATTTAAATTTGTCTCAATTAAAGCATGTAGTAGGAACTATCTAATTTTGTATTTCTTAATTAACTTGTTATTATGAAACTTATTTAGGCTGATGATCATGCTGATTATTTTCAATTTACAGTTTATATTTTCTATTGCACATGTTGAGTTTCCATGGTGTTCCTAGTGTCTAATTCTTTGTAGTTTGTAGTACTGATAATTATTATTTTATGGTGGAGAAATATATGATCGTCGGCTGACATGATTTAATATTGGGTGACAAAATTTCTTTACGGAAAAATGCAAGATGAACTTTAAAATAGGTGAAAGTTGTGACATGTGAAAGTCAGTAATTAAGTACGTATACCAAACGAAATAATGGTTTACTGCTACTGATCATACGAACACTGTTTGCACTTAAAAGTTGTTCGACAAAAATCCTAAGTGATTAATGTTAGCTGGTTACATGGAAGTTTGCTTTTTGCAAAGGCTGAAGGTGGAAAGATATATTTGAGAAAATGGCCACCATAGATGTGCGATATCTGTGCAGCTGGTGGAAGCAAACCAAACAGTCAATATCCCAGAGTTGTCTCACACACGTTGATGTGTTCATCGGTTCGGTTCGGTTAAAACCAAAATAATTGAAATATTGTTTGATGATGCATTAAGATTTTTTTATCATTGAAATTCTAAATATTTTAATGTATGATGAAATATATATGAGAAATGCTATCATCTTTAATAGACATGATATGTGAACAATATAAATCATAATTAATGTTAGATTTCAAATTTGAAGTGTACTTTTAAGAAGTTTTCTCTCAAACAACGTCTTTATCAGTAATGTTATACTTCGTTCTATGGCTAGACAAAAGTTGAGTTAATAGAAAGAATATCACGGGCCATGAAACATTGTATCTCTTAAGAAAAAGTTGAATTGGCCCAACATGACCTGTGAGCGTGGTTCAATTGTCCCAATTTAATTGGAGTTATCAATCATCTAATTTAGCTCTGGACAATTGGCTTCCATCTTAGGCCATAACATTGAAACAGAAATTTTTTAGTCTATTATTTTCCTTTTAAAAGCGTGCTATTATAGACCATCTTATATACAAGTTCATCAATATTGTTTATAACTTAATTGATTTAGGCAATCGCAATTCGCAAATGCATGGTATGGTACTAGCTAACTGTTATCTATAGCTATGAACTTAATTTCCATCAAAATTAAGTCGATTATATTAAGTGAATCATTTGATTTTGCAACCATATATAAGTTTAACAAAGGCTTTAAAAAATGATTTTTTTAAAGTAAATTGAATTTTAAATGGGAATTTCCAGGTTGGTCAGAAACTTGAAGAGTGCTAGAAGCATATGTAACCACCCCACTGAATCAAATTTGAAGCTTGTGGTGGGACATCTTATTCGGATTCAAAAATCCGTGATTCGGGTATAAATCGAAAATGATTCGGAATTTCTGAATTAGAGATCTCTGTCTTGCAAGAGAGCAAAAATAAAAAATAAAACGAGAAAAAAATGTTATGGGAAAAATTCGAAAAAAATTTGCGAAAAATTCGTAAAATTCGCAAATTATTCGGGAGAAAGAGAGACGAGCAACATAGTTAATTAACGGGGACAAAGAGTTAACAGGGTTAAAGGTCGTTTCAATTTATTAATCAAAAGTTAATGATTAATTAATTAAGTTTATTTCAATTAAACCAAAATTAGGGGAAATAGGAATGGATTTCAAATTTAGATGGGGAAATAAGATATATTGTGATTTTGATGGGGAAATTGGATATAAGAGAAGTTTTGATGGGTACATGAGCAATTCATCCATTATTTATGGTGGAGAAATATATGATCGTCGGCTGATGAGATTATTTAATACTGGTTACATGGAAGTTTGCTTTTTGCAAAGGCTGAAGGTGGAAAGATAATTGAGGAAATTGCCACCATAGATGTGCAAGATCTGTGCAGCAAACAAGGACGACAGCCAAACCTCCCAGAGATGTCTCACGCGTAGGTGTGCTCGTCGGTTTGGTTTAGTTAAAACTGAAATAATTAGCTATTGTTTGATGATGTATTTGTTGAGATTTCATGTGTATGCTTACATGGTAAAAAATTAAAATTTTCCTATCACCACTTGGCTCAATACACAAAATACCTCATTTATATAACAATAGCAAGCAAGATTTTCTCTTAAGTATTTTAACAAATAATTAATTTACACTAAATAGAATAAATAAATTCCTTCTACTTTATTGCTAGAGAGAATGTAGATTATTTTTTTGTAGAAATGACACTAAAATTTTCCAATAATATAAGTAAATTTTGATATTTAAACACTTATTTTTCCTATATATATATAGGATCTTTAACTAGTCAAAGCTTAAGAAAGTGTAGCTTTCATCTGCAATTAATTGTCATTAATTAGTCAAAGTACTGAAGTCAATTCATCACTTGAACAAATTTATGCGGTTGTCGGACTCTCAAGAGGAGGTTTCACTATGGAAAATTCAGCATTTGAAGTCTCTGGTCAAAATGATAACACTTAATTTATCAATTACATTGCCGTGAAAAAACTGCTTTTCTATTTTGATCCATTAATTAATATATAATGTAAGGCATCATGACCGACAGATCAAAAGTATTAAGCTGCAAATAATTATTTGTCCGGTATATCATTTGAAATAAAAGATGAAGTACCATTTATATGACTAGTACCATATATATATATATATATATATATATATATATATATATATATATATTCAGTAGAACTAGGGTGTTCTTAAGCTCACCTGTTTGGTGAGCTTAACTCCAAAACTTATCAAATCTGTTTCGAATGATGAATCCGAACCGTTGAAACCCGCCTACCTTACGAGTGATGAGTTTACATGTGAAAATTTTAAACATTCGAATTAATTTAGTATAAAGTCAAGCGGTCAAAAAACGTTCAAAAAATGAGTGCACTAAAATTAATTTATTAACCTTCTAATTTTGACTGATTGACTTTATACTAAACTAATTCGAATGTTTAAAAATTTCACATGTAGACGCATCACATGTAAGATAGGTGGATTTCAACGGTTCGGATTCGTCATTTGAAACCGATTTGATAGGTTTTGGAGTTAATTAAGCTCACCAAACACTTTGGAGAGCTTAAGAACACCCTAGTTCTACTCTCTCTCTCTCTATATATATATACATATAATTTTATTTATAAAAGCATTCGACTTCAATTTATTCCTTCCGCTCCATACAAAAACAATCTATAAAAAAAAGTCATCAAAGATTAAATAACATAACAGTCTGATTATTAGTAAGCATAAGGCTCGCCTCATGCATATTTTTGCTAAAAATATACACAAGATTAATTGTCATATTAATTAATTGCCTCATGCATAGAGTTAAATCTTATCGAAATTAAATGTCTGCATCATTGATCATGGCGACTAGTCATGAGATGATAGCCTTAGCATCAAATCCCTGCCAGCAAGATAATTACTCCAGAATGTTTTTCAAATTCATCAAATTTCTATGATTTTTGCCCATTTTCTTTCTCTGAATATGTAGTGATAACTGTGCAAGCTGCATGAGTTTTTGCACCCCGCACCAATGCGCGTACTAAAATATGTGTTTATATTTTTGTAAAAATGACACTAAAATTCCATTAGAAGAGCTTGCTTATGTAAGTAAATTTTTGATATTTAAACACGAGTGAGGCTATGGTAATTGGCAATGTGTGGATCGTTCCGTGCATTGGATTCATATCTTCGTCTTTAAAGTCTAAATTGTTCATCCGAACTACTCAACATTATTATCATATGAAAATATACTTGGAGACTAAATTTTATATTTTTTTTACTATTTGGTAGGTAAAAAATCACTACTTTTAGATGGTCCAGAATTTTTAGATCAAGCGATTTTTTCATAGTCCCAAAAAATAGTAAAGAAATTCTAAAAAATATATAATTTTTATAATCTTTAAACACTAATTATTTTTCCTACAAGATCTTTTACTAATCAAAGTTTCAAGAACGTGTCACTTTCATTTGCAATTAATTGTCATTAATTAGTCAAAGTAGTGCAGTCAATTCATCACTTGAACAAATTTATGCGGTTGTCGGACAATCAAGAGGAGGTTTCATTATGGAAAATTCAGCAATTGAAGTCTCTGGTCAAAATCATAATACTCTATC
This sequence comes from Carex rostrata, assembly GCA_964058875.1. NCBI lineage: Eukaryota > Viridiplantae > Streptophyta > Magnoliopsida > Poales > Cyperaceae > Carex > Carex rostrata. The sequence goes on from CAXKVT010000080.1 coordinate 1,293,353, forward strand.
AATTACATTATTGCCGTGAAAACACTGATTTTCTAATTTGATTCGTTAATAATGTATGGCATGACCAACACATCAAAACTATTAAGCTGCAAATTATTTGTGCATGTATGTCATTTGTAAAAAAACAATATATGACTAGTACCATAGAATTTTATTTATAAAAGCATTTGACTTTAATAATTTATTCCTTCCGCTCCATACAAAAACAATATATAAAAAAATTCATCAAAGATTAAATAATATAACAGTCGGATTAGTCCTTTTTATTTAGAATTAATATTTGTATTCTCGAAATAAATCTTGTAGAACATTGCACTGGATTAATAATTAGTAAGCATAAGGCTCGCCTCCAGTCAAATTTAATCTTATAAAATGTTGCATGATCACTACATGATTTAACAAAAATATACATGTGTGAACACTTTCTTAGAGCCATAAGTATCACGAATTGTTGTGTCGTAGTACTGTCTTAGTACCTCAAAGAATTGACGTATCCTTGTGTCTCAGTACCTTGCATATTTAATCTCACGATATCATCGCACCAACAACACCTAGCTACTTGTATAAGTAGGTGGAGCTGGAAGACTTTACTGAACCATTGAGAGCTCCTCACATTAACTAAAGATGCATTATTCCACACTCAATTTCCTCCTCCTCCTCCTCCTCCTCTTATTCATTCAAGCCTTCTTGGCAAATTGTTGTATTGAGCAAGAGAGAGATGCACTTCTTGAATTCAAAGCTGGTGTCAATGATACGAAAAGTCGTTTGGCATCATGGAGTGGCGAACAATGCTGCAACTGGGCAGGGATCTGTTGCAACAATCAAACAGGTCATGTTGTCAAACTAAACCTTCGAAATACCAACCCTTATCTAGACACTTACTACGGAGATAATTACTATGATTGGATTTACCATAGTTTGGTAGGCAAGATCAGTCCATCTTTGATATTGCTTAGTGATCTCAAATACTTGGATCTCAGCTTTAATAATTTTAATGGGAGTAAATTTCCAGAATTTGTTGGCTCATTTAAAAACTTAAAGTATCTCAACTTGTCTAATACGGGCATATCAGGAAATATACCTCCTCAACTTGGGAACCTTTCTAGATTAATGTACTTTGATCTTAGCAATAATGGTTACCCATTTTCTAGTTTTATGTTGAAGACCGATACATGGTGGTTTGCTAATCTGAGGTATCTAAAGCATATGGAAATGTCAAGAGTTGATTTTAAAGATTCAAATGATTGGGTGAAAACTTTGAACAAACTATCATCACTTGAAGTGTTAGTTTTGTCCCGAAACAATCAATCCCTTTTGTGAACTTCACCTCCCTTAGAGTGCTTCATCTTTCTGATCAAAACTTCAATACTACCATACCTAATTGGGTGAGAAAACTAACTTCTCTAAACAAACTAACACTCAATAATAATTCACTTGTTGGCATGGTACCACCACTACATAGTCTAACAAAATTAACCGACTTATCTTTATATTATAACAATATAGAAGGAGATATTAGGGAGTTATTATTGGAAAAATTGTCAAATTACACATTGGGGTATCGGAGTATTTAGATCTTTCATTTAATAACTTTTCAGGAACTTTGATAGGGTGGATAACGGACATGACAAGTGTAACTCATCTTGGCCTTAGCTATAATAACCTAAGTGGTACAATACCAATTGATATTGGAAATTTAACAAATCTTGTCTATCTTGGTCTTAGTAGTAACTCCCTCACAGGACTACTATCAGAACCTCATCTAACTAGTTTGTTAAAACTAAAACATTTAGGCCTCGGATATAACAACATAACTATTTTAGTTGACAGTGATTGGACCCCTTCTTTCCAACTGAATACTATCCGGTTGAATTTATGCAAACTAGGGCCAAAATTTCCCTCTTGGCTCCGAAGGCAAGTAGAAATTCAGGATCTAGAACTCTCAGACACTGGAATTGATGATAGTATACCCGATTGGTTCTGGAGATTATCTTCACTTAGAATCTTTGAGTTGTCAACAAACTTACTTAGAGGGAAGTTACCAGCCAGCTTGGTACACATGACCAAACTCGTGTATATGGATTTGAGTAATAATCGGCTTGAGGGCGAAATACCATTTCTTCCAACAAGTTTGGCGAATCTAGATCTTTCCAATAACTCCTTGTCAGGACAATTGTGTAAAAACCGTAAGTCACCATATAAGAATAAACTGATCGTATCGAACAATAACACTGTTGAAATGGTAGAGTTGTTTCCTTGCGGATTAACTAGTTTGTATTTTCTTGATCTCTCAAGTAATAATTTATCAGGGCATCTTCCTCCTTGCTGGTCTAATATCAGTTACGAAGTATATCTTGAAAATAATAGGCTCTCTGGAGTTGTGCCCAGCTCTTTGAGTTGCTCAGTCACACTAAGAGAGCTTCAACTTGCAAACAACAGTTTAACTGGAGAGTTTCCATTTGATTTGCAATTTTGTAGTGGATTACATCTGCTTGATCTTGGAGAAAATAATTTTCAAGGGATAATACCAGATTGGGTAGGAGAAAGCTTTCAGCACTTGCAAATTCTAAGGTTGCAGTCCAATTTATTTTTTGGTAATATCCCATCCAAATTGACACAACTCAATAATCTACGAGTCTTAGATCTTTCCAATAACTACCTTTCTGGACCGCTACCAAGAGGTTTGGATAATTTGACATTGATGAGTCAATTGTTCTCGTTGAAAAATTATTCTTATTATACGAGTGTATATGCAATTACCAAAGGGTTGATCCTTGAGTATGTTTCTGGAGAGCTTTCATTTTTGAAGAGTATGGATTTGTCAAACAATAATCTAACCGGTGAAATACCTCAGGAGATAGTTGTTCTTGCTGGTTTACTTAATCTAAACTTGCCCCACAATCACTTAATAGGAAACATTCTACTTGAAATCGGAAATATGACATCTCTAGAGTCACTGGACTTTCACAAGAATAACTTCTCAGGGACTATACCACAAAGCATATCCACTTTATACTCTTTGGAAGTACTCAATTTTTCTTACAATAATCTATCTGGGAGCATTCCAAATGGGCATCAGTTGCAAACACTTAGTGATCCATCAATCTACAGTTGCAATCCATACCTATGTGGACCCCCACTAGAGAGTTGTGCTAGCAGTGTGAGACTTCCTCAGAGTAATGGTAACAACGATTCCAATTCAAAAATTACCAATGATAGGGACAAGTGGTTGTATTTGTTCATCGAGTTTGGGTTTGTGGCAGGATTTCTACTGGTATTTTTCATCCTACTATTCAAAGTAAAGTGGAGGTATACTTATTTCCAAATGGTCGATAGTGTGCTTGAGAGGGTATATGTTATGGGTGTTATAATATGGAAGACAAAAGAAATTGGGTCGTAGTCCATTTTGGTTGTTTGTGGCGGAATTCATCTCCAAACCGCTGTCGTACTCTTCAATTGATTAGAAGTCAAACCGTGAGTATATGTTATAGTGTGCTCTCTTCTCTGTTAAAAAAGAAGGATCTTCTTCAAGTTCTTATCTCTTGTTTAATTCACCCAAAAGAGTATGAGATTAGTGTATGAAATTTTGAGAGAGTATGAGAAAGAGTGTTATTGGCTTGATAATCTCTTTATATTGTAAAACTCTCAATTAGTGATTTTGTGCCGTGCTCCCGTGGTTTTCTCCCGAAAGGGTTTCCACGTAAAATCTTGTCTCTCTTTTATTTTATGAGCTTGATTTTTTATTGTTAATTGTTGGTTTCTTGTGTACTTTTCATATTTCTCCATTTGGTCGGGTATTAGTGTATGCTTGCCAAATTTAATTTTAGTTGATTTGGCCAACTGAGCATTGATTTCAACAGTTCTAACTGCTAAATTATTTGCAAAAAAAAGAACTGTAAAAAGGTGCTTACAAATATGACTAATGCTTGGTGTTATCTGTAAATGCAGTAGAGCATAACATGTATCATGCCAAAGAAACCAAATATAATATTGGTTTTTCTCAAAAAAAAATAATAATAATAATAAATATCAAACTATTGGTCTTCTAAGAAAGTCTAATTCAACCAGAAAACCAACAATTTTCTTCTCGACTTTAAATAAGATATTGAGAAAAGTCAAGGATTCAAAATATTTGAAAAGAGGTGTGTCACATACTGGAGAAAGAGATCCAAGAGAGTGACGAGCTCCTCATCTATACCTAATCTGTCATGTCATAAGAAAGTCGACATGAATGAAAGTCAACAAAGTAGAAAGCATACCTTCTACAACATTAATTATACAGTTATATCCAGTATATGACCAAATAAGTTGGGTGCCAGAATGAACTACCAGTTTTATTGCCTTTGAACAGCTCAACTAAAACTTAATCCAATGAAACCTTAATTAAACAGTAATAAAAAAAAAATCGTATATGACATGGTGAGAAAGCTTAACCTTTTCCCCTCTACATCAAGTCCATGCACCAAAAACTCATCAGCATATGAAGCCAAAAATTCCAAACTTTGAGCATCTATAAAAACATCACTAACTTTTGCCATCTGTCTGTCACAATGGCATATTTTCCATTCTGCATTACAAAAAATAAATAAAAATTGATTAAATATGACCCGGTTTAGTCCAGAAAAGCTTTTGATATAAACTGATTTTGCTTCAATCAACCGTGCATTCAACTATGCCTTAATGAAGCCTTGATTTAAGCAAAAACTTGATGTACCTTTCTTCAACAACTAAGATCCAAAACAAGTATTTTCCTCCCTATCAAATCAACAACGCCTTGGAGCCGCTCCATGTTCATCTTTCCATCACTGAAGACGTACTAAAAATTAAGGTAAACAAATTGGATAAAATTTCAAATCATTAAAGTTAATAAAAATAATATAACATAAGAAGATAATATTACTCAAGGACCAAAATGAATTTGTGTTTACTACATAGTTTGATTTCTTGCATTTTCTTAATTACAAACCAATGAATGTCATTTATTGTGTCCTTGACCAAAATTTAGTGTATAAGCCTTCACAAGTAGTAAAGTTTAATACAAAGTAAAACAAACACATCAAATTTTACAAAACCCAAACTCAACCAAATTAACCCAATAAACAACCAATGGCACCTTATAGATACATCACAAACATAAAGATGATAATTGAAGGAACATTGAGTCTTTTCAATTAATTTTGCAAATAAAAACGAAAAACTTCTCATATTTTTAAATAACACCTGACGGGTGGGAGGGAGAGAGGGAAAAACATACTGAGGTAACAATAACATGAGATGCACCTTCATTTAAGGTATTTCATGGCATTCTCCAAGTTTATCCCACCTCCAACATGCAAACCACCTAATCACAAAAATATACAGCTGCCATTCCTTTTCAAACTTCAAATACTGGCAACAAATTAGAACTGCATAAGAAGTATAGTATTAAATAAGATAAGCTTATTTTTTTTTTCAACCGCATCGAAAAGGTTGGGATTAAATGGTTTGTTTTTTTGGTTTATATGCATTGGTTCGATTATTTTTTAATTGCTTCGGTTTTTTATATTTGGTTCGGTATAGTTTTTCAAAACTGAAACGATTGAAGCGACCAAATCCTATATGGGTCAAATCCATGTTTTAGTGTGATCAATGATTTGCTAACATTTTTGGACTTGCAATGAAGAAAAAATTTGGTTTGGATATCCTAGATATTTGTTTGGAATGGAACAATGTGTGTAATGTCAACAACTGATACATATAATTTATATTTATTTTTCTATGATTATTAAATGTATTTATGTATGTATTGACTATTGAGTTTAATTTGACCATTTAAATTTTAATCTCTCTTATTTCTGTTCAACCAAACAAACCAACATTTACTTTGGTTATTTTGCTTCGGTTGTTATTCGGTTGATAATTTTAATTTGGTTGTTCGGTTATATTTTTAAAACCGAATAAAATTTTGTTTCGACTATTGTAATTCGGTATTAATCAAACCAACCCAAAAAAAAAAACACCTACCCGTGATTAAAATATTCATGACCCTCTCATCATCTACCAATAAAGTAAGAAAGGTAAAATAATACAAATGTAATTTCTAACCAAAAAAAGCATGTAATGCCTCTAAAGCTGCCACCTGGCTCAAGGGATCGGCACCAAGCATTATGACATGGCCACCAGTGAGATTGTCTCTTTTGAACATATTTGCATAGTAGGCAGCTGACTTGTCAGATTCAAAGTTAGTCACAAGAGAGTACCCATTTTCTGATGAATCTCTTAGAGTTGACCCCACAATTTGTTTCACTTTTCCCTAAGAGAAAATAATAAAGTTCAATTGAGGGTTTGGTCAGAAATTAAGTTTATTGAGGCCACAAAATGGCAAAAATATCATTCAAGTACAATACTGGTCGGGTCAAGTAACCTCACATGACGTGTTTAGAGTTCTTGGAAAAAGATACCGTATACCAATAATAAAACAAGAAAAGCTAAAAAAACACAAAAGAGCAAACAGAAAGATTGCTTTAAACCAAAATAGTACACATACATGAAAATACATGTATGTACCTATTAGAGGTACAGAAAGAGTGAGGCTACGGTACTATGCATAGGGCACTTTGGTCCGTACTATGGATCCATATCTTCATTTCAAGGTCTAAATAGTCGACCCGTGCAATTCATCATGATCTCCATATGAAAATCTGCTTGGATGCCAAATTTACAGTTTTTTTTAATTTGTTTACTATTCTTTTGGATAGGTAGAAAATCACTACTTTTGAATGGTGTAGAATCTTTAGATCAAGTGATATTGTACCTCTTAAAAAATAGTAAAAAATTCTAAAAAATGTAAAATTAGACATCCAAGCACATTTTCATATGAAGATCACTTCGAGCGGAATGGATTCACTGTTTAGTTTTGAAAAATAGAAATATGCATCCATAGTACGAACCAAAATGCGCTACGTATAGTACCATAGCCTCACTCGGTACAGAAATTTCAAAAGATATTTCGATTACAGTACAAAATCACCTTGTGTATATCAATGCAAGGTCGAAAGCGTGTCGCGCATTGAACAGCATTGAACCAAGCTGGACAATAGTAGGCCGGTGTAACCATCGCCCATACAGCTCGCCACCCTAGAAGAATTGAATCTAAACCCAAGGATTATCTAGGTGCTCTGATCCAATATACACTAGGTGTTCGATGTAATGTCTGAGAGAAGGAGACCCTTATTCACACCAGGCATCCAATTGCGAAATGACAATCTGTCAGGATTGGAAGGTGATTTGGGAATAGTGGTAGGCTAGTTTGACAAGGCCCCGCCAAGCATCTAAAGGTATAAATCTTACAATTTGTAAAGCAAAATTTCATTCCGATTTAATCAATTGTTTGCTCGCATAAGAGCACGACTAACTTGCAGTCAGTAGTGGAGCTTGAACTGAAACTAAGAGAAGGGCCAGTCGATGACTAAGATGAACCAAAATTGACCAAGAGCCTAGAAGAAAAGCTCAAAACTATCTATCGAAATTTTGTGAATTGGACTTTTGAGTTAATAGAAAGAATATGACGGGCCAGGAAACATTGCATCTCTTAAGAAAAAGTTCAATTGGGCCAACAAGGCCTGTGAGTGTTTCAATTTTCCTAATTTGGAGTTATCAATCATCTAATTTAGCTCTGGGACAATTGGCTTCCATCTTAGGCCATTTTACATTGAAACAAATTTATTTAGTTTACTATTTTCCTTTTTAAAGCGTGCTATTGTAGACCATCTTACAACTTCATCAATATTGTTTATAACTTAATTGATTTAGGCAATCGCAAATGCATGGTATGGTATGGTATGGTTCTATATAGTTACTTCACTGTACTCATGCTTTTGTTCATTTTATATATATATATATGCTCCAAACTATTTATTTTTACCATTTAAAAAAAAATAACCACAAAATCTGAAATATTTCATTTTTGACACGGCCAGCAACTTCAAATTGCGGACAACAATTTTTATTTTTCAGCAGCTTTGACCACTATATTTTGCTTGTTGACCGAAATGGAGTGTTCTGATTGGCCAAAAACATAGGGCCCCACAAACTTCAGCTGCAGTGTTTGGAGTAGGAAAAAAAAAGTTGTTTCCAATTTGAAGTTGTGAACACTCTATTTCTTATCGTAACTTTAAGTTGCAGCCTTGTCAATAATAAAATTTTCACAAATTTGTAGTTTTTTTATTTATCGTTTTTTTGAATGGAATTTTTTTTTTTCGAATATATGCTCAACCGATAACCTACAGTAAGCTAGCTGTTATATATAGCTATGGGAGTAGAACTAGGGTGCTCTTAAGCTTACCAAAATTTTGGTGAGCTTAACTCTAAAACTCATCAAATCGATTTCAAATGACGAATCCGAACCGTTGCAACTCACCTACCTTACGTGTGATGCATCTACATGTGAAATTTTTAAACATTCGAATTAATTTGGTATAAAGTCAAGTGGTCAAAAACGTTCAAAAAATGAATGCACTAAAATTAATTTATTAACCTTCTAATTTTGACCGCTTGACTTTATACTAAATTAATTTGAATGTTTAAAAATTTCACATGTAGATGCATCACACATAAGGTAGGCGGGTTTCAACGGTTCGGATTCGTCGTTTGAAATCGATTTAATGAGTTTTAGAGTTAAGCTCACCAAAACTTTGGTGAGCTTAAGAGCACCCTAGTTCTACTCTAGCTATGGACTTAATTTTCATCAAAAATTAAGTCGATTATATTATATTAAGTGAATCATTTGATTTTGCATGCATCAATATATAAGTTCAACTTATATTATATTGATAACAAAGGCTTTAACAATGATTTTCCTTTTTTAAGTAAATTGAATTTTAAATGGACAAATTTGCAGGTTGGTCCGAAACTTGAAGAGTTCTAGAAGCATTGAATTAACACCCCACTGAATCTAATTTGAAGCTTGCGGTGGGACAACTAATTTCTTTGCTACTTTTTTTCTCATATCTTTTTTTATTGAGATAATTTTCTACGTAACTTTTAAGAAATCTCCAATTTCTTATTTATCCCTCAAGTCTTAAATTTATCTTATTTATCCCTTAACTCTTGTAATAGTTTCTTATTTATCTAATCAATTCTAAATTATCTCTATTTAAATTATAAAAAAATCTTGATTAAACTTCCATTAAAAAATAAAAAACAACTCTGCCATTTTATTTATTTCTTTTCTACATCTACGTTGAGATCTCTTGAGAGAGCAACCTGGTGCAAATTTCTTCATCTTGCTTTCTTCTTGTTAAAAATCGGAATTTGAACTCTTGTTTGCTTTACTTTTCCTGATTTTCTTATTGGTTCCTTATCTTACTTTCATTTTGAGTTTTCCTTTTTTTTCGAATATTGAAGTACATAAGAAAAAAGTGCTTTTTAGAAAAAGAATCAATGTAGCAGCCCCTATCTCACCTCCTCTGCTTCTAACACTGAACATAGATAATCCACCATGTCCAAATCTCAGTTTGAAACTGGATAAGAGGACGTAGAAGGAAGAAAAAAAAGCCATAAATTATAACCTCCGTATATATCGTGTTGGTATATATTGTTTTGAAGATTTTCACATCTATTTTCCGGGTTAAATAACTCTTCCAATAGTTTCACATATGTTTTCAAGAGTCGGTTCTCCTTAAGAAAGGCGCCAAGAAAGCTTCAACCAAGGCCTGTTTAGAAGGCCAGTTTTAAGTACTAGGATATGTGCTTTTAACGGATCACTTCCTGCATCGAGAAATCATTGACTAGCTTTTTTTGACTTCTCATTTCATGAAAAAAATTATGTCGGAGTTAACTCACTTTCTCTGTAAAGGGCGGACAACCATTTCTTCCAGTAGTACGAACCTTGACCTGAAAAATAGAGTCTGAGCTTGAAAGCAAAATAGAAGAGAAGACTACTTCGGTGGTCTGTCTCGAAACAATGGGGGCGGGCCAGCTTATACTTTGACGATTCCTTAAGTAAACCATAACTTGCCTATTTCTAAACATGCTAACTCTCGATAGGCAAACAGTATCCTACTTCCCCTGGAAGCTTTGCTTTGGCTGATGCAATGAAAAAGGCCTAAATATCATACAATTACTTCCATTCTTTGTGTACGGGTCTCTTTATGTTAGCTAAGTTCCTTCTCTTTGTTTTGCTAGCTCTTCAGGTTGGGATTTTGAAAGCATCGGCATAAAACATGATAGATCAGAGATGGGAAAATAAATTAAAACTTTATCTTTTGTTTTGGAAAAGAAAGAAAAGGGAAGGGTATGTTTGTCTTTCATTTTTTTAATCAAAGTTCAATCAAGAACTTTTATATTTTAAATAGAGATAATTAGAATTTGTTAAATGTTGGGTAAAGAAGAAACAATTGTAAAAGTTAAGGAATAAATAAGATAAATTAAAAACTTGAAAGTTAAATAAGAAATTGAGCAAAACTTCTGCAGCTTGAAAATATATAATGTCATAATTGGAAATATTACAAAAACTGTAACGTTGTATGATAGCAATAAGCTGTTTAACAAAAAATAGTATCTTAAGTAACAATAAGTGAGAACTAGTTTTTTGACTAGTGGCAAAGGCAATACTTTTTGTGTGGGAGGTCACGGGTTTGAAACTCAAAATGAGCAATATTTTGTTGATATTTAATGGTTGGTGGCTTGATCTCCAACTTTTACTAAAAAAAAAAGTAGCAATAAGCTGTTTAACTACTTGAGGCATAAGCGTTGTATGATAGCGTGCTATTCCTTCGTCAAAAAAAAATATTTGAAACAGTTTGTGCGGATACTGTGCAGCTATTGTATTTCCTCTTTTCCATTGCCTTCTTCACTGCTGTGGAAATAGATAATTGTGTTTGTCTGTTTGAACATCGATCTAATCTGGTGATAAAGAAAGGAGATCTAAACATGATTGTTATGACTGGGTTGTGCTACACCGGTGAAAGTCAGAAGTAAAAATCCTCATTTTTAAAATCTCTAAAGTTAGTGTTATGAAGATGGACCAAAAAAAAAAAGAAAAAAGTTTCCTCTCAAACAAGTTAGTATTATGAGAATTGGACTTGGAGTTAATAGAAAGAATATAACGGGCCATGAAACATTGTACCTCATAAGTAAAAAATGAATTGGCCCAACATGGTCTGTGAGTTGTTCAATTGGTTCTAATTTGGAGTTATCAATCATCTAATTAGCTCTGGACAATCGGCTTCCATCTTAGGCCTATTAGATTGTAACAAAAAAATTTAGTCTATTAGTTTCCTTTTTAAAGCGTGCTATTGTAGACCATCTTAACAACTTCATCAATATTGTAGACCATCTTACAATTCGCAAATGCATGGTATTGTTCTATATAGTTACTTCACTGTATTGTTCCTTTTATATATGCTCCGAAATTTTTATTTTTACTATTTTGAAAAAAAAATTAAATAATTACGAAATATGAAAATTTTTATTTTTGATACGGCCGCTGCAATGAAGTTGCAGACAATTTTTTTTCAGCAGCTTTGACCACGCTTTTTTGCTTGCTGACTGAAACAGAGTGTTATGATAGGCCGAAAAATTGGAGGCCCACAAACTTTAGTTGTAGCGTTTCGAGTAGGGGAAAAAATGTTGTTGTTCGCAACTTGGAAGTTGTGGAAGCCTCGTTTATATCCGTAATTTTAAGTTACGGCCGTTAAATTTTTTTTTTTTTTTTACAAATTCGTGGTATTTTTTTGTTTATTTTTTTTTCAAATGATAAAAATAAAATTTCGGATATATGCTCAATCAATAAGATATAGTAAGCTAGCTGTTATATATAGCTATGGACTTAATTTCCATCAAAAATTAAGTTCATTATATTATATTAAGTGAATCATTTGATTTTACAATCATATATAAGTTTAAATTATATTATATTAATAACAAAGACTTCAAAAAAATGATTTTTTTTTTAAGTAAATTGAACTTTAATTGGACAAATTTACAGGTTGGTCCGAAACTTGAAGAGGGACACCTAGCGAATTTCTTCGCTGCTCTTTTTCTCAGATCTTTTTTTATTACGAAGGATTCGAAACTTTTCCTTTCTTAAGCATCTTTCTGTGATGTACAGTGCGGCATGTTAATTTTTGGAATGGTTTGTATCGTCTGTTCTTCTTTTTCTATTTTTTATTTTGTTAATTAGTCATTTTGCGTAGTCGTGTTAAAATTATACATACAAGATTGTTTACTCTGTTTGTTCAATTGGAAATTTCTACTCCGTATGGCGGACGGAAATTTCTATTCCGTTTTTCCTATAGATCAAAATTTTGTAACTTTTTGGGATATTAGATCTTTTTTTTTATTATGTAGGATTCGAAACTTTTCCTTTCCGCAAGCGTCTTTTGTGATACATAGTGTAGCATGTTACATGAATACCCGGATGAATTATAGTAGTCAGTATCAACTGCATCATGTCAAATGCATGGAATGTGCAACAGTGAATCTTGTAGGTCTTCGTAGGTAGTGACTGGTGAGTCAATGTAAATGTAATTATTTCAATTGTGATTTTTGTTTGACTGGCGAGTGAATGTAATTATTTCAATTGTCATTTTCATTTGACTGGTAAGTGAATGTAATTATTTCAATTGTCATTTTTAATTGTTTGACTGGGGAGTGAATATAATTATTTCAATTGTCATTTTCGTTTGACTAGTGAGTGAATGTAATTATTTCAATTGTCATTTTTGTTTGATTGATGAGTAAATGTAATTATTTTAATTGTCATTTTTATTTGACTAGTGAGTCCATCTAATTATATTGTCATTTTTACTTAAATTAAAACAAATTTGACGTACGACGATCCCAAAACCTGATCAAGCTTGTGAAGAAATAATAATTTGAATACTTTTTTAATAAGAAGTATGACAGATTTTTTATCTCAAAACCAGAGATCATTTGTGTTTAGGTTTTGGTGTTATTTTCTTCTATCTTGATTGTTTTATGATGTGCTTCAGTTGGGAGATTTTCTCTAACTTTTTATGCATTAAAACATTGTCTATTTAATTAATTTTTTATTTTTATGGATAAAAAATGCATGTAAGTGAGAGTTGCCTCAATCTGAAGAGCTGTAAAATTAAAAGCTCGTGGTTCATGAGCCGCTCGAACTCAGATTGAAAACGAATTCGTTAATAACTCATTTGTTCAAAACTCGAATTATCATGGCTCGAGTTGTGTAACTCGATTAACTCACGAGTTGAGTTCGAGTTGAACTTAGCTTGCTCATTATAACTCAGACTCAATTGAGTACCTGCTAGTTCCAATGAGCAATATATACGAGTTTGTACTTTCGGTATAAATTTTATAAATGTACACGATTATGTTTGTACTTGTGAAATAGTGATTACATGGGCAAACAAAACTTAAATAATAACACAAAAGATAGCATCTAACTGTCTTTCAACTCTAAAATATTCCTTAAAATTTAACAGTTCAACAGTTTAAAATTCAAAGTGCTAGACTTTTCAATTAGAGTCAACTCTTCTAGTTCGTTATTTTCCTTAATTGAATTGGAGTTACCCTTGACTGAAGCTAACTCAGCTCGGACCGACCACACATTAATCAACCTCTTTGGGCCCCTCGTCAAAATATGGTATATGGTGCCAATTCCGTATCCAATCTCTTCCACGACGATGTAATCTCGTTTTGAAAGGAGAGAACCAAAGAATTTTCCAAGAAAACCCAACCACATAATTTTTGTAATAAGTAGTAGTTATAATGCTTAATTTTAATGAAATAATAATCAAATGTTATAGAAAGAGATGATCATATAACCATCCGGCAAATTCGCCTTGTACATGTTTTTGTTTGTTTAACGAAATTTTAGTTGGCACTTTGCCTGCTATTTCACAAAAAAATAGAGAATTTTGTAATTATTTTGTCGACGATTGACATGATTGTTTAATAATTTTATTACTAATAAAATCATCTCGATCAATCTGTTGGATAACCTTAGCATCAAAACCGATTTTTTTATTAATAGCAAAATAAATAAAAATATTTCGAAATATATAGGAGTAGGTTTCTAGAATTTGTTTTAAATATATGAACGGGCTAATTATGTCATGAATCACGCAAAATCGCTAAAAAAAATAATAATCCTGGACAAAATAGTCCAACCCATCGAGTACTATTCATAATTTTTTTTTCTTCTTCGTTATTCTTCTAACCCCCTAAAAAAAACAATGAACAATACTAGACGGAATGGATTATCCTGTTCAAGAAATATTTTTTAATTAGTGAGTTTGCATGGTTAGAGACACAATAATTAGCTGAACGTGATGGACGGGATAAACCATTCAATTCTTCCATTATTTCAAAATTTCACCACATCGTACCCCTATTTTGATTTTTTCTTTATTTATTTTCTATTAATAAAAAAAAATCTCTAGCATCAAATTCTCTGAATATTTTAGTGATATATATAATTGTGTGGCACACCAAATATACTACAGTATGTGTGGCCGCTACATGAGTTTGTGCCGATTTTTTTAAAAATACCCCAAAGAAAAAATAAATTATTAATAATAACCAGGTTTTACAAAAAATTTTAAAAATGCCCAAACCGCCAATAATATCGGCGGTCCGGAATTTTTATTCCGAACCGCCAAATTTTTTGGCGGTCCGAGAATTTTATTTTTTTATTTTTTAGTTTTTAATTTTTTTTCCGAACCGCCAATATTTCTGGCGGTCGGAAAATTAAATTTTTTTTTTTTTTAGGAAACTCAACTTTGCACCTCTGATTAACATAGCAAACGACCTTCAAAAATCGTGAAAATTTACCGACATGCAGTCTTGACATGGTAGAACAAGACTGTGAAGTTTCATACAAAATCTCCGAACAGATCGTGAGATATCGGCTCTCAAATATTGCTATGTTAACCAGATGTGCAAAGTTGGGCTGAGAATGAAATATTCAGCAGTTCGGGCAATATTTGAGAGCCGATATCTCACGACCTGTTCGGAGATTTTGTATGAAACTTCATAGTCTTGTTCTACCATGTCAAGACTGCATGTCGGTCAATTTTCACGATTTTTGGAGGTGTTTTGCTATGTTAACCAGATGTGCAAAGTTGGGCTGAGAATGAAATATTCAGCAGTTCGGGCAATATTTGAGAGCCGATATCTCACGACCTTTTCGGAGATTTTGTATGGAACTTACAGTCCTGTTCTACCATGTCAAGACTGCATGTTGGTCAATTTTAACGATTTTTGAAGGTCGTTTGCTATGTTAACTAGAGGTGCAAAATTGGGCTGAGAATGAAATATTCAGCAGTTCGGGCAATATTTGAGAGCCGATATCTCACGACTTGTTCGGAGATTTTGTATGAAACTTCATAATCTTGTTCTACCATGTTAAGACTGCATGTCGGTCAATTTTTACGATTTTTGGAGGTGTTTTGCTATGTTAACCAGATGTGCAAATTTGGGCTGAGAATGAAATATTCAGCAGTTCGGGCAAAATTTGAGAGCCGATATCTCACGACCTGTTCGGAGATTTTGTATGAAACTTCACAGTCTTGTTCTACCATGTCAAGACTGCATGTCGGTAAATTTTCACAATTTTTGAAGGTCGTTTGCTATGTTAATCAGAGGTGCAAAGTTGAGTTTCCTAAAAAAAAAAAAAATTAAATTTTTGGACCGCCAGAAATATTGGCGATTCGGAAAAAAAAAAAAAAAATTCTCGGACCGCCAGAAAATTTGGCGGTTCGGAATAAAAATTCCGGACCGCCGATATTATTGGCGGTTTGGACATTTTTAAATTTTTTTCTAAAACCTGGTTATTATTAATAATTTACTTTTTCTTTGAGGTATTTTTAAAAAAATCGGGAGTTTGTGCATCCCGCACCAATTAATGCTGCCTGTGAGTCACAACTTGCCATGCGCATGCGATCTTGTTGTACATTTCATGTAGAAGGATATAGTTACTTATTTTTATGTTAACAATAGAAGAACTTTATTTATAGAGAAATGTTTCTGTACCCCGAGCCACCAAATTCGAGCCCGTCCCCAAACTGGTTTAACTGGGTTTAACCGTCCGCTAATAACGGTAATTTATTAAGTTGCCATTAATTAACGAATTGCTGTTTTAACGAATTGTAATTTTACATTGATTGCTTTAAACATTGGCTTTGCATGCTTTTGTCTTGTGCTTTAATTTCGTGGACAGTCTGTTAAGAACAGTTGTAATCACCAATCCCCGAATTAGTCTCCCAGATTGTTAACGGTCCTCTAATCATTAATTAACTACTTAGTTGAACGTACTTTAAAGTACTTTAAAGTACAATTTAAACCTAGTTAGCTCGGGGACGCGATGGGAGATTGGTTCTAATTTTAATATGCAAATTAACAGCTTTTGATATTTAATAACTAAAAATACAGTCTCCATTTTGAACAAGTAATCCATTAAATGAATATTTTTCAATGTTTGTAAACACAAGTTTATATGTTTTAAAATGTGTTAGAAGAATAAGCTTTAAAATGTGTTTGTAAACACAAGTTTATATATTTGTAACACATATTTTTTAATTTTTGTAAACACAGGGTTATATGCTTTAAAATGTGTTTATAAACACAGGTTTATATGTTTGTAACAAATTTTTCAATGTTTGTAAACACAGGTTTATATGCTTTAAAATATGTTTGTAAACACAGGTTCTAATAGAGTTTTTCAATGAAGTAGTAGTTTCATTGTTATTTAATAGAGTTTTACATGCTTAGAAATTGGCATTGTTGAGACAAGTTCTAATTTTATGATTATTTCGAAGTAGTAGTTTCATTGTTATTTAACATATGTCTGCATGCTTAGAAATTGTCATTGTTGGGATTTTGACTAAAATAAAATAATTGATGAGGCTGCTAACAATGGTTGTTTCGAATTAGTAGTTTCATTGTTATTTAATAGAGGTTGCATGCTTAGAACTAATAGTTTTGACTAACATAAAATTCAGAGTTGTAATCATTTTGGTGGGGGACGCGCTCGGGTATTGGTACAAATTTAGAGCTTTAAATTTTATGCTTGGGGACGCGTTCGGGTATTGGTTCAAATTTAGAGATGTAAATTTGTGCTCGGGGATGCGTTGGGGGATTCGTCTTTTAAAAAAAAAAAAATTAATTTAACTCATTTACAATGAAAGTTAAACACTAGAACGTAGTTGATTGAACGCTTTCTTTTATATGTTTAAATTATACGATTGTTTCACTGCATTTGGCGCTGCTTTTGTTAACTTTTTGAACATAGTATTTTTCGCTTCATGCAGCAAAATGTTATACAATAAAGAAAAATTCATACTGTTATTGCGCTGTATGAAGTAAAACCTGCTTGTTTTATCGCCGACATTCTAGAAAGTTGGGGGACGCGCGCGGGTACTTTGTTTGGGGGTACAATTATCAGCTTCCTTATTTATATATGTAAATTTTGATATTTAAACACTTATTTTTCCTACAGGATCTTTTACTAATCAAAGCTTCAAGAACGTGTACGTAGCTTTCATCTGCAATTAATTGTCATTAATTAGTCAAAGTAGTGCAGTCAATTAATTCATCACTTGAACAAATTTATGCGGTTGTTGGACAATCAAGAGGAGGTTTCACTATAGAAAATTCAGCAATTCAAGTCTCTGGTTATAATACTTTTATCAATTACATTCCAAATTTGTAAAAGAAATTTGATAACAGTATGTTTGCAATTTTGTATGTATTACGCCGGATTCATTACATTGCTATGACCAACACATCAAAAGTATTTTTGCTAAATTATAATTCACTTAGTATAGCATTTGAAATAAAAGCATATATAATTTCTGATGAAGTACCATTTATATGACTAGTACCATAGAATTTTATTTATAAAAGCATTAGACTTTAATTTATTCGTTCCGCTCCATGCAAAAACAATATATATAAAAACTCATCAAAGATTAAATAATATAACAGTCGGATTAGTGCTATTTATTAAGTTAACATTTATGTTCTCCAAATAAATCTTGTAGAACATTGCACTGGATTAATTATTAGTAAGCATAAGGCTCGCCTCCAGTCAAATTTAATCTTACAAAAAGTTGGATGATGATCACTACATGATTTAACAAAAATATACATGTGTGAACACTTTCTTAGAGCCATATGTATCACGAATTGTTGTGTCATAGTACTGTCTTAGTACCTCAAAGAGTTGACGTGTCCTTGTGTCTCAGTACCTTGCATATTTAATCTCAGGATATCATCGCACCAACAACACCTAGCTACTTGTATAAGTAGGTGCAACTAGAAGACTTTACTATCACACTGAGAGCTTCTCACATTAACTAAAGATGCACTATTCCTCACTCAATTTCATCCTCCTCCTCTTATTCATTCAAGCCTTTTTGGCAAATTGTTGTATTGAACATGAGAGAGAAGCACTTCTTGAATTCAAGGCTGGTGTCAATGATACAAAAAGTCGTTTGGCTTCATGGAGTGGCGAACAATGCTGCAACTGGGCAGGGATCCGATGCAACAATCAAACAGGTCATGTTGTCAAACTAAACCTTCGAAATACCAACCCTTATAATCTGGACAATATCAATGGAGATTACTATGATTGGATCTACCATAGTTTGGTAGGCAAGATCAGCCCATCTTTGATATTTCTTAGTGATCTAAAATACTTGGATCTCAGCTTTAATAATTTTAATGGGAGTAAATTTCCAGAATTTATCGGTGCATTTAGAAACTTAAAGTATCTCAACTTGTCTTATACGGGCTTATCAGGAACAATACCTCCTCAACTTGGGAACCTTTCTAGATTAATGTACTTGGATCTTAGCAATTATGGCTACCCATTTTCTAGTTTTATGTTGAAGACCGATACATGGTGGTTATATCTAATCTGAGGTATATAAAGCATATGGACATGTCAGGAGTTGATTTTAAAGATTCAAATGATTGGGTGGAAATTTTGAACAAACTATCATCACTTGAAGTATTAGTTCTGTCCGAAAACAATCTAACCCATATTACACAATCAATTCCTTTCGTGAACTTCACCTCCCTCAGAGAGCTTCATCTTTCTGATCAAAGCTTCAATACCAACATACCCCATTGGGTGGGAAATCTAACTTCTCTAAACAAACTTACACTCCGTAACAATTCACTTATTAGCATGGTACCACCACTGCATAGTCTAACAAAATTAACCGACTTATCTTTACGTTGGAACAATATAGAAGGAGATATTCGAGAGTTATTATTGGGCAAGTTGTCAAATTACACATTGGGGAATCTGGAGTATTTAGATCTTTCATCAACTAACTTATCTGGAACTTTGACAGGGTGGATAACGGACATGACAAGTGTAACTCATCTTAACCTTTGGAATAATAACCTAAGTGGTACAATACCAATTGATATTGGAAATTTAACAAATCTTGTCGGTCTTGATCTTACTGATAACTCCCTCACAGGACTACTATCAGAAACTCATCTAACTAGTTTGTTAAAACTAAAATATTTATACCTCGCAGATAACAACATTACTATTTTAGTTGATAGTGATTGGACCCCTGCTTTCCAACTGAATAGTATCGATTTGAGTTCATGCAAACTAGGGCCAAAATTTCCCTCTTGGCTCCAAAGACAAGTAGAAATTGAGGATCTAGGCCTCACAGACACGGGAATTGATGATTGTATACCCGATTGGTTATGGAGTTTATCTTCACTTAAAATGCTTTATTTGTCAAAAAACTTACTTAGAGGGAAGTTACCAGCCAGCTTGGTACACATGACCAAACTCTGGTATATGGATTTGAGAAATAATCGGCTCGAGGGCAAAATACCATTTCTTCCTACAAGTTTGAAGTACCTATTTCTTTCCAATAACTCCTTGTCGGGACGACTGCGTAAAAACCGTAAGTCACCATATAAGAATAAACTGATCGTATCGAACAATAACACTGTTGAAATGGTTGAGTTGTTTCCTTGCGGATTAACTAGTTTGTATTATCTTGATCTCTCAAGTAATAGTTTATCAGGGCAGCTTCCTCCTTGCTGGTCTAACATCAATGACGTAGTAAATGTTGCAAATAATAGGCTCTCTGGAGTTGTGCCCAGTTCTTTGAGTTGTTCAGTCACACTAAGTGTGCTTCAGCTTGCAAACAACAGTTTAACTGGAGAGTTCCCATCTGATTTCCAATTTTGCAGTGCATTACAACTGCTTGATCTTGGAGAAAATAATTTTCACGGGATAATACCAGATTGGGTAGGAGAAAGCTTTCAGCAGTTGCAAATTCTAAGGTTGCGGTCCAATTTATTTTCTGGTAATATCCCAACCAAATTGACACAACTCAATAATATACTATTCTTAGATCTCTCCAATAACTACCTTACTGGCCCACTCCCAGGAGATTTGGATAATTTTACTTCGATGAGTCAATTGTTCTCATTGACAACTTATTATTATGATACGATTGTAATTGTAATTACCAAAGGGTTGATCCTTGCGTATGATTCTCAAGACTTTTTATTTTTGAAGAGTATGGATTTGTCAAACAATAATCTAACCGGTGAAATACCTAAGGAGATAGTTCTTCTTGCTGGTTTATTTAATCTAAACTTGTCCCACAATCAGTTAATAGGAAACATTCCACTTGAAATCGGAAATATGACTTCTCTAGAGTCACTCGACTTCCACAAGAATAACCTATCAGGGACTATCCCACAAAGCATGTCCAATTTATACTCTTTGGCAGTGCTTAATTTTTCTTATAATAATCTATCTGGGAGCATTCCAAATGGGCATCAGTTGCAGACGCTTAATGACCCATCAATCTACAGTGGCAATCCATACCTATGTGGACCCCCACTAGAGACGAGTTGTGACAGCAGTGTGAGACTTCCTCAGAGTGATGGTAACAACGATACCAATTCAAAAATTACCAATGATAGGGACAAGTGGTTGTATTTGCTCATCGAGTTTGGGTTTGTGGCAGGATTTCTACTGGTGTTTTTCATTCTACTATTCAAAGTAAAGTGGAGGTATACTTATTTTGAGATGGTCGACAGTATGCTTGAGAGGGTATATGTTATGGGTGTTATAATACGAAGACAAAACAATTGGGTCGTAGCTTATTATAATTGTTTGTGGCGGAATTCATCTCCAAATCACTGTTGTACTCTACAATTGATTAAAAGTCAAACCGTGAGTTGACGGGTCTCATTTCTGAAGCTGCTCTTTTATCTGTTAAAAAGGAAGGCTCATCTTCAAGTTCTTTTCTTGAGTTTTTTCACTTCTTTAATTCACCAAAATACACTTGATAATCTCATAGATTAGTGTATGAAATTGTGAGAGAGTGTGAGATAGAATGTTATTGGCATGATAATCTTCTTATATTGTAGAACTCTTTCTAATAGTGATTTTTCGCCGTGCTCCCGTGGTTTTCTCCCGAAAGGGTTTCCACGTAAAATCTTGTGTCTCTATTTTATTTATGTGCTTGATTGTTTGTTGTTGTTGGTTTCTTGTGTGTCTTTCAAATTTTTCTATTTGGTCAGGTATTGGGGTATGCTCACAGGATGTTTGACGAAATTACTAATTGAATGCTTCTGCGATTGTCCCAAACCATTAGTATCAGAGCATGTTGGACTTTAATTAGCATAGGAGTGATTGAAGCTGGAATGTGGTTAAATTTAAGCTTGTATTTGTGATCCTACATGATATGTGGTGTAGAATGGAGAGGGTGAATGCACATATTTGCAATTGTTTTGCATTTATTATTTCCATAGAGGGCTATGGTGCTACGGTTTAATATTCAAGTTTTCAAAATTCAAACGGTCGATCCGAACCGTTCATCTTATTATCCATATTAATATATGTTTGGAGATCAAATTTTACATTTTTTGAAAAAAAATTTACTATTTTTTTAGATAGGTAGAAAATCAGTTCATCTAAAAAATTCTGCACCATTTAGATATTTGATTTTTTACCTATCTAAAAAAATAGTAACTTTTTTTCAAAAAATGTAAAATTTGGTCTCCAAACACATATTAATATGGAGAACAAGATGAACGGTTCGGATCGACCGTTTGAATTAATTGTGAAAATTCAAATATTGAACTGTAGCACCGTAGCTCTCTATGCATCCCATAGCACCTTAGCCTTACCCTTTTAAGATAATGCATGATGTATCTCCTTCCGAAATTTTTATTAATATCACTCACAAAATTACACAAATGTCCTCATTTTTTATTTATAAAAATGACGCAACCGCCCGGATTCGTAGCTGTTCACTTCGGAAGAGAATTGAATCCAATTAAAATCGTCTACTCAAATGTAAACGACCAAAAAGACTTCTAATTAAGAAGAAATGGATTTCAGAGTTAATGGAGAAGTCTATTTTTTTTTCTAAATTGAAAAAGACTATACAAACTATTCCATAGAGAAATCATAATTAACAGGTAGATGGAAACAGAAAATTAAGCTTGCCTGCGGAGCGTACTTGATTGGGTTTCAACGCGTGAACACTAAATTCATGGGGGAATTTCATGTATATGAAACTCAAAATTACATATTTTCTCCTCTAAAATTTAAAATTACATATTTTCTCCTCTAAACTTCAAAAACTCAATTGTATTTTATATTAAAACACATTATAAATTTATAAAATACATATTTTACCGTATTATCAAAAAACATAAAACACCCATATGACCCCAATTTGAATCTAAAGGTTCCTATACTGTCCGAATTGCTTTAAGATTCGTGCGCGGTAGATCAGCATGCATCTTGAAGCTGACACGCACAAATATTGAAGCAACATGCACAGATCTTAATGCAATACACATATCAAAATGGCTTTGAGATTCGTGTGCGCTAGATTAGCACAAATCTTGAATCGAACACACAATAATCTTATGGCGATGCATGTGGATCAGATGGTAGAGAAATCCTTTAGATTCAAATTTGAGTTCGATAGGGCGTTTTATATTTTTAATGACGGGTAAAATTGATATTTTATAAATTTAGAATGAGTTTTAATATAAAAAGGGGTAAATATGTGAGATTTTGAACTTTAGAGGGGAAATACGTAATATTAAATTTAGAGAGGGAAATACATAATTTTAAAGTTTTTAGGGGTATACTTGAAATTCTGGTATCATGGCTGTTAATAGTGAAAACTGGGCTTAAAAAAGGAAGCAGGCCCGAAATTCATCCATCAAAACGGGCCTGCAATTAATTTTTCAAACCAATGTCTGTTGACGAAGGCCAGCTCAGCTTCTGCAAACGTCGAGTCCAGGCTAAAAATCACAGGAACCAATCGATATGTCTGCGCATTTGGCCCTTCAATCCGAGCCGTCAAAAATAGACAAAGCTAGGTTTTGGACAAATGTTTGTTTGGAGGATTGAATAACAACTATGTTCTGAAAACCCATCTTACAAGTGCTAATGTTGGCTGGTTTACGGCTGCTGTTATGAAAACTGTTTGCAATGAAGGTGTTCGATGAAAATCCCAAGTGACTAATGGAATAGTTGGATGGAAGAATTGAGGGTGAAAAAATAGTATCAAAAGAAGAAAGACGGAAAAAAAAAATTGAATAGTTAATGACAGCAAGACTGTTGGGGGACTAACTCTTAAGCGATATAGATATGTGGTTTAAATTTAGAGGCATATTTTAAAGTTATGCCTATAGTTAATCTGGCCTGATTAATCCGCATTTGTTAAAATAATTAAGCCTAAACCCCTTATTCTATTTTGGGCCTCAACCAAATAGACAAACACCACTTCTCTGGAAGTGAAAGAACCTAATTAAAACCGCATAACACTATTATCAACCCAATAAAAATAATATATTATAAAAAAGAAAAAAAGATCGCAAATTCAACAGCATAACACTATTGGTTAATTATCAACCAAATGCATCACTACAAATTAAAATATTTCTAATTAGAACTAGCAATTCATTTTGGCTTAATAAACTCATCCGGTGCATATTTTCCTATAAAAATCATTTAAATTTGTCTCAAATCATGTACTAGCTAAAAACTATATAATTTTGTATTTCTTAACGTGTTATATGAAACTTATTTAGGCTGTTATTTTATTCATAACATTAAAAAAATATAAAAATAAATAAATATGTAGCATCATTTTTACAAAATATCTAAAACCAACAACGCAGTAAAAAATCCTTATTTTCTATTACTTGCACATGTTGTGTTTCCATTGGTGTTCCTAGTGTCTATTTCGTTGTAGTTTGTACTGATAATTATTTTATGGTGGAGAAATATATGATCATCGGCTGAGATGATTTAATACTGGTTACATGGAAGTTTGCTTTTTGCAAAGGCTGAAGGTGGAAAGGTAATTGAGAAAACGGCCACCATATATAGATGTGCGAGATCTGTGCAGCTGGTGGAAGCAAACCAGGATGACAATCAACCTCCCTGATTGTTTTAACTTAATTCTCTGGAAATGAAAGTGAATCCAGTTAAAACCGTCTACTCATCATGATTTTTTGTCACGTTACAATTTGTATTTTTCTATTTCATTTCCAGTTGTAATTCTAGCGTCTAATTTTTTTCCTCAGGTTTATATATATTTTTATAAACATGATTAATTATAAAAAATAAATAAATTATCAATTATTTTGCCAAAATCCAGCTAATGTTAATTGCGAAATATCAGATTCAATTACCAATTTAAAATTCAAAAGTAAATTTGTAAAAATGTTATTGGACACATATATTATAACCTAATAAATTTTATGCAATTTAAATATTGTTTCATGATCGATGCATGAAGAACCATTAATTTGAAGCCATTGAATTTTTAAGTTACTTAATATACAGTGAAACATAATCCAAATTAATTTCATTCTATTTTATAGATATATCATGTCTATAATATTGTACTTAAATTTAAGCTTGATTTAAAATATTATTAAAACTTTTGGAATACAGTAATATTAAGAGTAATTCCCCGTCATAAATATATCAATATACCCATCCACATCTATACAAAAAAGCTGTTGAAAGTTCTGTTCCGCACAATCACCAGACTAAACAAAATGGACATGTGTGTATTCTATGGTTATATAGTAAACATAAAGTAGGTAATTAAATTAGTATCTTGGTCAAATATATTTTGTATATTCAAATATAATTAAGCACAACATTCGAGAGAAAATTTAGTACAACATTTCTTAATACACTTTTTGCTATGAATTTTAGTTTTGATAATATGTATATTTATTTATAGCTATTAGTACAAAAACTTATTTTATGATAAATTTAATCTATTTCATTAAGGTAATTAACCTTTTATTTTCATATCCAAATTATATTTGAATTTGTTAAGATTTAAATCTGTATCTAAATATAAAAAGTAAAGCGGATATCAATATAAGTTAATTTGATCACTATCCAATCCGTTTTCACCTAAAAATCGCGTTAGGGCCCATCATTTCCTCCTACAGGTTTTGACTTGAGGTCATCTAATTTAGTTACAGTCTCAGTCTGTCTCAGAAAATGATCGGACACCGATTATATGTATTGTCCTATTAGATGACCTCAAGTCAAAAAGTGTAAGAAGAATCAAATGATGGGACCTCAAGTCTAAAGGTTTATTATCACTATTCTATTCGTTTCATTTACATGTATCTTAATTTTGACTTGGGTCATCGATCTAAACTTCATTGTCCTACAATAATCTATCTGGGAGCATTTCAAATGGGCATCAGTTGCAGTCGCTTAATGATCCATCAATCTACAGTGGCAATTCATACCTATGTGGACCCCACTAAAGACGAGTTGTGCTAGCAGTGTGAGACTTCCTCAGAGTGATAGTAACAATGATTCCAAATCTAAAATTATCAATTATAAGGACAAGTGGTTGTATTTGTTCATCGAGTTTGAATTTGTGGCAGAATTTCTAGTGGTGTTTTTCATCCTACCATTCAAAGGAAAATGGAGGTATTTATTTCCAAATAGTGGATAGTGTGCTTGACAGGGTATACAATTATGGGTGTTATAATATGGAAGACAAAAGAAATTGGGTCGTAGCCCATATTGGTTGTTTGAGGCAGAATTCATCTCCAAACCGCCACTGTACTCTTCAATTGATTAAAAGTCAAACCGTGAGTTGAAGAGCCTCATATTTGAAGCTGCTCTCTTCTTTGTTAAAAATGAAGGCTAGCTCCTCTTCAAGTTCTTTTCTGTAGTTTTTTCTCTTGTTTAATTCACCTAAATACATTTGATAGTTTCATAGATTAGTGTATGAAATTGTACGAGAGCATGAGAGAGTGTTATTAGTTTGATAATCTCCTTATATTGTAAAACTCATTATATATATTGATTTTGTGCCGTGCTCCCGTGGTTTTTCTCCAAAATGGTTTCCACGTAAAATCTTGTCTCTCTTTTAATTTATGTGCTTGATTGTTTTTTGTTATTGGCTTCTTGTATGCTTTTCATATTTCTCCATTTGGTTGAGTATTAATTAGTGTATGCTCGCAAGATGGTCGACGAAATTACACATTGAACAGTTCTGTGACCGTTCTCAACAATTAGTATTATAGCACATTGGGCTTCGGCATAGGAGTGATTGAAACTTTAGTGTGTTTAAATTTGAGCTGTATTCGTGATCATACATACATGGTGTAAAATATATGGAGAAGGTTATGGAATTTGACAAGTTGAATGATTACAATTCTACATGTGTTGTAGAATGGTAAAGGCTAAAATTGAGAGGGTGAATGCACATAATTTTCAATTGTCCTGTATTTATTATTTCCAAGATGTTCTTGATAAATATCATCTTAGTAATTAAAGCATGTATGAATAATAATAAATATCAACATATAATATGATAATAATACTTGACAAGATGTTCTTGATAAAATATATCCAGATTGTATGTATGAAATTAATTTCTATATATCTATATCTTTTTCCAAGGCCCATATTAAATCAGCGAGAAGTTAATTTAAATTTGATAAAATATGTTCTAGTTCTATATTTTATTTTTTATTTCTCAATAAAAATATATTACTGATACATGCATACTTTAAAATTTAAATCGTGTTCTTTTATTATCCATATAATTTTTTTAGTACGTAATTTTAAATCAAATCGATCAGGCTTAGTATTTTACTTTTGTATGCTTGAATTGCTTAACACTACAAAATTATATGAATGAAACTTTTTAAATTAATTTTTTTTATTTTTATAAAAAAAAAAAAAACTTTTTTTTGGCTAGAAATATGAGTTTATAATCTAATTCAAGTATTCAGCCCATTTAAACTGTAATATCCGATTTCGATTTCAATTGGGAGAGCAGCCAATGGGACCACCGGGATACAGTTCTCCCCTCCAGTTATCCCACTGACAGGAAGCCCTGCCTCTTCATCCACCTTGGACACTTCAGCTGCCTTACAGGAGAGGTTCCTGAAGGGCCCTTGAGGGACGTGGTGGTACACCCGGTCTAGATAAACCTGGTTTGTGTGCCGTGGCCTGGGTGATGGAAAGAGTAGGCATTTAGATGGAGTGGTGGTGGCCATTGAAGAAGGAGAGGAGAGAGAAGGAGAGGGAAGGGGATGGTGATATATGGTCTCAGAGTCAGAGGGGAGTTGAGAGGAGAAGGCACAGCCACAAAATGGAGATAATAAGAGAAGGAAAGAAATTGAGGGAAAAAAGATTGACACAATTTATTGAAATGTTGAATGGTTTGACGGGGAAAAGGTTGGAAGCGTGGAGGCATTAGATTCGCTAAAACGGAAGCTGATCATGCGTTGAGATTCGTGCCATGGAGGAGCGTCCAATTTCTTTTTTTGAGAGTAAGGTGACAATTTGCCATCTTACAATTTTGATTGATAAAAAGTTATTTACATGTGCCCAACGGGCATAGTTCTGGAGCAGGAGAAAGAGAGAGTTTGTACAGGAATCAAAGCTATGTAGTTTATACAGGAGAAATAGAGAGTTTGTTGCGTGGTCCTGGAGCAGAATGTAGTGTCGTGCACTACTTCCAATGATGTATCAATACATGTCACTTTCTTACTTAAAATCGGTCAATTTATCATTTTTCTTATTTCATTCATTCCTTATGCATACACCAAATAAAGATATCTGAAAATAAAGGTAGTCACATACATCAAAAATTAAAAAGTTTTATAGAGAAATTACCAAAATGCAAAGGTTTATTTATCAAAAAAAAAAACTGTAGGTGTTCTCTTTAGAGAGACACTAAACAAAAAATATTTACAATTAACAAAATATTTAAAACAGTAGTTTGTGCGGATACTGTGGAGCTATTGTATTTTCTCTTTTCCTTTGCCTTCTTCACTGCTGTGGAAATAAATAATTGTGTTAGTCTGTTTGAACATCTAATAAGGTGATAAAGAAAAGGATATATAAACATAGTTCTTACAACTGGGTTGTGCTACAAAGGTGAAATTGAGAACAAAGTTGTGCTGTGAAAGTCAGTAAGTAGAAATAATCTCCTCATTTTTAAAATCTTTATATTTAGTGATATGAAGATGGACGAAAAAATAAAGTTTCCTCTCAAAGAAGTTAGTATTATGAGAATTGGGCTTGAGTTAACAGAAAGAATATTACGGGCCATGAAACGGGCCATGAAACATTGCACCTATTAAGAAAAAAATTTGAATTGGGCCAACATGGCCTGTTAGTGGTTCAATTGGTCATAATTTGAAGTTATCAATCATCTATTTTAGCTCTGAACAATTGGCTACCATCTCAGGCCATATTACATCGTAACAGATATAACCTTTTTAGTCTACTATTTTCCTTTTCCAAGCGGTAAATAAATCTGCTACGATCCTAAGAGATTGTAGGATCCCTACAATTCTAAATTTAACTTTTCTTAAACTTAAATAGTTCTTAGATCACTACTTTCGGATAGGTAGAAAATCAACTTTTTTTAGAATTCTAAAATTCTAAATTCAACTTTTGTTACTATTTTTTTTTGTAGGTAAAAAATCACTACTTTTGGATGGTCCAGAATTATTAGATCAAGTGATTTTCTACTTATCCAAAAAAATAGTAAAAAAGTTTGAAAAAATATAAAATTTGATCTCCAAGTATACTTTCATATGATAATAAAGTAGAGCGGTTCGGATTGATAATGGGGCGCCCCAGGGACTAGCGTCTCACTAGAGGTATGGGCCGCCAGTGAGAGTGGCGCCTCACAAGGTTTTTGGGCCGCCTGAAGCCTAGGCGGTCAGGGCAAAAAAAAAAAAAAATGGTAGACATGAGCATTTTTAAAATTTTGATTTTTTTTAGGGATATTAATAAAAATGACCGTAGAAGTCTAGAAGCATCCCACTGATTCTAATTTGAAGCTTGCGGTGGGACACCTAATTTCTTCGCTGCTCTATTCCTCGGATCCCTTTATTTTTGTTATGTAGGATTCGAAACTTTTTGATAAGTATGAGACATAATTGAGCAAAACTTCTGCAGCTTGAAAATATATAATGTCATAATTGGAAATATTTTTGTTTTTGTCAATTTATGTACATAAAACATATGCAGAGATGATTTGTGCTTCTAGCTAGAGTTATACATAATGATAGGTTTTTGTTTTATTTTCTCCTATTTTGATTGTTTTATAATGTGCTTCAGTTGGGAGGTTTTTCTAACTTTTTATCAATGTTCTAAAAAGATAGCTATAGCGGTTTTGGATCTAAAAAGCTAAGCTACAAAGTAAAACTACGTTAATCAAGCTACGACCGCTATAGCGCGTAGCGCATAGTGGCAATAGCGGTTAGCTATGCTACATATATGAGCTTATTATTATTATTTTGCAATTTAAATGAGCTTTTTAAAGTCCAAACCGAAATTAAATTACATGAGCTTTTTTTAATTTTAAGAAACTATATCAATAAATTTGAACATTGTGTGTTGGGCTATATCAATTAAATTATTTGTATCATGCATTGTGCATTGGCCTTCCCAGAAATTAAAACAAAATTTAGTCCCTGAAATAATATTATAACTTATTAATCAATTTGGTGTCTTATTTTTTTATGGGACTTTAGATAATGTTTATTATTAGTAAAAATATAAAATATAATTTTGAAAAGAAAAAAAACAGTATGTATGATAGCTTTTGGTATAGCTGCGTTATTCGCTAAAGTTTTTTTTGTGTGTTCCCGCTATGCCGCTATAAATGTTATTTAGAACCTTGCATTTTATGCATTTACACATTGTCTATTTTATTTTTTATTTTATTTTTATGGATACAAAATTCATGCAAGTGAGTTCGTAAATTAAAAAAAAAAACCTGCATCGATCATTACAAGAATATTTAATATCGCTCGCTCTCTAAACTACTGCTGCTCATTTTTTATCTCCTCAATTTTGTCTTTTCTGTCTTTACACATTAGTTCATATTATAGTCTGATTTTAATCTGGTCATCACTCAAATAAAAAAATAAAAAAATAATCCACTACCTACAAAAAGCTATATTTGCCGTCTACTCCATAGAAGACAAATGTCCCTATGAAAGTAGAAAGACACATTAATCCTAGAGGTGCCTCAATCCGAGGATTTTTTTGATAAACCATAATTAAGAAAATGTTTTTTACTGATCCAGCATGATTACTTTTTTTTTTTTCAAAAAACAGAAGGACCGGAGCGCTCCTCCGGTCTTAAAAATTTTCTTTACTCAAGACCGGAGGGCTCCTCCGGTCTCCCAAAATTTTAATATGTTTTATCCATTACAATTGCATGTGTCACAGAAAATCCGAAAAATTATAAACAAATCAAGACCGGATGGCCGGTCCGGTCTCTCCAAAAATTCATAACCAAGACCGGAGGGCCGGTCCGGTCTTAACTAATTCCGTTATGTGTAAAAGATTCCTTTCACTTTATGGTTTGAGATTTACTCTCCGCCGGTGCCTATTCGGGATTTTGCAGGGGGCCCAATATTATTTGTGCTTTGAGATTGGTGCGAAGTTAAAGGAATGGTCCAGATTGGTCCGGCTACAATTTTTTTCTATTAAGCAGTCCCAGCTTTTGTGCAGATTAAAAGTTCGATTTAGAGAAAACGGCTACATGGATTTTGATATTCTTTATACCAAATTAAAGGTATGGAAGTCTAGTTTCCAGAAAACATAACTTCTCTGTACAAAAATATTACAGATAAGTACAGTTTTAATGATTAATGGGCAAAGGTCAGAACAGCTACAAATTTTTTCAGTGTTTACCACGTCTGAATATTCTACTCCAACGGCTACCGGATGGACGGCTACCGGATACCTCTGCTTGGCTACCAGATGGACGGCTACCGGATGCCTCTGCTTGGCTACCAGATGGACGACTACCGGATACGCTTCTTCGTGAACCATGTGTAGCAGTTGCCTCGGCATACATAGCGGATGCCTCTGGTCGTGGACCAGATACGCTTTTTCGTCTTCCACTAGTTGCTCCTAAGAAATAATAACAAAAAAATGTTTACATGTATCAAATAATTAAAATATTCACTTATTCACTATGTAATTTCCAACCTGAAGTTCTTGTTCTATTTGATCCCTCTAGACGATGTACTGCACTGCGAGGCCTAATTCGAGCTTCCATATCATCCATAGAATTTGGAATTCTCTTGTGCTTTCTCCTACCCTTATTAATTTTGTTTGGGTCCGGCCTGATTGTGGGTGCTCCAGCTTCAAATGGCCAATTGTGGGCGTTACCAAAGCCGGAAAAATTACCTCTCCATGTGTTGACATAATTTTCAACGCTATAATAGTGGCTTACATAATTCGTCGAATTTAGACGTAACTTGCAACACATCGCTAGGACATGGTCGCAAGGAATGCCAGTAAATTGCGGTTTTTGACACTGACAAACAGGCATCCCCCTCTCTCCAAATGAAAATCTAACTTCATACTTCATGTCTCCCTTCACTCCCTACAATAACCAAATTAAAATAATTAAATGTTACCATTTATAAATTTAAACTGATAATTTAAGTAAACAGCTGACATACTGTTCTTACGACTCCATCATGAACTACGACCTCAAAAACATTGGGTCCCATTGGTATCACTACATGCTTTAATCCTTTTGAAGTCCGATATTGTAAAACTGATAATATGTTATTTGAAAATCTCATTCCTCTTTGAACCCACTGTTGAGCGACGTTACCTCTTTTCACATACCAATCCACCATTTTGTAAAATGTGCGCTCAACTATTGCTCTTACAGGTAGCTGGCGAGCCACTCGAAATATGTTGTTCAAGGATTCTGATCCGTTTGTAGTCATTATACCCCACCTATTCAGGCCTCCGTCATGACATTGTGCCCATTTATGGAGTTGCAAAGGCTCTTCTTCGAGATTTTGCAACCGTTTACCACACCACATGACATACTGATGAGTAGTAATACTCCTACCTTTTATCAAATCCATACCCTCATTAAACCTCCAAGGTTTTATCTTACAAACAAATTTCTTGAATATTTTTTTTATCATTTGGTCCTTACACAGCTTGTAAACATTTGACGCAATATGTTGAGAACATAATCGATGAACTGCTTCACCCCTTTCCTCACACCACCCTAAATCTGTTCTATCAAACACTGAACGAATGGCAGCATGCTGGTCTGATATAACGCATATTCGACCAGGACCGACAAAATTTTCACGTACAAATTGCATAAAACAGCCCCAATTAGATGAACTCTCCTCATCCGCAATCCCGAAAGCAATTGGCAATAATTGTTGTTCTGCATCATAAGCGCATGCCATGAATAATTTCCCTTTATACCTGCCGGATAGGTGTCCAGCATCTACACTTATAACTGGTCGGAGATATGGCCAGGATTCAATGCATGGACCGAAAGCCCATGCCACACGGGTGAAAATACGGATGCCAATTTTTGTAGATGGTTCGTGCTCAATTACGTATTTTGTGCCTGGGGTGGACATCTGCATTGCACCGAGCAGAGAAGGTAGCAGTTCGTAGGCTTTTTCCCAAGAACCAAATAAATCAGCAATAGCCAACTCCCTCCCTCTCCAAATCTTGTTGTATGAAGGCTGAACCATTTTGTATTTATTTCTAACTGCAAATCGACATGCTTTAATTGACATCTCCAAGTCCTCCTTTAGACCAGGTTTGATTACATCTGCAATCATCCTGGCAGTCAGCTGACGACTGTCAACTTTACAAGCAATACTGTAACAATTGTGCTCGTATGGGTTTGTTGCAATTGTCCAATTTCCTGTCTCAGTAGTTTTTGCGTATAACCTCCATGGACACCCCTCTGCTTTACATATGACAATATAGCCAGTACGATTGGTATGGGTTTGTTGTAATTCTAAGTTATGATCTAAGGCAAATCCACCCAACTCGGATTTAAGATCGGCTTTAGATTCAAACATCTGTCCCACTGAAAATTGAGCGTCAATTCTAGGTGGATAATAAAAAAATGCTTCATCCGCGTACGGCATCGGCACATCGTCATTAAATGCCAGAATAGGATGCTGCAATCCTCGATTAATAAAGGGAATAGACATTTCCCACTCCTTCATTACATCTTGTATTCTAATTTGATCCTCTATTTCAGCCATGTCATCTTCCCCGACAACTCGGTCACCAAGGTCAGAGTTTGTGTCTAAGCTAGTATCATTATTCAACTCGTGAAAATGATTTACCATATCATCAATTATCGGTATTTCGGGGGGGTCATCAAAATATATGGGTGAATCAGGTACCGTTGTGTGTCTGCTACTTCCAGGTACACTACCCGGATATGGGTCATAATTGGTCTGACTAACAACTGGTACTGACTCAACCACTAATTCAAGAAGTTTAAAATTCAGTACCGGAGTGGCATGTCCAAGTACCATGTGCCATATGTCTTCGCGGTCTATGTTAAATAACTGGTATTGTTCTGCTGAGCCAGGTGGTGCCGTGTTCAAACGAGCCCTGATTGTCAGATCGAACTGGCTAGGGAGCAAACGAATGCCAACATATATGTGTTTTCTTAGCTCATCAAAACTTGTTAAGTTAGTAACAGGAAATGTGCAAGTCGGTGCGTCTGAAATTTCGCGTCTATGATAAACATTTATTATTACTCCAGACATTATCTGAAAAAAAAATTAACAATCAATCATCGATATCATTTTTTAATTTTAAGACTACTACATACATACTGTAAAACAGACTTCTCGACACTATAATACTTTAAAACCTAAACATATAAAAAAAATACTAAAATTTTTTATTTCGCAATTTTACAGAATGATCAAATCCATACTTTAACACTACTACATACAAATTATAAACAAAACTCATCGACATTGTAAAACCTAACATATCAAATCCATACCATCGAAAGCGATTAAATTTAGCCATTTTAGTAACTAATTTTTAATTTTACAACCTTATAACTACTGTAATTGAAAAAAAAACTTACTACAATATTTAGATGAAAGCTACCAACACAGAAGAGGCCAATCTGTAACAACACAATAATTCAG
Organism: Carex rostrata; assembly: GCA_964058875.1. Classification (NCBI taxonomy): domain Eukaryota; kingdom Viridiplantae; phylum Streptophyta; class Magnoliopsida; order Poales; family Cyperaceae; genus Carex; species Carex rostrata. Next base: position 1,327,835 of record CAXKVT010000080.1, read on the forward strand.
TGGAGCTTGATTATCAACTTAAAATGACGGAGAAGAAGAAATTTATAAGATTAAGTTTTCTGAATTTATGTTACACTGATGGGAGGGAAGATGATTTATAGCAAAAAGAAAAGACAATAAAACGTGACTGCACAGTTGCCGCACCGACGCACCCAAAAAATAAAAATTGGTGAGAAATTGTTAAGACCGGAGGGCTCCTCCGGTCTTGAGAAAAGGCAAAATTTGAGACCGGAGGAGCGCTCCGGTCCTTCTTGTTTTTGGTTCTGGTTTTTGGTGAGAAAAAAAGGTGAAAAAAAAGAAAAAAAATGAGTCGCTGCACGATCTGCCGCACCACTATCAATCGAAAAGGTGGAAAATATGAAAAATTGTTAAGACCGGAGGGCTCCTCCGGTCTTGAGAAAAGGCAAAATTTGAGACCGGAGGAGCGCTCCGGTCCTTCTGGTTTTTGAAAAAAAAAAGCAATCATGCTGGATCAGTAAAAAACATTTTCTTAATTATGGTTTATCAAAAAAATCCTCAATCCGAAGGGCTGTACAAAAAGCTTGTGGCTCGTGAGCCACTTGAACTCAGCTGAGAAACAATTAAACTCGCTGATAATTCTTACATTAAAATCTCGAGTTACTCTGATTCGAGTTGATCACGAGTTAGATTCAGCTCTAAGTTTAGCTCGTTTAACTTACGAGTTGAGCATCAGTTGGACTCAGCTTGCTCATTATAACTTGGACTTGGCTAAGTACATGTGTCCTATGGGCGCAGTACGAAATTGTACTTGTGTATTTTTTATGTATATACACAACTATGTTTGTACTTTGAAATAGTGATTACATGGGCAAACAAAACTTAAATGATAACACAAAAGATAGCATCTAACGGTCTTTGAACTCACAAGTGCTAGACTTTTCCATTCGACAGTCAACTTGACTAGCTCGCTCTTTTTCGGAGTTGAATTCGAGTTACCCTTGACTCAAGCTAACTCAGCTCGGACCAACCACACGTTAATCAACCTCTTTGGGTCCCTCATGAAAATGGTATATGGCGCTCATTCCCTATCTAATCTCTTCCGCGATGATGTAATATCGTTTTGAGCCACATATATATATGGATCATTAATACGAGGGCACATCAACACTAGGATGCACTATATATTTGAAAAGAGAGAACCAAAGAATTTTCCAAGGAAACCAAACCACATAATTAATTAAATTTTGTAATAAGTAGTAGTTATAATGCTTAATTTTAATGACATAATTATCAAATGTTATAAAAAGAGATGATCATATAACCATCCGGCAAATTCGTCTTGAACATGTTTTATTTCTTTGTTTAATGAAATTTTATTAGGCTTTGCCTGCTATTTCACAAATAAATTTATTACTAATAAAATTATCTGGATTTGTTGGATGAGCCAAATGTCACGTACACAAGATTGTAATATTAATTACTTATTGCCTCATGCATATATAGAGTTAATCTTATCGAAATTAAATGTCTTGCATCATTGATCATGGCAACTAGTCAAGAGATGATAGCCTTAGCAACAAATTCATGCTTCCTCCAGAATGTTTTTCAACTTCATCAAATTTCTATGATTATTGCCCATTTTTGTTCTCTGAATATGTAGTGATAACTGTGTGAGCAACAGTGTATGTGGCGAACCAAATATACAGCAGTAATGGTAGAAAACTTACAAATGCATGCGTGTGGCCACTACATGCGTTTGTGCACCGCACACCAATAACGTGCGATAATAATAGTTTGTGCACCCCGCACCAATGCGCAAGCGGAAATAATGTGTTTATATTTGTGTAGAAATGACATTTAAATTCCATTATAAGAGCTTTACTTATATAAGTAAATTTTGATATGTAAACACGAGTGAGGCTGGCTATGGTACTTCGCAATGTACGGATCGTTCCGTGTATTGGATTCATATCTCCATCTTTAAAGTTCAAATAGTCGATCCAACCCGCTCAACATTATTATCATATGAAAATATACTTATTGGAGACTAAATTTTATATTTTTTGGAATTTGTTTACTATTGTTTTGGTAGGTAGAAAATCACTATTTTCATATGGTTCAAAAGTTTTAGATCAAGTGATTTTCTAATTGTCCCAAAAAATTAGTAAAGAAATTTATCTAAAAAATATATAATTTTGCTAATCTTTAAACCCTACTTATTTTTGCTACAGGATATTTTACTAATCAAAGCTTCAAGAACGTGTAGCTTTTATCTGCAATTAATTGTCATTAATTAGTCAAAGTAGTGCAGTCAATTCAGCAATTAATTGTCATTAATTAGTCAAAGTAGTGCAGTTAATTCATAACTTGGACAAATTTATGTGATTGTCGGACAATCAAGAAGAGGTTTCAGCAATTGAATTGAAGTCTCTGGTCAAAGTGATAATACTTCATTAATTACATTCCAAATTTGTAGAAGAAATTATTTGTGCCTGTATATCATTTGAAATAAAAAGTATATATAATTTCTGATCGATGAAGTACATTTATATGACAATTACCATATATACTTACTTTCACTAGTGGAGAACTTGGAATTAGTATCAGTTGTTTATGGGTATTAATGTCGGACTTTAGGCGACACTAATGGAGCCAATACTAATACTTTACAAATAGCCGACACTAAAAGTAAAGTATTAGTGTCGGCTCTTTATTAAATAGCCGATACTAATACTTATTAGTGTCGCATATTTATTAAAAATGCGACACTAATACTTATTAGTGTCGGTTGTTTAATAAAAATGCGACACTAATAAGTATTAGTGGCGCATTTTTAATAAAGAGCCGACACTAATGCCTTACTTTCAGTGTCGGTTGTTTATTAAAAATGCGCCACTAATACTTATTAGTGTCGGCTTTTTAATAAATATGCGACACTGATAAGTATTAGTGTCGGCTATTTAATAAAAATAAGACACTAATACTTATTAGTGTCACATTTTTATTAAATAGCCGATACTAGATTTTTTTTTTTTAAAAAATAAATAAATTTTATTATTTGACCAGCTACCATATATTTTTGTTGGCCTATATATAAAACAAGCAGTCTGAAATAAAGATATCAAATAACACATCCTAATTTATAAATAACACTCACTAAATAAAATATCATCCAAATTGTCAAATATCACATTTACAAAATCAAAGTTTATCATTATTCAGGACACAATTTTATAAATCTAGAATGAGTAAAAAAACTAAAATCAAATCACAGTGGCCTCAATTCACCTATAATTTATTTAACTAATGGTGCCGGTTCCAAGCAAGTCACCCGGTCTCAAGTTGCATCCATTGATTGTGTGGTGTGCTAACTGTTGTGTTACCGTCCAATATCTGCAAAATATATAAAAAATGTTATAAGAAAATCCAATAGTTCCTATCAAGGACTTCTCTTGAATTACACAATTGATAAAAAAAAAAAGCATATGACCATCAAATAATGTTAAGCGCATACCTCAAGAGAAATGTCATAGTTTTCATGTGTCTTTTCTGCCAAGGCAATGGCACAGGATCCTACATATATATATACCATATTAAAGCCAAATATATATATATAAAGAAATTTAACTTCGCAACAGTATATGTGCAAGTACAAAATCTCAAAGGACCTGAGTTGGAGCTTCACAAGCAAATGGTTCAAGCACATCTAAAGTAAACCTAGTTAAATGAAAGAAAAACAAATTTAATTGACAATAAATATTTATAAACTGCCGACACTAATTGTATTAGTGTCGGCTTTTTGTAATCAACCGATACTAAAGTATTAGTGTCGGTTTTCTGAGGCGACACTAATTGTACGTTCTCCACTAGTGTTTCTCTGAGTAAGGCTACCATCACTACGGCAGAAAGGACTTTCTGCGACCGGAATTCCGGTCGCAGAAAGTTGAGTCGCCGGTCTCAGATAGGAAAAACGGTCGCTGATATCATATTCCGGTCGCTAAAACTCCGGTCGCTGTAAGCCTTGTCGCAGTTACTCTTCTGCTGACGTCAACGGTCGCTGAAATACGTCAGCCGGTCGCTGATAATTTTTCTGCGACCATTTTTTTTCGTCGCTGTTTTTCTTGCTGACGTCATGAAAAAGTTTCTGCGATGACAGATAACGGTCGCTGAAACTACAAAACGGTCTCTGAAAGTATTTTCTGACGTCAGCAAAGAATTTCTGCGACCAACAAAACGTAGGAAAAACGGTCGCTGATATGATATTCCGGTCGCAGATACCTTATTTTAGGTTTTTGATATTTGTTTTTGTTATTTATATTTGCACCATTTAATTAATTGGTATTACACATATCAACAGAAACATCGTAACAATCGCATACAACAGAAACATCGCATATAACATACATCATAACATAACAATTGCATACAACAGAAACATCGCATATAACATAAAGATCAAGAAACTGTATAGCATCTCATCAAACATAAATATCCGAGTAACTCAAGCAGTAAACAGTACCATAAACAACAAACAGTATCATCTAACAAGATATAAATATATAAAAAGACCTAAGCAGTACCATCGCCAGCGACATTTGAGTAATGCCCCTCGTCATCATCGCCGTCATCATCCTCATCATCCTGAGCGGGCATCGAGGCCGGCTGCGTACCCGAACCTCCCTGTAAGGTTTTAAGGAAGTGTTTTAGGTAATTATGATTTAGGGTTTAGAGTTCACAATTAAAAAAACATACTGAAATATCAAATTTCGTACCGAAGAAGCTCTGAACCGAGCCTCCAACCGAGCCTCCACCTGAGCCTCGATGCGAGCCTCCATCTTATCAAGTAACCGGGAAGATATCCTCTCAACATCTTCTTCTGTGAGATGCGTCGATGGCGGCATAGAAGAATATGACTGTGACGAGTGCGACCGAGCACTGCTAGACCCACCAGAGCGAAACATGCCTCTCGAAGTGCCTGAAACATGAAAAGTACGACAATTAGAATTATCTGACAAAACTAAAAATAAATTTCAAATTTCAAAGAATGTTTATTTTACCTAGAGCACCGAGACCATAGTTATCGCCGTGGGCATTCTGATCATCAACGCCCGTAGTGAACCAGAGATCGCCGTCATATCTGGGCCATTTCTCTTTATCCTCTCCATACTTGTCCTTCATAGCTTTCTCATATTTTAGCTGCAAATTTTGTAAAATATAACAATAATGTTACGTACAATATGAACTATGATATTTTATACAACGATTTGAAAGTACTATTACCTTTGCATTTTTAGCCTTAGTACTAACGTATTCCTTCGTCTGCTTGTTCGTATGGGTAGGCTGAAACAGCTCATCGCTCCATCTGGGTTCGCGCCCTTGTGTTTGCTCCTGTTAAGAATTTGAAAGACAATTTCATTTAAAAAAAGATTATCAAGGTTAGTTCGATTTTATTCAATAAGAATGAAAATATATTAATTTAATGAAAAACTTACGAAGCGCTGTTTGTGAACAAGCATGTTCACAGAGCCTGTCGAAGCCCCTGCACCTTCAACATTGGCCCTATTTTCTGCATTCCGCTGGCTCCGACTAACAAAAGCGTCGCTGCACCAGTGATCGACGAGTCCGGGCCAGTACGCTGGCTGGATCCAGGCGTCGTAGGGGCGAGGAGCAGCCCCACGCTCCTTCCACTCGAGCATTGACTCTCCGTACGACTTTTTTGCTGCCGCCTTGCATTTATTCAGCATATCCTGAAGCCGTACATCAGCTATCTTTCTAAATACACTCCATGCATCTGTCAAAGATACATCCGGATGAAACTGGTAGTGCTTCTGCAATGTATAGTTAAGAATTAATATCGTTTGTTAGCTTCAAAAAAAAAAACAAGTAATTATTAGAGGTTTTGTTTCAGAAAGATTTACTTACTAAAAACTCTTCCTGGATAACATCCTTATTATCCTTGGGGAAATCCGTGTATCTGTAGTACGGGCCAGGATAATTCTGACGTACTGTCTGCGAAATAACTTTCGCAACTTGCTTCGTCTTCTCCGGATGCCCTGCATCAAAATTCCTGCAAATAGGAATAATTATTACAACCACTACAATCAATGCATAATTACAAAATAAACAAAAAATGAATATTACTTGTAACCCCCTATCCGAAGCACTGGTCGCAAAGTCGGATCTACTGCCGGCGCAATATAGGCATTTGGACCGCGACCATTTTTCTGACTAGCCTCTCCTTCCTCTTCTGCCGGTGCCTTTCCCTTCCCTTTTCGACTCGGTGCCATATCTAGAGTTGATAAAAATTAATTAGTTTCACTCAAGCGAATTGAAAAAGAAACAAATATAAAAATATTAGCCTGATATAAAAATTAATTTAAGCAACAAACAAAAAGACTCGGTGCCTCTATCCTGTCAAAATTGACCTATGCCCTTTGTCAGCAGCAAAATGTAAAGATTGAACCGAAAAATGTGCTCATGAAATTAGCTTTTGTTCCCTGCTATATCAATTGATTTATAATGGTACTTAAAATTCTACTCAGGGATTTGATAGATGCCACCCAAATTCCCATATTAAATTTCAAACAAACTTGAACAACAGAGAATTACAAACAATTAACACAACTCAGTCAACTCTCTGGAAAAAAATTGGAACAAGTTTCCATTTATAATGTCATTACAAGTATCCTCAATAGTAGCTCAAGAAACAATTTAAGAATTACATACCTCCACTAATAATAAATTTCAAATTATAATATTTTACTAGTGGAGATGTAGTGCTTCCCATATACAAAACACAAACAAAAGGTGCAAGTACATCATATGGATCAGCCCATATATGAAATCAGCACCATGTCGGCACCAAAATCAATCTAAAAAATTTGGGTAATTAACATCATAGAAGACTCAACAAAGGGGCTTAGCAATGAAAGAACACACACCGAACCAATGCCTTCCGGGAAAATCAACAACCCGGCAAGGACATAAGCAAATCGCAACAACCAATTCATAAGAAGTTTTGATTTAGATAATTACCCGAGAAATCTTGAACACACAACGAACAACTCAGAACAGCGGCCGGTTTCAAGGATTCGAAAGCCTCGCCTCGCAACTGTGCCAAATCAAGGAAGAGGAGAAATTTGGAATTGTTTCTGAAATTTCTGAAATTGTTTCTGAAATTGCAAACAACAAAAATATTTAAGAGAGTATTTGTTGCTTTTTGTTGCTCTTGATATTAATATGTATATAAGGCAAGTATTAACAACCATACATGCAAGTCTATTTACTTACTAGCAAAATACATATCTTTTGTAGAACATATGCACTTATGCACCTTTATTACACTGATTGCTTACCAAAAGATTCCCTTATCTATTAATTAATTTTTTTAGCAACTAGATAGGTGCCACCGAATTTAGCCAGAAGCAAAAAGTTTATTTTCACTGCAAAATAGTTGAAGAATCTAGATTTGAATGCTTGATAAGCCAATTCAAATTGTATAACAAAACAAGCCTCTCTTGACATTTTTAAGATGCCCAAAATGATGACAATTGGTTGACCTTAACCTGGCTTGGATCGGGTCAACAATTGCTGCCATAACCCAAAACTGAAATAAAACCCAAAGTCCAAACACGGACCATCTTAAACAAAAAAGATTAATTCAAGAGATGCCCCAAATTACCGCATGATCCATACCAGATATTCTGAACCTAGTATTTCCAGACCAATCATATTTGCGACTGTCGCTGGTATGACACAAACAACCTTCCTAAAGCACTAAAAAAGATTAAGTTTTCTGACCTTTTGTTCAAGCTCTCGGCCTCTTCCTCTGTGACTTGGCCACCAAAAACAACCTTCCTAATTGCCTCAGATGGCTAGATTTACGATTCAGAAAATAATAAGTCAAAGAAAAGAAAAAGAAGATAGAAAGGAAAGAAGAAAGGGGAAAAGAAGAGAGACCTGGTGGGGCCTACGATTCAGAGGTGTGGTCTGGTCGGCTTCATATGGTGGGACCTCTTGCCATGTGAGCAGATCGGTGGGCTCTCAGTTAGGAATGGCGAAGACGGAGGCTAGGGTTTTTGGGTCAGAGGCGCGATAGGGAGAAATGGCGAAGACGGCTCTGGCGCGAGAAGGGGTTTTGGGGCGAAAATTTTCAGCGACCGGCGATGGCGCCGGTCGCTGATAGGGGTCGCTGAAAGTTATCGTCGCCGTTTATTTTGGTTTTTCTTTTTTCTTTTGAAAAAAATTGGTATCTGCGACCGGCGTCAGCAACGGTCGCTGATACCGGTCGCTGAAAAACCATTTTGTTGTAGTGCATACATTGCAATTCATAGGCATTTTTGTGCATTGGACTATAAATCACCGGATTCAAAATCCAAATGACTGATCCAAACTGTTCATCTTGTTCTCCATATTAATATGTGCTTGGAGACAAAATTTTACTATTTATTAAGCCACTTTGAAAATTGCTGATCCAACGGTGCATTTTGATTTTACTATTACCGTTGGATCAACAATTTTCAAAGTGGCTTAATAAATAGTAAAAAAATTCAAAAAAATGTAAAATTTGGTCTCCAAACACATATTAATATGAAGAAAACAAGATGAATGCTTTGGATTAGTCATTTGGACTTTGAATCCGGTGATTTATAGTCCAATGCACAAAAATACCTATGCATTGCAATGTAGGGTAGACTTACTCTCTCTCTCTATATATATATACATATATATAGTAAGTCTACCATACATTGCAATGCATAGGTATTTTTGTGCATTGGACTATAAATCACCGGATTCAAAGTCCAAATGACCGATCCAAACCGTTCATCTTGTTTTTCTTCATATTAAAATGTGTTTGGAGACCAAATTTTACATTTTTCTAATTTTTTTTTACTATTTATTAAGCCACTTTAAAAATCGCTAATCTAATGGTGGCTTCTGATTTTACTATTTTGTTAAGCCACTGTTGGATCAGCAATTTTCAAAGTGGCTTAATAAATAGCAAAAAAATTCATAAAAATGTAAAATTTGGTCTCCAACCACATTTCAATATAGAGATCACATCTAACAGTTCAGATCGACTTTTTGAATTTTAAAAATGAAAAAATGACTTATAAGTATATACCTTCATATGCATATGTAAGTAGAGTAGCCAACCTCTCTCTCTCTATATATATATACTAGCATTGTACCCGTGCGTTGCAACGGAAACAGATTATTTCATTATAAAATATTATAAAATGAAGAAGATCAAGCATTTCATTATTTCATTATTTGTGTGACCTTTTTGAAAATCAACCGTTCAAATACGTGCTGCACAAATCTCAAAGCAATAATAACACTGATACGATACGATACAGATACGGCTATTAATATATATATTTTTATTATTTTATATATGATATTTATATAATTATAATTTAAATCAAATTTGTAGAGAAAAATAGTTAAATACTATATTTATCTACAAGATAGCACATGTGAACTCTAGTGTAGTGGTAAGAATTTTGGCACCAACAGAACCCAACTGGGTTCGAATCCCGCCTTCAGCAGCGCGGGGTCTACGGGCGCTGAGATCATATGCGGCGCGACCAGTGCATGCTTAAGTGTTGAAGCGTATAATTTGGAAAATTTCAGTAAATCAAGACCCTTGCAGGATCTAGACATTAAGCTCCTTAATAAGGAGGAGAGATATATAATTTTATTTATAAAAGCATTCGACTTTGATTTATTCTTTCCGCTCCATATATACAAAAACGATCTATCAAAAAAGCTCATCAAAGATTAAATAATTACAACTGTCGGATTAGTGCTTTTTATTAAGTTAACAAGCATTTGTATTATCGAAATAAATCTTGTAGAACATTGCCCTGGATTATTAGTAAGCATAAGGCTCGCCTCCAGTCAAATTTAATCTTATAAAAAGTTGGATGGCTACATCGATCATTAACAAAAATATATACGAGTGTTAACACTTTCCTAGAGCTATATGTATCACGAGTTGTTCTGTCGTAGTACTGTCTTAATTAGTACCTCAAAGAGTTGACGTATCCTTGTGTCTTAGTACCTTGCATATTTAATCTCAGGATATCATCGCACCAACACCACCTAGCTAGCTACTTGTATAAGTAGATGCAACAAGAAGACTTTACTGAACCATTGAAAGCTTCTCACATTAACTAAAGATGCACTATTCCTCACTCAATTTCCTCCTCTTATTCATTCAAGCCTTCTTGGCAAATTGTTGTATTGAACAAGAGAGAGATGCACTTCTTGAATTCAAAGCTGGTGTCAATGATACGAAAAGTCGTTTGGCTTCTTGGAGTGGCGAACAATGCTGCAACTGGGCAGGGATCCGTTGCAACAATCAAACAGGTCATGTTGTCAAACTAAACCTTCGAAATACCAACCCTTATCTAGACAATATCTTTGAAGATTACTACTTTGATTGGATCTACCATAGTTTGGTAGGCAAGATCAGCCCATCTTTGATATTTCTTAGTGATCTAAAATACTTGGATCTCAGCTTTAATAATTTCAATGGGAGTAAATTTCCAGAATTTATTAGCGCATTTAGAAACTTAAAGTATCTCAACTTGTCTCATACGGGCTTATCTGGAACGATACCTCCTCAACTTGGGAACCTTTCTAGATTAATGTACTTAGATCTTGGCAATGGCTACCCATTTTCTAGTTTTATGTTGAACACCAATACATGGTGGTTACCTAATCCAAGGAATCTAAAGCATATGGAAATGTCGGGAGTTAATTTTAAAGATTCAAATGATTGGTTGGAAACTTTGAACAAACTATCATCACTTGAAGTGTTAGTTTTGACCCAAAACAATCTAACTCATATTCCACAATCAATCCCTTTTGTGAACTTCACATCCCTCAAAGTGCTTCACCTTACTGCTCAAAACTTCAATACCACCATACCGAATTGGGTGGGAAATCTAACTTCCCTAAACACACTTACACTTGATAATAATTCTCTTGTAGGCATGGTACCACCACTACATAGTCTAACAAAATTAACCGACTTATCTTTACGTGACAACAATATAGAAGGAGATGTTAGGGAGTTATTATTGGGCAAGTTGTCAAATTACACATTGGGAAATCTGGAGTATTTAGATCTTTCATCAGCTAACTTATCTGGAACTTTGACGGGGTGGATAACGGACATGACAAGTGTAACTCATCTTGCCCTTAGGCATAATAACCTAAGTGGTACAATACCAATTGATATTGGAAATTTAACAAATCTTGTCTATCTTGATCTTAGTTTTAACTCCCTCACGGGACCACTATCAGAAACCCATCTAACTAGTTTGTTAAAACTAAAATATTTATACCTCGGATATAACAACATAACTATTTTAGTTGATAGTGATTGGACCCCTCCTTTCCAACTGAATAGTATCTGGTTGAGTTTATGCAAAATAGGGCCAAAATTTCCCTCCTGGTTCCGAAGACAAGTAGAAATTAAGTATCTAGGCCTCAGAGACACGGGAATTGATGATGGTATACCCGATTGGTTCTGGAGTTTATCTTCACTTAGAGGCCTTGATTTGTCAACAAACATACTTAGAGGGAAGTTACCAGCCAGCTTGGTACACATGACCAAACTCGTGTATATGGATTTGAATAATAATCGGCTTGAGGGCAAAATACCTTTTCTTCCTACAAGTTTGAAGGAACTATATCTTTCCAATAATTCCTTGTCGGGACAACTGCGTAAAAGTCGTAAGTCACCATATAAGAATAAACCACTCGTCTCAAACAATAACACTTTTGAAATTGTAGAGTTATTTCCTTGCGGATTAGCTAGTTTGGATTATCTTGATCTCTCAAGTAATAGTTTATCAGGGCATCTTTCTCCTTGTTGGTCTAACATCAGTTACGAAGTATATCTTGCAAATAATAGGCTCTCTGGAGTTGTGCCTAGCTCTTTGAGTTGTTCAGTCACACTAATAGAGGTCCAGCTTGCAAACAATAGTTTAACTGGAGAGTTTCCATTTGATTTACAATTTTGCAGTGGATTACAACTACTTGATCTTGGAGAAAATAATTTTCACGGGATAATACCAGATTGGGTAGGAGAAAGCTTTCAGCAATTGCAAATTCTAAGGTTGCAGTCCAATTTATTTTCTGGTAATATCCCAACCAAATTGACACAACTCAATAATCTACAATACTTAGATCTTTCCAATAATTACCTTTTTGGACCGCTGCCAAGAGGTATGGATAATTTTACTTCGATGAGTCAATTGTTCCCGTTGAAAAATTATTATTATGATGTGAGTGTAAATGCAATTACCAAAGGTTTGATCCTTGAGTATGATTCTCGAGACCTTTCATTTTGGAGGAGTATGGATTTGTCAAACAATAATCTAACCGGTGAAATACCCCAGGAGATAGTTGTTCTTGATGGTTTATTGAATCTAAACTTGTCCCACAATCACTTAATAGGAAACATTCCGCTTGAAATTGGAAATATGACTTCTCTAGAGTCACTTGACTTTCACAAGAATAACCTATCAGGGATTATACCACAAAGCATATCCATTTTATACTCTTTGGAAGTGCTCAATTTTTCTTATAATAATCTATCTGGGAGCATTCCAAATGGGCATCAGTTGCAGACGCTGAATGATCCATCATTCTATAGTGGCAATCCATACCTATGTGGACCCCCACTAGAGACGAGTTGTGCTAACAGTGTGAGACTTCCTCAGAGTGATGATGACAACAATTCCAATTCAAAAAATACCGATGATAGGGAAAAGTGGTTGTATTTGTTCATCGAGTTTGGGTTTGTGGCAGGATTTTTAGTGGTGTTTTTCATCCTACTATTCAAAGTAAAGTGGAGGTGTACTTATTTTCAAATGGTCGATAGTGTGCTTGAGAGGGTATATGTTATGGGTTTTATAAAATGGAAGACAAAAGAAATTGGGTCGTAGCCCATTTTGGTTGTTTGTGGCAGAATTCATCTCCAAACCGCCACTGTACTCTTCAATTGATTAAAAGTCATACCGTGAGTTGAAGGGTCTCATCTTTGAAGCTGCTCTCTTTATATAGAAGGTCCCTCTTCAAGTTCTTTTCTATAGTTTTTTCTCTTGTTTAATTCAATCAAATACACTTGATAATCTTATAGATTAGTGTATGAAATTGTGAGAGAGTATGAGAGAGAGTGTTATTGGCTTGATAATCTCCTTGCATTGTAAAACTCTTTGTTATAGCGTGATTTTGGGCCGTGCCGTGGTTTTTTCCTGAAAAGGTTTCCACGTAAAATTTGGTGTCTCACTTTTATTTTATGTGCTTGATTGTTTGTTGTTGTTGGCTTCTTGTGTGCCTTTCATATTTCTTCATTTGGTTGGATATTTGTGTATGCTCACAAGGTGTTCGACGAAATTACTCATTGACCGCTTCTACGACCATCCGCAACAATTGAAATCAGATCACATTGAACTTTGGCATAGGAGTGATTGAAGCTTGACTGTGTTTAAATTAGAGCTATGTGATGTAAAATGAAGAAGACTATAAAATTTGACAAGTTGAATAATAGTAATTTGTTGTTTAAAGTGTGCAACCCATGCACATAAAGGATCATGAATGATAGTTGCTTAATCGAAAATGTTTGATAGCTATGATACATTGTATTGCTAAAATTGAGAGGGTGAATGCACATAATTTCCAATTATCCTGCATTTATTATTTCGAGTGCATCTTAGGTATAGTCAATAATACATAAATTTTGTATAGAATCCGGAGAACAAATAATAAATATTCATCTTAGTAAAGCATTAAACAATCGTATTAATGAATAGAAATTCCAATCAGGCTTCTCAACATATAATATGGTAATAATACTTGACAAGAGCTTCTTGATAAAATATATCTAGATTCTATGTATGAGATTAAATTCTATATATCTATATCTTCTTCCAAGGCCCATTAAATTAGCCTGAAGTTTAAATTTGATAAAATATGCTGTACGTAGTTCTATATTTTATTATTTATTTCTCAATAAAATATAATACGCATACATGCATACTTTAAATTGTGTTATTTTATCCATGGTTTGGAAACTTGGCCAAGTCCGAGTTGACTCGACCGACTCAACTCGGTATCTGTCGGGTCCGATCCGAGTTTCACCCGAGTCTTGTACCCATGCGATTTTTTCATCAAAACTCGATTGAACAGTGTTTGACTCGGCCGAATTATATGATTTTCAGGCCGAGTCATACTGAGTTTCACCCGAGTCAGGCCGAGTTCATTCGAGTCAGACCGAGTTTCACCCTTGTCAGTGCATAGGCAGTGAAATCGATAATGAAAATCAAGCGGCGAAGTGTTTGCTGAAGTATTTGCTTGTAAGAAAATCAAGCAGTGACATCAATAATGAAAATCAATAATGAAAAGCATGTGGCGAAAGCAACAAGAACGCTGAAGTGTTAATTTGTTGTGCCTGTCAGAAGAGTAGTGAGGAAAAATTTGCAATTAGACCCCCACCTGTTCACTTATCGCAAATTGAAAGGGGCGGGTAGATAGAATGTTTTTTACCTTTTCAATTAGAAGACTGAGATGTTTTGGAATAGGCTACACTATTGCTTTGTAGGTTTTCTCGTTTTTTTATCTTTTTCCTATTTTTTGGCTACAAAACAAGCTTCTGCCAAAAATATTCAAATTTCCGATCTAATTCTTCTGATTCCATCCGATTCATCCGATTCCGATTCCACGGTCAACAATCCGATTCCAAGTTTCGAAACCATATTTTTATCATCAATATAATTTTTTTTTGGTACGTAATTTAAAATCAAATCGATCAGGCTTAGTATTTTACTCTTGTATGCTTGAATTGCTTAACATTACATAATTATATGTATTACGGAATTATATGAGTGAAACTTTTTAAATTAATATTTTATATTTTTGTAAAAAAGAACCTCTTTGTGTCTATAAATATGAATTTTCAATCTAATTCAGCCATTTCACCGATTCCGATTCCGATTGGGAGAGGTGCCAATGGGACCACCGGGATCCAGTTCTCGCCTCCAGTTACCCCACTGACTGGAGGTCCTGCCTCTTTGTCCACCTTGGACACTTCAGC
Source organism: Carex rostrata (assembly GCA_964058875.1). Lineage (NCBI taxonomy): Eukaryota > Viridiplantae > Streptophyta > Magnoliopsida > Poales > Cyperaceae > Carex > Carex rostrata. Next base: position 1,342,908 of record CAXKVT010000080.1, read on the forward strand.
TGCCTTACAGGAGAGGTTCCTGAAGGGCCCTTGAGAAACGTGGTGGTACACCCTATCTAGATAAACCCAGTTTGTGTGCCGTGGCCTAGGTGCAGATGGAAATAGTAGGCATTTAGACGGAGTGGTGGTGGCCAGTGAAGAAGGAGAGAAGGAGAGAAGGAATCAAAGCTATGTAATTTATACAGGAGAAAGAGAGAGAGTTTGTTGCATAGTCCTGGAGCAGGATTTAGTGTCGTGTACTACTTTCAATGATGTATCAATACATGTCACTTTCTTACTTAAATTGGTCAATTTATCATTTTTCCTATTTTATTCATTCCTTATGCATACACCAAGTAAAGATATCAGAAAATAAAGGTAGTTACATACACCAAAAATTAAAAAGTTTTATAGGGAGAAATTACCAAAATGTAAATGTTTATTTAACAAAAAAAATAAAAAGGTTTATTTAACAAAAAAAAAAAAAACTGTAAGTGTTATCTTTAGAGAGACACTAAAGAAAAAAAAATATTTACAATCAACAAAATATTTGAAACAGTTTGTGCGGATACTGTGTAGCTATTGTATTTTCTCTTTTCCTTTACCTTCTTCACTGTTATGGAAATAAATAATTGTGTTTATCTGTTTGAACATCTAATTTGGTAATAAAGAAAGGATATATAAACATAATTCTTATAACTGGGTTGTGCTACAAAGGTGAAATTGAGAACAAAGTTGTGCTGTGAAAGTCAGTAAGTAGAAATAATCTCCTCATTTTTAAAATCTTTATATCTAGTGTTATGAAGATGACGACAAAATAAAGTTTCCTCTCAAAGAAGTATTATGAGAATTGGACTTCAGTTAACAGAAAGAATATCACGGGCCATGAAACATTGCACCTCTTAAGAAAAAAGGTTGAATTGGGCCAACATGGCCTGTGAGTGGTTCAATTGTCCTAATTTGAAGTTATCAATCATCTAATTTAGCTCTGAACAATTGGCTTCCATCTTAGGCCATATTACATTGTAACAGATATAACCATTTTAGTCTACTATTTTCCTTTTCCAAGCGGTAAATAAATCTGCTACGATCTTAAGAGATTGTAGGATCCCTACAATTCTAAATTCAACTTTTCTTAAACTAAAATAGTTATTAGATCACTACTTTCGGATAGGTAGAAAATCAACTTTTTTTAGAATTCTAAAATTCTAAATTCAACTTTTTTTACGATTTTTTTTGGTAGGTAGAAAATCACTACTCTCCGATGGTCCAGAATTATTTGATCAAGTGATTTTCTAATTATTCAAAAAATTAGTAAAAAAGTTTGAAAAAATATAAAATTTGATTTCCAAGTATATTTTCATATGATAATAAAGTAGAGCGGTTCGGATCGATTATTTAGACTTTTAAAAACCCCACTCTTTAAACAATACTTACTTTTCCTAAAGGATCTTTTTACTAATCAAAGCTTGAAGAATTAATGTGTACGTAGCTTTCATCTGCAATTGGCTTTAATTAGTTAAAGTAGTGCAGTCAATTCATCACTTGAACAATCTTTTACTAATCAAAGCTTGAAGAATGTGTACTTAGCTTTCATCAAAACCGATTTTTTATTAACAGAAAAATAAATAAAAATATATCGAAATAGAAGTAGGTTTCTAGAAAATTTCAAAATATAAGAACAGGATAGTTTATTTAGTCCGCTCTATCTAGCTAATTTCATCACTAATCACGTAAAATCACTTAAAAAAAAATTCTGACGTAATAGTCCATCCCATCTAGTACTATTCGTATATTTTTTTTCTTCTTCTTTGTTGTTCTTCTAACTCCCAAAAAAATAAATAATGAACACTAGACAATGGATTATCCCATCCACGAAACTTTTTTTTTAATTAGCGAGTTCGCGTGGTTAGAGACAGAATTAGCTAGATGGGATAAACCATTCCGTTCTTTTTATATTTCGAAATTTCACCAAATTCTACCCTAATTTCAATATTTTATTTATTTATTTTCTATTAATAAAAAAAATTCGGTCAAATCCCTGCCTAGCATCAAATTTCTATGAAATTTGCCCATTTTTGCTCTCTGAATATGTAGTCATAACTTTGCAAGCAACAGTGTGGCGAATCAAATATATATATTGCAGTACAATACCTACGTACAAATGCGTGTGTGTGGCCGCTAGCTACATGAGTTTGTGCACCCCGCACCAATGTGCGTGCGATCTTAATTATAGTTATTGCACCCCGCACCAATGCGCGTGCGAAAATAATGTGTTTATATGTTTGTAGAAATGACACTAAAATTCCATTGGAAGAGTTTTACAGTTTTACTTATATAACGAGTGAGGCTATGGTATTTTGTAATGAGCGGATCGTTTTATGCATTGGATTCATATCTTTGTTTTTAAAATCTAAATAGTCGATTCAAACCGCTCAACATTATTATCATATGAAAACATACTTGGAGACTAAATTTTATATTTTTTGAACTTTTTTTACTATTTTTTTATAGGTAGAAATCACTACTTTCGGATGGTCCAGAATTATTAGATCAAGTTATTTTCTAATTATCCAAAAAAAATAGTAAAAAGGTTCTAAAAAACATAAAAATTTGATCTCCAAGTATATTTTCATATGTTAATAATGTTGAGCGGTTCGGATCAATTATTTAGACTTTTAAAACGGAGATGTGAATACAATTCGCGGAAAGATCCGCGCATTGCAAAGTACCATAGTCTCACTCTTTAAACACTACTTACTTTTCCTACAGGATCTTTTACTAATCAAAGCTTGAAGAACGTGTACGTAGCTTTCATCTTTAATTGTCTTTAATTAGTTAAAGTAGTGCAGTCAATTAATTCATCACTTTTTTTTTTTTTGCAAAGTAGTGCAGTCAATTCATCACTTGAACAAATTTACGCGGTTGTCAGACAATCAAAAGGAGGTTTCACACTATGGAAAATTCAGCAATTGAAGTCTCGGGTGAAAATGATAAATACTTTATCAATTACATTCCAAATTTGTAGAATAAATTTTATAACAGTTTGTTTGTAATTTTAATGTGTACGTATTGTATTACGCGGGATTCATTACATTGCCGTGAAAACATTGCTTTTCTATTTTGATTCATTAATAATGCAAGGCATCACCAACACATCAAAAATGTTATACAATTAAGTTGCAAATTATTTTTGCCTGTATATCATTTGAAATAAAAGTATAATTTCTGATTAAGTACCATTTATATATATGACTTGTACCATAGAATTTTATTTGTAAAAGCATTCGACTTTAATAATTTATTCCCTCCATTCCATGCAAAAACAATCTATAAAAAGAAAACTCATCAAAGATTAAATAATATAACTGTCGGATTAGTGCTTTTTTAATTATTAAGTTAACATTTGTGTTCTCCAAATAAATCTTGTAGAACATTGCACTGGATTAATTATTAGTAAGCATAAGGCTCGCCTCCAGTCAAATTTAATCTTATAAAAAGTTGCATGATCACTACATGATTTAACAAAACTATACATGTGTGAACACTTTCTTAGAGCCATGTGTATCACAAATTGTTGTCATATAGTACTGTCTTAGTACCTCAAAGAGTTGACGTATCCTTGTGTCTCAGTACCTTGCATATTTAATCTCAGGATATCATCGCACCAACAACACCTCACCTACTTGTATAAGTAGATGCAACTGGAAGACTTAACTAAACCTTTGAGAGCTTTTCACATTAACTAAAGATGCACTATTCCTCACTCAATTTCCTCCTCCTCTTATTCATTCAAGCCTTCTTGGCAAATTGTTGTATTGAGCGTGAGAGAGAAGCACTTCTTGAATTCAAAGCAGGTGTCAATGATACAAAAAGTCGTTTGGCTTCATGGAGTGGCGAACAGTGCTGCAACTGGGCAGGGATCCGATGCAACAATCAAACAGGTCATGTTGTCAAACTAAACCTTCGAAATACTAAACCTTATAATCTGGACAATATGTATATAATTGGAGATGGCTACTATGATTAATTGGATCTACCATAGTTTGGTAGGCAAGATCAGCCCATCTTTGATATTTCTTAGTGATCTAAAATACTTGGATCTCAGCTTTAATAATTTTAATGGGAGTAAATTTCCAGAATTTATTGGCGCATTTAGAAACTTAAAGTATCTCAACTTGTCTCATACGGGCTTATCAGGAATGATATCTCCTCAACTTGGAAACCTTTCTAGATTAATCTACTTTGATTGTAGCAATGGCTACCCATTTTCTAGTTTCATGTTGAAGACCGATACATGGTGGTTACCTAATCTAGGGAATCTAAAACATATGGAAATGTCACGAGTTGATTTTAAAGATTCAAATGATTGGGTGGAAACTTTGAACAAATTATCATCACTTGAAGTGTTAGTTTTGTTCGAAAACAATCTAATCCATATTCCACAATCAATCCCTTTTGTGAATTTCACCTCCCTCAAAGTGCTTTATCTTTCTAATCAAAACTTCAATACCATCATACCCCATTGGGTGGGAAATCTAACTTCTCTAAACAAACTTACACTCCGTAACAATTCACTTATTAGCATGGTACTACCATTGCATAGTCTAACAAAATTAACCGACTTATCTTTACGTTGGAACAATATAGAAGGAGATATTCGAGAGTTATTATTGGGCAAGTTGTCAAATTACACATTGGGGAATCTGGAGTATTTAGATCTTTCATCAACTAACTTATCTGGAACTTTGACAGGGTGGATAACGGATATGACAAGTGTAACTCATCTTAACCTTTGGAATAATAACCTAAGTGGTACAATACCAATTGATATTGGAAATTTAACAAATCTTGTCGGTCTTGATCTTAGTGATAACTCCCTCACAGGACTACTATCAGAAACTCATCTAACTAGTTTGTTAAAACTAAAATATTTATACCTCGTAGATAACAACATTACTATTTTAGTGGATAGTGATTGGACCCCTTCTTTCCAACTGAATAGTATCGATTTGAGTTCATGCAAACTAGGGCCAACATTTCCCTCTTGGCTCCGAAGACAAGTAGAAATTGAGGATCTAGGCCTCATAGACACGGGAATTGATGATAGTATACCCGATTGGTTATGGAGTTTATCTTCACTTAGCTACCTTGATTTGTCAACAAACTTACTTAGAGGGAAGTTACCAGCCAGCTTGGTACACATGACCAAACTCTTGTTTATGGATTTGAGTAATAATCTGCTTGAGGGAAAAATACCATTTCTTCCTACAAGTTTGAGGTACCTATTTCTTTCCAATAACTCCTTGTCGGGACAACTTCGTAAAAACCGTAAGTCACCATATAAGAATAAACTGATCGTATCGAACAATAACACTGTTGAAATGGTTGAGTTGTTTCCTTGTGGATTAACTAGTTTGTATTATCTTGATCTCTCGAGTAATAGTTTATCAGGGCAAATTCCTCCTTGCTGGTCAAACATCAGTGACGTAGTAAATCTTGCAAATAATAGGCTCTCTGGAGTTTTGCCCAGTTCTTTGAGTTGTTCAGTCACACTAAGTGTGCTTTAGCTTGCAAATAATATTTTAACCGGAGAGTTTCCATTTGATTTGCAATTTTGCAGTGGATTACAACTGCTTGATCTTGGAGAAAATAATTTTCAAGGGACAATACCAGATTGGGTAGGAGAAAGCTTTCAGCAGTTGCAAATTCTAAGGTTGCGGTCCAATTTATTTTCTGGTAATATCCCAACCAAATTGACACAACTCAATAATCTACTATTCTTAGATCTTTCCAATAACTACCTTACTGGCCCACTCCCAGGAGATTTGGATAATTTTACTTCGATGAGTCAATTGTTCTCATTGACAACTTATTATTATGATATTATTGTAATTGTAATTACCAAAGGGTTGATCCTTGCGTATGATTCTCGAGACTTTTTATTTTTGAAGAGTATGGATTTGTCAAACAATAATCTAACCGGTGAAATACCTAAGGAGATAGTTGTTCTTGCTGGTTTATTTAATCTAAACTTGTCCCACAATCACTTAATAGGAAACATTCCACTCGAAATTGGAAATATGTTATCTCTTGAGTCACTCGACTTTCACAAGAATAACCTATCAGGGACTATCCTACAAAGCATATCCACTTTATATTCTTTGGCAGTGCTCAATTTTTCTTACAATAATCTATCTGGGAGCATTCCAAATGGACAACAGTTGCAGACGCTTAATGACCCATCAATCTACAGTAGCAATCCATACCTATGTGGACCCCCACTAGATACGAGTTGTGCTAGTAGTGTGAGACTTCCTCAGAGTGATGGTAACAACGATTCCAATTCAAAAATTACCGATGATAGGGACAAGTGGTTGTATTTATTCATCGAGTTTGGGTTTGTGGTAGGATTTTTAGTGGTGTTTTTCATCCTACTATTAAAAGAAAAGTGGAGATATACTTATTTCCAAATGGTCGATGGTGTGCTTGAGAGGGCATATATGTAATTATGGGTGTTATATTACGAAGACAAAAGAAATTGGGTCGTAGCCCATTTTGATTGTTTGTGGCGGAATTCATCTCCAAACTGCCGCGTTACTTTTCAATTAACTAAAAGTCAAACCGTGAATTGAAGAGTCTCATCTCTGAAGCTGTTATCTTCTCTGTTAAAAAAAAATAAAAAAATAAAAATGGCTTCTCTTCAACTTCTTTTCTAGAGTTTTTTCTCTTGTTTAATTCGCCTAAATACATTTGATAATTTTATAGATTAGCGTATAAAATTGTAATAAGTGTGAGAGAGAGTGTTATTGGCTTGATAATCTCCTTATATTGTAAAACTCATTGTTATAGTGATTTTGTGCCGTGCTCCCGTGGTTTTCTCCCGAAAGGGTTTCCACGTAAAATCTTGTGTCTCTCTTTTATTTTATGAGCTGGATTGTTTGTTGTTGTTGGCTTCTTGTGTGTTTTTCATATTTCTCCATTTGGATCAGACATTGGTGTATGCTCGCAAATTGTTCGACGAAATTAGTCATTGAATGCTTAAGCGACAGTTCCAAATAGTTGATAGCTGAGCATGTTGGGCTTTGGCATAAGAGTGATTGAAGCTTGAGTGTGTTTAAATTTGTGCTTGTATTCGTGATCATAAATATGTGGTGTAGAATGCAGTAGGCTAGAATTTGAGAAGTTGAATGATAGTAAGTTGACTATCTGGAAAATATTTATGGTGCGCTATTTGGTGGTGAGGGAGCTAGATTTACAATTGATTGGTTAGAGTGCGTAACTCATATTGCACATTGTGGAAGAAGAGTTCAGCAAGTTGTCTTGTCGGACGTCACAACTAAAGTGGTATCATGAATGGGAGTTGCTTGATTGAAAATATTTGACGGCTATATATAGTGTATTGCTAAAATTGAGAGGATGAATGCATATAATTTACAATTGTCCTGCATTTATTATTTCCAGCGCATCTTATTAGGTATATAGTCAATAAAACATAAATTTTGTATAGAATCTGGCGAAAAAAAAAATATTCAGCTTAGTAATTAAAGCATTAAACAATTGTATTAATCAATGAAAATTCCAATCAGGCTTCTCAACATATAATACTTAACAAGAGGTACTTGATAAAATATATCTAGATTTTATGTATGAGATTAAATTCTATATATCTATATCTTTTTCCAAGGCCCATTAAATCATCCTAAAGTTTAAATTTGATAAAATATGCTCTAGTTCTATATTTTATTATTTATTTCTCAAAAAAATATATTACTCATACAACATGCATACTTTAAATTGTGTTCTTTTATCATCAATAACAATTTTTTATTACGTAATTTAAAATCAAATCGACCAGGCTTGGTATTTTACTTTTCTATGCTTGAATTGCTTAACATTACAGAATTATATCAGTGAAACTTTTAAATTATTATTTTTCATATATTTATAAAAAAAAAAGAATACCCTTTTGTGGCTAGAAATATGAGTTTCGAATCTAATTCAAGTATTCAGACCATTTCAACTGTAACATCCGATTCCGATTCTTATTGGAAGAGCAGCCAATGGGAGAAAAAGAGAGAGTATTTGTTGCGTGGTCCTGGAGCAGGCTGTAGTGTCGTGCACTATTTCAATGAGGTATCAATACATGTCACTCTTTTACTTAAACTAGCTAAGTGTCCGTGCGTTGCAATAATGTATTAATTAATAATGAGAGAAACAAAAATTAATGAATTGTTAATAGATGAAAACACAAACAACCACATCAAATAGGCCACGGAAGATCCTGGAATGTATCCTCTGAGATATCTCAACTTTTGCGTAACTTTGCGTATCCGGTGAGATATTTCAACTTTTGCGTGACACGTGTCCGGTGCCTATTCAGTGTAGCGCAGGGGGCCAGTACTGTTTGAACTTTGTGATTCGTGCAGAACGTACTTTAATGGTTGTGATTTCCCAAAAAGTCATGCAAAATATGAGATATCTCAGAGGATGTGAATTCATCAAATTCCCCAACTTTTGCGTGACCTCTGAGATATCCCAACTTTTGTGTGACCGACAGTGCGTATCCTCTGAGATATCCAACTTTTGCCTGACCGACGTGTCCGGTGCCTATTCGGGGTGATGTAGGGGGTCAGTATTATGTGTGTTTTGAGATTCGTGCGGAGCGTATTTAAACGGTTGAGATTTTCCATAATGTCACCCAAAGTTTGAGACATCTCAGAGGATACGAATTCGGGAAAACGCGTGGACTGCGTGGAAAGAAGGGAAAACGCGTGGGGATTCTGTTGAATTACTATGCGGCGTTTCATGTAATGGATACAATTTTAATTAAATTTAGATTTCTACACGCTTGACAACATTAAACAGATGTATAAAATTAAAACTATTTATTAAAGGCTGAGATTAAGATCTATTTTGATGAGTGGCTGAGATTTATACAATCAACGGCTCAGATCTTCTCTGGACAAATAGAGGTTTGGGTTCTAAAAAAATTAGCATGCTATTTAGTTGGGAGGATTGATCAATTATTTATCATTTTTCCTATTTCATTTATTCCTTACATTTGGGATATATTCTCTTCATTTCAATCACTCTCGGCTCGACAGATGCTAGTGCCTAGTGCATTGTGAATATGAATTAGTGAAATTCAAAAGATGCACGAATAATTGAACTTCAGAACTTGTATCAAAAAATAAAGGTAGTACATACACCAAAAATTAAAAAGTTCTATAGAAAAATTACCAAAATATAAAGGTTTACTTAATAAAAATAACTGTAAGTGTTCTCTTTAGGGAGACTAAACAAAAAAGTATTTAAAATCAACAAAATATTTGAAACAGTTTGTGCAGATATATGACCAACAATATTCCAATAATTTGACTGTGCAAGAAACGGCAAAGTGATGAAAAGGCAATTGACTGTGTAAGAGAGGTGAAAAGTGAGAAAGCAATGTCCAAAGGATAGTAGCCCCAGGTGTGACCTAAAAATACCTTATAGATGAGTTGTGCAAGAAAGGTGAAACTAAGAAGGCATCGGACTAAAACATCGGACTTTCTCTTCGTTTAATTTTTTTTAATCATCTCCTTTCTCTCTTTTGCCTTTGTTTCGTTTCTTTTTTTGTTCATGTACAAAACATCGGCATAAGGCTCCTGTGCTGCTATTGTATTTTCTCTTTTCCTTTGCCTTCTTCACTGCCATGGAAATAAATAATTGTGTAGTTGTGCTACAAAGGTGAAAGTCAGAAGTAGAAATAATCTCCTCATTTTTAAAATTCTTTAAAGTTAGTGTTATGAAGATGGACGAAAAAATAAAAAGGTTAATTACTTAAATTTCCTCTCAAACAAGTTAAGTGTTATGAGAATTGGACTTGACTTAATAGAAAGAATATCACGGGCCATGAAACATTGCACAGGCTATGAAAAAGTTGAATTGGGCCAACAATGCCTGTGAGTGGTTCAATTGGTCCTAATTTGGAGTTATTATCATGTAATTTAGCTCTGGAAAATTGGCTAGGCCGACATTGTAACAGAACTTTTTAGTCTATTATTTTCCTTTTTAAAGCGTGCTCAATATACTATCTTACAACTTCATCAATATTATTTGTAACTTAATTGATTTAGGCAGTCGCAATTCTCAAATGCATGGAGCATGGTATGGTTCTATATAGTAACATCACGGTACTCATGCTATCGTTCCTTTTATATTAGCTCCGATATATTTATTTTTAGGTCAGTGCTATTCTACACGCACAATTTGAAGTTTTGAACGCTGAGCTCTTTAAATTCCCATTTTACCCTTAATATCTCTTTCCAATTTAATTAAAAAAGAGAGAGAAGATACAGCTAATAAACCAAGCGGACCCGACTGTCCTTCCATCTTCTCTTTCTAATCCAATTAATATAATAACCAATAAAGAAAATTAATAAAATAATCAATAAAGGAAAAGAAAAGAACTAAGAATTTAAAGCGTGTATAAATTTTCCTTGAAACATAAAACCTCTTCTATACTCACTGAAGCAACTGTTCATTTTTTCTTTATTAAAATGTAGAAATCCTTCAAAGAATATTTGATCAACAAAATCTAATTTAAACAACAACTACAATGAGAAATAAACAGTGGGTATCAAAATCAACATATAACAAACAACAAGAAATAATTTTTCATCAAAATCAGCAGTAAACTTTGGGCCTTATATTTTCAAATTGTCTCTTTGTTTCGAAATTTGCAATTGACATAAAAAGTTTATCAAGTGGCATCTAATAAAAGTCCTTATGTTGATTTTCACGTTATCACCAGTGTTGTTAAAATCTGAGGTATGAGTATTTTTAAAAAAAAATCTAAAGTATGAGTCAGGAAAAGTGAATGCCTTCGACATCGCCACTATGTCCATATTGGATCATATTTAGATTTAGTTCATTTCAATTATAGCACTATAACTCAGATTACAACCAAAATTTCAATGCATCTTCTAGAGCAAGTGTAGATCTAAAATTTCTATTCAACCAATTTGCTCTAAGTGCCAGCAATAGTTACCGGTAATTGTCGAGCATGGGTTGATTAAATAAAATTATTTCAATATTTTTTAAAAGAGGGATTGAATTCAGACAAAATCACTCAATTTTAAGGCAAGGAGCAAAGAGGATGGACAGATTCTGACATGTTACAAGAGAGGATGATGGAGCACACTAAGCCTTCGCAATGGAGACAAAGCAACAGAGGAGACGATGAAATAGAGGAAAGATGTATGATGTACGAAGCGGAAGGAACTTGTCCATTAAAGTTCTTTTGTTAGTTTCCTTTATTTTATTGATTCTTTTATTAATTAGGTTAGAAAAAAAGAAAGGTGAAAAGAATATATCGGGCCGTATGTTTCTAATTATTCACAAAGAGAGAGAAAGGGTAAAAGCGGAATATAAGAAGCTCAGCGCTCAAAACTTCAAATTGTGCGTGTAGAATAGCACTCCCCTTATTTTTACCATTTGAAAAAAGGAAGCTAATAACAGTACCCGCACTGTATCAGGGGGACCATTGAAAATTAAATGTGAAAAAATATTTTTTTGTGGGAATCGCAAAAGTTTCACAGTTTGAATTTTTTCCTAAATTATTAATATCTATGCATGAAAGTATTTCTACATATGTACGAAAGTATTTATAGCTATGAGGTGAACAATTATTTATTATGTGGGTACTGTAGCGCGAAGATAATAGTACCCGCGCTACAGTACCCTCACTGTACCCCGCAGGGGGGACCATCAAAAATTAAATGCAATAGATAACTTCCTGTAGGGACTGCAAAATCTCCACAATTTTAATATATTTTTTCATATTATTAATACCTACGCAATTTTTTCTTTCAAATGAGATCCATGATGACGTACTTTTAGACTCGTCACACAAGTATTTATACCTTGCCGTACAAGTATTATAATATCTAATTAAGTATTGAAAGTATTTATACTTATACACTGAAGTATTTATAGGTATGAGGTCAACTATTTTTGTTAGAGGAATGCTGATGCAGGAATGATTAGAGAACTCAAAAAGGGATAATCATACATGCATTAAAGTATTAATTTTTTTTAAGTGTTAATATCTTATGTTCTAAGTATTTTATAACTACAAATGTATACATATCCAAGTATTTTTACATATGACACTGAAAGTATTAATATCTAAGTACTGAAAGTATTTATATCTATGTATTGAAGTATTTATTCCTATAAAGTCAATTATTTTTGTTAGAGAAAAGTTGACACAAAAACGAGTGCATAGATTATAAAAGCAAACTATATAGTTAGTGGGGACCATAAGAAATGATGTTGCTAGGATTTTAGAATAATAATTAGTTGAGACTATAATATATTATTTCTCTAAATGCAATTCTGTAGCACGAATACTGTAGCATGGATAGTAAAATAATTATTCTTAAAAAAATAAGCACAAAATCTGAAATATTCTATTTTTGACGCGGCCACTGCGCAACTTCAAGTTGTGGACAACAATTATTATTTTTCAGCTGCTTTGACCACTCTATTTTGCTTGTTGACTGAAATGGAGTGTTCTGATTGGCCAAAAAATGGGTCCACAAACTTCAGCTGCAGTGTTTGGAGTAGGAAAAAAAAGTTGTCCGCAATTTGAAATTGTGGACACTCTATTTCTGTTCGTAACTTTCAATTGCAATTATGTCAAAAATATTTTTTTTACAAATTTGTGGTTTCTTTTTGTTTATCTTTTTTTTTTCGAATGGAAAAAAAAAATCGAATATATGCTGAACCAGTAAGCTACAGTTGCTGTTATATATAGCCAGGGACTTAATTTCCATAAAAAAATTAACTCGATTGTATTATATTAAGTGATCAAATCATTTGATTTTGCAACCATATATATAGATAAGTTTAACTTATATTATATTGATAACAAAGGCTTTAAAAGATGATTTTTTTTTAAAGTAAATTGAACTTTAAATGGACAATAAATTTACAGGTTAGTCGGAAACTTGAAGAGTGCTAGAAGCATATGGAACCACCCCACTGAATCTAATTTGAAGCTTGCGGTGGGACACCTAATTTCTTCGCTGCTCTTTTTCTCAGATTTTTTTATATTCTGAAGGATTCAAAACTTTTCCATTCTGCAAGCGTCTTTCTGTGATGCAAATGCATGCGGCATGTTAATTTTTGGGATGGTTTGTACCGTTTGTTCTTCTTCTTGATCTTATTTTTATTTTATTATTTTTATTTTGTTAATTAGTTATTTTGCAGTAATTATGTTAAAATTATATAGACGGGATAATTTATTCTGTCTGGCGATTAAAAATTTCTACTCCGTCTAGCGGACGTGAATTTCTATTATGTTTTTACTATCAATCAAAATTTTGTAACTTTTGGGGATATTATATTTTTTTTTATTCTGTAGGATTCGAAACTTTTTCTTTCCGCAAGCGTCTTTTTATGATGCATAGTGTATCAGGTTACACGAATGTCCTGACAGATTATAGTAATCAGTATCAACTGCATCATGTCAAATGCATGGAATGTGCAACAGTGAACCTTGTAGGTCTACGTAGGTAGTGACAAGTGAGTCCACGTAAACAGTAAAATCAGCAACCACTGTTGGATTAGCAATTTTCAAAGTGGCTTAATAAATAGTAAAAAAATTCAGAAAAATGTAAAATTTGGTCTCCAAGCACATTAATATGGAGAACAAGATGAACGGTTCAGATCGATGTTTTGGATTTTGAAATTTCAAATTTGGACCGTATGCATATCGGGCCATATGCATACGAATGCACATTAGTCACTCACTCTCTCTCTCTCTCTCTATATATATATAACGATAGGTTTTGGTGTTATTTTCTTCTATCTTGATTGTTCTATGATGTGCTTCAGTTGGGAGATTTTCTCTAACTTTTTCTGCATTTACACATTGTCTATTTAATTAATTTATTTTATTTTTATGGATAAAAAATGCATGTAAGTGAGAGTTGCCTCAATCCAAAGAGCTGTACAATTAAAAGCTCGTGGGTCATGAGCCGCTCGAAATTAGTTTGAAAACAAATTCACTAATAACTCATTTGTTAAAAATTCAAATTATTCAATCTCGAGTTGAGTAACTTGATTAACTCACGAGTTGAGTTCGAATTGAACTCGGCTCGCTCATTACAACTCGGACTCAATCGGTTGAGTACCCCTGCGTCCCATGAGGAATATATACGAGTTTGTACTTTTTCGATAAATTTTATGTATGTACACAACTATGTTTGTACTTGTGAAATAGTGATTACATGCATGGGCAAATATAACTTAAATAACAACACAAAAGATAGCATCTAACGGTCTTTCAACTCTAAGTTCCTTAAAAGAACACTTTAAAGTTCAAAGTACTAGACTTTTCAATTCGAGTCAACTCGATAGCTCTCTATTTTCCTGAATGTTACCCTTGACTCAAGCTAACTCATCAGCTGGGACCGACCAGACATTAATCAACCTCTTTGGGCCCCTCGTGAAAATAGGGTATATAGCGCTCATTCCATATCCATTCTCTTCCACCACGATATAATCTCGTTTTGAGCCACATATATAGCTAGATCATCAATAAGACGGCACATTGTCTATTTAATTATTTTTTTATTTTTATGGATGCAAAATGCATGTGATCACTACAAGAATATTTAATATATCTCGCTCTCTAAACTACTTAATTTTGTTCATTTTTAATCTCCTCAATTTTGTCTTTTCTTTCTTACACATTAATTTATATTATATTCTGATTTTAATCTGGTCGCGCCATCAAATTAAAAAGAAAAGATATATAATTCACTCTCTACAAAAGCTATATTTGCTGTCTACTCGATAAAAGACACAACAAGAATGATACATTTTTCGCGAGGATAAAAAAGTGATCTTTTGCGACAGACTACTCTCATTGTTCAGTTTTTTCTTTTTGCGACGGTACTTTTTGTACAACCCTTCGAATTGAGGCACCTCTAGGATTAATGTGTCTTTCTAATTTTAGATGACAGTAGTCTAGACTACTGCCCTATGAAATTAGAAAGACACATTCAGGGGCGGAACCAGGATTTGAGCTTAGGGGGTGCTAAATAATATCATATAAAAAAATACATAACACAATATAATACAAGATAAGAAAATCCTTATCTATTTGATTTCACAAACTATATAATAATTAACTACACCAACAAAGTGTCATGTCTATCAAAATTAAACTAAACACATAATATTTATATATTTTTATTTAAATTTTGCCCTATAATTTCCTAAAAGATCAAATGTAGTAATAATCTCATCTGAAGTAAGAGTGAGTCTATGGAACTATGCATATCACGGGTTGTTACCATGCTACGGCTCTATATTCGAGTTTTCAAATCCTAACGGTCGATCCGAACCGTTCATCTTGTTCTCCATATTAATATATATTTGGAGACCAAATTTTACATTTTTGAAATTTTTTTACTATTTTTTTAGATATTTAGAAAATCACTTGATCTGAAAATTCTGGACCATCCAAAAACAGTGATTTTCAATAAATCTAAAAAAATAGTAAAAAAATTTCAAAAAATGTAAAATTTGGTCTCCAAATACATATTAATATGGAGAACAAGATGAACGGTTCGGATCGACCGTTAGAATTTGAAAACTCCAATATAGAGCCGTAGCACGGTGCCAAATCGTAATATGCATAGTACCCTAGACTCACTCCTGAAGTAATATTATTAGCTATAATAAATATTATTTGTTTCCAATTCTTTTCTAATTTGTTTATTATATTGAGCAAAAATGGAAGGCCCAGGCCCAAATAGATCAAATGAGCCAAGTTATATTTTTTTAAATTTACATTGAAGCCCTCTAATTTAAATATTTTTTATAGGGGGGGCTTGTACATGTAAAATGAACAATATAATATAATTTCTATATACCTATAATAAAAAAATTGCAAAGTTGGGGTGGCTTAGCACCCCCAGGTATAGGTAAGTTTCGCCCCCGGACACATTAATCCTAGAGGTGCCTCAATTCGAAGGGTTGTACAAAAAGCTCGTGACTTGTGAGCTGCTAGAACTCAACTCGCTAATAACCCGTTTGTTAAAAACTCAAGTTATTTTGACTCGAGTTGAGTAACTCGTTTAACTCGAGTTGCATTCTTGGACTCGGTGGTTGAGTACCTGCGTCCCATGGGCTGTACGAGTTTGCACTTCTACATATTTTTATGTATGTACACAACTATATTTGTACTTGTGAAATAGTGATTACAGGGGCAAACAAAACTTAAATGATAACACAAAAGATAGCATCTAACTGTCTTTCAACTCTAAGTTCCTTAAAATTCAACAGTTCAACAGTTTAAAATTCAAAGTGCTAGACTTTTCAATTTGAGTCAACTCGACTAGCTCACTATTTTCCTGAATTGAATTCGAGTTACCCTTGACTCAAGCTAACTCAGCTCGAACTGATCACCACACATTAATCAACCTCTTTGGGCCCCTCATGAAAATATGATATATATATGGCGCTAATTCCATATCCAATCTCTTCCACGACTATGTAATCTCGTTTTGAAAGGAGAGAACCAAAGAATTTTCCAAGAAAACCCAACCACATAATTTTTGTAATAAGTAGTAGTTATAATGCTTAATTTTAATGAAATAATAATCAAATGTTATAGAAAGAGATGATCATATAACCATGCATCCGGCAAATTCGCCTTGTACATGTTTTTCTTTGTTTAATGAAATTTTAATAGGCACTTAATTTGCCTGCTATTAATTTCACAAAAAATAGAAAATTTTGTAATTATTTTGTCCACAACGACATGATTGTCTAATAATTTTATTACTAATAAAATCATCTCGATCAATATGTTGGATAACCTTAGCATCAAAGCCGATTTTTTTATTAATAGAAAAATAAATAAAATATTTCGAAATATATAGGAGTAGGTTTCTAGAAAAATTTGAAATATATGAACGGTACCATTCTGTGCAGTTAATATCGTCATTAATCAAACAAAATTGCTAAAAAAAAAATTCTGGATGGAATAGTCCAACCCGTCCAGCACCATTTATTATTTTTTTCTTCTTCATTGTTCTTCTAACCCCCTAAAAAAACAATAAACAGTACTAAATGAGATGGATTATCCCGTTCAAGAAACATTTTTTTTAATTAGCGAGTTTGCGTAGTTAGAGACACGAAAATTAGCTGGACATGATGGACGGGATAAACCATCCAATAATTATTCCATTATTTCAAAATTTCACCAAATTGTACCCCTATTTTAAATTTCTATGATGGATTATCCCTAGCATCAAATTTCTATGATTTTTGCCCATTTTTGTTCTCTGAATATGTCATGATATATAACTGTGCAAACAACAGTGTGGCGAACCAAATATACTGCAGTACGTGTGCCATTATGCTTATTTATATATGTAAATTTTGATATTTAAACACTTATTTTTCGTACAGGATCTTTTACTAATCAAAGCTTTCAGAATGTGTAGCTTTCATCTGCAGTTTTCATTAGTCAATTCATTACTTGACACAAATTTATGCAGTTGTTGGACAATCAAGAGGAGGTTTCAATTATATAGAAAATTCAGCAATTGAAATCTCTTTGTCGTCAAAATGATAATACATTATCAATTACATTGCCGTGAAAACACTGCTTTTCTATTTTAATTCATTAATAATGCAAGGCATGGCCAATTGAAACCTCCTCTTTATTGTCTAGTACCATTATTTGTGCCTGTATATCAATTCAAATAGGGAAAAAGCATAATTTCTGATGAAGTACCAATTATATGGCTAGTACCACAGAATTTTATTTATAAAAGCATTCAACTTTAATTTATATATTCCTTCCGTTCCATAAAAAAAAAACTCATCAAAGATTAAATAATATAACAGTCGGATTAGTGCTTTTTATTAAGTTAACATTTGTGTTCTCCAAATAAATCTTGTACCGGTGCGTTTGGATTGGGTTAGAATAGCACTAACCCAGGAATTGCTCCGCTATTCTTAAATTGTGTGATCCAAACGTAAAGTTGGGTTTAAGAATAGCTCAGGAAATGTGCTATTCTGCTATTCCAACGAAAAGCTGGGTTAGCAAATTTCTCATATGGCTGGGTTAGCAATATTAATAAAATAATAACCTACCCATATTATTTTAGATTAAATATCATATCATAGTCATTTAAATAATAAATATAATATAATATTAGTTTAAATATTATATTAAATAAATATAATACTATATTAGATTAGTATTAAATAAAATATTATATTAAATATAATATAATATTAGTTTAAATATTATATTAAATAAATATAATATTATATTAGATTAGTATTAAATAAAATATTATATTAAATATAATATAATATTAGTTTAAATATTAAATGTAATACATTATTAGTTTAAATGTTAAATGTAATATAATATTAGTTTAAATATTAAATATAATATAATATTAATTTAAATATTAGATTAATAATTAAATAACTATAATATCAAATTAGATTAATATTAAATAAAATATTAATTTAAATATTATATTAGTATTAAATAAATATAATATAATATTTTTTTGAATATTAAATAAATATAATATAATATTTTTTGAATATTAAATGTAATAAAATATTACTTTAAATATTAGATTGGTATTAAACTAAATATTAAATTAAAAATAAAATAATATTAGTTTAAATATTAGATTAGTATTAAATTTAATATTAATTTAAAAATAAAATAATATTAGTTTAAATATTAATATAATATAATATTAATTTAAATATTAGATTGAAGTATTATTGAAAAATATGATGCTTTATATATATTTAACAAGTCATTATAAATATAAAAGTTAGTTGAAAAAATAAAAACAAATAAATCATTATTATATTTCTTCCCTTCATTTGCTATTCCTAACATACAATCCAAACAACATTTCTACAAATTCGGAATAGCCAAAGTTAGTGCTATTCTTGAATCTCTTGGATTAGCACTATTCTCAATCACTAACCCAAAAATCGTTATTCTTGAGCTATTCCTTGCATGATCCAAACGCACCAACATTGCACTGGATTAATTATTAATAAGCATAAGGCTCGCTTCCAGTCAAATTTAATCTTATAAAAAGTTGGATGATCACTACATGATTTAACAAAATATACATGTGTGAACACTTTCTTAGAGCCATATGTATCACGAATTGTTGTGTCATAGTACTGTCTTAGTACCTCAAAGAGTTGACGTATCCTTGTGTCTCAGTACATTGCATATTTAATCTCAGGATATCATCGCACCAACAACACCTAGCTACTTGTATAAGTAGATGCAACTGGAAGACTTTACCGAACCATTGAGAGCTTATCACATTAACTAATAAAGATGCACAATTTCTCACTCAATTTCCTCCTCCTCGTATTCATTCAAGCCTTCCTGGCAAATTGTTGTATTGAGCTTGAGAGAGATGCACTGCTTGAATTCAAAGCTGGTGTCAATGATACAAAAGGTCGTTTGGCTTCATGGAGTAGCGAACAATGTTGCAACTGGGCAGGCATCCGCTGCAACAATGAAACAGGTCATGTTGTCAAACTAAACCTTCGAAATACCAACCCTTATCTAGACATCGATGGATTATATTTCATTGATATTTGGATCTACCATAGTTTGGTAGGCAAGATCAGCCCATCTTTGATATTTCTTAGTGATTTGAAATACTTGGATCTCAGCTTTAATAATTTTAATGGGAGTAAATTTCCAGAATTTATCAGCGCATTTAGAAACTTAAAGTATCTCAACTTGTCTTGTACGGGCTTATCAGGAATGATACCTCCTCAACTTGGAAACCTTTCTAGATTAATGTACTTAGATGTTAGCAATGACAACCCATTTGTTTCTAGTTTTATGTTGAATACCGATACACGGTGGTTATCTAATCTGAGGTATCTAAAGCATATGAGAATGTCAGGAGTTGATTTTAAGGATTCAAATGATTGGGTGGAAACTTTGAACAAACTATCATTACTTGAAGTGTTAGTTTTATCCGAAAACAATCTAACCCATATTCCACAATCAATCCCTTTTGTGAACTTCACCTCCCTCAAAGTGCTTCATCTTTTAGAGCAAAACTTCAATACCACCATACCCATTTGGGTGGGCAGTATACAAAGTTTAAATGTTCTAATTCTCGAAGACTGTAACCTGGTGGGGCCATATCCCGCTACACTGG